>OAPG01000012.1:0-695745 GCA_900208305.1 Melanopsichium pennsylvanicum
TAACCCTAACCCTAACCCTAACCCTAACCCTAACCCTAACCCTAACCCTAAACCCTAACCCTAACCCTAACCCTAACCCTAACCCTAACCCTAACCCTAACCCTAACCCTAACCCTAACCCTAACCCCCTAACCCTAACCCTAACCGGAGATCTGGTGGATATTGGTGGGCTCATGGGATTTAAGGTTAGCGCAGAACCGAGAAGTTGAATCGGACGAAATCCGGTGAGAGAGCAGGCCTCGACGGATCTCACGGAAATTCGGCGAGTGGCAGTGACTTGCCGGATATTGAAGGTATCGATGGCAAGGGGGGTATCTGCGACAGCAGTGGCAGTGACTCGCCGGATATCGAAGTTATTGATGGCAAGGGGAGTATCTGCGACGGCGGCGACCAACGCCACGCCGGAACAACACGTGGGCCAATCGACGCCAAGGGGGCAACAGAGAGAGAGCACGCGGGCGTGCTCGGAAGCACCCTGCCAAGGGACTAGGGGCAGTCTTATTGTGCGGGGGTCCAAGCTTGACGCACGCAGGTTGTACAGTACCAATGGACCTCGCGCACGATACATATATATAAATACTCTGTTCCCCGCTATTGGATGAGCGGAAGCTCATCCACTCTATCTTATATCTCAGTCACACATAGTTATCAGTACGTTGTACTTATCATACTCTTCACACGTCGCACATCGCAATACCATTTATTGCAATCCATATAGTCTGTGTCCCCGTCGGTGAACGGAGAACAACGTATAGACGTTGTCAACACCTCAATCAACGCTGTAGCACCTCAACTACAGGCGGAACCTCAACCGCGGGCCTGGCACCACAACCAGTCCCTCATATCTCCACCGGCAACGACGGCTGAGGTCTAACCCAGCCGCCAGCAGTATCCTGTCGGCGTCGTGACACTTGCGTCGACCGAGTACCCCGTCCAAGCTTGCTGCGTTACCTCTGTACGGAGTGTCACCAGCGGTCAGCCGATATCCGTCGAGAGATTGCCACTCACAGGATTCTCTTCGATATCTGTTGAGGCCAAGCTTAGGCGCCGGAACTCACTGAAATCCGGCGAGTCGAGATTTCTCACGGGAAGTTGGATCTCTGGCACGCAACCGCTGACAACGTAGTCCAAAGAGTGGGCGCTCGGCCCTCCTCCTGATGGAGCAACCGTTGCGGTCAAGCCACAACCAATCCTCTCTGGATCCCTTGCAGAGGAGCGGTTGGCCTAACACAACCCTCCTACCGTCCAACCGCGGCTGGCCCCTCCATAAGCAGAATACGGCCGTCGGCAATCTAACATTGTAGCGCTGTGGTGGGAGGCAGTTACCGCAGTTGGCACGGGGGGTGGTCGATAGTTCTTGGACCTTACCACCCTGCCCCCGCCTGACATGAGGTTGCCTCCGGACCTGGTTGCATGTATTACTTAGTTAGCTCTATAGCAACGCAGTAGTGTGCTCTGACCCCAACTGCCTGTGTCGCCTACGCCTACAACCTCTCCGTACCCGTAGACCCTGTTCTGGCTGTAGCCGCCCAGCAGTATCTAGACCCTACGGCCTTAACAGGGGCTGATGTGCCTAACTCAGGGTTCTGTTTAATATCCAATGGAATCTGATGAAATCTGGGGTTGATTTGTGTTCCAAAATGAAACCTGCAGGAACTGTTCTGAGTTGACTAGCCCCTGTGAACACTCTGCTCAGCGGTAGTGCGGCTTGTCAAGATGATTGTGTGAGCTGCGCTACACACAAGTGTCCTAAATGCATGCGTCGGTTGATGTCTACAACGTCTCCTGCAAACTTGGGAGCCGTTGTTGCTGTCTGATAAAGCTATGGTGTGGGTTCTGTTGCCGCAGTTGAGGTTCCGCCTACAGTGGAGGTGCTGTAGTGTCAGTAGAGGTGCTGACAGTTGTTGAGTGTGTTTGGTTTCTCCAATGAGGTGGACACAAACACTTTAAGGCTGCAATACTTGGTGATTGGAGCGGAGACAAGAAGTAGATACTGAGAAATTTATAACATATGACTGTTAGTGCCCCACCAACCATAGTCCAAAGAGCGGGCGCTTGGCCCCCCGCCCAATCAAGCAATCGTCGCGATCGAGCCCCAACCAACCCTCTCCGGACCCCTTGCAGAGGAGCGGTTGGCCTAACACGACCCTCCTACCGTCCAACTGCGGCTGGCCCCTCCGTAAGCAGAATACGGCTGTTGGCAATCTAACATTGTAGCGCTGCGGTGGGAGGTGGCCAATAGCTCTTGGACCTTACCACCCCGCCCCTGCCTGACATGAGGTTGCCTCCGGACCTTGTTGCATGTATTACTTAGTTAGCTCTATAGCAACGCAGTAGTGTGCTCTGACCCCAACTGCCTGTGTCGCCTACGCCTACAACCTCTCCGTACCCATAGACCCTATTCCAGCTGTAGCCACCCAGCGGTACCTAGACCCTACAGCCTTAACACAAATCCTACTGAGCCTGTTATCTGGGCCCTCTGTACCTGCTGGAGATTCCTCCAACTCTTGTAGCGGCTGCCTATGTCCTCTGGTACCTGTTCACAGCTTCCGGCAAGTGTCCAACCAAAATTGGCTGGAAACCCACCTTTTACTGGGACTCAATACAAAACCCAATAAAAACAAGGGTTTCATCTGGACTCATTCTGAGTACCTGTAACAATGTGCACCAGTTGAGTGCAGTGCACTATACAAGTCATTTTTGAGTACCAATGCTTGTGTGTACTGCCTTTGGACCCAATGGGAGAGCCAAGCAAGCCAACTTGTCAGGCGCTGTACCATGCTTAGTAATTGATTTTATGCTTAGTCAGCCAATGAGTGATTGCAATGAAGCTGTTTCTCATTGTCTATGACAGCATATGCTCAAAGATGTCATAGTCTATGAGAAATGTATCATACACTCATCATCTCCTATGATACATCAACTCATGGCCAATGTATCTTACAATGGGTTAGTTTTGGAGACAAAATAGAAATGAGAATGAGCTCAGCTTGGCTAAAGGTGGATGCAGAACTGAGCTCATTGTTTATGGTGTTTTGAAATCACAATGAGAGCAAGATTGCTTGGGACTTGACTTTGAACTTCTGAGAAAATTTTGGACACATCTTGTGATCACCTTTACTCAAGTACTGCATATTCATCATATAGATTGTTTGGTCCATGTTCCAGTGTGTATTATTGTGATGCCACTTGATGTTGACATATTCTGCTGCTCCAAGTCTTTGCAGCCATGAACACTTAGGACAAGCTTTGTCCAAGCATGCAATGAAGTGAGTTGGTAAAGGCAGAGCATTGTCTTGCATTTTGATTGTAAATGGAATGGTATTGATATGGACAAGGTAGTTACATGACACAACTGCAACAACAATAACAAGATCTGGCCCATCACACATGTCAGTTGGCAAACACATCTCACATCAGCTCCATGATTTCTCTCTGCCAAAGATTACAGGGATGAGATGACTTTATGCAGGGTCATGCAGAAGTTCTACCAAACTCATTTGCCAAGGCTGAACTCAATGCCTAAATCAAACTCATAGCATCTCAAAAACCTCGCTAATATCTGGTGATATTAACTTTTTTTTGTTTCAAAGGCTATGGAACACTCACTCTGTAGTGCCAAGTTACATATTCCAAGATTCCCAATGTGGGCAAGAGGAAAATCAGTCTAAATCGCAGCATTGGTCAGTGATTCAATAATTTGACCCCTTTGATGATTACTCGGAATGCGAAAGAAGCCGAGCTTGGACTGGAGACGCACGTCGCGCTACGCTGTGCCGTTCCAAACGGTGGTTCCGTCGAGCGAGATCACATTTTGCTTTGCTTCTTACAGGATAAGAATTTGGCATGCGCTTATGTTGACGTTTGAAGAAAATGTGGTCAGGGCATACAGACACAGGTGGGAGACAGGCACCGGAGGCAACACAGGCAATACATATAACCGATGACGACGGCGAATCGGCGACCCACGCGGAACATCTCGTGGAAAATGCACAGTCGTATGACAGCATGGAACGCCGATTTTTCGAGTGCAGAGGCTAGCAACTTGGAAAAGAATCGTCTTTGACATGTCAACAGCACGTACCAGTGACCACAGGGCACGATTTCTGAGCTAATACGATTAAGACGGCCAACCAACCATGGACGGTTGGCCTACGACTCTGACATTAACGCCATACGCCTAAGCCGTGTGTGGGTACGCGAGTGACAGCATGAACAGTGTCACTGTGCTGCTCTGCCCTGCTTTGTATTTGCGCGCAATGCCGAAATCTTGGGCCAATCTTGTATAAGCACTTCCTTTTTAAACAGATGGGAAGGTGGGAAGGTGGTAGGGTTAGCGTGAGCGCGTGCTGAGTTGCCACAACCATGGAATTTCACTCGGCAATTGTGCGGTGCCCACTTCTGTCGAGGCAGCTTGGCCGCCCAATCGCAAGTGTCGCGTTTCACAGAATCCAGCTTGCTTGCACGCCTGCCAGTCATGGCGCAATGATGGTGCTTTCAGATCCTTGTGCGCGCACTGGCCACTCTTTTTTTATTTACCAAACGACCTGGCTCCCCCCTTCGGCCTCTCTCCATAAGCTTCCATCGGCTCCATCGGCTCGAAGTAGCTACGCAAAATTCACACTGCGATTTCCTTGGTCGTTTGCCACTGGCCCACAGTCCACCTTGTCGGCTTCTAGTTCTACCGTGCAGGGCCTCTGGTCCTTTGCCCACTTTTAGTGCAAAGCCCTCGCATTGCGGCTACTGCCTGCTGATTTTGTATATATACATCTCCCGTTCCATCCCAGGCAATCAGGTAACGATATATCTTCTTGCCCAAATTATTCTTTCTTATCCGATATCTCACCGCTGGCACAGCGCGACAGCTTAGCTAGCCTTTTTAGCCTCATCCGCACAAAGCATAAGTTCAAGATCGAAACATTCAGTTTGAGTACATCCAACATGGGAGAGTGTCCGGTTGCTCACGCCGGCAACATAGATCGCAAACGCGTTCCAGCCGCCGGATTCGGCACCAAGAACAGCGATTGGTGGCCTAATGAGCTTCGACTAAACATCCTCCGTCAGCATCAAGCCAACTCGGATCCCTTCAAGGCTGATTTCGACTATGCCACCGCCTTTCAGAGCCTTGACTATGCTGCGCTCAAAAAGGATCTGCATGATTTAATGACGGATTCGCAAGAATGGTGGCCTGCCGACTTTGGCCACTACGGTGGTTTTTTCATTCGAATGTCGTGGCACTCCGCTGGTACTTACCGTGTTCAGGATGGTCGCGGTGGTGGAGGTGAGGGTCAACAGAGATTCGCTCCTCTCAACTCGTGGCCGGACAATGGAAACCTCGATAAGGCCCGTCGTCTGTTGTGGCCCATCAAGCAAAAGTACGGCAACAAGATTTCCTGGGCCGACCTCTTCTTGCTCACTGGTAACGTTGCCCTCGAGTCCATGGGTTTCAAGACCTTTGGTTTCGCAGGTGGTCGCGCTGATACCTGGGAGGCCGACGAGTCCACCTATTGGGGTGGCGAGACCACTTGGCTTGGCAACGATGTCCGCTACGAGGAGGGTAACAAGGGTGGCAATCCCAAGGATCTTAAGAACCGCAACCTCGACGGCCCTCTCGCCGCCTCCCACATGGGTCTAATCTATGTCAACCCCGAGGGCCCCAACGGCGAGCCTGACCCGGTTGCCGCCGCCAACGACATCCGAACCACCTTCGGTCGCATGGCCATGAATGACGAGGAGACCGTAGCCCTTATCGCTGGTGGTCACACCTTCGGTAAGACTCACGGTGCCGGCAACCCCGATCTTGTTGGTCCCGAGCCCAACGGTGCACCAATCGAGGCTCAGGGATTCGGATGGGCCAACAAGCACGGCTCTGGAAAGGGTGGTGACGCCACCACCTCCGGTGTCGAAGTCATCTGGACCTCCAAGCCCACCGAGTGGACCAATCTCTACCTCAAGTACCTCTTCGAGTTTGAGTGGGAGCTTGAGAAGTCGCCTGCTGGTGCCAACCAATTCGTTGCAAAGAATGCGGATGCCATCATCCCTGACCCCTTTGACCCCAGCAAGAAGCGTCGTCCTACCATGCTAACTACCGACTTGTCGCTCCGTTATGATCCTGCCTACGAGAAGATCTCGCGCCGCTTCCTCGAGAACCACGATGAGTTCGCTGATGCGTTTGCTCGTGCATGGTTCAAGCTTCTCCACCGTGACATGGGTCCTCGTTCGCGATGGCTTGGCCCCGAGATCCCTCAGGAGACCCTCATTTGGGAGGACCCGGTCCCTGCTGTCAATCATCCCCTTGTTGATGATCGTGACCTTGCTGGCTTGAAGCAGGCCATTCTCGCTACCGGTGTTGAACCTACCAAGTTCCTCGCCACCGCCTGGGCCTCTGCCGCCAGCTACCGTGACTCGGACAAGCGTGGTGGTGCTAACGGCGCTCGCATCCGTCTCGCTCCCATGAAGGACTGGGAGGTTAATAACCCTGTTCAGCTCCAGGAAGTTCTTAAGGCTCTCGACGGTGTTCAGCAGCAGTTCAACTCCTCCAACCAGGGAGGCAAGCAGATCTCGATTGCCGACTTGATTGTCCTCGCTGGTAACGCTGCCCTCGAGAAGGCCTCGGGCCTTCCCGTCCCCTTCACTCCCGGCCGCACCGACGCCACCCAGGAGATGACCGAACAAGATACCTTCGAGTGGCTGAAGCCCACCGCTGACGGATTCCGCAACTACGGTCAGTCTACCGAGCGTGTTCGTGCCGAGCAGTACCTCGTCGACAGAGCCAACCTTCTCACCCTCACCCCTCCTGAGCTGACTGTCCTCATCGGCGGTCTTCGTGTCCTTGGCCTCAACTACGACGGCTCGTCGCACGGTGTTTTCACTCACCGCAAGGGCCAGCTCACGAATGATTTCTTCGTCAACTTGCTTGACATGAGTACGGAGTGGAAGGCCGCCGACGGGGGCAAGGCTGAAGTCTTCGACGGCGTCGACCGCAGGTCTGGTCAGAAGAAGTGGTCGGCGACGCGTGCTGATCTCATCTTCGGTTCGCAAGCCGAGCTGCGTGCGCTTGCGGAAAACTACGCTCAGGTCGATAACGTCGAAAAGTTCTCCAAGGACTTTGTCGCCGCCTGGAACAAGGTCATGAATCTTGATCGCTTCGACGTCAAGAAGAGCAATATTGTTCGTGCCAAGTTCTAAGTTTTTTCGCTCATGTACATGTAGTCTCTCATTCACGATTACCCCGCCTCGCCGCTGAAATATAAATACTGTTGGGCCGATTGTGTTGTTCACGCCAGACACTCTGTTGTTTGCAAACGGTGTGGATTTGGAATTGATTTCAATGTGAGAACAAACTATGTGATCCTATCTATATACAAACGTCTTTGTGTGTTTGGCGGCATGCGAGATTCTGGGCTTGGATGTTTTGTTTGCTCTTCTAAAGACATGGTGCGCCCCAACATTTGGGTGCAATGAATTTGTTTTTTTTCACAGATTGTTCTCGATGCCTGTCTTGGGCCACGCTGTGTTTTTCGTCCCGATTGACTGTGCTGGTGCTGGCCATTCTGACAGGACGCATTGTGCGAGCAAGCGTAGTGTGATGATGGACACGGATAGACATGGACGGGCAATATTGGTTGCGATACGTTTGCGGCTCCATCGGAGCGATAAAGACGGATATACATACAGAAGGAAGAGCCAACGTTCTGCTCCAACACAGGAACTGAAACAATCCACAAAGAAGAATACTACGGCAACAATCTGGCGCTGGCCGCGTTTTATGCGGAAGCATAAGCAGCATGGACCTGAGGTTCGATCTGAGCCAAAATACCGAGTGTGCCCATATCCAGGAAGGGCCCAATTTGACTTTGAATCATCCCACAAGTTCCATCCTTGAAGTCGCACCACCAAAAACTGTTCTGGATACCGCACCAGAACAAGCTCTTGTCGCTTCTCTTGAACATGGGGTGCTCAACCTGCAGTCTCAATCCACCCAAGGCCCAGGTTTTGGGGACGCCCTTGACCGTGCAGCCTTCGAAATAGTTTGAAATATCCGGGTCTGTGTTGGGGAACTCTCGGTCCATATCCTCTTGAAGCTTTCCGGTGAGCTGCCCTTTGACGAGTTCGTCGACAGACTCGGGGTTGAGGATCTTGCCTCCGCTTTTGGGATGAGTTCCGCCATTGAGCAGAGCTACTAGAATTTGACAGTATTCGGCGGCGTTGGCCCAGAGGCCGGCACCACCGTATTGCACATCGATCTTAGACTCGTCATGCTGCATCCAGTGCGAGTTGGGCGAGATGATTCCTTGTTTGTTACGATGGTGCGAGCCTACCAGCTTGTCGCTTAGGCCAGCCTTATGAGGAAGGAAGCTCGCATGCTTGATACCGAGCGGTTTAAAAATGGCTTCATGGAAGTAATCGTTTAAGCTCTTACCCGATACCTTTTCGACTACCTGACCAGCCCAGTCAATACCCACGCCGTATTCCCACTCGGATCCGGGCTCAGTCACGTATGGCCCCATGATGCTGTGCTTAGAAGCGTCGAAGCTGTCGATGACCTTTCTGCCTTGCTCAGCCTCAAGATCTTTGAGTGTACGGTTGAAGAACGAGTAGCCCAAGCCACAGGTATGGGTCAGACAATTCCAGATGGTGGCAACATTCTTTGGCTTGCTTCCATCCACCATGGTCACCTTCTCCATCTCGGGCACATACTTTGTGACAGGGTCCTGAAGACTGATCTTGCTTTGCTCAACCAGCTGAAGACACGCAATGGCAGTGATAAGCTTGGTACAGCTGGCAATCCAGAAGACGGAATCCTTGGTCATAGGTTCCGACTTTCCAGCTTGTCGAACGCCAGAAGAGGCCCAAGCAACCTGTTTGCCCGACTTGTCAGCAATGTACATGACCGCGCCGGGGACAGCGTTGGGCTGGGAGAGGTCGGCGGTGGCGGTGTCGAGCGCTTTCTGGACGGTCTGTTGGATCGACATGACTATGATCAAGTCAGATTGAATGGGAAGGAGATGTGGATGAGAGGAAGCTTAGGGGGTAAGCGAATTTGGAGGGCGACCTCGGGGGGGGGTTTTTTTTTTTATAAGCAGTGCGAGATGTACTGGTGGCGATTGAGGGTGTCTGAAACGCAAATGCACTCAAGTTGAGGAAAGACAAGCGACTTTCCTCGAGCAGACACTACGAGTTGGTGAAGGTCTCATGACCATTTTGAAATGCCCAACGCATTCGCGAAATCGGAGACGACAAGCCGATGTGCAGCAATACCATGACACAAGTAAATTACATTAGGTTTCCTGTATAGCAGGTGCAAGCACGAGCCTGTCTGATTTAGGCGCTAAAGAATGCAAGTGACACGCGACCTCGCATAAACCGATAAAGCCCGCTTCTTGCCAGATTGGACGTTTGACGCTGTCGTTTGCTTCAGCCAAAATCCATATGTGGGACATAACGTTTGGTCAGAAAGTGCGGGGAAAACTCAAAACGCACGGTATAGGAGGCCAACTTGATCGATTTTGGTGGCTTATCCTTGTGGGTAATCCCAGAGAGACGTGAATATTTTACCACGAACGATAAGATGACTAAGCTGCGGGGAGACATGGAGCTTTCTAAAAACTGCTCACTAATGGTACAGTGGCAGTCACGTGCCATGCCGGTGTGACATTGTGATAAAAATACAGTACCGCATTTTTTCAAACGCTGTAATATTGTGTCATATGACTTTGATGACATCAAGATTTTTGACTTGTGATTGAGAAGATATGAGTGTCTCGAGTCCATGTGTGCTTGCCGTGAAAGTTGCCAGCGCACCAGACAGTATGTCAGGGCTGCGAGGAGCTAGGCATACATACACAGTTTGAGGTACCTTTTGAGCGATATTTATATATAGTTTGTGGTCCCGTTTTGCCATGAAATTGATCATCATGCAAGGATTGAACATACATTCGATGCTCATGAAAGAGACAATTAGACCGTAATCGAGTGTTCATCCGCCCACACATGGAACAACTTCACAGATGGGGACAATCAAGGAAAGTCGCATGTACTGTACCAGCTTTTGAGATGTGGTGTAGAGATCTATTACTTTACAGCTGAAAAGGCAGCCAGCAATCCCAAATCGTAGGCGGTCTTCAAGGCACCAGCCACATGGAACGCCCATCCCATGCTACGCTTGTCTGTCAGCCAGCCCGTCAGTGTCGGTCCGCCTGATTGTGCTAACGTTTTGACTGTGTTGACAAGACCCAGCACTCTTGTGCGATGGTGCGATGGCACGAATGCGGACAAAAATGCTGATCGAGGAGCCTGATCCATCGAAGACGTGGCTGCGCGCGCAATTATGAGTGCTGAAGTTGCAGTCAAACTAGTAGGTAGCGGTGTCAAAGCGAGAATGATGCTGGATGGCATATGGGTGAGCACCATTGTCGGGACCAATCCAAGATGCTTTGCGAGGCGGGCGGAAAAGAGATTCGAGAAGGATGAAACCAACAGAGCGGCTGAAAGAATGGCGCCGAGAGAAGGAAGCTCAACATGGAACTTGCGCGAGAGAAACCAAGATTGTAGCGTTTGAGAGACCATTCCGCTTCCAAGAGAGTCGATCGCAAAGAGCACACAGAGGCCTACGAATCTGCTGCGGCCGAATGTCTCTTCTGCAGCTTGGATTTCGGCAGCGGGCGTATTGGTGGAATCGGGTGAGGGCAAGAGTGGATCGCACTCATTTGCCACCGAGTCCGAGTGGCCTTGCGTAGGGTTGGCTTGGCATGGCACTGTCCTTGCTGGACGTTCGCAACGCTTACTTAGCGCAAGCGATAGCATCAATTTGATGAAACCGAGCACCGAATAGACTACAAATACCAGCCTGTAGTAACGCATCAAGTCTGCTCTGGCGTCTGCTTTAGCGCTGATGCCGATCCAATTGTTCATAAAGCCTCCGAGCCACGTAGCCAAGCTAGCAGCTAGCGAGCCCGTAACGACATACCACCCGAACAGACTGGGCCGATGCTGCTTATGTACCAACTCGGCAAGAATACTCTCCTCTACCGCTCTGAAGGGCCCAATCTCGTTACCAGATGGACTGATGACACCAAATATAGCCGCAATCAGGAGGAGGTGACGGTTTTGCGTCGTTGCAAAGACCAGACCCGATATGAGCATGGACAGCGCGCCAAGACGCAAGGTGTTTCGTCGACCGAGTACCGAATCAGCTATGAATGTGAGCACTAGCGATAGGAGGAAGTCGCCGATCAGAGTCAAAGTAAGAAAACGTCCGACTTGAATGGGCTTTTGACCAAGACCGGTAAGGAAGAGGGCAAGAATCAGCGACGATGACCCGAAAGCAAGCATGCGTACAAAGCGAGCCGCCAGCAAAAGCCAGACATCTTGACTCCAAGAGACATGTTCGAATGTATTTTGATTTGAAGTGGAAGGCATGCTTGATGAGTGTACCGTAGGATGTACTAGGTCAATTGCTTCTATAAGACCTTTGCTGAGTTCCTCCACTTTTTACACTCTGTTTACATCTATGAGCGGGTGAGTGAGTGAGCGGGTTGTGTTTGTGTATAATTGTGTGTATTGGTGAATTTGGGTCTGATTTGTGCATCCTTAGTGTTTAGGTACTACCGATTTGCTTGGGCGAAAATCCGATTTTTCAAGCATCGAAATGAGCCAAAAATGGGTCGAGACGCACTCACAACTGCATGCTATTTGCAAATCGGCGATTGTTACATAGCTTTCAAGGTCGCCAGCTGTGTTGGCTACTCGGCTGGATGCAATGCAACAGAGGATCATTTCCATGTTATTAAGCGGTCGAGCTGTGGTAACCTCGCCCAAATTGCCGGCTGCTGGCTTATTTCCGAGGGCTGTATGCTTCTTGAGCCTTTTCCTTGTGCGGGGCCCCAGAGAAGGGAAGCACGCCACCGATGCCGCCGGACGGCCGAGTTAGTGGGACGAAAGAAATGATTTAGCCATCGAGTTTCTGTGCTGTTTTGTAGGAAGAGATGCGGAAGTGACGGCCAGGAGCAGACTTTGACGAGTGTGAGACCTTGTCACGAGACAGTTTTACTAGGCTCATTTTGAAAGTGAAGTTTTGGATGCTAAAGTCAGCGCGAGCCCCACAAAAGTGTATGCGGTAGATGACAGGTATGGTGCGTCGAATGAATGATGGTGTGTAGCTTGAGTATCAAACTGCTCACTTTGTACAGTTTCTTGCTCAAAGCTCTAACCGAGCAAAGGCGCGTGAAAGTATTCACACAAACTCCTATTCGAGGTCAACTGAGAGGTATTAGGAGGTATTGTTAATTGCGTGTTAACCTAGCTTTCTCGTCTAATAATAATAACAACACTCACAATATGCAAAGCAAGCTACTGTAAGGTGAGGCAAAGGCAAGGGCAAAAAAATAAATAAAACTCTGCCGAATTCCCTTCCCCCTGCCTCGGTTCCGTGCGTCGGTTCCGTGTGTCGGTTCCGTGCGTCGGGCTTCTGAAATATAGCCGAAAGCTGCAAGTTTGATCGAATTGATTTACTGTAATAAAAACATTTTGGTTTTGATCCGCAATTTTCAAACCAATTTCGATAGTGTCTTCTCTCGAGCCGACAGGCGAACAACTCTAAGAGCCGAAATGTAAATTAACCTGAACTGATCTCGCCTAGACATAGACATGATCAGCCGTGCATATTGCGTGGTTTAACCACCATAGCACATTTCTGCAGCAAAGTCACAAAGTTACAAAGTGGCCCAAAAAGCGCAAAGAGGTGTATAATATGAAGCGAGGGCGCCACCGCAAGCTGTCAATTTACTTCCGAGGTTTGGCTATACAGTGTTTACCGTACTGTAATGGTTGTAAAGGAATGCTTCCACTTATGGCCCCGTATCCACTTGTCGTAGTGTGCCCTGCTTCGTGAGAGCAAGAGCGAGTACAATGCTTTCCTTGCTCAAACGTGCTGCTACTCCATCCGACGCCGACGACACCAGCAGCCTATAAAGCCCAGCTTGTAATCACTAGTCTCTTACGACATGTTCCCACATCTATCAGTCCCTCTCCTACCCCACTCCTCTCCACGCTCCCTTTCCGATTTCCACTTGGAATTTCAGTCTCACCATGAGGTTCTTCTCTCGAGCAGTCATTGGACTGGCTGCAGTAGCCACTGCTGCAATCGCCATGCCCACGCACAAGCGTGCTGCTTTCCCTGATCCCAATGACGATTCCTTCTACCAGAATCCCGCCAACATCGCCACTTACGCAAACGGTCAAATCATCCAGTCGCGCAACGTCGTTACCGACATTGGCAACAACAATAAGGCCGACTCGTTCCAACTTTCCTACCGCACCACCAACACCCAAAAAGACGCCGTTGCTAACGTAGCCACCATTTTCATCCCCAGCAAGCCCGCCTCTCCTCCCAAGATCTTCTCGTACCAGGTGTACGAAGACTCGACTCAGCTGAATTGTGCACCCAGCTACAATTACCTCACTGGCTTCGATGAGCCCAACAAGGTTACCACGTCTCTAGACACACCCATCATCATCAGTTGGGCCCTCAATCAAGGCTACTACGTCGTCTCCTCTGATGCCGAGGGACAACGCTCCGCTTTCATTGCTGGTTACGAAGAGGGTATGGCCATCCTTGACGCAATTCGTGCACTTAAGAATTACAAGTCTTTGCCCAAAGACACCGAGACCGCCTTATATGGCTATAGTGGTGGAGCCCACGCAACCGCCTGGGCTGTTAGCCTTTCCGCATCGTACGCTCCTGA
This sequence comes from Melanopsichium pennsylvanicum, assembly GCA_900208305.1. Lineage (NCBI taxonomy): Eukaryota > Fungi > Basidiomycota > Ustilaginomycetes > Ustilaginales > Melanopsichium > Melanopsichium pennsylvanicum. The sequence continues at coordinate 13,746 of OAPG01000012.1, forward strand.
CATCAACATCATCGGTGCTGCCTATGGAGGTACACCCACCAGCGCCAAGGACACTTTCAATTACCTCAACAAGGGCCTCTTTGCTGGCTTCGCTGTTTCTGGTGTCTCAGGTCTCGCCCTTGCTCACCCGGATATGGAGAGTTTTATCGAGCCTCGCCTCAATGCCGTGGGTCAGCAGGTCTTCCAGAAGGTCCGAAGCCGCGGTTACTGTATCGTTCAGGTTTCGACCAACAACAATTTACGCGACGTCTACACGCTTGTCAACGACACCAATTTGCTCAACGAGGAACCCATCAAGAGCATTCTTGCGCTCGAGACGCTGGTTCAGGCTGAGGCTAGCTACACAGTGCCAGTCCCAAAGTTCCCGAGGTTCATGTGGTAAGTTTTCTGATACATGCACAATTTCTTTTCTATCTACCACAACATTCCTAACCCATCTTTGATTCATGCCTTACAATTAATCTATACAGGCACGCTTTGCCTGACGAAATTGTGCCATTCCAGCCTGCTGCTGACTACGTCCAGGAACAGTGCTCGAAAGGAGCCAACATCAATTGGAATGTGGGTATCTGATCATCATCCGATCCTTCCAAGTATCCTTATAAGATAAAGCTGACGACGTGTATCGGACGGACTAACAAACCTCATCCTCCCTCGTCTCCTTGCTTCTATTTTCATAGGTGTATCCTATTGCTGAGCACGTCACAGCTGAGATCTTCGGTATCATCCCCGCCCTCGACTGGCTCGGCAAGGTCTACAGCGGTAATGCGCCAAAGGTGGCCTGCGGGGGCGGTGTTCCAGGTATTGCTGGTGTTACAACTCCCCCTGCCAACGACGTGCTCGGTTCTGCGCTTGCTCAGCAGCTTGGCAACCTTAGCGGTAAGACGTCGGCATTCGGGAAGCCTTTCGGCACCATCACGCCTTCTTAAGCTCGAAAGAAGGTATCAAGATCAGATGAGTCTGACCTTATCGCATGCAGTATCACTTGCTGCTTTGTAATCTCTCTTAAGAGGCACCCTTTGTCGCACTTGTTTCTTATTTAGTCGCTGAAATGGATTCCTTGTCTAAACCTTGGCATTCTGTGATGGATGGCTGCGATAATGAGTGTTCGTCGGTTGACCATAAGACATTGCTAACCAGAACTGTTCGATCTAACCCCAACGCTGAACGGATCACCAGCAATATCAAGAGGTGTCTTGTCCACACAATCACGTGGAAAGAATGCTCCGCCAGCGCAAAGACAAAAGGGGGAAAGAAAACTTGCCGATAGCTCAGAAGTGTCTGTGTTGACAACACCGCCGTGTGCGTGGCTCTGAGTTGTTTTTTTGTGCATTTATTTAATCAATAAGATTTGGTTACAAATAACAACGGAGATAATCATTCCCATCATACTGTATCACCTTTGAATCTTTGCCATGCGACCAGCACATGATCAAGTTGTAGCTCCAGCCAGCTCCGTTCACACGCCACCAAAACGATCCGCTTTGGCATGCTTACCTTGTCGCACGGCCAAGAACAAGTGCGATGGCGTCCCACCACCACTCATCGCCAAACTCTCATCGCATCTCGACACAAAGATACCCAATCCTGCAGGTCAGCACCTTCAACTCAGGTCTGAACAGTCCTGTACTCGATGCGCGAGGCTTCATCTTGAGTGTATCTGGCAACCATCACATCGTACTGGTCGGCCAAGGAAGCGCGCTTGTGTACAGGAAGCTTCCATAGGTGCACCGCAGCTCGCCCCGTACAATGTACACATCGCTTCCAGCACCAGCGTACGTGACGATATCGCAAGTGAAACCAAGGATGCTGCCGCCTCCTCGCAGCATAGTACGCCATTTGACCAAACAACAATAACGATGATGGACCTTCTCGAACACAGCCAGGCGCAAACCCAAGCGGATAATTTCTTCTCCGAGTCCATGTGTTCTTTTCACCTTTCGGAATCGGCACTCATCTCTTTGCTCAATCAGTCACCGTTCGACTCAAGCAGAGCCGCTATCGAACAGAATGATTGGTCGATGACTCCCGAGGCACAGTCACAAGACTTCCAATCGCCTATCCAGACAGATCAACTGATCACCTCCCTCGATGAAATCTTTCCTCCGTCGTCTTCTCCTCAGCCGAGCCTGCGACACACACTACAGGATCCGACCACGCAAAGAGTTCCTGCGCTCAGTCCCGTCGGCGCCTCTTCGGAAGCGCGCAGTCAGCTCTCAGCGCTACGAGCCCGCCTCAACCCAGTCTCGCATTCTCCTCTTCCAACAGCCCCGAGTCCCTCGATCGAAGCTTCTTCCAGTATCATTCATCTCGGTGAGGCGAAAGAAGCGCTGCTCTGCTACATCCGTCGGATCCACTCGGATCCTTCCTTGGATGACAACATCGACACTGCTGTGCTCGATTTCGGCTGCAAGCTTTACTTCTCTAGCTTTGCCAAGACTGTGCCTCTGCTGGGAGACATGACCGATTTCGAAACAACCATCTTGAATGCATTCCCCCGTCAAAACTGTGCAACAAGGCTTCTCAGACGAATCGTCGCAACTCTTGGCTATCGTGTCTCAATTGCGAACCTCGTTTCGGAGCACGACCGAAACGTCTTGTTGCAACGACTTCGAATCGAAGCTCGCAATCTGTTGAGTGCTTGCTTTGATCGCATCTTGACGCAGCCATTCGTACGTTTGAACGACGTTGAAGCCCTGGCACTTGTCCAAGCGCTCCTTTTGTTCGCATACGACAGCTACGGACAGAATCAGCTGTCTGAAGCAGAATCCAACATGAGCGCAGCAGTCAACCTTGCCCTCAAGATGCGATTGAACCAGATCGACGCTCCATCCAAGCCCGCCGGTCACGACCTGAACGCAAACCACAACAATGCTTTCGGTGCGAGATCAGCGCTATCGCAATCGCATGCAGAATCGCTAAGGAGAGCGTTTTGGGAGCTCTACTTGTGCGATCTCATGCTCAACGTCACCACCAGCGGCAGGATTGCGCGATGCATCGATATGAGCACTCTCGAAATCGCTGTTCATACACCGCTCGATCCAGGTCTCACTACGACGTTGGATGGGCAGAGCGATGCGCTCGAATCAGACAACTTTGATACGGACCGTGATCGTCAGGCTCTCTCACAGTCGTATGATGTGCGCGTACGCTCATGTGCCTTGATTCACGAGTGCGTCAAACCTCCCGAGAATCCGGATGAGCCAGATTTTGAACGTATCCGAGCGATAGATACGATGCTCAGCAACATCATGGTCGTCGCTCAGCGTCACTGGGCGAGTGCCAGCACGGCTAACAGTATCCATTCCGGTGACGCAGTCAGTGAATGCACAAGGTGGGCCAACGATACTCGGATCGAATTGTTGTTTACGGCAATGACTATGCTTCACGCAAGCCGAATCCATCTGCACCGCTTAGCATGGTTCCATGATCTTACCATGGATTTCTCTTCATGTTCGTTCAAGAAGTTCAACGAGGCCTCAAACGTTGCTGTCGGCACAACCGCTTTGCGCACCTCTCCTGGCCCTGTTTCGCAAGAAACGTTGTCGAGGCGACAGGCCATGCTTTCCAATAGCGTCACCCGTATCGTTTCATCGGCAGATGCGATTATGCGTCTTATTCGACTCGATCAACGTCTTGCCTCTCCTTCAACCTGGACTATCGAAGATACAACGGAGACATATGTTGCACGAAGGGTGGCTGTACATTGGCCGTTTTTGGGATGTTGCAATATGGTTGCTGCTTTTGGATACGTTGTGGCCGTTGCTGCGAGCAATGAATCCAACCTACCTACATATCGAGATGAAATTCGTCTCTTCGATCAACATGCTCCACTCTTTAACACCAACTACTCCTCTAACGTTGCTTTTTCACATCCATCTTCACCACAATACTTCCCATCATTGCATACATTCCCAAACAACCATCCTGATCCCGTCTTAAGCACAACACCACCACCAATAACAACAACAAATAGATCCAATACCACACATCGCAACGCAATCATTTGGAAAATTAGAGCCGCTATTAGTAACATCCTCTTCGCTCAATCCACTTTGGCTCATTATGCAATCATTTGGCCCATCTGCACAATCTATCAAAATCAAGTAGCAATGTGTCGTACCGCCATCGATTCCACTGGTCCGACTGGTCTGCAGTAAACATTTTACAGACCCTGTCATCCATCTACATATCTACCCTGGAACGCAACCAATCACAATTCGCAATCCCTACGCTGGCCGACAAACCGGCTGAGTGCATTCAAAAATTCTTGATTTTTGTGGCACACTGTCGTAACACACACCACACCAATGACGGAATTCAACCTTTGCATTCGAACGAGCGACCAAGAAAACACGAGACAGCCAAACGGACAAGCCTCTTTGACGTGAAAAGGACAACATACGAGAAACTTTCGAGCGCGGTACATACGAGTCGATCACAATCAACAAGACTGCTACTACACTTCAAATGGACGGCTGAGACAAGATGAACCACAAGCCATGAGCATTGAGGCCAACGAAACCACCGCAGTCGCACCTGATCAATAGTACGCCCTTCCGTGGTGGCCCCCAATGTACCCTTCGAATTGCTTCGTGGTGTCAACCTCGACGGTGGCAAAGACGAGCTGAGTGATCAGTGATCCTTCCATCAAGTTCCTGCTCATACCTCGCGTGACGATGAGCTTGGGAAGCACCGCGGTGAACGTCTCGCGTTTGTTTCCGTCGACAGTGGTGAAGACGCCCGTGTAGCACAAAGATGAGGCGGCTGCGGCTGCCGAACCATTCATCAACTTTTTCTTCTGCGCCTTAGTGTATCCAATGCAAGCTTTGTCATACCCAACTAGGGCCGCTTCCGTGCGCGATTTGGCTTCCTTGAGGCTACAGCCTTGCGTCAGGTAGAATCGCAACAGCAAAAACTCGCCGAGATCACGCTCTAGCTCTCGATCTTGGCGCGCGGGGACCAGGCGTGAGCACAGGCGAAGCGTATGGAGGCCAGGAAGAATCATCTTGCCGGGTACTTGATTATCAATAACCGCTTTCTGCAATGTCACCAGCTTCTGCAAAGTTAGAGAGCCCACGGACCAAAGCCCGAGTTCCTCAAGATTCTTGAGATCGCCGATGGCACTAAAGATATGATCTTGCGCCGTGATACCGGTGGGCAAGAGCACGTCCAGCTTCTTGAGTGAAGGACTCCTAAGAACAACGGTGGCAATGCGTGACTGCTCATGCTGATTAGCAACATGGCCGAGCGACGAAGGACCTCGCAACGAGTTCAGTCTCGCTTCTTCCAGAGCTGGGAATTCGCAATCGATAAAGTGCTCTGACCAAAGACCGGAAAGCTTGACCAACTTGGGGAAGACGATGGGCTTCTTGGGCAGCTGCTCGGGGCCGGCTCCGTAGTCTCCGAGCACTATAGTGGTGAAGTCCCACTTCTCCTCTGCTTCGTCTCGCCATTCAATCAGAGTCGGAGCTGCGCGTGCAATGGCTTCGATGAAGTTGAGCTGCTTCTGCCTCGAGTATCTAAACCCGTGGATCACCTCGATGCCCTCCATGTAAGGCGCGATTTCTCCGCAGTCGATGTTCTGGCTGCTAATGAAGGTCTTCAGCTTGAAACCAAGCTTTCCGGCAGATGGGAAAAGGGTCGATGCTCGATCATAGGTCAAAGACGAACCAAGCTCATTGGAATCGACGTACACACGGATATCGATGCCTTCGAGATTCCTACAGCGCTTGTAGAGCTGTGTATAGCACTGCTTTTGGTCTGCTGTCGGAATGCCGAGGTACTTGAGCGAGGAGCTACTCGGTTGAAGGGCTTCAAGCACTCGGCCGACAACGTGAGTCGTCATGAGGCCTTTGAGTACGACGCAAGAGAGTATACCGCGAGATCGTCGTTGACAAGTCTCGATCGCAGTGATGCAGGCATCAATGGTGTCACGGTTCCAACCTTTGGCGTTGGTGTTCTTGATTCGCCTAAACTCGAGGGATCGCCAGAGCTCGGGAATGCACCTCCAATCTTGACGAGTGTTTGCCAAGCTGATGCGGTCGATCGAACTCAGTTGATCTGCAATGAGCAGGATGATCTCGACAGGAAGCTGGGCGATTTTGGAGGTTCTTCGAAGGAGGAATTGGTTGCCACCCTTCGTGCGCTTGACGAGAATGCCTCCAAGAGTATCCGTAGCCAAGCGTTTTTCGCCACGATACGCATCCCAATCGATAGACTCAGAGGTGGACGAAATCGAAGCTGGCGCTTGAGGAGCTGCGACGGGGAGCAGATTGTCGTCTACCTCTACATCCACGTCGCTGCCAAACTTGGCGATGAGATCCAAGATGCGCTTGGCATCGACGACAGCCAGCGTGTTGAGTCCCATGGTCTCGTACGCTATAAAGCGGTACCTGAGGGCCGCACACAGCTCTCTAGTACCGTCGACATCGAATTGGGCTGGAGCGCTGGACAAACGTTCGATCAACTTGGACGCGAGCTGAACTGCGATTTCAAAGCTACCTTGAGTCCATGCCGTGCGTAGATCCGAGGGTTTTTTGGGAGATGCATGGGCGATCGGGATCCTCGCCAATTCGATCGCTGTATCTTCGAACTTGTTGTGCCTGCGACCGGCTGCCATTACGTTCTTGGGTCTCCAACGAAGTTCAAAATTCGCGGAACGACGCTTTTCGGATGCTTTGAGGACCCAGCTGATCCAGTTGGCGCGATCGCGAGCTTGTTTCGTATCGTTCTCGGCTCCTTCGGGATCGGACTGAATGTCAACGTCAAAGTGAGGATCAAGTTCGAAGTCAAGGGAGTCGCCGTAGTCGCGTTCGAGATCAGGAACGTAGTCGCGATCGAGGTCACGATTGAGAAAGAAATTGACGTCGAATCGGAATCCAGGGGCAAGGATGTCGTCAATCTCTTGGAATACGAGCTGAGTCGTTTCTAGCTGGTGAATTGACTGCGGTTCAGCGATCCTAGCGTTCCTCACAAGCTCTTCGTCTTCTTCTTGGTCTTGGTGGGTGTGCTCAGATCCGTGGTCTGGATCAAAATAGTCGAAATTTTAATCAAAGTCGTAGTTGATAGTGGAGTCCCTGATATAATACGAGACCATAACGGAGAGGTAAGATGGTGAGGGCTAGAGGGAAGAAAATGGAACCGAGAAACCTTAGCATCAGAGAACATCAAGCATTGAGTCCTTCCTGCCTGTCTGACTTGACTGAGCCTTTCCAGGGTATCGTCGCATGTATTCATGATTTGGCCAGGCTGAGCCTTTTTTTTTTTAAATGAACTGCGAAGCTTGTGTGTGTGCCAGTTGCTTGGTACTGGATCTGAGCAGTCGCGCGCTGACTGACCCAACGTTGCGCCCATTCGACTGACTATACATGCTCTCTGATAGAACATGTCACCATCCCAACTCGGCCATCCAAACTCGGCCATCCGAACTCGGCCAACAAACTTTTCGCGACGCTCGGACCCCTTCCGGTGCGTGTGAGGAAGAGGCCCACGCACTGCGCACATCCGCTAAACCCCCCACATAGCCACATCTGGAATGCACCAAATAAGAAGCCATAGCGTGAGAAAGGAGAGCCCTTCCGATAGCTTAAGCTTTCTCTTTCATGAAATCACATTTGAGTGTGACTGTGAAGGTGGACAGATGAAGTCGCCCGCCTGCTCACCTACGCATATACGGTAGAAGCGCTTCTCGACCGTCGTTCCGAAGGTGCACGTAGAGACGCGAAACTTGAAATCTCGGTGACATATTTGTCAATTAACGCGAGTGACGTGCTATAAAAGGTCATTCTTTACAACAACAGATCCATGCGCTTTAACACTTGGCATTTGCACGTCGATACCAAACACATGCCTATTGCCTTGGCTTTCAGAGACCGTGTTGAGAGCATAAGAGAAAAGACCGACGTTGGTTGTAGTGATAAGCTTCCGGCTTGAGAAGGCGCAGTATGTCAATCCACCGCCATGAGGCTTGAAGCTGCCAAGTTGACAGATATCGAATTCCGAAATTTGCGCTTCTTGAATGTCTTCTTTTCTATCTTACATTCAGCAGATTGGCCTGCTTCCTTTCAACTTGCCTGAAAGGCATCATATTCTAGAGTAAGGTGCTCAAGAGTGGTTCAGAGTGCTCAGCACAGCAGAGTAGGCCGCCTTTTTCTGGTAATTGCTGTCCCAAAGCAGTCGAGTCGTGTCGCTCCTCCACCTCAAGTTGTCACAAATATCCCGTCACTAATATCCCAGACGGTGATACCAACGCAATCAGTCTGGTAGAAACACGCCTGCGTTGCTTCCTGGTACTGATCCGCGCCAGCGCCTGCGATATCGAGCTCGGCCATAGGGCGTTCAGGAGATGCAGAGCAAGTTGCCTGCATGGCAGCTCCAACACCAGAAGCATCGCCGAACTGACCAGTATAGTTCAGATGGGACTGGGAACCGATGCCGTCGATCGGGATGCCCTGGTAGCGTCACTGTTTGACTTTGTTCAACATTATTTACAGATTGGGATAGCTGTCCGAGTCAAGGATATTAGACGTACGCTGTCAGTCTCTGTGAAAAAGCAGCTTGCTCAACTGCACGGTAATTATTTGTAGTCATTGATGTACAGCTTGGCATTGCAATTCTGACAAACTTCTCACCCAAAACGTTGTAAATCACACTCTGTTGCATAGTGCCGTCCTCGTTGAAGATCTCTTTGACCGCATGCCATGCGTAGAGCTTGCCCTGGAAGCGGCCCATAACAGTTGCAATCCTGTTCTTGATCACGTTGGCCAGATCAGTAGGATTAGTGATGTCTTGGACCCAGCTCGGCAGCCTCGAGTGCCACACGAGCGTATGACCTCGTATCATCTTGCGGTTACTCTGGGCGTAGTCGACGAGAGCCTCAGCACCACCGGAGGAGAACTGGCCCAGTAGCGGTATCGATATAGCGTTTGCCATCAGCTCGAACCCCGGCATTGAGGGTGGACGGGGCTCGTACAGAGAGATTTTGGGCCTCTTAGGAGGACGGAATGAGAGAAGCAGTCACAGCCGAGCCAGCGACGGGAAGATTGGAGAGCAGAGTGAGTAAATTGGTCTTCATCACGGAAATGGTCGTGAGTGTGCGTTCAAGAAAAGTGGACGAGTTCGATGAGTGGTTTGGCGGGATCACATGGTCGAGAGAGACCTCCATTTATGCTTTGTTGACTTCATAGGGAGCGAAAGCTTTTGGAAACTTTTTGCTTCGACGTACACAATGCAGGATGCCACACTAGCTGTCAGAGTCCTTGCTGTGAGTGCTCTGCGCGAAAGCTTTCGAGGACACGAAGATTGCTTACATAGCTCGAAAGAAGGAGTGGATCGCAGGTACCGAGCATGCTTGGCTTGACCGGCAGTCTATCTGGAGCCTGCAACATGGTACTATGTGCTTTCGCTGCTGCGTGTAGTTGTTATGCCATCGCCAAGTCTTTCTGCTGCTTGTAACATCACCCAGACCATTCACTGGCCTCAATGAGCTTCAGCCGGCAGCTTTTGAAGCTATACTCGGCAGAGTGTGCGGTAGTCGACAGATCGAGACGATCGTACGACCGGCGAGCTTGTCGCCTGTGTGTGCAGTTTTACAACAACACAAGCAATGAAAGAATGGCTAGCGTCGAAACATATTCATCGATCCATAGCGCGGTTTAGGTTTAGGGGGTTGAACGAGCAAAAAAGACGGGTCCAATGTTGGGTTGGAATCTTGTATGATGCACTCTTCACAGCTTTCTATACCACCGTACGTATGCTCACCGGCGCGATCTTGTTCTTTTTTTCCGTCCTGCGATCAGCTAGAGGTGTTGAAGCAAAATGCAGGGCAACATTTCAGCCCCGTTATCGAACCGAAACATCGTTGTGTCCCCTTTAGCCCCTGTTCCGGCTATAAACTGTTTGCCGTTATGGAGAGAATGCTGGTTCGCCCATCCGTCTACCGCCTCCGAATATAGCGATGTTCTTATCACACGTCTGCATGATATTATGGACTTCAAAGCAACGTTTTGCGGAGGGAAGCAAGGGGTCTCAAGGCTACTGACCTAACCCAGCAGCGTTTACCCAGACCTCGAATTCGAGGCGATTGATCGCGCTGTGCGGAGTGTGGCGGACATTGCGTGCTTTTTCGCAGATATCTTTGGACGATGTTGTTGTGACGCCTTTGTGCACCTGCTTGCATACCGTCACTTGTTGCAAGGCTTGCGCTCGCGCACTGGATACGCCGCGTTGGATCTCCCTCATACTCGAGTCTGTTTGACTCATCTCGAGCGCTCATTTTGCGAATCGGCTTTTTGGTATTGCATCAGACAGTGGCAATTCAGCTTGCGGCTCTATGATTCGCTTGTATGCCTCTTGCAAATCTAGCAGAGCTTGACAATCTTGGTCCCACTCATTCATCCTTGAGACAGAGAAATGCAAGCTAGAATTACAAACGTCCAACAGATCCGGACACATACACCTTATCGTCCTTGTCACCGATACATCTCCACCTTTTGCCATCCAGCTTATCGCTTTGCGCGGTGAGCTGGATTGGAAGCACCATCGGGCGCTTGAATTCCGTTTCCACCCACCATCCTTTCTCAATCTTTGTGTGAGATGTCAGATGGTGCAGCACTTTAGCAACAACGTGATTTCCGTGGGCAATTTTGCCTCGGAAACCAAACAATCTCGCCAACAGTGACGAAACGTGAATTGGGTTATAATCACCACATACGGCACTCCATCGAGCAGGGGCACTTAAGGGCATTTCCACTTTCCCGATCTCTTCGAAATGTCCGTTCGATTCCTGGGTGTTTGCTTTTGTAGAGGGTGGTGGGACCTTAGTTTTGCAATGAGCAAGGATAGTGATCATCTGCCGCAGGACGAGAGTGCTGCTGGAATTCGTTTGAGAAACGTCGATGTGAATATCGAATTCGATCCCGCGCCGAGTTACACGGCCGAGGTTATCTTTGCCGCCAAGAAAGGCGTGGGCAGTGAGAGATCTAGTGAGGTCCAAAGGATGTTGGTGACACTCGATACGGTTGCGCACATTCACAGCCCCTAACGGTGAGACTGGTAATCCAGGATGAACCACCAACAGTAGCATCATTTGATTCGTCAGTGTTGCTAGCAAGAACGATCCAGCCATACTACCCGCATCCACTTTCGACATGTCCTTCTGATCGTGTGTGAGAGCTTTGTTGTACAGCTCGTATTGTTCGTCCGCGACTTCAACTGGACACCGAAGGTTCATACTCGGCAACTCAACACTTTCTTGCCCCTTGACAATCCTCAACCCACCCCCAAAAAGGCCGCGTACAGTCTTGTTCAGCACCCCAGCAACCAGGAAAAAGACCCGATCCGCCCATCCAATCTCGCTCGGCTCGAAGTCCAAATTCCATCCATCTTTGCCAGGCTTTCGAAAGAAATACGAAAACAGACTTCGAAAGTGGAGACTGTTCAGAGAGTAGACGGTTGCACTGAGACCGATGCCGAGCCCAACTTGAGGCAGGAATCGGTATAGCTCGGATGAGCTATAATCGCCAAGACTGAGCATGCCGATGGCGACAAAACAAGTTGAAGATGGTGATGATGGTGGTGTTGGTGGGACAATGAATTGAAAGTTCAAGAAAAAGATGCGTACCCAAGTCGGTTGTCGGGTTCAAATGGATTGCCGATCCCGGGTTCGGAATTCATCACCCATTTGGTTACACACCGTGCATAGATGTGTAAGAGATTCACACAAGGCTATTTGACACTTGGGAACCAGACAAGAGATCACCACTACTGGCCGGTGGATGCGACAAATACTTGCTTTGCCATCTCTCCTTCTTCGTCAGTCTAGAAAAACAGCATTCAGCGCAAGAGAGAACAAGTTGATGTCAGTATCATGCACTCATACTCGTCCTTGTCTCTGTTGAGGCTACTTACCTTGCACACGAACCATGGCACATTCTGACCACTCGCAAGTGTCTGATTAGTACCTCTGAGCCCCAACTCATCCCGCTTCAGCTGCCAGCAATTTTCTCCTTTCCCTTTCATCACATTCTCACTCGCTGGCGACAAAGAACTCGAATTCAACTGCTTTGCCAGCTCAGTGTGCAACTCTGAACTCGCCTCACCAATCCCTCCCGAAAACACTACTGCATGCACGCCTCCCCTTGAACTCATCTTGATCATATAATTCCCCATATATCCCACGATTCTATCCACAAAAATGTCAAACGCCAAGGTCGCATCCCTATACAAATCCGTCTCTTCATCTTTCACTTTGTTCAATGCCTTTCCCCGCAAGAATTCTGTCCTGCGTTGAGTCACTTGTTGGAAATCGCTCGTGCCGGCAACAGATTTAAATCCGCTGTTCTTGTTCAGCACCAACTCGGCATGCGAGACTCTGATCCCATCGGCAACCTCGACTGTGCTGAAAGGATCTGTTGCTTCTCCTTCTTTGCCCAGCTGTGCAGCAGAAATATGCAGCGGAAGCACAGGATCGACGCTTCCACTCCTTGTCGCACCTGGCAAACCTTCGAGAGGTGTCAAACCCATGGTGGTATCGAAACTTTTCCCCTTCACCACACCGCACATCGAGCTCCCGCTACCCAGGTGACAGATAATGACGTTCAGCATACTCCTCTCCTTCCCCAGCTCGCTAGACAGAGTGTTGAGGATCGAGTTGTAAGAAAGGCCGTGGAAACCCCACTTGCGCAACTCCATACCACCCGGTAGCGTCTCACCAGCCAGGCAAGGATCTACCATATACCTACTCCTAACACCATCCAAACTCGAGTGAAACGCCGTATCGAAGCAACACACATTCTCATGTTCCTCGGGTAGATCTTCCGAGTTGAGACATGCTTTGATGAGCTGGACGGAAACGGCGTTGTGCAAAGGAGCAAATTCGGCCAAGAATTGGAGTGTCTTTAGATGGTGTTGATCGGAACGAGTGATTGAGACACATTGATCGAGGTGTGCACCGTGAACGACGCGATGTACGACTGTACGGACGTCGAGGTTGTCGTTCGAGTCAAGGAGTTTGAAGATGTGGGTAAGGAGGAAGGAAAGTATCTCACCGGATGCGATGTCGGTCCAATCCTTTGTTTCGCTGTGAGACTTGCCATCGCGGTGGTTGAGCTCCACGTTTGCTTGGTTCGACTTGAGCTTGACAGAGCCACTGACGATGGGTGTCAGGCCTTGAAGGCTACAAGTTGCATCGAAGAGCTTGAATTTGAGCGACGAGGAACCACTGGAGGTCATTCAATGTTCACATCAACGAGCATAGAGAGAAAAATGATGGTCAGAACATCGTTTTCCAAGGCACAGTCAGTTAGTTTGGTAAAAGCGATATATACTCACGCATTCAAGCAGAGCATTTTACCCTGTCTCCTCGACTGGCCTTGGCCTGATCCCTTCTCTACGTGGATAATGTTCTCCATCGGTGCTGATGCGAACTTTGTGGGCTTGAAAGGCCAACTAGTCGTTTGCGTCGGTGATGGTTGTGGTGGCCAAAAAACAAGCCTGCCCTTTCGCTGATGATTCCTTTAATCACGGCTAGGCTCCCCAGGCGAAGTCACTCATGACTCAGCCTCATACTCGCACAGACCAGAATCCCGCCTCCCTTCTAAGCGCTTCCATGCTCGCTCTTGCCTTATAAGCACTTTGAAAGCATTCAGAGGCACCGGATATGATCATACACAAGGTCAGCACGAGATTAGCAAAACGCGGGAATCTTTGTCAAGAGCAGACTGCATTGCGTACAGCAGACCACCTGTTCAGCTACAAGAACAGTGAAAGAAGCTTCGATCCGATCATTTCATGTATAAAAGAAGTTCAAAAAACCACTTGCGAGCACAAAAGTGAAACGATTCCAACAAAAAATTAAGTTAAGACGGACAGTGAGGAGCTACGGCTGCTTATGATGCCTCAATCTCTGGAGGATCCCTGCCGTTCTCATCAATAAACCTCTGCCATTCCTCTCGCTTCTCCTGCAGCTCCCTGGCCAAGTTGTCAAGCTTCTGCCCTTCGACGAGCTTCTGCACCCTCTCGTTCATCTTGGCACCTCTCTGCTTCTTGAGATCGAGATCCTTCTTGACCAACTCCATCGCTTTGCAAGCCACAGTGAATCTGTCCACGCCATTGAGCTTGAGCATGTTCCAAGCGGTTGTCGTAGAACCTTCCTCGATGAAGCCGAGGATCGCCATAGGGCGACGACCCATCTCACCAGACAGCCGGTCCCCGAGCAAGCCCTTGACAGCAGTGGTGTAGCCATGAAAATTGAACAAGATAGGCACGTCGCGAGTGAAGAGTCCATCAAACGCTTCGTCGTTCAGCGCGTGAGGGTGAACAGAGCCCTCGCTGAGGATCATCAGGTCCGTGATGTTGATAAAGCGAACACGTAGCTTCTCCTCGGAGCTACCGTTGACGCCCTCTTTGTGCTTATAGCGGAGCAGCTCGGTCGCGGCAATAGCCTCGGCAGTGGTTTCGGTACCGATACCTACAATGACGATGTCCGGGTCGTTGCCGCCGTCGGTGGAGTAAGCATGCCAGATCGAGCCTCCGGCCTTGCAGTGCGCGTTCGCTTCATCTTCACTGAGATAGACACGATTCTGATGCTTGCTGCCCACGATGAGGTTGACATAGTTGCGGCTGCGAAGGCAGTGCGACAAGGTCGACAACGCGCAGTTGGCGTCGGGAGGCAAATAGACACGAGCCACATTGTGCGGTAAGTCCAGGACAGAGTTGATGAGACCTGGCTGCTGGTGACTGGCGCCATTGTGTTCTTGCCTCCAGAGCGTCGAACTCATGACGTAAGTGATCGAAGGCACCGGTGGTCGGAAGTCGGTGGACCTGGCAACTTTTAGAAACTTGGCGAATTGCGCAATCATGGTGGTCACGATGCCCAAGAACGATTCATAGCTAGGGAACAGGCTGATACGACCCGTCAAAGCGTATCCTTGGGCGAATCCTTGAAGTGTGTGCTCGCTGAGCAACTCGATGACTCGCCCTGATCGTGTGCCATTATTGCGTTCCTCGGCGGAAACGAAGCTTTCCGAGTCATGTTCGAATTTGCGAGCTTTGAAGCCCTCAACGGACAGCGTCGCATCCAGCTTGTTGGACACGAGCTCGTCCGGACTAAAGATGAGGAAACGGTCCGAGTTCTTGGGGATCAATGCAGCGAGGTATTGACCGCATTGTTGCATCGCCGAAGCCTGAGCCTTTTCGCCCTTGCCCGACGTCTCTGAAGCCACCATGTACGGACTCGTGCTGACGTCTTCTAGGGGCTGACTTTTTTCGTAGATTTCGCGCACCTGGCCCATTCTGAGCTTGTTGCTGGGAAGCATGCGGGTGACGACCTCGCTGAGCTGCAGCTCACCGGACTTGATCTCGAAGCATGTGTGAGGATCATACGAGCCCATCCACTTCTCTAAGAGCTCTAGATGCTCATTGCGGCCGCAAGAAGGGTCGACCTTGATCGGCACCTGATGACTCCGGAACGTGCCCTCAATTTGTTGACCGTCCACTATCGTGGGACCCCCCCAACCCTTGGGAGATGAAAGGATGATCATGGGCCAGCGCGGCTTCTTGATCGGTGCACCGCCGCGTGCTGCCTTTTGAATGTCCCGGATTTCACCATAGGCCCAGTCGAGGCTGACTGCCATATCAACATCGAAAGCGGCCGCAGCGCGATCGCCGGGGACAGTGTGTCGATGTCCGAGATGCTGGTAATAGTCGACGAATCTCACCTGATAGCCAAATCCGGTGAAAAGGGATACGAGCTCGATACGATCCATTGCACCGTAGATGGTTTTCTCGCTAATCTTGAAGCGATTGAGGTGGAGAATTGGTAGAACTGCTCCGGACTCGGCAGGGCTGATGAACTTGTGCGAGTGCCAAGCAGCAGCTGTCGGACCGGTCTCGGCCTCGCCGTCTCCGATCATAGCAAAGGCAATCAGGTCTGGCTTGTCCATCACAGCGCCGTGAGCGACAGACAATGCATATCCGAGTTCGCCGCCTTCGTGGATAGCACCTGGAGTCGTGGCTGTGACATGCGAAGGGCGGACAGTGTTAGGCCAGCTGAAATTTTTGATGAACGTGCGAAAGCCCCTTACCGAGAGGGACTCGTCTGGGTAAAACTTGGAAATGGACCCCTCCAGGTAGAGACAGCCCAGAATTGCCGGAGCGCCATGACCCGGACCTGTAACGAAAATACCTCTGGACTGCTGGGCCTCGTTGCCATTGGCTACGTTCTTCTCGATGCGGGCCAGAAGAGCGGTGGCATGAGTGTAAGCAAAGACGAGGCCGGGTACAGTGCCAAAATGGCCTAGAAGCCTCTTTTTGACATGAGCGTCATAATCGAGCGGTTTGTCGAGAAGCACATTGTCTTGCAGGTAAATTTGGGCGACGGCAAGGTAATTGGCAGCTCTCTGGAATGCTTGAACGGAGTTGAGATCGTATCGCTCTTGGCCCTCTTCGTGATCGGGCAGAACCAGATAAACCTCTTCGTCGCAGAGTCGCTGCTTGGAACCGATGCGCGAAGGGATGAGATGGAAGTCAAACGGAGCTGTCATGGCGGATATCAGGGCTGAAGCCACAAAGACTGTGGACCTCAATTGTGGTAGTGGTGATTGTGGTGATGAAAGCGAAGAGGTGTCGATGGTGACGAGCAGACAAGGTCGTTCTTGTCTCTGCTGCCGGGAAGGATACCCTTTTTATCCAACTCAACATGGCTGAGTCTCTTCGATTCGACAAGTCACTCGATTCGCAGTTGAGCAAAGGTTGTCGATCTGCATCTTGTTCGGTGAAGACATTGTCAAGTTGAGCTCAGCTCCCTGTTTCTGTTTCTGTCTTTCCCTCTCGTGTCTTGCAAAAGGAAGCCAAAAACAAGGGAAACAAGTGACTGAGGCCATGACTGATCCTATTTATGGCTGAGTGAGTGACTGATATAGTAAAGTCGGGCCAAGAGACGTACTCATTTGGGAGCAGGAGTGATTTCGAGGAACACAATGATTGGTGAATCAGCTGTGCAGTTGAAAAGTTGACTGCGGATAGAACACTGTAACGTCAGTTACTACACTCTTCTGTCTTGATCCTTATGCGATCCTGGACACCTGTCTTTTGCCCTTCTGCAAAACATTGGGCATTTCGCCACCTGTGTTAGGCAGTTTTTGGCCTGTCATTATCTGGGTCTGTTGGAGCTCGCTTATGCAGTAATTCAAAGACATTGCATATCTAATCCAAATTGCATTGTGTGTGCCTTGGTTCATTGTATGGGTTGATGGCTCTATATAGAGTCAACCCAGATGATGTAGCAACAAGTTGTCTGGGTCAGAGAGTCTCAGAGTGTTGGTACCAAGAATATGATGGTATTTGTGTTGAGAAATCTGGCCTGTATGGAGTATTTAGTTGCCATCAAGGCTTGATATGAATATTCACACCATCTCAATCCCTGTTGTGACTTGCATGCACTGTAGCTAGTAATAACTTTTCTTGGTCTATCAGGCCATGTGAGCCTAACTTATGCAGCCTGCTCATGATTGCTCCTGCAGGAATACCACCACTTTTGCCACTCACCTCACTCATCTGCATTGCTTTTGGCATGACATGGTGACAAGAGTGGTATGTCCAATACATTCACTTTCAAACCTTCTGACTCCTTGCCACACTGGTGGCTTCCTGCAACCCCTCTCCTCACTTCAAACTGCAATGCTGCATTGTTTCCTATCGCTTTTTTCCATCCTGCCAACCTGATTGCCTACCCAAACCTACCATTTGTTTGCTCCACACACCACTGAATCTGTCCATTCTGGTCTACAAGCATAACTTTACAGGGAGTCAGAAAAGATCTGGATGGAATCCTTTGTTTTATTGGGCTTCACATTGACTTCCATTTAATATCCAAAGAAACCTGGGGTTTTATTGTGTTTCAAAATGAAACCTGCTGGAAATGCGTTCTCTATCCAATTTCACTCTGAGACCCGCTGGAACCGTTCCCAAGTTGACTAGCCCCTGTGAACACTCCGTTCAGCGGTAGTGCAGCTTGTTTAGATGATTGTGTGACCTGCGCTGCACACAAGTGTCCTTAATGCATGCACCAGTCAATGTCTACAACGTCTCCTGCAAACTTGGGAGCTGTTGTTGCTGTCTGATAAAGCTACAGTGTGGGTTCTGTTGCCGCAGTTGAGGTTCTGCCTACAGTGGAGGTGCTGCAGTGTCAGTAGAGGTGCTGATGGTTGTCAAGTGTGTTTGGCTTCTCCAATGAGGAAAACACAAACACTGTAATGCTGCAATACCTGGTGATTGCAGCTGAGACAAGAAATAGATACTGAGAAACTTATAACGTATGACTAAGGTAATGAATGATATAGTGGATGAGCCCCACCCCTCCACAATTGAAACAAATGCCCTCTTGTATATATCAAGCCCTGCTTGAAGTTCTTATCAGGATCCCTCTAATCAGGGCCCTGTGCTTATCAGTGCTGGCTACCAGAGCCAGTATCTGCTTATCACCTGACCCCAAATCCTTCCAAGCCAGTTATCTGGACGCTCTGTACCTGCTGGAGATCCTTCCAACCCTTGTAGCTTGTCAGCGGTCGCGTGCCAGAGATCCAAATTCCCGTGAGAAAACGCGACTCGCCGGATTTCAGTGAGTTCCGGCGGTTAAGCGTGGCCTCAACGGATATCGAAGAGAATCCCGCGAGTGGCGATCTCTCGACGGATATCGGCTGACCGCTGGTGACACTCCGTACAGAGGTAACGCGGCAAGCTCGGACGGGGTACTCGGTCGACGCGAGTGTCACGACGTTGACAGGATACTGCTGGTGGCTGGTTAGACCTCAGCCGTCGTTGCTGGTGGGGATATGAGGGACTGGTTGTGGTGCCAGGCCCGCGGTTGAGATTCCGCCTGTAGTTGAAGTGCTACAGCGTCGATTGGGGTGTCGACGACGTCTATATGTTGTTCTCCGTTCACCGACGGGGACACAGACTATATGGATCGCAATGAATGGTATTGCGATGTGCGACGTGTGAAGAGTATGATAAGTACGACGTACTGATAACTATGTGTGACTGAGATATAAGATAGAGTGGATGAGCTTCCGCTCATCCGATAGCGGGGAACAGAGTATTTATATATATGTATTGTGTGCGAGGTCCATCGGTACTGTACGACCTGCGTGCGTCAAGCTTGGACCCCCGCACGATAAGACTGCCCCTAGTCCTTTGGCAGGGTGCTTCCGAGCACGCCCGCGTGCTCTCTCTCCGTTGCCCCCTGGGCGTCGGTCGGCCCACGTGTCGCTCCGGCTGGCGTTGGTCGCCGCCGTCGCAGATGCTTCCCTTGCCATCGATACCTTCGATATCCGGCGAGTCACTGCCACTCGCCGAATTTCCGTGAGATCCGTCGAGACCTGCTCTCTCACTGGATTTTGTCCAATTCAACTTCTCGGTTCTGCGCTAACCTTAAATCCCATGAGCCCACCAATATCCACCAGATCTCCCTGAGATCCGTCAAGACATGCTCTCCCACCGGATCTCAGCCGATTCAACATCTCTGGTCTGCGCAGACCTCTTCCTTGGGACCCACTCCCGTGACACACGTGTCGTTCCGGCGTGGCGTTGGTCGCCGCCATCGCAGATGCTCCCCTTGCCATCGATACCTTTGATATCCGGCGAGTCACTGCCACTTGCCGAATTTCCGTGAGATCCGTTGAGACCTGCTCTCTCACCGGATTTTGTCCGATTCAACTTCTTGGTCCTGCGCTAACCTTAAATCCCATGAGCCCACCAATATCCACCAGATCTCCCTGAGATCCGTCGAGACATGCTCTCCCACCGGATCTCAGCCGATTCAACATCTCTGGTCTGCGCAGACCTCTTCCTTGGGACCCACTCCCGTGACATAGCTCTGGTTCCTGTTAACAGCTTCTGGCAAGTGTCCAACCAAAATTGGCTGAAAACCCACCTTTTACTGGGACTCAATACAAAACCCAATAAAACCAAGGGTTTCATCCGGACTCATTCTGAGTCCCTGTAACAGTAATCACACAATAGCGTCAATTGAATCCAAATGCCTGCAGGTTCTGCCTGTCAGGGACTGGTATGCCAAACCCAAGTACTGGTTTGTGGTCCTATTGTAATTCAGTATGAGAGCCAATGAAACACATGGCTCTATGCAATTTTGTCTGAGATCTGATGGAACAATACCAAGCTGACTATTTATTGTGAACACTCTGTTCAGAGGTAATGTAGCGCATCTGGATATTGTACAACTTTGACATTGCACAAGTGTTCTTGATGCAGGTATTGGTCACAGGGCAAGACTTCTTCTGAGAGCCCAGAAGCTGTTGTTGCTGTTGCAGATGGCTACAGTGGAGGTTCTGTTGCTGTGGTTGAGGTGCCGCCTACAGTTGAGATGCTGTCATGTCAGTAGAGGTGCTGACAATTGTTGATGATGTCTAACTCCTTCAGATGAGGAGCACACAGGCACTGGGAAGCTGCAATACCATATGGTTGCAGCAATTGACAATATACAGGATGCAGAGATGTTAGGAAAAAAACTTGTACAGTAAAGACTAAAGGTATGAATAGTAGAGTAGATGAGTCCTGCTCCTCCACTACTGGACAACTATGCCCTTATATACTATGGCTGTCTTGCTCCTTATCTTCCTCCTAATTCCTCTTATTGCACTGTACTCAGCTCTGGGCCCTGTGCTTATCAGTACTGACTCCCAGAGGCAGTGACTGACAGCATCTGGGCCTCTTACAAGCTATGCCATCTGACCAGGCCTTCCAGTCCAGCTGGAGGCCCAGCATCCCCTACAAAGGTTCTTGATGGTCCCTGTTCTGTTAGTGCCTACCAACCGGAGTCCAAAGAGGGGGTGCTCGGCCCCCCTCCCGATTGAGCGATCGTCGTGATCGGGCCCCGACCGACCCTCTCCGGACCCCTCGCAGCGGAGCGGTCGGCCTGACACGATCCTCCTACCGCCCAACCGCGGCTGGCCCCTCCGTACGTAGGATACGACCGTCGGCAACCTAACATTGTAACGCCGCGGTGGGAAGTGACCGATAGTTCCTGTACCTTACCACCCCGCCCCCGCCTGACATGAGGTTGCCTCCGGACCTCGTCGCATGTATTACTTAGTTAGCTCTATAGCAACGCAGTAGTGTGCTCTGACCCCCGACCGCCTGTGTCGCCCCGCCTACGACCTCTCCGTACCCGTAGCCTCCATCCTGGCTGTAGCCGCCCGCGGTATCTAGACCCTACAGCCTTAACATTACATGCGACCTCCCCACGGGACGACGTCGTAACCAAGATGAGTACACGCTCCAACCAACGAAACCAAACGGACGCCTCCCCCCAAGCGGAGGGAGACGCTCCCACCATCTCCCCCAACGGAGACGAGCCCGCCAGCGTCGTTGCACCCTCGGGCAAACCGCCCGCCGCCCTGACCACCTTGGTCCAAGGGCAAGTGGATATCCTGGCGCTTCTGCGTGAAACCTCTGAACAACAGCGGCGCATTACCGCTCTGCTAGAGGCCGCCTTCTTCCCCAGGGAGGATCAACCTAGACCGGAGTCTTCCCAGCACTACCAAGGAGCAACCGCTGCCCAGGTCCCCCCGCCAACCGTAGCCCCCGTCTACGTGGAGGCCGCGCCCCGCGAGCCAGAGATTCGACTCCAGGCTCCGGAATGGGACGGCAGCCAAGACAAACTGGAGGACTTCTTGGATCAATGCAAACTCAACTTCGAGGCTAATCCCTCCAAGTTTCCGACGGATGCCCGTCGCATCATGTTTGCCATCGGCAACATGACGGGCAAACCACGAACCCGCATTCGCAATGTGCGACAACAGGAGGGGGAGGATCCGCCCTGGATGAGCTCCTGGAGGGCCTTTTGCGCCGACCTCCGTCGCGTCCATGGCGATCCCGACCCCAGCTACACCGCACGCCTCCAACTGAATGCCCTCCGCCAGAAGGGATCAGTATCGGAGCACGCGGCGGAGTTCATGTCGCTGACGGCCAAATCGCACCTGACCGACCAGCAGCAGGCGTTGATGCTGTTTGAACAAAGCCTCCGGCCGCGCCTACGGGAAAAGCTCACCCACGTGCCAATGACCGACATCCGTGACTTCATCAACGCCGCCATTGTCACGGAGCGCCGGATGCAGGTGATACAGGAGGCCACGACAAGACCCACGGAGTCACAGCTGCGACACCGACCGCCCCTCCCAGCCGTGACGGCCAAACAAGAGCCCCCGGAGGGACCCCGCAAAATGGAACGACCTCCACTACCGGCCAAGGACCCTACGCGTGATGCGGCAGAACGCCTCCGCCAGCACCGACGGACCAACGGGCAGTGCTTTGGCTGCGGTGGCAGCGACCATTTGGCCCGTGACTGCCCGAAGGCGCCCCAAACACAAAATCTCCGGGCACACGCTATTTCATTCGACAACAATTCCGGGACTATACTCGTCAACCCCATGGATGACGGGTCAGCCTCCAACCCCGACAGTGACCTATCGGATTCGGAGGATCCCCCGGAGGGAAACTAAGGGTCGATGGGTTCCTTCGGTCCGAACCCATCGACAACCTAAGCCAGCTCCGGGTGCTCGCCGCAGCATTCTGGGCAGCCCACCGGACCGACACTCCCGTCGTGGAGCAAGAGGGATCCGTTCTCCGGATCCATCGACACCCTACCTTACCAACCTACGAATGCTTGGTAAGCGTCGGCGACACGCAAGGCCTTGCCTTGCTCGATACCGGCGCCACCGCCTCTTTCATTACTCCCGAAATGGTCGCAACGGCCAACATTCCTACCCACTCCCTCCGTAAATCCGTCCACGCCACATTCCTCCAGGGCATGTCGGCCGCCATCAGTCGCCACGCGGCGGTGGATATCATCATCAACAACCACTGCATCACCTCACGCCACCGACTCTTCATCACCCCCATGACCTCCCACGACGTGCTGTTGGGGATGGATTGGATCGAGGCCGCCAGGCCGGAGCCAAACTATACCCTCCGTACGTGGGACCTCCGGGTCCCCCACACCGTCACGGTGCCCTCCAACCCCAAAATCGAAAAGAACGAACTCCACAACTTGGTCGGCCGGCGACAGCTGGTCTCCACTGAGGAGGACCTGCTGGTCCTCCCAGAACCGGAAGAGGAGCTACTGCCCCTCCGAGCTTTCGCGACCGACCTCGCCGTCCTACCGCCAGAGTACCGCGAGTACGCCGACGTCTTCGACGCCGAGAGGGCCGACCAATTGCCTCCCCACCGCCCACACGACCACGAGATCAACCTGGAGGCTGGCAAAACCCCTCCCTACGGCGCACTCTACTCCCTGTCGCACCGCAAACAAGAGGAGCTCCGGAACTACCTCCGGAAGATGCAGGCCATTGGCTTCATCCGACCGTCAAGTAGCCAAGCTGCCGCGCCCCTCCTTTTTGTACCAAAGAAGGACGGTCGTCTCCGGCTGTGTGTGGACTACCGCGCCCTCAATGCCATCACCGTCAAGGATCGCTACCCGATCCCCCTCATCTCCGAACACCTTGATCGGCTGGCGACGGCCAAGATCTTCACTAAATTCGACCTGAAGGGTGCCTACAACCTCCTCCGGATCGCCCCCGGCCACGAATGGAAGACCGCATTCCGCACGCGCTACGGCAGCTACAAATACCTCGTCATGCCGTTTGGCCTCTGCAACGCTCCGGCGACCTTCCAACGGCTCATGAACCACGTGCTGTTGGATCTCTTAGACGTGTCCGTCATCGTATATCTGGACGACATCCTAGTCTTCTCCGACAACGAGGCCGACCACCACCACCACGTCTGCCAAGTGTTGGATCGATTACGGAAGCATCAGCTGTATTGCGCTCCGGACAAATGCGAATTCCACACCGACTCCGTCGAGTTCCTCGGCTACCTTGTCAGTCCCGACGGCCTCTCCATGGACCCGACCAAGGTCAGTACAGTCTTGGAGTGGCCGCTGTCAGGGGGCGTTGTGCCAAACTCAAGCTTCGCGCCGAGATCCGCTGAAACCGTCTGTTTTAGCGTGTTTGAGATTGAGACCTGATAAGCAGGCTGGTTCTATTGTGTTTCGCTATGAGACCTGCTGCGCAACTCTTGAGCTGACTGACCACTGTGAACACTCCGTTCAGAGGTAATGCGGCTTGTCTGTGTGTTGTAAGACCTTCACGATGCACGAGTGCTCTTGATGCAAGTGTTGGTCACCGTCAGGGACTGCTTCGGATGGTCTTGAAGCTGTCGTGATAATGAATTGGCTACGGTGGAGGTTCCGTGACCGCGGTTGAGGTTCCGCCTACAGTTGAGGTGCTGTAGTGTCAGTGATGGTGCTGACAATCGTCGATGAAGCTTGTCTCCTTATACTGAGGAGAACACAGACACTGGATAGCTGCAATACCGTATGATTGCAGCTGCTGACGAGAACTATATACTGAGTAACTGATAACGACTTGTAAAGTAAAGACTGGGTTAATATAAAGTAGAGTGGATGAGTCCCGCTCCTCCACGACTGTAAAGACTGTGTTCTTATATACCTATGGCCCTCCAGGGGCTCCCCTTTGTCCGCTATGACCCTGGTACACCAGAGTACCAATGGCCACCAGAGTTTCGACGTGTCCGCGAGCTTGGGCCCCGTGCTAATCAATGCCGACTGTCATCAACTATGACAACCACGAGCTTGGACCCCGTGTTAAACAATACCAACTGCCAGCAACCATGTCGCCCTTGAGCTTGGGCCCCGTGCTAACCAGTGCTGGCTGTCAGCAACCATGACACACACAGCGGACGGTCCTACATCATGTTGCACCCTTCCATCAGGCCTCCTGTACCAGGCGGAGGCTGTCAGAGGGCGTTGCACTGATATCGGATGAAACCACGTGTTCTAGCGGATGTCAACCTGAAACCCGATAGAACACAGTGTTTCACCGGGTTTGAAATCCACCTCCGGTAACAGCCGCCACCACAGTCGATCCGACAGATCCAAGTCTTCCTCGGATTCGCCAACTTCTACCGTCGCTTCATCCGCCACTATTCTCGTGTAGCGGCCCCCCTCACCAACCTCCTGAAAGGAGGAGCCTCCGGAAAGGTAGATCTGCCCCCGGAAGCAACGGCAGCCTTCAACCGGCTGAAAGAAGCGTTCACCTCTGCCCCTATCCTCCGGCACTTCTCCCCAACGCTCTACACCGTCGTCGAAACAGACGCGAGCGATGCTGTGGTAGCCGCCGTGCTGTTGCAGTGGCACCCACAGCCGGGCGCCGACGCGAGCGCCGAGCCCAACAGCCGCTCGCATACCCTCCATCCTGTGGCATACTGGTCGCGAAAGATGATCCCGGCGGAGAGTAACTACAAAATCCACGACAAGGAACTCCTGGCTATCGTAGACGCCTGCGGCGCTTGGAGACACTACCTCCATGGCCTCACCCGACCGTTCCTCATTTACACCGACCACCAGGCGCTCCAGTATTTTCAGACGAAGCGACAACTCAACCGTCGCCAAGCCCGCTGGCAAGCCGACCTGGCTGAGTTCGACTTCGTCCTCCACTACCGTCCGGGTAAGGAGGCCGTCCGCCCCAACGCTCTGAGTCGCCGGCACGACTTGTTCCCCGACGGACCGTCGCGCCCAGACCCCGCCAACCAAGCCACTCTCCTCCCTGCAAACTTGTTTGCAAGGGCAGCCGGCGTACACTCCTCGGACCCCCTGCCTACGGAGTGGATCGAAACCCTCCGGAAAGCGGCCAACCTCCCCCCAAACGTTGCCGTCCGCGATGGTGTCCCGTACACCACAGAGGGTCACGTCTACCTGCCACCCCAATTACGGGACAAGGCACTCCACCTACTGCACGACCACCCTACGGCGGGACATCCTGGCCGCAAGACGACCCTCCATCTCATGCGTCAACGTTTTTACTGGCCAACCATGGTGCAGGACACCGACAGCTATGTCGCCTCTTGCGCGGCCTGCCGAAGGGCAAAACACCCCCGTCACAAACCCCACGGCTACCTTCTCCCGTCGGTCCCTCCCGATCGGCCGTGGTCCACTATTACCATGGACCACATCACTGACCTCCCGCCCTCCCTTGCCAACGGCACCACCTACAACTCCATTCTCGTAATCGTTGACCGCCTCACCAAGTTTGTGGTCTTCATTCCTGCAAACAAAACCGATACGGCGGAGACTTTGGCGTACCAGCTCCACCGCTACGTCTTTTCATACTTTGGCCTCCCGGACACCATTGTATCTGACCGAGGAACCACGTTTGTAGCTTCCGTTTGGACGGAACTCCTCCGGGCCCTCCGGATTAAAGGGTCTTACTCGTCGGCCTACCACCCTCAAACAAATGGCCAGACCGAGCGAGCCAACCAGACGCTAGAGTTGTTCCTCCGCTTCTATACGGCCTACGACCACAGCGACTGGGCAACCCTCCTGCCGACAGCCCAGCTCGCGCTGAACCAAAGACCGTCGGCGACCACAACCATCGCCCCGGCTATAGCTTGCTTCACATTTGCCCCTCGGGCACACCCCTCCATCCCCCCGGCCACCTCCAACGTTCCGTCGGCGGATAAAGTGCGGGTGTGCCAGGACGCCATCGCCAAAGCCAACCTTGCCGTCGCAAAGTGGTTTAACCGTCGCAGGAGCGACGTCTCGTTCCGCCGGGGGGACCTGGTGCTCCTCCGTACCAAGCACCTCCGCAGCGACCGACCCTCCCACAAGCTCTCCAACCCCCTCGCCGGCCCGTTCAAAGTCGACAAGGTGATTAGCGACCGAGCCTACCGACTCCTCCTGCCTCCGTCGTGGAAGGTCCATCCCGTCTTTCACGTACAGATGCTGGAGCCATACCCCGACGGAGTCAGGGAGTCCAGCGACGCCCCCCAACCAACTACTCTGGAGGACGACTACGCCAATTTCGAAGTCGAGGGCGTATTGGACTCCCGCCGCCGCGCCGGACGCCTACAGTACAAGGTCTCCTGGGTAGGGTACCCCCCAAGCTGGGTCCCGGCGGAAGACGTGGACCGCGCCCCGGATCTGGTCGCTGCGTACCACGCCGCAAACCCGACCAAGCCGGCCCCTACCCGGCGTTAGGCACGGATACGAGCGACGGTCGCCGTCAGGAGACCCCCCCGCCGGAGCCAAAACCCCTCCGGTCCCCGACCTCTGGGGTAGGAGACCCGGTCGGGCTCCCCTCACCCCCACTCCCACACACGGACACACACACACGCAAGCAACAGAAAAGAAAACAAGTGCATTCGAGGAGGGGCCCCGGGGCTAGTCCCTCAGGAAGCCCTCCAACCACGCCCAGACCACGTCCACCTGCTGTCGCGTGTTCTGCAACAGTTGCTGGATCTCGCTGATCCGGCGGAGCTCTCGCTCGCCGCCGGTCCTCAGCGACTCTGTCAGCAACAGCGCAGCCACGTCGGCCAGCCCCTGTTGAAATAACTCAGTCCCCTCCTGCACCCCGTGGAAGAGGGAATCGGCACGCCTTACGGCCGCACCCAGGTCCCCCAGGCCCGTAGCGGACTCCCCCGGCTGGCCTTGGGCCCGCGCCCAAGTGCGGCGCCGCTCTCGGGCAGCCTCGGCTGGACGGTCGGGGCGAGACCTAGCTCGCTTGCGAGCCGCCTCCCGCTCCCGACCCACCGCGCCCACCCGAGCCACCTCCTCCCTCAGTTCCTCCTCCTCCTCCGGGATCTCGCCAAGTGTCCTCAGCGACAACCTGACGTTGGGGTGGGGGCGGCGACGCCGACCGACCCCTCCGGACCTCCACCTCTCAAGCAAGCACGCGTAAACCCTCATTCGGAGGGGACCTTGGGCGCCGCCAAGTGGTGGGACTGTCGAGGAAAACAAAAGGAGGAACAAGAGTCAGCCGACCACCCAGGACATCGCGACAGACGCCCGACGGAAATACTTACCGCGCATATCCGCGTCGCAGGGTTGCCCGTGCTGCCCCTGACACCGACGGCAGCGGAGATCGCCTCCCGCCCGCTCACAGGCAACGCCGGCGCATACGCAGCCGTAGCAATCGCCCCACGTCTCGGCCCATAGCGGGGCAAGGTCTGTCGTATCGGCCACGGAAACACAAACGTCAGTAGCGATCCCAATCAACACAGCAATGGAACAAATACTTACCATCACCAACGAGTTCCGGAGTGATCTCGATGGGAACCGAAGGACGCGACCACGGCATCGAATTCCGGGGCGCCAGGACGAGGGAAGTGTTGGTCGATGCAGAGGAAGGAATGGCCGACGGATCGGCAGACTGTTGACGCACGGCGCGCTCGCGACGGCCCGAGTTGGCCCCCCGGGAAAGGTGAGCACGCGGGGAACGGCGCACCCCCCGGATGGGACCAGCGGAGGTCTCCGACGGCCGATCTGTTGTAATCGAAACAAGGGGGAGGGAACAAATGTCAGTAACCCATTCCATGGCACCGACCGGTGGTTGTCAGACCCTCTGGGCCCCCCATCCACAACCGAATCACAACGGAACCACGATCGACTCACCTCCGGAAGCGGGTAACGGTGTTGTTGTTGTTGGTGCTGTTGTTGTTGTTGCTGCTGCTGCTGTTGCCGACGCTGCCGCCGTCGCGGACGTAGGCGATGGAGGGGGAACGGTACTGACACCGGCCGACGGGTTGTCGGCCGGGGAGTCCATGGAAGCGTCTGCTGGTGACGACGACATTGCAAAAAAAAGACACTCCATGGAAGCGTCTGCTGGTGACGACGACATTGCGAAGAAAAAGAATGGGGAAGAATGGGGAAAATCGAGAAGGAAGACCCGTCGACCCCCATCCTTATATCCCTCCTCGATAGCTACGCACGAGCAATGGCGCACAGTCAATTCCGCCGGTCCAAGGCATTGTGGGTGGTATTGCCTCATTGCTGCGCATCCGCGATTAAATTGCCGAGACGAGCGTCGCAACTTGTACAGAGAGGCGCCCCTGGCGCGGATTAAGGTTGAGGGAGTACAACCCCCCTCGCCCTCCCGTCCTATCAGCCGCCTGGGGACCAGTCGGCCTGAACCAGGGGGTAATGTTAGTGCCTACCAACCGGAGTCCAAAGAGGGGGTGCTCGGCCCCCCTCCCGATTGAGCGATCGTTGTGATCGGGCCCCGACCAACCCTCTCCGGACCCCTCGCAGCGGAGCGGTCGGCCTGACACGATCCTCCTACCGCCCAACCGCGGCTGGCCCCTCCGTACGTAGGATACGACCGTCGGCAACCTAACATTGTAACGCCGCGGTGGGAAGTGACCGATAGTTCCTGTACCTTACCACCCCGCCCCCGCCTGACATGAGGTTGCCTCCGGACCTCGTCGCATGTATTACTTAGTTAGCTCTATAGCAACGCAGTAGTGTGCTCTGACCCCCGACCGCCTGTGTCGCCCCGCCTACGACCTCTCCGTACCCGTAGCCTCCATCCCGGCTGTAGCCGCCCGCGGTATCTAGACCCTACAGCCTTAACATGTTCACTATCTATAGCTTCTGGTGGTTCCACAGCCAAACTTGGCTCAAATTCCCTGTTTTGTTGTGAGTCAAATTAAAACCCAATAAAACTAAGGATTTTATCCAGTTTGGTGATTTGCGCCCTGTAACACAGCCCAGCATTGCAAGCATGGTAGCCTACCAGCACTGCCAGTTCCTCACAACTGTGACACCAAAACATAAAGAAGGCAAGAGGTTCTAGCTTTTCATTTTTCAACAGTGTCTTTTGAGTCTTGAAGTGGATTTATTTTCATCTGTTGAGTTTTATGTTATTTTTAATTTTTTTTACCTTCGTTATTGGGACTGCAGCTTTGTTCACTGCCTGCCCTCTGTCTCTGCATGACTGTCCACCTTTCTCTGCGATTTGCCATTCCGCGTGTGAGACCCGCTTCTCAGCCCAGCAAAAGATAGAGTAGAAAATTCGCTAACAGCACTTCTCGTCTCTACAGTATCTCACTCTCACAGACGGCCGCTGCCCGGGTCTAGCCTCTGTCGCTCTCAGTGATGTGCCTTTGCGGGGGCCGGCCCTTTCCTCTTTCCCATGGCCTTCGGCTGCTTTCAGACGACAATTACAATTAGCGTAGATGTGCAGTTTTAGAGTGTTTCGTGCGACGACCCACTTTCTTGGGATGCCCCTTACTTTTCGCACAGAGTGGGTGCCACACATCGTCAGCACAGCCAAGAGCCGTTTCCACAGAATTATTATTATTCAGGGTTCAGCCCCACTCGATGCGCACTGCGGCGATTCGAAACTGTATCTTACTGCACAGTATCTCTATCCCCAAAAGTGACTAACTTTTGTATCTTTATTTGATCACAGCAGAATTCCCACTCTATCCTTGCATGTCCTCGCATCGAGAGCCTACAGACCCTCCTACACACTAACTGAGCCTGCAATGCAATACGACTCTGACAAGTCTCGAGTCTTTGTCTCTCTTTTGCCCCAAAGTTGGCATGAGCTCCACACGCACACACCCTGTTCTACTCTGCACATACCGACTTCTATCATACTTCTCGATACGCCCCTTCTCCTTAGCTTTCATCATTTATTCATTTTTTTCTGAACAACGACAAGCCTGGTCATCACGGTACATCACTGCACCGCACTACGCTACACTACACTGATACTGGCACTGATTCTGCCACAATCTAGAAAGGCAGAGGCATTGACAGTCCCTTCCACCATCATCTCTGACTATAGTTTCGCATCATCGGCATCGCCGCTCGAATTCCCGGTCCCTCTTCTCATCTCTTAGCCTGCTCTATTACTGCCATTTTCTTTTCTTTCAAGTTTCAGACCGGCACTTGCCCCCAACAGCAGTCGCGTCACCGGCGATCCCAACTTTGCGTTCATCCTATCCATATAGGCGACTTGACACGCTTCGGGTGATCCGATCTCGGCCTGATCAGCCGATTAGCCCAGCTTGCCTAGTTTGCCTAGCTTGCCTAGCTTGCCTAGCGAGACCCAACCACTCACATTAGTCATCTCGCCGACGGAGCCATCGAGCTTAGCATCTCGTCTCCCATCGACACTTGCGTTCTCGCCATCATCAAAGTTTGCAGCTCTGGAGATGCTGACGACCACCAGCACTGCGCCCGTATTGCAACACACCAACGAGTTCAACGTACCCCATGCCATCCGATCTGCATCTTCCCCATCCGCCAGCTTTGCTACCGTCAACCGTGCTCGAGCCACCAGTCTAGATCTCGACCCTGGCTCCCAGAATCATAGCCTCTCCATATCCCCATCCTTTCCCTCGCAACTCTACCCACGCTCTTCCATCCTCATCAATTCGCGCAAGCGTCCCTATTCAGGTGTCATCTTCGCCAACCCTGTTGTTGTGGCAGGCTCCTCGACCGCAGCCGCGCCCGTCGTCACACATATCCCTGCAGTGCCATCTCGCAAGGAACGTGAAAAGGAGCGAGAACGTGCTCGAGAACAGGAAAAGGAACGTGAGCGCGAACGAGCGAAAGCGAAAAGCAAGGATGACGAAAAGATTTGGGGAATTCCCAAGAAGGCCTTACTTTTGGGACTGGGCGACCTCAATTTTAATGCACAGATGGCCATGATGGCAGGCTGGGGTCATGGCAGTGGCGGTGTTTCCATTCTTCCGAGCACAGTCGTCCCAACCAACGAACGCAAACGCATTCGACCCTCTTCGTCCGCAGAATTGCAAAGGTCAACTGCTTCCTCGATATCTTCCAGACGCT
This sequence comes from Melanopsichium pennsylvanicum, assembly GCA_900208305.1. Lineage (NCBI taxonomy): Eukaryota > Fungi > Basidiomycota > Ustilaginomycetes > Ustilaginales > Melanopsichium > Melanopsichium pennsylvanicum. The sequence continues at coordinate 45,421 of OAPG01000012.1, forward strand.
CGGTAAAAGACAGCGATAATGAGGATGAAGGTACCAACAAAGAGCGTCAGCGAGACAGCAGCTCTTCGCTTCGGTGCTCGCGCAGCAATGCATCCATAGCAAGTAGCGATGGAGGGCACACAGCCTCCAACAAGAAGTCTGCTTCTCAGGCTGACGGCAGCAGTGTCAGCCCTTCGCCCACTGACGAGCCTATGGACCCCGAAGAACTCGCTGCGCTCAATGCGATCATCAATACTCGTCGCAGTATGGCCGCCGCACAAGCTCTCGTCAGCGGCACCATCAGCATCACAGCACCGCGCATCCTTCGCGGCTCCAGCTACGGCAGCTCTTCACAAGACCTCACCCGACCTCAGCTGGAAGAAAAACGGTTCGAGTCGCAGGACTCCGTGCCCAGCATGAGCTCCGTCGCGCATTCCGCAGCCAGCTTGAGCAGCAGCAATCTGCCCATCTCGCCCTACGAGAAGACATTGCAGCCGTCTGCGCTTGTAGCTTCGAACACTGGATCCACGATCCTCGAAGCAGCCGACGTCAAGTCTCCACGAATTCGTTTCGCGCCATTACCAACTCCGACGTCAGCGCCTCCCATGCTTGGTGGTGGTGGTGGTGTCAACGGTTCGGCCCTGATTGAAGATTCGGACGAGTTGGATGCTACCGATTCCGGTTTCGATAGCGAGGACGACTCCAAATCCATGAAGGGCAAATGGTACTTGATGGGTATGCCCTCTGCCCTCTTCAAGCCACAGTACTACACCAACAAGAACAACCGACGCCGTCACTCCAGAGGCAATAGCATCAGCGGTCACTCTGTAGGCGATGCCGACGACCGATCGGAGGACGGAAACAGCTTCCGACGCAAAAGCACGGGCAGTTTGTCTGACGGTTTCGGCACAGACGTGGGACGCAGAGCACCCTCTGAGAACGACGAGGAGGAGCGCGGTCGGGCAGAAGCTTCAGGCTCAAAATCCAGACGCAAGCCTACCCATGCTCGTCGACGCTCTCGCAGCCGCACAGGCGCCATGAGCTCTGGCGACGAGGACGAACGAGCACGCAAGAGGGAACTTATCCGTCTTGCACGCCCAGGAGGCACTGGAATGGTCACGCTGCCAGATGGCACCAAGATACGTGCCAGACGAGTCAACGATCTGCCAACTCAAGAAGAGCCCGAGTTCATCGAATGGGGCTTCGCCGGGCTGGCTCGAGAAGCATCTCGCCGCAGTCTTGGTGGAAGTGGCCCACCCTCGCTGGCCACTACGCCCAACCATTCTGAGCACAAAGGTCTTGCCGTATATATGGAAGGAGAAGAAGACGAGGAGGACGATGGCTCTGGCATGGCTTGGGTCCGTCGTCGTAGACGAGAGAGGGAAGCCAAGGCGCGTTTGGAGCGCGACCAGGCAGCAGCCGATGCGGCGGAAGCAGCAAAGAACCCCGCCAGCGCCCCTGCGTCGATTGTGCCCGATGCGCATGACTCGAGTACCGTCGAAGGAGACGCAAGCATCACTGCAGACGCTACGACCACCAAAGTCGTTGCCGTCCCGAGCACCGCTGTTGCATCTCTTCCGACCGACCCGGCGATTGAAGCCGGCGCTGATGAGCCCATGCCTCTGATCTGTGACGAGGCGGTGGAGCCCAACACTATTGCCGTCGCAGTAACAAGCAGGCGCCAGTCACACCTGTCCGCGATTGACACTTCGCGTCCTCCCCACGACGTGTTTGGCGAAGCCAACACATTCGTAAGCTCGCCCACCGAGGAAGAGCCGCCTGCCGGTCTCGAAGCATCCATGCTGTCCGAAATACGTCAAGGCGATTCGGCGATGGGCGGAAGTCGAATTTTGGCCAGGTCAGCCCGGGGCTCAGCCTCCGAGCAAGTTGCTGCACCCGGTGACAGCACGCCTCGACAAAACACAGGGTTGGGCCTCACTGCGGTCAAGGCGGAAGAGATCCGTCGACGACACGAAGATGAAGTGGCAGCACTCGGTGCCGAAGTACTTGCTCAGACACGTCGCAATAATCAGCGTCGACAGGCCAGCTCGTCTGGCCGAGGCGTCGCCTCTCCCCATCTTGGCGAAGACTCTGCTGGAGAGCAGCAACACGCTTCGCCCACGACCAAAAGTAGTCACCGTGTCAGCCAGGCCTCGGTTGCTTCACCACCCACGCTTGCGAGTTCGTCGATGCTGGTCAAGTCGACCTCCCGCGATTCTGGTTATGAAAAGAAGTCGATCTCGCGCACAGTTGGCTCAATCATGCGAAAGGCGACCAACGACAGTGACAAGACGATGCGGTACTCTGGTCTTGGTGCCCTCACGCCATCGCACGAAGACGGCGATCGAAAGAAGCAAGAAGTTTCCTTCTCTCAGACGCAGGGCTCTGCCGAGCGAAAGCAGCACGAGGTGTTTGCAGCGACAGTTGTCGGTGGTGGACCGCAGCTCGCTCCCAACGCACACGTTGCTCAAACGTCCAACCTCGTTTCCGCACGGAGCGCCTCACCCGAAAGCACACTTTCCCTCAAGTCTTCGGCAGTCGGCGGCTACTCTGCTTCCTCGGCCAGCAAGTCTGTTTCCTCGCTTCACGGCGCGAGCGGCTCTCTTGCTCCTTCTCCCATGTCAACCAAGCGTATCCCGCTCGACCCCAGCGTCAGCACCCCTGCCCCCTCGCCCTGGCTGCCACGACGACCAGATGCACGAGGCGTATCCGTCGTACCGCTTCCACAACTCGGTGTTCGTCCCGAACGACCTCGAGAAGGCCGTGTTTGGCAATACGACGATTCAGATGCTTCCGACGCTGGCAAGGATGCTGCATCCGACCATGAGGAGGAAGAAGAGGAAGAAGGGTCGGATCTCGACGCGGAAGAGTTGGAGGAAGAGGAGCGGAAGACGGCAATGCAAAAGAAGCGTGCCACCACTCGTGCTGCAGGTCAAGAGGTCGTGCATGCTCGGCTGGGCAACAAAGCTTCGGGGCGGGCACTCTCTGATTTGACTGCATCGTATGATGATATGGCGCTTGGATCTTCTTTACGTCAACAAAAACAACAACGCTCTGGCCGAGACGCTTACCGCAGAAGCAGTATTGATCCGCGCGTTCCGGGCAACTCTTCCCGTTCCCCAACCGCTCCACGTAAGGCTCCACCTCGTCTCATAAAAAGCCATCGATCTACCCAGTCGATGAAGAGCGCGGAGGGTGACGATGATGAAGACGAGACAGATCTTTGGCCAGCTGCTTCGGCAACGTCAAGATCGGGTACAACTCGACCTCGACACATTTTAGTGAACCTGCCTGGTGGACCAGGGATTTGGGACAGCAAAAAGGGAGGAGGAAGAAACGCTGTAGCGGCGATCAATTCGGTAGCGGCGGCAAGAGCAAAGGCGATTAAGAAAAGGGCCAAAGATCGAAGGACGAGTTTCGAGTTGCCGCCTGGCTGGGACGATGAAATGATGGATTATGGGTGGCCAAGAAGTCTGAAGGGTTCGCTGTACTAAAAAAACACACATTCATACCCGGCAGTGCTAGCTCGGACTGTTTCTCTTTTGCAATCTCCGGATCATTGTCACCCTTTTTATATAATTCACGCTCTACAGTATGTGTGGGTTGGTATTCTACGTGAACTCAGGCCGTACAGGGGGCGGTCTGTAACAAGCTGATTCGATGGTTGATGAGAAACAGACTCGGTAATGATGGTGAACCAGATAAGATTGCATGGTAGCATGCGGGCCTGAGATCTGATTGTCTAGCCTTGGTGGTCTGCAGGATAGCCGAATGCTTACATCCGAGCAAATAGAGAGAAAACCAACGTAGAGGCAAGCAGAGTCCGTCGGCTGTATGCACTCAGTCTATCCTCAAAGAGAGAAAATAATAAGTACAAAAGAAAATACAAAAGAAAAGAGGGTAAAATATTGTGTGCCGGCAATGCTTCGCCTTGAAGCCATCCGGTGCTGCCCTTCCTTGTGTTGAAACTCTTCTTCTTCTTCCTTCGATCATCTTTTAATCGCCTTTGCTTCCATTCTCTCAAAGCAGAACTTTCGCCATCCGATAACATACGCAGTACGGTGTATAAGGGAAACGACGCTATCGGCTCTGGTCTCTGGACCTCTCTCTCTCTTTCTCTCTCTCTCTCTCTCTCTTTTTCTCCCATGGCTCGCTGAAAGCGGGGCATTCCGCGGTCCGCATTGCTACGCCGTTCCATCGCTGGTCGTATCCGCAAGCTCCATTCTTTCTCCCATCGCTGCCATCGCTGATAAAGGAAACACTTCAACATCTCATGATCTGACCAGCTCCAAAGACGAAGAGCAGTTGTCCTGAATGCCTTCAGCCATGATTGGAAACCGACAAGCATCTGCCCACGCTGGTCCTTCGTCGGGATCATATGGCCCATCGTTTCAAGAAGACCTGCCGCTTGCGTCTGTTTTGCACCACAAACTTTCGCTGGCTTCAACAACCCGCTCGATCTCATCTGCTTCGGGTGCCTCCTCTACATCCCACAGAAGCTACCCCAATGCGAATCACAGTCATCATTACAACCAATCCTCAGCATCCCTTTCTTCCCGAAAGCACGTGCAGACCGCAAATCTCCATCAGCTACCTTCACAACTTCGGAAAGACTGCAAGCGGATACCTTTGTACGTTCGCATCGTTCCCAAGGACACCTATCTTCGGCTTCATATCAGTCCCGATCAGACCATACGAAGCATCAAAGATGCCGCCCTCAACCGAGCAGGTGTGCCTGAATTCGATCCAACTTTGAGCCACAGATTCTTCCAGGATGCCATCAACGCCAATGCCCAGGCCAAATTGGCTAGCGTAAGCAGCGTCGATAAGGTTCTCAAAAATCGAAGTCATGCTTTGCCTAGGATTTTCAACGGTCGTGCCCCAGATTTGGGTGACGCTGGCGGGCTGGTGGCTACCTCTGTGGCTGGTGCGAGACGGCGTTCAAGCAAAGGATTGCGCACTAGTGCAATGCAGGCGAAACAGGCCGAAGTCCCATCGGTACCGAAACTTCCCGAGTTTGAACTTAGGGACAGTGATCCCGGTGCGGAGGCAAGTTATGGCTCCCGACACCCAGTCTTGCAGGGTCATGAAGATGCTGTGAGCCCTTCCCCAGGATCAAGCGCAACCTACGCTACACTGTCACGCAACGCCGGCGAAAGCCTCGCCTCAACTTATTCCAATTCCAACGATGGCCTCCTGTCTTCTTTCGCACAAGTAACTCGACAGGTGTCTCACTCAACCCTCGCAACCTCGCCATCATCCGCACAATCCGACATCACACACAGCATCACAAGCGCCAGTGCAAATAGCGACACCACATCTCATTCGCATTCAAACGGAGCATTGGCTGACGTGGCCATCAGACTACACTCGGGTCTCATCACCGGGGATAGGGATGCTAAGGCTGAAGAGCAAAGGGCGCTATTGAGAATGTCGCAGTGGAATATCTTCCGCACTTTGTCCTCGATCAACGCTAGTGCTTCAACAGAGATCAAAAGCCCAATTCAGAGCTTCAATTCGACCCCGACAACTTACTCTGGTGGTGACTTTGACAGCTCCCCGCATCTCAGACCGTCTTCTCCGCACTTGGATGCCACTACGACTTCCAATACGCAAGGGCACGCACAAAGCCAAAGGATGGACTCCCCAACAACACCACCTCCAAATCACAAAGCTGCGGGAAGTGCAACCACAGCAAGTTTCTACACAACTCCGGGAGCGAGCGAAAGCTTCAACTCGCTGGCAAGCCTCTCTTCAGCTTCGGAGGATGAATTAGTAACTAAGATGGACGATGATGAAAAGGGCGTCTTGGACTGGGGAAGTTTGGCTGAAGGACCGCTTTCGAGCCCTTCGAGAACGCTTGCTTCAACGTCCACTTCGCCGCCGTCAAGTCCATCACGAAGCCTACTAAGCACATCAGCAGCAACAGCAACAGGAGCAAGCGGACAGGTCCTCGGTGCACAATCTCTGTCTTCCATGAGCGCTGTTTCAGCGTCTCTTTTGGCCACCAATTCGGCCACCACAACTTCGCCCCGAGCTGATCCAAAATCTGCCTCTCTCTCCATCTCATCTTCACCGAACCGTCCGAGGAGCAGAACAATCACAGTCGCTTCGTTCATCCAATCCCGCTCACGCACCGCCAATTCTGCTTCTTCCCCATCCTCACCTCCACTGCCGACGCCAATTTTGGGAAGCGTTGCCAGTCCGACGCGAAAGTCGTCGTTACCCAAGGTAGTGCCTCAAAGTCGGCCTAAGATGGTTGCCGAATCCTCTCAACGCCGAGCTGTCCCAACAGACTTTTTGGACCTTCTCAAAGCTTCACCTAATTCTCTTTCCCAATCTTGTTCTCGCTTCGACAACACTGCTGGGACTGATGATGAGGTTGAGCAAAAGTCCACCGCGCCCTTGCCACAGAACCTTTCTCGCTCTTCGGCAGCTGCCAGCTTCTCCTCTCTTTCATCTGCCCCTTCTTCGTCGGGTAGAACACCATCGATCAACACCAACACCAACGCCAACGCCAACATCAACACGGCCGTGGAAAGGTGCACCTCCGGCATTTATCGCGACCCAGCAACCTCGTTCAAAGGACGGGATAACTCGCATGCACTCTCTGTCAAGTTTGCCGTCATCTCCACCGCAAATGGATGCGAATTGGAAGATTGGCAAACAGCGTCGAATTGCACCCTGCGACCATACGAACTGCTCCTGTTGCAGTGGAGTATTCCAACCGAACGAGTTTATATCCCACCCGTATCGCTTCATGACATGATTCGACCTTCGAGCTTTGCGCTTACCGCCAAAAGTGGTGACAGGGGAGTTTTAAGACATGCGGGCGGACCCAGTGAGGACTGTATTGGATTGGACAGTTATTGGGAAGGTTGGGTGTACGTTTTCAAACCCGACAAGGGATCGTCGTTATCCTCTTCTTCTTCTCCTTCGACTACTACTAGGAAAGAGGGAAAGTGGAAATTGCACTATGTGACTATCAAGGGATGGAGGATTGATTTGTATAGAAAGAAAACTAGAGCTGGTGAAGCAGCTTTACCCGTAGCCGACTTTATCTACCCACTGCGCAATGTGCAGTTTGTAGTTGAATCGCACGATGCAGGTATTCCAACAAATGCTGCTTTGCCAGCGTTAGACACTTTGCCTCCCAGTTGCATTTCAGTGACGTTCGCTCCTCAGAACGGGACAACAATATACACGAGCGATTCGACAGAATCGACGTTGACATTGAGGTGTGTTACGTCTTTCGACCATGATTCGTTGTATCATTTGCTGGTTCGCGCTTGGCATCGTGCATCAGACTCACTTCCACCACCAACAAGAACACCAACAAACGCAACAACAGCAACAGCGATTGATCTGTGGAGAAGAAAAGCGCTGTGGAGAAGTACAATTGCCGGACGTGGCGGAACGGTAGATCCAGGAAGTGTGGGTCGTGAAGGAGGGAAAGGTAGAAACGCAAGGTCAAGGTGCAGATTACGTCCTTCCGGTTGGGACAAGAATTGGGAAGATGCGGATGCTTGGAGTAGCGAAAGTGAGGTTGAAAATTGGGATGTTCTTGCACCGAAGGGGTTGGACAATGTTTCAGGTCAAGGTTGGGTTGGCGATAGGAGGGGCACTGTCAGCCCATTCTCGACTGGAGTCAATGATGGCGGTGGTTTGAACATTGACAGTAATGTGGAAACGTTACGGAAGAGAGGGGAAAATTTGGGTATAAGATTGAATGCGATAGAAGGCGACAAAGTGGTAGCGAGGGATGGAGAAAAAGGGAAGGGCGAGAATGGAGTGGGAAGCAATGAAAGAGTTATTGTGCCCGGTGGACTTCACGCGGCGCTTTTAGGGAGGTCCAGCGGTAAAGGTGGTGATGCTGTGGTATCATCAGCCACCCGAACAGATGGATTTGGTCAAGATCCTTCTTCGCCTCACCACTACAGCAGCAGTTTTACCAACACCAACACCGATAGTCACAACAAGAATGTCAGCAGCAGTCGACGTAACTTGACCCAATCACCTCCGCCTTCTATCCCGAACTTTGAACCAGGGCTAATGCTCGGTGCACAGACCCTGAGTCGTTACCCTAATATTACTCTTGGTCAGGGTTGGGATCGTGTTCGAAGTCGAAGTGGATCCTTCACACGTTCTCCGCCTCCATCACAATCCACACAATCACCTTTGTCTCAAGCTTTGTTATTGTCGAATGATGCAGCTGCTAGCATGCGATCTTTGACACTCTCCCAGTCGCACACCGCCAACAACAACGATGAATCACAAGGTCCACAAGAACAGTATCAAAGAGGTCGAACCTCGGCATCTAGTAGTACGAATGTTAGTCGTGAAACATCCCCCCTACCCTTACGTCAAAATTCGTCTTCAACTTGGAATTTGTCTTTGATCAAGTCAAAGACGGTAACGATGAAAAAGGGAGAAATGTCATCCGCACCAATTGTTCCGGGATCAGTTCCGACCACGGTTATTATGGGTGCTTCTAAAAACTTGTTGTTGTTGAAAAAATATCATCTTCAGCAGCAGCAAAGTCAGAAGCGCACATAAATTATCCCTGGCAAGAAAAAAAAAAAAAGGAGGAAAAAAAAAAAAAGGAGGAAAAAAAAAAGAGAGAAAGAGAGAGAGAGAATAGCAGCGATATAGTTATTTTCTTTTGGTAAAGAGCAGAAGGGATGCAAGTGGTTATTAGTATGTGAATATTTTAATTGATTTCTACTGTACCCTATATGTGTTTTTTTAAAGTACCTTAGAGTTAAAATTTATTAAAAGTATATCAGTTTTGTTTCTGATCCCAAAAAAAACACAAACACAAACACACCTAAACACAAGTTACACCCATATCAACTTGCACTCTGATTCAACCTTCAAAAGATCCCCCCCCCTAAAGGTCTACTCTCTCTTCGTTTCACAATTCTTACAATTTCTCAAACAGAGAAATACAGTCAACTTGAAGAATTGTCCATTGCAAATAAAAGTTAATAAATAAATAAATAAATAAATAAATAAAAATCACGTTCGAAACCTACACCCAAACTTGATCCCATCCCTCACCCCCACCACCTCCCTCTCTCCAACACATACACACACACCTTGAACCACATCCACTACGCTATACCCGCCAAGAGAAGAAGGGAAGGGAAGGGAAGGTGGGTAATTTCACTGATACGTTTGTAGAGTAAACGGACAAACAACATTACCCAATTGAGTATTTGTCACCTTAGTCCCAATCAAGCCACTGATCTTCATACTCAACTTAATCGCCAAGTTCAAAGTGGGCCTTACCACACCGTCATAATTCGGTCCGCATGCCTTATAAAAGTCTTGGAAAGTTGCATCCCCACTAGTGTTGAGCGAAACGTAACTAAATTCAACTGGGAATTGAAACAAGGTATTCCCCCTCTGTTGAAACGAAATGGAATCCAATTCACCCTTGCCCACCTTTTGGTAAGTATTCAGATCGGTAACTTCCATGTTGAGATGGGTTGCGTGCGACGGAATCCAACCGTTCAAATTGCTCGCGCGAAGGTTGAAACCCATCTGCATGGAGAAATTGGTAGGAGAGTGATTGACTTGCATAGAAGCTCCGTTTGGGATGGCGACGACAGGGTTGGTGGAAAGGAAAGCAAAAGTGGGCACTCGAGGGATGACAAAGAACAACATGACGCCCAAAGCGACGAGGATGAAAAAAGCGATAAAGACGGCAACACGAGGACTGAGCCAACCCCAAAGGTGGTCTTGTCCCGAAACCCAAAGATGACAACGTCTCTTGCGGTTGGAACGTTTCTTGCGACGTTTAGCCGTGCGTGTCATTTCGCGCAATTCTTCCTTTGTGTATTCGTTACCGAGCGCGGGTACGGTGATGAGTTCGATTCCCGTGGTCGAATCGGCATGCTGTGGACCCATACCGGAAACAGCAGTACCATTGGTGGTTTGGGCAGTGGAGAATTGGGAGTGACGGTTTGGATTTTTGATCATGTTGTTGTTGTTGTTGTTGTTGGATTGGATGATGGAGCGACGAGGATCTGCATTGCGAACGTCGAAGCCAAACGCTTCGGAGGTTAAAAGACTCTTGCGATTGCCCGGAGTGTCGGAGTAGGGTGTCTCAAGGAGCGAAGGTTTGCTGGCGTCCCAGTATGCATCGTTCTGGGAGGCGAGGCCGGAGGTGGAGGTACGATGAGGCATGGGACGAGTCATGTTGAAATCATCGTACACGTTCCAATCTTCGTCTTGGTTATCGTCATCGTCATCGTCGTCGTCGTCATGTTCATCGTGATCATGAGCGGGTGCTTGGGAGTAGCCGTACGAATTGGTCGCGGCGGTGGTATCGTATGCGCCTCTACCTGCGATGGGGAGCGAGGAAGGGTTAAGAGGCGATTCAAGGGATGCGCGAACTGGATAGTCGAACGGTGATTCAGCAGTAGCAGCATTGGAATGGTGGTTGTTGGGAGCACTGCTATAGGCATCAGCAGCTGATGTGAAATGGTAAGGATCCGACATGGTTGCAAGACGACGAGCCTGCTGGATCCAAGCGTATCTGTGTGAGTTTTTACCGAGACGATTAAGGAGGCCCAAAGAGTGGTGAATCAATGATGATGATGCTGGTTAGTGGTGGGTGGTGGTGGGTGGTGGTGCTGGTGTGATTGAAATAGGAGAGGAATGTAACTTTACAGTCGACCTTTCCCCACACACGCACACACATATCTTACGACCCCTCAGCTCAATCGAGTTGAAATTTCAGTCGAATTGTGTGTTCTGTAATTGTGCGCGGCGGCACAGCAAACCCACGCTTTTCCGGCGCGCGCTCACATTTTTTTAAAAATCTAACACCCTTTTTTCGTTTTTCTTTGTTTGAACCCTTCTTTTTTTGATTTCATCACACACACTGATCCAACGCCTCGACATTCCTCGGATCGCTCACACTTGTTTTGGGACGCTCTAACACATGTCAATCTGGCGAGGCACGCTCACTTGACCATCTTTTGTACTGTCAATAATCTATCATAGAGATCATATCCGCAGATATATGCTCGATTCAAAGCTGTCTTTCAAAGCCTCATCATAAGTTGAACGCCCTTCTGACTATGTGATACCGAGTCGAGATGCAATGTAATTCATTTTACTGTATTGTACTGTAAGAATGTCATTTGTTGCTGGCAACAAAACCAACTTGCTTTTGGGTTTCGGTATCATTGCGAGCTATCCTTCAACGCCCAAACTCGATTCGCTTCGGCCTTGACATCGCCATTACCCATCCTGCTCAACAGATCCAACTCCCACAATATGGTCTGTCCGCTCTCCAACACTCCACTTGTATTTAAATTCTTGCCCTCGATCTGATACGTTCCGTTCCTCGACCTATCCTCCAGATCTAACAAGGCCAACTGACTATCCGCCGAAGCACTCGTCGACTGCTTCATCAATAGGTGCGCGATCAAACCCAAAACCTTCCTCGGTCCCGAAGTTGCCGATACTGGCAAATGTAAACAGATCATCGCCAGACGCTTTGCAAACCCAGCCAAGATGTGCGGTGCAAACCTGGTTCGACTTCGAATCAGAATCGCATACAAAGAGTCGAGCGCAAGATCCACTACCCAACTACTCGAACTAGAGCTCGACGAGGTCGAAAGCTGCAAGTGCGTCTCGTTGACAAAGGGCAAGAAGAACAATGTGTAGTAGAAATCGCCGAGCAGGTCCGTAAGGTCGAGGTTGAGGATCGATCCTTCCATCTGCCCTAGGAAGAGGTCAAACGTGGTTTTGAGCGCGACAATAATGTGTCGAATAGTTTTGCTGAGTGTGGTTTGATCCAAAAGCACATTCTCCTCTTGGTCATTGTTGTCGTCATCATGGTCCGAATCGCGTCCTTCGTCATCGTCATCATCATCATCATCATCATCCGATGCCCGCGCTTGTGCAGAATCTTGCAACATGACGGCGTTGATAGCAACGTGTTGCTTGAGAACGTTGAGCAAATCGCGGAAAAAGTCAACGTTGACCCGATGCGCGTATAGACTCAATCCACCCAGCGTGCTCTCCAGTACACCAAGTGCAACCGATCCCACCCGGGATTTCAACACGGTAAAGTAAAGAACGAAAACCAGCTTCAACGTCTCTGTCTGATTCCTCTCTCTTTCTTCCAGATCCACCGTCGCTTCCGCCTCCTTCATCTCTTCCTCAATCGCTTTGAGTTCCTTTTGCTTCTTGACCTGTTTCTTACTCAAATGCGTCGCCAATCCTTTTCGCACTTCTTTGGCATTACTACCCTTTCCACCTCCTTTGCCCTTTTTCTTGGCCTCACGCGCCTTCATCGCTGCACGCCTCTCTTCCGCCTCCCGTCTTGCTTTCGCAGCTTCTGCATCAGGATCCGTCGTGTTCGTCGTGGATGATCGTTTGTTACCCAACTCATCTCGAAGTCGAAGATGAAGAAGAATGTCCAACACTTTCGAATTCACCTTGTACCGCCTCTCTTTCGTCATACGATGAATCAACCTCACAACCTCCAGTGACACCTCTCCCGTTAAGTCGTCCAACACTACACTCTTGATCGCATCGTAACACTCTTTCTCATCAACGCCCCACGTCCTTCTCGACATCCTCGCGATCACCACGCCCAAGATGTTCTGGCGGAAATTAAAGTGTGTCGCTCTGGTGGCTAGGGTGGTGAACACTTTGATCGATGGTTTTTCCAATTCACTTACATGGGGAGGAGCAGAAGCTTTCTTGTTGTTGTTGTTGTTGTTGTTGTTGTTGTTGTTGTTGTTGTTGTTATTGGATCGCTTTGAAATGGTGTCCATACTACTTGCGTTTTGGAGTGCCGAAGCGGCTTTAAGCTCTGCTTCGCACATTTCCAAATAGTCACGATAAACCGAAACTAAGCCAGCTTCAAACTCTCTCCTCCTCGCCACATCCTGTCCCACTTTTTCCTCCTGTTCCTTTTCGGTCAGACTTCGAATGCGATACCCTGGAAGAATATCCACAAACACGGCGAGCATGGATAGCATTGCCAACTGACGTATACCAGCCGCAACTTGAATTTTGATCGGTCTCGCCGTGCTTCGGCCCGTCTTATCCGCTTTCGCAGCCAATTGCTCCGCACGAATCTCGGGGATCTTTTCAGGTGGAGCAGAGATGGTGGGAGACGCAAAAACGGCAAGTCGACGAAGTAGGCCTAGATTCACTTCTGGATCGGCTACGATTTGGGAAGAGAGTGAAGCGATTTGGTTTCGTGCCAACAAGAGCGTCTGCTTGGCCGCGTTGGCAAGCGTGATCTTGTACGCCATAGTCGCCTTGCGATTCGAAGCAGGTGGTACAGGGGGGAGACGGCATGCATGCGAAGTCAATAAAATCTCGTAAGGCGCGGTCAGGTTGAATCGACTCGAGTGAGTGATGGATGACAGAGGAGCCAAAGGCGCAGCAGCTTGCTTGGCAAGATCTTGTTCCGAGTCACTCTCTTGAGCAGCTCGAGGGATGGGTTTGTGCACAGCTCGACTGGTAGGTTTCGAAATCGAAACTTTTTTCTCCTCTTCATCTTGCTCGAAATCAGAGACATCCGAGATGGAACCAAAATCGTCGGAGCCAAGACCTTCTGCTTCACTGTCTTGCCGATCACCCTGCTCTTGTTGATCCATCTCAGACATGTCTTGATCATCGCTGCTATTGGCGTCACCAGAAGAAACTTCACCTTCCAGCTTGCGAACAGGCAGCTTGGCGTTGATTCGTTGCTTTCGTTCCAGTTCCTGTTCGTATACCTGTCGAGCTTTTCGTTTGGTTAGACGTTCGAGGTATGTTGCTTCGGTATCTTGATTCTCCTCTGTACCTTTTGCTTTGATGGTCTTGTTTTGTTGCTTGGCTTTGAATTTCAGTGCTGACACTTGATCTTGGTCGGATGACGTACCAACCTCTTCACCTTCGGAAACATCGCTGTACTCTTGATACTTTTTGGTCTCTCCAATTTTGCCCAAGTCAATTTGATCCTCCTCCTCTTCCTCGCTCAGGTCTTCGTCCGAAAATTCTTGATCATCAAAATCATCTTCACTCTCTGAAGATAAGGGACGTGTCAACTTGGCCTTCTTCTCTGCAGCAACCCTTTTGCGAGCTTCCTCAAACTCGTTTCGGTCGGATCGTTTGAGGCGTTTCGCGTTTTGCTTTGCATCTTTTTGCGACACATTGATGGCCTTATTCCTGTCCAACCCTTCTAAGAAGGCCAAATTCGCTGCCGAGACGGTCTTTACCTTAGCTGTCTTTGGGTTTTCATCTTGAGTATCAGAGTGATCATCCTCGTCAGAGGACGAAGGGGCCACTTGAGATGCTTCGTCCGACTCTGGCTCGTATTCCTCTTCCACATCGATCGATGCAGGAAAACGTGAGCGTTTTGAGGAAAAGGGTGCAAGTTGGGTTTGGTTTTGGTAGTCGTCATCATCATGGGAGAAGTCTGATACTTGATCATCAGAACGGCGAATGTACATGTCTAGTTGTTGAGCCAGCTTTGGAATTTTGCGTGGTGCCGGTTTGGTAGCGCGTTTCTTGTTAGCAGCTTTGTTGAAAGTAGGCCTATTGCTGCTTCCGGAAGCTGGCGCTGATTTGCGTTTGGGTGGCATGGTGGTGTGCGATACTCTTCCCTTTCTTAAGCGATGGTGAAGCAGAGAAGAGGCGAATGGATGAAATGACGGTCAAGTCGAGCGGATGTTGCAAATGGGTTAACACAAGAAAAGATATTTTTTAGGACCCTGACTGAGTTAAAGTCTATGCTAAAAACAATAGACTGAGCTATAGCCAACCTAAAGAAAAAGAAAAAGAAGAAAAAGTTGAAGGATGAAGCGATGCGATAAAGATTCAACTTTACGCGACGAAGACCTAACAGAACCAACCGCTACTGGCCCGACTGACGCATAGTTCTTAGACTGACCAATGAGATTCGATAGCTCGGGGCTGAGACTCCCTGCTAGTTCAGGACTCCCGGCTAGCTCAGTTATTAGATTAAGCAAAGCCGATACTCATGCATATAGCATACCACGAACAAATACAATACTTAACAGTTGAAGGTTGTTATTCTTGGTTCTTATTTGCTTGATTTTTCTGACTATTTACATGCTGAATCTTCGGGTTTATATACCTTCGTCGCGGCCCCCAAAATTCGGCAAAGACAGGGTAATCTTGTCAAGTATCGTTCGCTATACACGTATTACAATATTTCCCTCTTATTAATGTCAGGGGTTCGAGCCCCCTATTGGGAGCCATGAATGTCGTGGGTTCGAGCCCCCTATTGGGAGCCATCGCCTTCAGTTTCTTCGCTTTGTCCGCATTCAGCTTTATTCGCCTCATGCCTTAATTCATCTGCCCATCTAATTCGGTCGGCGCAATATCTTCAACTCCCCCCCTCGCCGGCCGTACCATATTTATCCCGTTACACGTTCGCATAATGATTGCCTTTGGTACTGGTTTGGTCAACATGTCCGCCAAATTTTCTTCGGTCCTGATATGCTTGATTTCCAGCGATCCGGATTGCACATTATCCCTAATGAAATGGTACCGAGTATCAATGTGTTTGAGTTTCCAATGTTTCGCCGCGTCTTTGCTGACTTGGACGCATCCCATGCTATCGGTCAACATTAACGGTTTTTCTTCGGAAACCCCCAAATCTCGCAGCAAATATTTGAAAAATAATGCCTCCCTCGCCGCGTCTGATGCTGCCACGAATTCTGCTTCCACCGCCGATAGCGACACGCATTTCTGTACCTGCGATTTCCAACTGACCAAATTCCCGAAAATGAACGTCGTGGATCCTGAGGTACTCCTTCTGTTCGTCGCCCTCTCTGAAGCCCAATTCGCATCTGTGTACGTTGTTATTGGATGCTTATTTTCCTCTTTATTTTCGTATCGCAAAGTGTTTTCGGCTGTCTGATTTAAATACTTTAATACCTGACTAGCTGCTTCCCAAGCTCCTTCCCTCGGTTTCGACATGTACCTCGCCAATGACCCAACGGCGAAGCTTATGTCTGGTCGCACTGTATTTGATACCCATAATAGTTGACCAACCAATTCCTGATAATTCTTCGATTTTTCCCCAATTATTTCTTCTGTTTCTTCTGCGTCCAGTGGGCATATCATTGGTCGCCATGATTTCTCGCCGTTTGGTAGCCACTTACTGATCATTTTCTTGATGTATGCTGCTAGATCTAGATCGAGGATTTTCTTGTATCTGTCTCTGGTAATTTTTATACCCAAAAATTCGGTTACGAGTCCATTGTCCTCAATTTCCCATTTTCGCCTTATGTCGTCTTTTACTTTGTTTACTTCTCGTTTGTCTGGAGAAATTATCAGCATATCGTCAACATAGGTGGTGATAATTACCATTTTATCGCCTTGTCCTTTGAGGTAGATGCACGGCGCACAAGGTAGTCCCTTAAAACCTATGTCTTTCAAATGTTGATCCAATATTTTATTCCATTCTCGCCCAGATTGCTTGAGCCCATAAAGTCCTTTCTTTAATTTGTAAACCTTACCTTCCGGTACTTGTGTAATCTGCGGGGGCTTGAGGTACACCTCGTGATGCAATTCTGAGTTCAAGTATGCTTGAACCACATCAATGCAATCAATTTCCCAATCATTGAACGCCGCTATCGCGAGCACAGCTCGTATTGCTTCCATAGGTGCAACCGGCGCAAATATTTCGTCATAGTCAATTCCTTGCTGTTGTGTGAATCCTCGTGCTACCAGTCTTGCCTTGTATTTTGTTGGTTTCATATTTGCATCCGTCTTGATCTTGAGTACTAATTTGGAATCAACCAGCCTTACGTTTAATGGTCTGTCAACAATTTCCCATGTCCCTTTCTTTTCTAATCCCTCGACTTCTTTCATTATCGCTTCTCTCCACTTTTGTGCATCTTCGCGTGCCATCGCCTCTTTGACCGTGGGCATCAAATCTAGCGTCTCTACTTTGGGATTACCGATGAGAGCGTATTTTCGCCTATCATTTGATGATTTTCTTGCTTTATTCTCGCTTTCATCGATTTTGGCTCCTGTTGACGAATTAGGGATTTCCTCGCGCTGAAGCTCTTCAGATGGAATCTCCTCCTGAATTTCTCCTTGGTTTTCTGGGAAATCATCATCCACTAGGTGTTTTAGGGCATCCTCGTAATCTTCGTAATTCGCGTCTTGATCCTCGTATCCTAGATCTGGAATTTCTGCATTGTCAACCGGTGCTTTTGGCGGATAGATTTTTAATGGGAGGAACTCTGTTCTATCTTGCCAACTTTGTTGTTCGAGGAATTTAGCCGAATTACTCCAGAATAAATCCGGTTTGTAGTTTGGACTGTAAAATAGCCAACTTTTCCTTGTCAGACTGTATCCAAGCAGTACCGCCGCAACAGCTCGAGCATCGATTTTGCCGTGTTCCCGCCTTCCTTTAGGAATAAATACCCATGCAAGACAACCAAATACCCTGAGTAGTTGGACAAATCGATCCGGTTTCCGTTTAAATGCCTTTTCGTACGGTGTGAGTCCATGTTGGTCTGGAGTGAGGTTAATGGTGAAAGCCGCTGCTTGGACTGCAAATGGCCACAGGTTTGCTGGTAATTCTCGTTGGCTAAGCAGCGCTCGCACTCTCTCCATGAGTGTGCGATTCATCCTCTCTACACGCCCATTCTGAGTACTGGTGTATGGCGAGGTCTTTTCCCAAAGAATTCCTTCATTCGCGCTCCATTGATCTGCTAGAGTGCTGGCCCATTCTCCACCATTATCTGACCTGATTCTTTTGACCTTGTTGCCTGTTTGATTTTCCATGAATTTCGTCCAATTTTGTAGGCACCCGAGTGCATCGCTTTTCTTGAAAATTGGCGTAGCCAATATGTACCCGCTATGGTCATCAACAGCTACAAGGATGTTCCGATATTCAGATGTCCCTGATAAATCTGTAATTAAATCGACGTGAATTAATCCGAGTACTTCGCTGTCCCTTTCTCCACTGCCCTTTCCCATTCTTGCCTGTGTGCTTTTGGCAGCGATGCACTCGTGACAATCCAATGAATCTTCAGGGTCCAATTTGACTTCGCTTGATTCACTAAATCTCTTGATGATTGCTCTAGCTTTATCTCGGCCTGGGTGGCCGAGCCTTTCGTGCCATAGGTGTTCCTTGGATACTTTTCTGCTCGGTTCGCGAATTTGCATTTTTTCTGGTAGGCATTCGAATAATTCTTCTGTCTGATGTAGCCCATAATTCTCACGCTGGTTGGTACGAATTTCCAACCAATTTCTCTCAACATTTTCTTTTACTCCAATAATCACACCATCTGGGAAATAAATCTTTCCTCCTGAATTTTCAAAAATCACTCGTGCACCACTCTCTTTCATCAAGGCAATAACAGATAATAATTTTATATTCGCTTTTGGAACATATAATACATTACGCAGGTGAACTTGCATAATGCCTACATGAGCGAATATATCTCCAATTGCTTTGATCTCCAATGATCCTTCTCCGGCCGTGTGAACTTGGCCTGAAAAAGGTTTTGGGTCAACGAGCAATGAGAAATCATTTACCATATGCATGCTCGCACCAGAGTCCACAACCCAAGTATCTGGGTTAATTTCTTTGTGCGAGCTCGTGAGGGTGCACCAAAATTCCTACTGGCTCGTTTTGGCGTCCGGGGCCGGCTGGTTGTTTTGTTGCTGGTATGAGCACTGCCTAGCAATGTGCCCAACTTGTCCACAGCTATAACATTTCGGCCTCTCATTAGGCTTACTGGGATCGCGCCGTCCTTGCCAATAGTAGGGAGTATTGGCCTCCTTGGGACCACTTACATTTGCTGCCCGAGCTTGATAATGGATTGGGTTTCTTCTAACAAATGTACCAGGTCCGAGTGTCTCGTGCTGGATCTGCTTGGATTCTAAAGCCGTGCAAAGAGCTTTGAACGAGGAAGTCGGATGCATATCTAAGGTTACCTGGTAAATTGGGTTTCCGTACAGTTGCTGGCGCACGTAATGCGTAAGAGTGTGGTCGATGAACGGATATCCAATTAAGGTTGCCTCGTTGGAAAGGTCCTCGATGTACTTGATGTACTTCCTCACATCGTTGTGAAGGACCCTCGCACATACTATTTGATCCAGGATCAATTTAATCCTTTCTTCGTTGTCGACCGTGAGATCTTCTCTGATCAGCTTCCAGAGCTTTCCAACATGAGCAACTTTTAATCCGATGATTTTGCTCTTGAGCGAGTCGAGTCCATCCTCGCCTCCGGTTTTCATCTTGCTAATGATGATTGAACACATCATGTTATCCAAATGTTTATTCCAACCTTCGCTGTTGGGATTTTTCTCGCCTGTAATATATTCGGCGACTCCCTCGAGGGATAACATTAGTCGTTCAAAATCTGAATTCCAAAATCCCCAGTTCTTGCTCGTAAGTTCGCCCAGGCTGCTGAAATGTTTCTGCATGATGATTGGGTCGAGGTTTCGGATCGGCTGGAAGTCACACTCGTCTTCGAGTTCTTCTTCATCGTCGTTATGAGTGGGGGCGGTGTTCTTGTTTCTTCTTGCTCGAGTTTTCTTAGCTATGCCTTGAGCCTCGACTGGCATAGTCTGTGGTTCGACGCTGGACATTTTCTTGGTTCTTGTTTCTTGTTCTTGTTTCTTGTTCTTGTTAGCTCGTCGTTCTGAGCATTCAGACTCTTAATCAGTTGAAGGTTGTTATTCTTGGTTCTTATTTGCTTGATTTTTCTGACTATTTACATGCTGAATCTTCGGGTTTATATACCTTCGTCGCGGCCCCCAAAATTCGGCAAAGACAGGGTAATCTTGTCAAGTATCGTTCGCTATACACGTATTACAATATTTCCCTCTTATTAATGTCAGGGGTTCGAGCCCCCTATTGGGAGCCATGAATGTCGTGGGTTCGAGCCCCCTATTGGGAGCCATCGCCTTCAGTTTCTTCGCTTTGTCCGCATTCAGCTTTATTCGCCTCATGCCTTAATTCATCTGCCCATCTAATTCGGTCGGCGCAATATCTTCAACTTTAACAATAGCAATTCCTACAACTGAAAATTCTGTTGTGTGCCTTTTTTTTCGCCTTGGAGGAAAAATTCCAAAAAACTTTGCAAGAAAATGTGTTCATTGTATGGAGGCTGTGTCATGCTAATCTAATCACAATTGCTGCTTGACAAGCATGGGTTCATGTGCTCTGAGCCCAAGTTGAATCACTCAATGATGCTGTCTTTCTGGAAGAAGCAGGCTTTGACCTGCAGACAAGTTGCAGAGTTGGTCAAGCTCCAGTTGTTCAACATGCTATGCAGCAGGGCCAACCCATACAATTGTGGTTCAAATCTTTTGCTTCTTGTTGCCTTTGTACATGCCTTGGTCTAACATGGCTGAAAGGGATTTTGGAAAGATCAGATGCTTGTGTAGGTCAACAGGAGCTTCTGTGAGGCTGACAACATCAGGGTAGTGATTGACCAACAGCTGAGCACCATCACACCGGCAATGGCAGTTGGTTGGATTTACAGATGCAACTGCTGGATGATGGTAGCCAAGCATGGTCACCCCTTTGATCCTGAGCACAATGCAAGTGGTGCTCTGCAGTGCTATGGACTTATTAGTAGACTTGTTAGTAAGCCAGATGTTATTGATCCCACACTGTAACCACAATTATGTATGTACTTGCAAATGAATGATTCTGCATTGCTCTGTGACAATGAGAAAGCTCAAACCATTACATTGAATGGAATCACAACAGCATTGGCTCATCACACTTGCAAAAGATTTGATGTCTTTTGTGTTAGACCGGCAAGAGTTGCTCGAAAGAAGAAATGCAAGAGAAAGATCAAGAGAGAGAGAGAGACAAACAAAAAAGGGGTGCTTTTCGGGTGCTGCCAGGCACAAGCATCGCGGCACGGCATGGTTTGCTTGCCCGCGATGCAAGGGGCTGCAGCACAGTGAAGACAATGTGTTGTCTGAGACTGTGTAATTTGGTGAAATTTTTGGGTCCGTACAAAATGGTGAAAGGCAGAGAGACAGGGGGAAGGGGAAATAGAAGCCGAGAATATGCTGTTTAGGTGTTCTGTACCTGCATACACACTCGCTTTTTTTTTTTTTTTTTTTTTTTCTTAAACCCCCCTCCCTCTTCCTCCCCTTGTTTCGACTTTTTTTCTTTTAACACTTCCCACACATTCGGTTGGCTTCCGATACTTTCGGCCCCCAAACTCACATTCATCTCAGTATGCAATCGGAACATTCGAATGATCGTGGATCGGAATCGACATGTGAAACCGACCAAGTGGGGCGATGATGAGTTGGGAAAAGTCAAAAAGATATATTAATATGTACAGTAAAATTTTTTGAAATGGTATATGCATACGCCGTTTTGAATGTAATTTACCTTTCAACTCTGATACAGTAAAAAAAAAAACTACGTTGAGGAATATGTTCAACTTGGCAATTTGGAACCCAGCAGAGGGGCGGGAGAGTGGGTCTTTTGGTCACTCGGTTGCGGTGTATGCTTTCTTGTCTTAGAACCTCGTGTGTAAGTGTGTGTATGTATGTGTGTGTGTGTGTGTGTGTGTTCACATCTCGGGCTCGCTTAAAGAACCAAATTTTGTATGCTCTCTTCAACTCAATATGAGATACAGTAAATTACATACAGTAAACGATAAAGTATACTGTAATTGGTTTTGGTGCCTTTTTAATTATGGGATGGCCGTGCCGTGTTGAATTAGACTCTTAAACTGAATTACAGTAGACTAACAGCGCGGTAGCGAATACAGTAAATTTACAAATACGTACTATAAAATATCTCGTCATTTACAGCAACGTATTTGTAAATGTATTGTAAATCACTGTACGAATACTAAATTACTGTAGTTGATGGAGTGTTGTGCACGCACACTGCGATTTCGCCTTTTGAGCCACATTGACTACTGTTTTCTGGATTGGCTTGCTTGCCGTTGCTCACCGTCAATCATCCAACATCACCATCCTCTTCCTTTTCCTTGCATTGTCCAATACTTTCATCATTATTATCGTCACCATCAACTTCATACATACATTGGCTAGACTATCAGTTTGACACTACGCAGTCGCCACCTCGTGTCTCTGTTTGGGCGATCAAATCCGCATTCTTCGTCATACAAATAACGACTCTATCTACCACACTCTTCCATCAATCATTGCTGCGGTCTGCGCTGTTCGCCCTTCGCGCTCGTTGATACCTATATATCTCTCACACTGATTACGCACGTCTCCAAAAACGGCCGTGTGGCCTTGATAATGCTCTACTTACCAACAGCTCCCATTCCCCACGTCCAATTTGATTAGCAGCTTCATCGCCACACCCAACATCGACACCCAATGCCATCCCGCTTCTGACACCTTTCCACTCACTCAACCTTTCGCGCTTCGTGTCAAATAGACTTGATCCTACTCGATTCACACTCTGCATGCATTCCACTAGGGTTGCGCACCCTTCCTAAGCGCACTTCAAGGTCGGTGCTGCCCTTACTCGCCATCACTGCGATTCCGATTTCCATTTGCGCATTTGCCTATTTCCGAACATGAGCGCGACTTCAATGATGACGAGTTCCCTCTACCAATCCCACCCCTGGTGGTCTCGCTACGACGATCCATCCGTACGTGTCATCGCCGCCGACAACAATACCAATGACACCGCCACCTTCCAACGCGAATCCGTTGGCACCACCGGAAACACGGTCGACATGGTCATCTGCTCCCTCTCCTTCGCCGGTTCAATCGCCATCATTCTTCCCTACGTCCTCAATCGCAGATCACGCAAGTTGCGCCACGCCCTCATCCTCGGTCTTGCCACTTCCGACCTTGTCACATCCATCGTCATCATCATCACCACCGCCTGCTTGATCGCACAGATCAACCTCGTCCACCATGAACATCCCTGCACCATTCTCGGCTACATCCTCGTCAGCTCCATCTTCTCCCAGCATCTCTGGAATTTGAGCATTGCCATCGTCACCTACATGATCTTGGTACATCCACTCTCCAATTTCACTCTCACCGTAGAGAAGAGGGTCAGGTGGTTGTGGCCCGTCTTTTGGGTCGTGTCTTTTGCCATCAATGCCATATCGTTTGGTTTGGGCGGTTTTGGCTTCAGAGGTGGCTACTGCGTGTTTACGACCGGCTTCTACTTTACCAGCATCTTCCAGTTTGTGCCCCGTGCCATCGTATTCACAGTCATCCTGTGTCTCTACACTCACCTCTTCTTCTTCCTCAGGAGGACCAATCTCTTCAGCAGAGCAAACCACTCCAACTCGATCAACCTCGCCCGTCACCGTTCCACAACCCACAATCAAACTCAGTCGACCAAGCATCACGATCTCAATCCGCCACACAACCAAGCGGGTCAACCTCTGCTGGACACAACTCCATTCACACATGTGCTCGCCACCTCTGCTACCGATTCCGCGCTCGCATCCAAAGCCAACGGCTCGTCCGCCACTTCTTCGGCTGCAGCTCGCTCTAGTAAAACCTCGTCGGGCAGCCGTGTCACCCCAGTCTTGAACCAGAACGACCCAAATTCCGCCATCGCTTCCGACCGTCGCTCATCCTCGCTGGTCGAAAAGGATGGCTTAGCACAGATGTCGACGTTCGAACCGTGGCGGAAGTATTCGGATCCCACGGACCGCCAACCAGAGACGTTGCTCTCTGGCGTCGTTACGCACAGCAGCAACACCCACGATCCATCAACGCCCACGCCACGCGCCACGTACGGATTGTTGGATCCAAACTACAGCATGGCGCCGCGCAGACGTATGCCCTCCGAGCTGGACATTGAAACCGCAAACAATCTTGACCAGCAGTACGACGGTAGCAGCATCAGCCCGCATTCTCCCGGCGCTTCTTCTGCGGGTGGAACCGCCGGCGGTGCAGCGACGCTTTCGAATCAAGGGTCGAGCGCTCCGTTGAACAGCTCGTTCCCGCGTGGATCGGGCGATGAATCGATTCATCCCCTCAGACTACACACCAACAGGAGGCCCTTTACTGCCGAAGAAGCACGCAGCCACACCCAGTCGAACAACGTCAACAGCAACAACAGCACGGATACCACTTCCACAGTCACGATAGGCAATTCAGACCACGATCAGCAGCAGCAGCAGCAACTGCGACTGCAAGTTCAGCTGCAGCGTCGAGCATCTCTGCCCAACACGCGCTACAATTACGATTCGGATTCGTCGCTCGATTTGGATGTGGATCACCCTAAATCGCATCGCCGCATGAGACCACGCAAAGATGCGGGTGATTTCTCGATGATGACTCCGCCCGTTGAGCATCTCAAGCACTACACTACGCCTGGGCAGATGAGATATGCAAAGATGGCGGACATCTTGGCCATGGGTGATGATGAGATGGCGCGTGCACGAGCAGGCAATGTTGGGACGGAACCAGTTCGACGTGGATCTGCGGTTCAGATACTACCTGGCGAAGTGGTGGTCGAGATGCCAACAAAGGAAGCGTTCGAACAGTCATTAGGGGATGATTGGGTTTGGGGAATGGATGTAACTTGCCAAGATGAGTCTCATAGAAATTATCATTCTTCTCGTCGAATTGGCGGTAACAATAGCACAGCGACAAAGGAGAACAATGAAGCAGGGTTGAATACGGGCACATCTTCGACGAGTTCTGGTGACGAACATGGAGTTGATTCTATTGGATCTACTTTGAACCGCCAGGCATCTCTGTTGCTATTGTTGTATCCTGCGGCTTACTGTTTGTTGTTTTCGATTTCGATTGCGAGATTGTCGGTGGATTTGGCGGATCCGGGAGCGAGTATTAAGAATGCGAATGATTGGTTACATAGTTTGAGTCGATGGTTGATTTTTGCACAGGGGGCGATCGATGCTCTGATTTTCCAATTTGTGGAAAGGCAGTTTAGGCAGAGGATGAAGAGAAGGAGAAGGAAAGCCATGGGAGAACAGGTAAAGGATTCATTGACAGGCAAAATGACTAAAGGTGTTAAAAAGTGTTGGAAACAACAACAACAACAACAACAAAGTTGCGGTAGGAATGCAAGTGCAATTGCAAGTGTGATAGGGATAGGGAGCAAAAGAGCGCAAGGAGACGAGAATGAAATGGTAGGTACAGGTGATATGAATAGTAAAGTTCAATAAGGTAAAATGGTGAAAAAAAAGGCAAAGGAAAAGAAAAAGAAAGATCAGTTGGTTAGTCTGTTGATTGTGTGCAGTGTATTTGTACTGATTGTAATCTGCTGTCCCCATGGAAAGAAATGAACAAGACACAAAACAAAGGAAAAAGTGAGTAGATGTGTATGAGAAGGAAACTGCATAATTGTGTGAGGTTGAAAATGGATTTGATCAAAAAAGGGGGTTTATCTACCGATCAATGGCCAACTGAACAGACACATTGTGTTTATGGTTGTATGGATATATTGCATTCAAAAGAGAGAGAGAGAGAGAGTGTGTGTGTGTGTGTGTGTTGTGGTCAAGAAAGATTTTTGGGATTGATCTCAACCAAAAAGGAAGATTTTGAAACCATAGCCCCCTCTCTCTTTCTCTCCTATTTAATTGGCTCTTTTCAGAATGATTTAGGCTTATTTGGTTTTCCTATCAGGAGATAAGAAACCAACTACACCTAAATACATGCCTATATTACCCAACACAACACCTGTCCAACTAATCACCTTGACATTTTTTCAATCTCCCAGCAGGTTTTTGGTTTATGAAATAGTGAAGTTGGTCAAGTGAATGTTTACCTTATCCCAGAAGTATAAAATTGAAGTTTGAACCAAACATGGAACCATTGATGGAAGTGGTGCAGCAGTACCTGCCAAAAGAATCAAAGAAAATAAACCAATTTTTGCAGTAAAGGAAGAAATGATCCCAAGACCAAGCAAATTGGAACAATGTTGTGGAACTTGAAAAGAAGATCTAATAAAAAGGTGCTTGCATTGTTTCAAAAGGTTGACCAAAGATTCAATATCAGGATGAGGATAGGTAATGGTAGCATTGGTGGGACTGGATAAACAAGTTGCAGAGAGTGCAGATGAACGTGGTGGAATTATGTTTGTAATTGATGATGGATGAGTCATATTTGATGGTGAAGGAGAGCAAGACAGAGAGAGAGTGACCGCATGATGTTGATATGTATACAAATATGTGTGCATGCGTGCATGTGTGTATAGATGGTATTAGGACTGGAATACAGGTTGGGAATGTGTTGGTATATGTTTGCGAATATGACTGGAAAAGAAAATGCGCACCGTTTGGTTTTGTGTGGGGAGCCGCAAGCACAACAAACCACGTTCCATTCGAGTGGTGATATCTCGATCTAACACGTTTAAGAAACACCTTTTTTTTTTCAAACGTTTTGGTGTATATCGCCGATATCAAAGCGCCAAAGCCAATGTGGTTGGCCCCGCACAGACTAATTGCAAGTCAGAAAGAAATACAGTATAATAAATTATACAAAACTTAGTGCACCTTCTTCTTGGCTTCTATACTTTGCATCACTTTACGAAGACAACGTGCTTACCGCCAACACCCACTCTCCCTCATCATCATCATCACGATTACAATCAATACATCAACTGCGCAACCAGCATCTACCAAACTACACTGTCAATATGGCCTCGCTCCATTATCAAGATCACTTGTTGCCCGCACCAACCGAGTTTCCTGGTCCTACCAGCCCGCAATCCTCACTCCTATTTGGTCGACAGCGATATCTCCTCTTCCCTCGCTTCACTCTCGAATCGGGCGTTGTTCTTCACAATCTCCCCATAGCATTCAAGACCTGGGGTCGTCTCTCGGACCAAAATGATAATGCTCTCGTCGTATGCCATGCACTCACCGGTTCCGCCGACGTAGAAGACTGGTGGGGTCCTCTATTGGGTGTAGGCAAAGTATTTGACTATTCAAGATTCTTCATTGTCTGTTGCAATGTCTTGGGCTCTCCTTATGGCTCCGCCAGCCCATGTACTCAGGCTCAAGGCGAATCTTATTGGGCCAACGCAATCAACACTCACTCCATCCACAAAGCCACACAAGAAAAGCAACAAGGGAAAGGTCAAGCTTGGTGGGGACCCGAATTCCCAGCTACAACTGTACGCGACGATGTACGTTTGCAAAAGTTGGTGCTAGAGTATCTTGGAGTCCATTCAATTGCTGCAGTGGTGGGTGGAAGTATGGGTGGAATGGCTGTACTCGAATGGCCCCTTGTCTTCCCAACTCGATTCCCAGGTCAAAATCAAAAGGGTAACCAAAGATACATTCAGGCAATAGTACCCTTAGCTACCAGTGCAAGGCACAGCGCTTGGTGTATCAGTTGGGCTGAAGCTCAAAGGCAGAGTATCTACAGCGATCCTGCGTTCAAGCATGGATATTATGATCCCGATCAACCTCCAAGGAACGGCTTGTCCGCAGCACGTATGGCTGCATTGTTGACGTACAGGAGCAGAGATAGTTTCGAATCCAGATTCGGAAGGAGGGTGGGCAAAGCTCTCAAAGGTGGTTATGCAGGGTTGAACGGCGTTCCAAAGAAGGAAGAGGAGCAGAGTGCAAAGAAGGTGGATGAAGATAGGAGAAGCTCATTGGCTCAAGATGCGGCTGCGGCACATAACGAAGGCAACCTTTCGCCTCGTGTCAAATCGTATTGTAGTAATACTTGCCCTACCAACTCGAATGGTACTTCGTACTTTCCCTCTTCCACCCACCACCCAAACAACACAAACAACAATAATAATAACAACAACAACAACAATTTTGATAGCAACACTAGCACGAACAGTAACGGTCCAAGCCTATCACCCACAGCAACCACACCTCCGGTACCAAACACGCCTCATCCTCCAACAGAGCTTTCGGATGAAGCACTCAGCAACACTACCCTGCCACCTCCAGTGACGGCTGTCGCTGCTGTGGCTGCTCAATATTCGGTGGAACCTTTTTCGCCCAGTACAGCTCCGCAAATCTTTTCAGCTCAATCTTACCTACGTTACCAGGGAGACAAGTTTGTTAAACGTTTCGATGCGAATTGCTACATTCACTTGACTCGCAAAATGGACAGTCATGATGTGGCGCGTAATCGATGGGGTTGGTACATCTCTACTTCTACCACGTCTTGCTCTGAAATCACTTCGGTTTGTACTCAAGTGGGTGAAAGACCGGAGAATGATGATCAAGAAGATGAAGCATTGCTCCATGTTTTGAATTTTCTCTCTTGTCATGAACCGAGTGAGCATAAGGCTCAACCTCCTGCGGTTTTGGTGGTTAGTATTGAAAGTGATGGATTGTTTGCACCTCCGGAACAAGTTTTGATTCATAGGTTGATCAAGGGGAGTCGATTTGTAAGTGTTAGAAGTAGTGATGGACATGATGGATTTTTGCTGGAATTTGAACAGATTAATGAATTGGTGGGAGATTTTTTGAAACAGGTTTTGGCAAATATTTATGAGAGGGTTCCGGATGATGTTGATCGAATCATGCTTGATCATGAAATCCATCAGATAGGGGGGGAAGGTCAACAAGGCGTTGTAAAAGAAAGTGTATTTGGTGAGGTTGAGGATGTAACAAGGTGGTAAGACCCAAGTCATTAAGGATCATCTTGTTGTAATCCAACCGTA
The DNA here is from genome assembly GCA_900208305.1 of Melanopsichium pennsylvanicum. Taxonomy (NCBI): domain Eukaryota; kingdom Fungi; phylum Basidiomycota; class Ustilaginomycetes; order Ustilaginales; genus Melanopsichium; species Melanopsichium pennsylvanicum. Next base: position 74,000 of record OAPG01000012.1, read on the forward strand.
TCTAAGAAAAAAAAGAAGAATGAAAAAAAAAAAATTCCACGGTGTAAAGCAGATCAATCGCATCCACAAATACTGTAGCGTCGTCCAGACCTTTTCGTGTTTTTTTTTTTTCTTTTTCTTTTGTTGTTTCTGTGAAAGATCAACACCACTTCTCCTCTCTCTCCCTCTCTCTCTCTCTCTCTCTCTTTCTCGTCTCTTGTCACTATCTCAATGTTTGCATTCAACCTGCAAAAAAAAAAAAAAATCACATAAATTTTTACTGTACTTGTTTTTGTTTTTGTTTTTGTTTTACTCTTCGTCGCATCCAACATTGCAGCAAACAAACCAAAAAAAAGGGACCAAATGTAGTTAAATTCACACACACATATATATACCCTCTCAACATTCACTCCAAAACACAACCCCTCTAACTCTCTCTATCCCCTTTTTTTTTTTTTTTAAAATCAATACTTAAGTATTAGTAATGTAAAATTCACCATCTAATAATAATGTCTCAATTTCACCTATCGAAAATATATCAAATCTCAAACTGCGCTCCCTTTCTCGTTCAATGTGGTTGGTTACCCCCCAACATATTTTTTTTTGCACATCACCCACATCCCATCGCTTCCAGCTAAGCTTCAAATTTGCATTCCTTCCTTGCCTTCTTCTTTTGCAACCATTTCATCATCGAAAACAGAACAATCATTTGAACTTGTAACACAAAACGTCCCTGTAATTCTGACCTCAAAGGTGAAAACAAAAAATGCCCTTGCTCTTTTGCACTAAGAACCACCACCTAAAACCACTTTTTCTCTAATTCCATGAATGTCTTATGAGTACCCTTACCTCCTCACACTCCTACTCATACTTCTAGCTTGTCTCTGACTACCAAACAATCCAACACACACCCCATCCCCACTGTTGCTCTCCCAAATCGCTTCCATAACCCTCTTTGTCTCCATCAACCTCTCACCCGGTTTCATGCCCAAAACCTTTTTCTTCCTATCATGCACTTTACCAAAATCAAACCTCCTCTCTCCATAAACACCATTATTAACCAACAAAACCTTCTGCAACTCATGCACCGCCAAATCTGGCAAAAGTTTAGGCGTAATCAAAAAATATTGACTCGCCTCCATCTGACAAGTCAAACCCACAATATGATTATGCGTAACCCTCTCCGCCGTAGGATCCATACCCTGATTAATCTCATCCACCAATGTAAAAGGTGAACGCGAAAGTTGAAGAAGCGACATGATGTACATAATCGTACTCAAAGTTCTCTCTCCCCCTGATTGATGTTGTGCAGACAAAGGTGCCAATTCCTCCGCATTTCGAAACTTGACCATAATCTCCAACTTCCACTTTTCATAATCCACATCTTGAACAATCCTCAATTCACCCGCGAGTCCCATATCATCAAACGCCTTTGAGAACTGCTTCGACACCGCACAAATCACTCTGCGCAACGTAGGTTCCCACTTTTCTCGAATCGATCCGATCTTGGCTTCCGTCGAAGTTGCCAGCTCTTGCAGCTCAGTGATCTCGATAGTCTTGGAAGCGATGTCGCGCTGTCGCGCACGATACTGGTCAATCACTTCGGGTCGAACTCCCTCTGCCAGATCCAGCTTGCTCTCTTCGGCACGCAGGCTCGCATTGAGCGTGTCGGCGTTCAACATCTCATCGTCGTCCGGGTCCACATCGCTCAAATCAATGTTTTGACCTCGTTCATCGATCAGATGCTGCACTTGCGAGCGTAGCTCTGTGGCCTCACGACGCGCAACAGAGTGTGCATGAACCGCTTCTTCGAGCGTCGCTGCAATCTCCCTCTCCTGTTCGTCGAGGTCGCGAATCGCATTGTCGAGCTGAGTCGCGGTGACATCCCACTGCCACTTGGAGAGCGAGGCGACGTGCTTCCGATCCGCCACTTTGCTCATCTGCACTGTCTGCGCCACAAGATCTTGCATCTTCTGAGCTCGCCGTTGTGCGAGCTTGCGAATCTCCTTCATCAGTCGTGCTCGCTTCTCTTCGAGCGATGGCTCGCGTTCCCTGTCGCGAAGCTCGCGGCGGCGGTTCTCGATGAGCGCAGACTCCTTCTCCCACGATCGCTGCGCTCCCACACAGTCGCGCTTCTGCCCTTTGAGGTCGCTGACCTGTGCATCGCACTTTGCCAGCTCGGCTTGAATCGCCTTGTCTTCTTTTAACAGTTGGAGCGTTTTGGCTTCGAGTTCCTTCTTTTGAGCGGTGAGGCGCTGAATCTGCTCCGACAGCGAACGCTGACGTTCTCGATCGACCGTATTGGTTAGACTCCTAGGCTGGCCGATGCGACGAGAGACGGTTTGGCGGACGTTGTTTCCATATTGCGAGACATTGATGGTAAAATTTTCACCACCAGCGATGAATCGTCTGAATCTGTTGGAGCGCTCGACACGCTCCACGTCCACGTTCGGATTCAGCGTGACGGGTAGTCGATTCAGATGAGCTTGACGGCAAAGATGAACCAGCACATCGTGCGGACCGTCGATCAGGTCGATGATGTACGCGTCGAAGCCTAACGAAGCAAGCTGCTCGCGAGGGACATCAGGCTTCTGGCTTTCGAGTGTGATGCCCTCCACTTCGGCCACCGTAACACGAATCTTCATGCTATCCATCGTGCTTGTGAACAGGTCGTAATCCGCTCGTGTCTGACACACGAACGACTTTTGCACGGCAAAAGGAATGCAAGATTCGACGGCGGCGGCATATCTCTGGTCCTTGAGTGAGATTTCGAGAAGCACCGGTTCGTGCACTGGCTTGCGGAAGCGATGCTGGTTCTGGCGCAACCACATGACAGCTTTGTAGACATGCTCATCGGCGCCGCGCAGCTTCTCGAGACGTTGCTGCGGCACGTTGTCGAGCTGAGCCAGCTGATTACGATAGGATTGGGTGCCCTTGTCAATGGTTTGGCTCTCAACGTTGACGTCCTGCATCTGACGCTGTATGTCACCACGTCGATTGTGACCATCGTTGAGCTTCTCTCGAATGCGGCGCAACTGTGCTTCGATCTCGGCGGTATCTTGCACGCCCGGCTCGTCGCCAAGCTGTGCACTACGATCAGCGATCTCCTTGCGCAGCTCTTGCATTCGGCGTGCACGATCCTGATCCTTCTTCTTCAGTGCGCTCACCTCCGCCAGCTTTCCTTCGATGTCGCGTCCGATACTTTCGACATCGCTGATCAGCTGTCTCCGCTTCTTCTCATCGCTCGCATAGACATGGTCGAGGCGCTGCAGCTCGACTTTGAGCTTATTTGCTTTGTCGTTAAGATCCTTGCGCCTCTCCTTGATGGGCCCGCTGCGGCCGACGGCCTCGGAGAGTTCTTGGCGCTTCGTGTCTCGCTCGCGTTGCAAGGCTACGACGTTGCGCTTGACGTTGTTGTAGTTCGCCATGGCAATCATGACTCTAAGCTTGTCGATATGATTCTCGATCTCCTGCCGCTCTTCGAAACGCTGGACGTCGACTTGTAGCGCTTGGTTTCGCTGCTCGAGATGTGCCTTCTCCTCTTGCTTGGCTTTTAGCTGACTAGCAATGTCTGCGGCTGCCTTGCCATGTTGGTTCAGCTTCTCGTGCCATCGGACGAGCTTTGCGCCACCTACAGCCTTTTCGGTCTCGACCAGACGTTTTGCATCGGTCATCTTTGCAAACTCGTGAACCTTGTCTTGAGGCAGGAAGGAACACAGGTTGCCGACGTCGATATTATACTCAGAGACCATGGCGAGCACATCCGTTTTGGTGGTGCTTCGGCCATTTACGTACCAGTCACTCTTGTTGCTCGACGCCGTGAGTGTTCGACGGATGACTAGGTTGGTCTGGTCGGGCCATGCTTGCAGCTCGATCTCGATCCAGCCGTCAGCCTCGCCACGCTTTACGAAGGAGCCAAGGTTGGACGCTCGGCCGAGTAGGCTTGGATGACCACCTAGACCCAGAGCGATGGCGCAGGCAATACTGCTCTTGCCGGTACCGTTGGGACCACAGATGAGATTGAGATAAGGACCGACGCGAAACTCGACCGAGTCATATGTGAGAAAGTTGGAGAGAGCGATACGGCGGATTGCGCCTGGAAGGAATTTGTCAGGCGAGCGACGCTTGCGCAGTGAGGGCTCAATGCCGTTGGCGTCGGCAGCGTCGTCCGCTGGGGCGATGGTTCCCTGGGCTGCTTCGACAAAGTCGTCGTTCGGCTCGTCGTCCTCTTCCGAATCGAGGAGAGCACTTTCGATAGGGGACGCCGCGCGATTACGTCGTGGTGATGAAGATCCATTGAGTAGGGTCGATGGACTTGGTGACGCTTTGCTACGTTTTGTGGGCGAGCTGGATGGATCGCGGTTAAGGCGTTTGGTACTGTTGGTGGCGTTGCTGGTGCTCAGGGTAACTTGAATGTTGGATCTGGTTGGTGACTGTGAAGATGGATTGAAAGAGTCGGATGGCGAACGCTTGAGCGCTCTGCGCTGGGAGAGATCCACCTGTGATTCGGACTGCTTCATGGCCGGAGTGACCGAGTTTGTCTCTTCTGCTAGAGCCCTGCGATCGTTTGGTGTGCCATGTGATGCAGAGGTCATTGTGCGGCGCTGTGAAGATGTACTTTGTGATGCGAAAGGGTCAAAATCTTGATCTTGCGATGCTCGGATGAGGAAAGAGGAGGCGAATTTGGAAGAGCGTCGAGTCTTGAAAGACATGTGGCTGATTTATGCGCGCATGGCACACTTATTTAATATTGAGCCAAGGAGGAGAACGACGAAAATTTGTCCAGGTAAGAGAGGAAAACGAATGATATATGCGTCGATGATCTCGATGATGATGCGGATTTGGCGCCGAGCGGAACTGTGAGATTTGCTTAGAGAGCAAGATTGTTGTGGATCACTTGAGCGATGAGGTCCAGTTGATGATTGGTGAGTCGCCAAAATGGATGCGAAGTAAGTTATGCGAATAGCTGGCGATGCGTGAAGACTACAGGATGATGGTTAGAGTGGTGCGGGTGGATGACAAGACGAGCAAGTCTATGTATACATGGTGGGTAGAAACCATGTCGGAAGGCTAATCACTGGCAATATGGAGGACGCGGGTTGAAATCAGAGAAACAGAAAAGGTGCCGAGTCCAACACACGGCGCGCTAGCACACCACAAGTCATAGTGTGGTCTGTTCGCGAAGAGAACCCGTGGCGTGTAGAAAGCTGAAACTGAGCCTTTTTTTCTTTTTTTTTTTCTTTTTAAATTTGGAAAAAAAAGTGGAGCGTGGGATCCTTTGCACGCGTAAAGAGCTGCCATCAAAGAATACTCGGCTTTTACACTGCGACCACTGTGAACAGGCGCTATACGACTGTTAGCGTGCAACAAGCATCACGCTTTATATCACGATTGGCTTCACAAGAATCGCCTAGAGCCACTCCCGAATCGGTCACCGAGCGCGTTGGAATCGGCGATCAAGTTTCGCCTCTTTTTCTCATCCATGAGCCTTCCACCGACACTTAACGCTGCTTCACGATCCCAGATCATGGGTGCTGCTGCTTTGCCTTGTCTCACATCCTCTTGCTCTCTCTCTTTGCGTGATTTTGTACCTTTGCCGCTGTCTCTATCCCTATCTTTTTCCTTGTACTTGTCTGTGTCCTTTCCACTTGAACCATGTCGATCCGACTCCTTTCTCTTTCGCCTCTCCCGCCTCTTTTCATCATGATTGGAATTGTCGGAATCATGCCGTGAGCGGTGGACACGATGATGTGAGTCATCGTGTCGGCTGCTCCGATGTCGATCTGAACGAGATGCTTGCGTGGATCTGTCACCCTTGTCGGGTGAGCTCGATCTGGAACGATGTCGTCTACTTCTTCTCTTATCTTCACTGTGGCTGTGTCTTGAATTCTTTGTGACTTGATCCTCATCGTCTCTCAGCCTCTTCTCCCTCCTCCTTTGCTCCCTTTCCGTGTTGAATTCGTCTTGGAGCTTCTCTTTGATCTCACGTCGCCTTCTCTCATTATGCTCTTGGATCAAACTCTTCTTCGCACCCCTCTCCTCCCTAACCTTGTGCGCGATCATCGCATCCCTTCTTATCAACCTTTCCCTCTCCATAGCCTCGTCAGTTGTCCCATTTCCTCCCTTTGGCTTAACACCAGACACTTCATCTTGCATCCTCTTGATCCGCTCTTCAGGTTTCTCGGTCCACAAACTCATATCCGCCTCTTGCCCTGCTCCTCCTCCACCGCCACCACCTCGTGCAGACACTCGCGGTGTAGATTGTGCGAATCCACGAGATCTGAGATTCAAAGGATCTCCAGCAACAGCTTGCAACGAAGTTGAGTTGGACACAGACGGTGGCAAAAGCATCCATTCAGGTCTAGAATTGGTTGCTTTCTCTGCTGCGGCTTTTGCTTCCTCCTCTGCCATCTTGTTTGATGCTTCACGTTCTAAGAACGCTCTGACGCCATCACTGAGACCATTGTGATTGTGTGAGGGAGAGCTTGTCGGGAGGACAGGGCCGATGCCTTGGTCTGATGAGGTGGACGTCGAGCTTGATGTAGAATTTGAGCGAGATCGGGTGAGGTTTGTTGGTATATGAGGACCAATGATTGTACGTGGTGAGCGGCGTGATTCCGATGTGGATGGACAAGGTGGTGAACGTGAAGAGAATGATGTTCCAATTGACGAGTCTGAAGGGGCCAAATTCGAGCTAGACGGAGTGTGATTATTGGAGCTTCTAGGCAAGCAATCCGGCATATGAGGTCCGATGGTTGCCATTCTTGAATCTTGTCTCGTTGTGGTGGTCTATGTGAAAAGACTGGTGATCAACTCTTTCCAAGTTGCTTGTAACAACGCAACAAGAAAAGTTATTCGAGCCACAGTGGTGTTTCCGTGTGGAGTTTTGTTTTTATTTTTTTTTTATTTTTTTTTTGGTTTCCGTTTCCCGAGATCTCAATGCCTTTTTCCAAAGATACAACTTTCCATTTCTCATCTTGTGATTTCTGTATTCTCTCGTCAATAAACGTTTGATCATCTTGTCTCAACCTTGTATTAGGACGCAGAAAGTATGTCAGGTTTAGGTTCGGTTTCAGGACCATCCACACTGCCACCCGGTTGGACTACCCACGTTAGCCTGAAGGACGGGCGCACTTACTACCACAACGCTTCCACAGGCAAATCCACCTACACCCTGCCCAAGCCAAAACGAGAGAAACCCATCTGCAAAAACGCAATTCCTGGTGCAAATGGTTGGTTCAAAGTCGCTACCAATAAGAAGAATGTGTTTTATTGGAACGCTGAGCTCAAGCTAAGCGAGTGGATTCCGCCGTCAGAAGTGACTAGGGCGCTTAGGGACATGGAGGAGGAACAGACGCGTGAGAGGGAGCGAATGGAGAGGGAGTTGGAACAGAAGAGGAAGGAAGAAGCGGAAAGGCTCAAGAAGGAGAGAAGGGAGAGGAAAAGGAAGCAAGAAGAAGGTGTGGCCATCACTGAGTTCGATGGGTCTAAAAGGGCACGTGGCGATGACGACGAAGAAGAAGATGATGATGAGGAGGAGGAGGAGGAGGAGGAGGAGGAGGAGGAGGAGGAGGAGGAGGAGGACGATCTGGATTCAAGAGCTTCACGTGATGGGGGTGTGGAAGTAGTTGCAGACAAAAACATCCACACACAGATTCATCAAACTGAATGTGACGGAGAGCAACATGCTCCGACAGAACACGCAGATCAGGATGAACAAGAAGACCAAGACGAAGAAGAATGGCAGCGCCAACTTGCGGAAAAGATGGCTATCGAAGCAGAAGCAGAAATAGAAGCCCAGGCTGAAGTCGACACAGGGACTGAGGTCCATACCGAGACAAATAGCGGCGAATTTTGCCAAGCTGAACCACAAACTTGTCTCGAAAATCAGCGAAAAGCTTTCATGGTCCACCTAAGCTCGCTCAACGGCACCTCGCAGGAAGTTAACCCAATGGCACCCTGGGATGTTGAAATGGCCAAATTTTCGACGCATCCTTCTTTCGTCATGCTTTGGTCATCATCATCCAAATCCAATACCGAGGACGTATTCAACGAATGGTGCAAGTTGAGGATAAGAGAGAAACGTAATGCCAAAGCTACCGCGTCAACCTTTTCTTCTTCTTCTTCTTGTTTTTCTACCACCAATACCACGGTTACAGCCGATTCAAACTGTTCTTGGAAGCAAAATTTGGTCAACTTGTTGAAGAAAGAAGTGAAATCAACGAGGACCAAGTTTGACGATTTCTTGAGGGCTTTTGCATCGCATCCTGACTTGATCGGATTTTCGCGCTCTGATGGGGAGAAGGTGTTCAATTCGTATCTTGTGAATTTGGGAGAGGAAAAGCGAAAAGCAGCGAAAAAGGCGGAAACTGAATTTCTTGAATTGCTCTCGGATAGACTTTCAGGTCATTATCGGAACAAAATTAGCATTGCGAAATGTAGGGTTGGTGATGGAGATGGTAGTAGTATTGGTGGGAAGGAGAAAGAGAAAGAGAAAGAGAAAGAGAAGGAGTTGATGATGAAAGTTTGGATGGAAGCTAAGAAAACTCGTGGATTGATTCAAGATAAGCGGTATGATGCGGTTGCAAGCTCAACTCGTCGATTTCAACTTTTCACTATTTGGTCTAGAGGAGAAGGATGACTACCTTGTTTCAACTCTATCTGCATCTTTTTTACCACATTTACCATTTCGAGAGACTGTTGTTCGAACGAACGAAATTTCAAAATCCATCTTGATCATGAGGTATTGGCAAGGATGAGGAAGAAAGGAGAAAAGGGATGGACAAGCAAGAAGCGCAACGTCTTGAGATTATTCAACGTTGATATAGCTCTCTCTATATTTCTACTTCCGAGCGCTGCAATACAAAGCAAGCAAGAAAGTGTGTTAGACCACTTTTGCCAAGTTTTGATCGCAATCCAGATTAAAGCGTTGGATTTAGTTCTTATATATTAGTTTCTGTACTGTTAGACTTATAATTACTATTTTTTTTAAATTCTTGAACCAAGCCCTATTAGCATCATGAATACGTCTACCCAACTTTGCACCCAATGAAGCATAATCTTTAGGCCTAACTGGAAGTAACCATTGCCTTAAAGTAACGAATTTACCCAAACTTAGATCAATATCCTGCAAAGTATCATCAATACTATGCAAACTGAAAGGAACCAAATTTGTACCATGTGCATGTTTTCCATTACTCCTAGCATCCAACCATTCCAATTTGATCTGAGCCTCTTTTAACATATCTGATTTGCAAGGTAAATTGGTTAAACCAGCAAGATGAGCGCTAATCCATAAAGCGGCTGCTTCAGAACTGGTTGGACAGAAAAGGGAAGAGTTATAACCATTGAAAGTTAGATTGGGAACGCCAATAGGAAGAATGTGTTTGTAAAGGAGAAAGTTTTGCTTTTTGTCTAGAAATTTTTTTTGAAGCTGTTTTGGAAGGAAAGGAACATCTTGTTGAAATCCTGTAGCACAGATCAAAAGATCACATTCGAATATGGTTCTGTCTTCAAGAATAGCAATAGGTTTGCCTGTGTTTTCATGTTTGGTGAGTCTTTGGATTTTGGAATCCCTCTTAACGCGTACTTTACCAGCCTCAATGTTTTTATAGAGACCTTTGGTGGAAAGTGAGATGGTAGATTGAGCAATTTCTTCAAATGCACCTTGAGGGACAAGATCAAGATGATCAAGTTTGAGTTGACCTTTAACCAACCATTGAAGCAAATTGAGTAAAGAATTACGAATGAATCAACCACTACCAGAATTGAACCATTTCTCAAATCTTGATGGCGTAATGTACTCAAATAAGCTCTCTCCCAACCTTGTCAAAAGTAGATACTGGTAAGGAATACCTTGAATGACTTGAGGAAGTTTCCAAATTAACCTCCTAGCCACCAAAGTGGTACTCTTGGCATTCACACTCACCGCATTTGCCACATCACACAAAGACTTTCCATAACCCACAACAACCACATTTTTAGCTTGAACCGTGTTTGAATCTAACCCCAAATTGCTCAAGTGACAAATGTGACCACCTGCCTGTTTCCATTCTTGAACTCCTTTATACTCTGGAATCTTTGCACGGCTAAAAGTTCCTGTGGCAATTACTAAATGTTGAAACTCTTCCGATTTGGTTTGGCAAGTTTCAAGATTGTTTGTGATAATCTGCCAACCATTGTGATTGTTGATTGGATTTGCACTTTTGACACACGTATTGAAACGTATAAGTTTTCTCAAATTGTGCTTGTCGGTGTATGCATCGAGGTAATCCTGAACTTGTTGAGCTGTGGGCCAGGTAGGGTAGTGACGAGGCATATCCATGTCCAAGAGCAAGTAAGTCTGTTTCGAATTTTGAGTGGCAAGACCAGGATAGCGGCATGTTTTGGACCATACGCCACCCACATCAGGACAAGCTTTGAAAATGATAACATCATGACCGTACTGAGTTAGATATTTGGCGGTAGATATTCCTGCAAAGCCTGCTCCTACAATGGCGACGCGCATGTTTGGTTTGGAAAGCTAATGTGATGATGGTGATGAGATGTAGGATAAGTTGATGGTGTTGATAGGGAGAAAGTGTCAAGAGAGGATGACAAAATGGTGGTTCTATATAGCGTACAAGCGTGTTTGTAAATGTTGAACAAAAAGGTGACGGAAGGACTGACTCTATCTTTGACAGAACTGAGTGCAAAGGGAGTTTGAATGCTAAACTGGATTCAAGTCCTTGGACAGGCGATAGGACACAAAGCACTAGGTTCTCACACATTCAAGTGGTATTCCATGTGTCATGTCCGCGCATCTTGCCGGAAACAAGATCCGCATTATTCAAGCTCATACTCCCTATGTACAGGATATCCATCTTATTGCTGTTGGTGCTAATGCTGCTACTGATAAACAGAGCAAAAGGAACAAGAAGAAGAACAAAGATGATCATAGTGTGGACTGTATAAAATGGATTTTAAACAATTGTGTGAGTGGAAAGACACTCTTATCTGTTCTTATTTAATAATAGATTAGAGAAGCAAATGCTTTTGTTTTTTTTTGCGGGGAATACTGCTCCAACGCCTTTGTTCTGGATTGATTTTATTGTGCTTGCAATAAGTTTCAGATTTTTAAAGCCAGTTTGCTACCAAGTTAATGCGCTCACAGATAGGAATTTGAGATAAGAGAGGAGGAGGAGGCAAACACCTAAGGTGGAATTGAGGTATATATGATTTCATGTGCACGGGAATGGGTCCGGTCCGCGGCAATGTAAACGATTACTTACTGTCTAGTATATTGCTTATATTGTACAAAGTGAGACAGTTGTAATTTCTTATCAGTGGTTGAAAGCACAGCTGGAATGAATTAGTATGTACGAGTGATCACCATCCTTGTTAAGTGCTATGTTGAACTTATTATTATTCCAACTTATTATTACTTGTTGTTAGACTCGACGAGACGCTTAGATATATAAAATACCAAGCTACCCTTTCACTCTTTTCCTCAAACTATTTGCTTTTTACAAACTTGTCCATTTACAAGGAGCAGCAAACCATCAGTACAAATGGAAAGCATCGAGTTATAATGTCAATTGTGCAACCCAAAGTGAACCAAGATGGAACATGGCACTTTTTTGATGGTGCTCTCAAGACCTATTATGTTTCTTGCACTTCTCAAACATTCACTTTGGGACAAATTTTTTGTGCAGGCAATGCTCACAGTGGAATAGGTCAAAAATCTAGCGCTACTCCACCATATCACATTCATCTTTATCAAACCAAAACTTTTGATGTAAAACAAGGTACATTATGTTACCTAATTGATGGGAAACAAGGTAAACTTCAAGTTGGTCAATGTTAAGGCCGTAGGGTCTAGATACTGCGGGGCAGCTACAGCCAGGGTAGGGTCTACGGGTACGGAGAGGTTGTAGGCGTAGGCAACACAGGCGGTCGGGGGTCAGAGCACACTACTGGGTTGCTATAGAGCTAACTAAGTAATACATGCGACGAGGTCCGGAGGCAACCTCATGTCAGGCGGGGGGCGGGGTGGTAAGGTACAGGAGCTATCGGCACTTCCCACCGCGGCGTTACAATGTTAGGTTGCCGACGGTCGTATTCTACGTACGGAGGGGCCAGCCGCGGTTGGGCGGTAGGAGGATTGTGTTAGGCCAACCGCTCCTCTGCAAGGGGTCCGGAGAGGGTCGGTCAGGGCCCGATTGCAACAATTGCTCAATTGGGAGGGGGGCCAAGCGCCCCCTCTTTGGACTCCGGTTGGTAGGCACTAGCAGTCAAAAGGTTAACATTCCACCCTATCGACCGCATACGTTTTGGAGTGACCCTCAAAGTGGTCAAGATCTTGACTTTCATATCACCGTAAGTGGTGGACCTAATCCAGGTTTTGATGAGGATTTTGTACACAATTTTTATAGTTATCTCAGTTTGAGAGTCATGCAAGGAAAAAGTGCAAATCCATTTCAGATGCTAAGGTTTTTAGATGATGCAGATGTGATCCTAGTTCCAACTATTCCATTTTTGGGTTTCTTCAAGGCGGTTGGATTATTGTGGCCAATTGGTAGAATCATCAATATTGTTTTTGGTAGAATCCTAGGTGGATGGGTGTTAGGTTATCCAACTAGGTACAAGCAGTTTGATGACCAACTTAGCAAGTAAAGTAAAAACACACTACCACCTGCTAGCACCAAAGCAAGTCCAAACCGCCCAAGCAAGAGCAATTTGTTGCAATAGGATGATTGTTGATTGTCAAAGCTTGTGCTTGTCAAACGTAGAATGTGTTGCATGATCTGAACAAGACAATGAAACTTTTGGAGTTAAGCATTCTCAAGGTTTGGTTTTTGGTAAGAGCGTGCTTAATAGATATAATTAGTTTAGCACCATGAGTCTAATTCTCTCTCCTTCTCTCTCTCTCTCTCTCGGTCGGTATTGGAGGAAAATTTAGCTTGTTGCTCCAAATGTTAAAGTGGCAGATTGATCTCGAAGAGGGAGAAAAAAAAAGAAAAAGAAAAATCAAAAAAAAAGTGTGTTACTCTCACTCTCTCTTCGAACTAGAGAAAAGAAAAGGCTTGTGCGGCAAACACGCTTCTGTGTGTGTGTGTGTGTGTGTGTGTGTGTGTGTGTCTTGTTTCTCTCAGATAATTGTTGAAATTGGTGTAGAGTAGTGGGTTGAGTTGAAATTTAGCAAGCAAGGGCGTTTGTGTATATGTGACTTTGCAGAGTGAACTATGTGTAATATTCACAGTACACAACTCCTGAATTTGTCTAAGTGTGTGTGTGTGCACAAAGAAGCGTTTACTGTACAGTGTTGGTGCAGGTGTGTGCCGCTCAAAGACTGATCGCTCTCCTCCACCACCATCAGCGTGACTTTGATACTTTTTCTATTTCACTTTTCTCTCTCCCTCTCTCCCTCTCTCTCTCTCTTTCTCTCTCTCTCTCTCTTCTCCCTCCTTTTCTTGCAATCACATCAAAGCTCAGTCCGAAACTTATCCCTTTCAACCAATTTCTCACACTTTGGGAAAAGCAAGGTGATACTGTAGAAGCTGAGTCTACGTTGCATCGTCATCACCATCATCATCATCATCATCATTACCATCATCACGTTGCTTTCACAAGAAAAATCCGTATTCGGTTCCGAGCAATCTTTCACTGTACCACTACACAATCATCATCATCATCATCATCACCGTTGCGGCCATACCAAACTGCGAATCCAACACTTCGGCAAGCTCGACTTCCGATCACTCTCTTCGCATGCACTACTGCATTTGACATCACTACTATCATCGCATTGTAAGTGCGCCTTGCCCCAACATCCCACATGCTGCTCAACCACTCCATATCCCTCACACAATATCAGCAGCAAACCATTCTGACCACTTTTTCCCGCTTTCATCTCTCATATCTGCCAACATATAATCCACTCGCACAGTCTCGTCCGCTGCATACCTTGTACAATTCTTGTAACACCACCTTTGCAACACTCTTGAACGCCTACCCACCACCGCATTAGACCTTCCCTTCCTCTTGTTCTTCTACTTCCTTGACACTTGACCTTACCGCCAATTCAGCCTAAATCCATCACATCAGCTCCCTTTGCTCAACGCGTCCCACCAATCACCCAAACACGCGCACCCTCTTTCGTCCATACCCCCGATCCTGGTCTTTCTTGCTAGCGCCTTGGACACCAAAGCGCGCTTCAAGTTCCCTCACACTATCAATGTCGCCCAATATTCCAGCCAAATCGGCTGCCGAGACTACCACCCGTTTCGAATCCACCCCTCGCTCTGCCTCTCTCTCCGAGTCCACTCCTTCCATACTTGCCGCTTCTCAAGTCCTTGCCGCTTCTCAAGCCCAAACCGCCGTCACTTCCTCGTCTCAATCGCCCGTACAAAAACCAATCGATGCCGTTGATACCAAGCTTGACGCCGGCTCCCACAGCGGTAATGATAGCGTTGATGACAGCGACATCCAGGCTCGCATCGATCGAAAGCGTCTAGAGCACGAAAAGCAACGCGCTATTCATCAAAAGGCATTCGAACACCAAATGGCTCTCCTCGAGAAGCAGCAGCGTGAAGAGGAGCAAAACTTGCTCCTTCAGCGACTCCCCAACAATGCCACAGCATCCGCTGCTGCCTCTGCTGCCTCTGCCCCTACCACTCCCCCCAACGAGGCCGTCGCTGCTCATCCCAAGTTGGCGGCTGCCATCGCTGCTGCCGAAAAGGAGAACGCAAACGATCCCGCAGCCCGTGCCAAGGCCCTCTCGCATGTCTACCGCTCTATGCCCCCTTCTCGTCGTCAATCCGCCCAAGCTGCGCGCTCGGCTCATGAGCTTGCTTCCGCCGTTGGTAGCATGTCGATCAGTGCCAACGCTGCCGCCAACAACGGTCGACCCTCGCGTGCTCTTCACAACGACGCCGCTGGAGCCTCGAGCAATGATGCGGCTGCTAACACCAACCACAAGCGCGAAAATTTGACCCCTGTTTTCAACGAGCCATTCTTGTTTGATGACGAGCTTGACAATGAAGATTCGGCTTTCGTCAAAAAGTACAACCTAAACGGTGACGATGATCAGTTCCCCATCCTGATTCAGCGCGCAGATGTGCTCGCAGCTCGATCCACTGCTAACGATGGCGCCGATGGTCAGGCACCCGTTCGTGGTGCTGACTGGCCCAAGTTCGGCGGTGCTCGCGCCAATAGCACCGGTATTGACGCAGTGACCATTCCCAACGCCGCTGCTGATACCACACCATCTTCGCTCCGCGCTTCTGTCACCAGCAAGTCCCCGCCTTCTCAGCGCACACCCAGCATGGGTGCCACATTTGGTACCAGCGCTAGCCGTCAGCAGAGCGCTTTTCCCCTCCCTTCGCCCTCTCCGCGTCTCTCACACACCGGTCGCTCTTCACCCGCCCTCAACGCCTCGTTTGCTGGTGTCGCCTCTCGACAGGCTAGCGGCACCGCCTCTCCCTCTCCCGGCATCGTTGGGCTTAGTGGCGAGGTTGGCCGTTCCGGCGGTGGTTCTCGCTTCGTCAACACCGCCGTTTCCATCCCTGCGGCTGCAGCTAACCTCAAGAACCACAATGCTGCCGCTGCCGCTGCCGCTGCTGCTGCCGGTGGCGGCGCCGCCGCTTTCCCTAGCTTCAACCTTGGCGCTTTCTCCGGTCCTGCAACCGGCAGTGAGAGCCCCTCTCGCTTTGGCCCCTACTCGCCTAGCAGCTTTGATGCTGGGGATGCCCGCCGTGGTAGCCGACCCTCGTCTGGATTCTTTGATGCGTTCAACCCCACGGCGGGTGCCAACGCTCCCGGATCGCTCTTCCCCACGGACAAGTACTCGATGGGCATGGTGGGTGCCGATGACCATGCCAAACTTGGTGGTCTGCACGGTGGCAACGCCGCTGCCAACGCCGCGCTCGCAAAGCACGCTCGTAAGGGCGAGTTGGACGCTACTACCCAACTCGAGGACTTGCAGGGCGACATTTTTGCACTTTGCAAGGACCAACACGGATGTCGATTCTTGCAAAAGAAGCTCGAGGAGACCAACCCTGCGCACCGCGACATGATTTTTTCCGAGACATTTACGCATTTTGCCGAACTCATGACCGACCCATTTGGAAACTACCTGTGCCAGAAGATGCTCGAGTACTGCACGGACGAGCAGCGCAACCTCATTGTGGAGCTGGTGGCACCCGAACTTGTCACCATTTCGCTCAACATGCATGGAACGCGAGCTGTGCAAAAGATGATTGACTTCCTCTCCATGCCAAGGCAGATTCATTCCATCATTGTTGCGCTCTCCATGAACGTGGTGACGCTCATCAAGGATCTCAACGGTAACCACGTGGTTCAGAAATGCCTCAACAGGTTGGGTGCCGAGGACAATCAGTTTATCTACAATGCGGTTGCTGCTCACTGTGTCGAGGTGGCCACTCACCGTCACGGTTGCTGTGTGCTGCAACGTTGCATCGATCACGCGTCCGAGAGTCAGAGGGTTCAATTGGTTGCAGAGATCACTTACAATGCTCTCACGTTGGTTCAAGATCCTTTTGGCAACTATGTGGTGCAGTACGTTTTGGACCTATCCATCCCTCGATTCACTGATGCGGTGGTGCGCCAGTTTGTGGGTAACGTCTGCCTGCTCAGTGTGCAGAAGTTCAGCAGCAACGTGATTGAAAAGTGCATTCGAGTTTCGGAGCCCGGAGTGAGGAAGCAGCTGATCGAAGAGCTTCTGAATCGAACTCGGTTGGAAAAGCTACTGCGCGATTCGTTTGCCAATTATGTGGTGCAGACTTCTCTGGACTATGCGGATCCGGTGCAACGCATGCGACTCGTAGAGTGTATTAGACCAATTCTGCCCGTGATACGCAACACTCCGTACGGGAAAAGGATCCAGAGCAAGTTGCAGAGGGACAATCTGGATTTAGGTGCGCCCAACGGCGTGCCGTATTCAGTGTTGCATGCAGCAGCGCATCAACACCAACAGTTGCATGCGATGCACGCAGGTATGCGAAATGATGGCGTTCTTGCTCAACAGCAGCATCCGTCGGCGGCTGGATACATGGGTGGATATGCGCAGGGTATGATTCCTCCTCCACCGCCGCCTCATATGCATATGGGTCAACAGCAGCATTTCGGTCAGCAGCCAATGTATGGAGGGGGAAGTCCTCATATGAGAGGTGGATTGGCAGTTCATCATAACCTTCCACCGCCTAACTTTAACCTGCAAGGTGGGGGATACGGTTCTGGGGCAGGGTTCAATGCCAACAATTTGCAAGCGCCCATGGGTATGCATGGCGGAGGAGGTGGACGTAATGCTGCCGCTAGCGGTGGTTACAAAGGTAATGCCGGTACAGGTGGCACTTCGGGTGGCTTTGGGCAGTATTGAAGCATGTCATATGCTTTATCTGATCCCTTTTCCCGAGAGAGAGAGAGAGAGAGAGAGAGAGAGAAAGATATTCTTTTTTTATACGTGAATGCGTTTGCGTATATAAAGCTTTAGAGCATGTATGGTTAGTTTTTATCCCCCCTCGGACCCTCCCTCTCTCTCTTTCTCTCTCTGTTTCCAAAGTCAAATTTCACGAATACAACTACAACACAACACGTTTTCATCTGTACAAAAACCCCTAGTTTCATCCATCTATCCATCGATTGTGGTTACAAAGTGTCTTCTTTTCTCTCTCTCTCTCTCTCACATAAACATATTTTTTTTTCAAACTGGGGGGAGGTTTTGGTTTGTTTTTGTTTATTTTTAATTAATTTTTTTTTGTACACTGCGATTGATTCTGAAACTTTTTTGTTATATTTTTTTAAACTTTTTCATATTAAAAAAAAAGGAGGGACAATAGTATGTTGATGTTTGTGTTAAACAGTTATGATGAAGTAAGGATTGAAGGTGATGATTTGGATATTGATGAATTTGAATGAGTGGATAGGTTTGGATTGAAATGAATTGGGGAAAGGAGGAGTGATTGCATGTTAAAGAAGTTACTACAGTTACATTCTTGCATGAATTTCACTAACCTTAAACCATTTTTCTCCTATGACCATCACTCCCCAAAAAAAACTAACATTCCAACCCACCAAGAAAGGTTGAGTTTTAGCAAAAAAAAAAGTTCAAAAAATAAATAAAATGGAATTCAACAGGCTAAATTTAGGTAAAATGAGACAAGGTAAATCCAGGTGAGGATTTAGTTTTTTTCAGTTCCATGACGTTTATAACCAAAAAAAAAAGGAAGGGTGAAATTACTTTTGACAAGTAGTCACAATGTGTATGTATGAAGTGTGTGAGTGAGAGAGAGAGAGAGAGAGAGAGAGAGATTTATTGCACAATTTAGAGCAGGGTAAGGGTCAACTGATCTAAGAATAAATTGGCATAGTTTTTTTTTGCCTCTGTGTTGTCCCTTGTCAAATCTCATTATCTAAAGAGCTAGCAAGTAAGATTGGTATGAATGTGAAATTTGGTTAGAATTAATTTTTTGGTCAAAAGGGATCAATCGAAAAAAAAATGGAATTTATGCAATTAGGCAGTTTTTTTTTTTGGTGTGTTGTTGTATGGGTGTTAGAGTTAGGTGGTGATAAGACCAATTTTCAAATATGTTCCAGATGATGCATTCATGCAAGAAAAAATGGCTGACATCCAAAGTTTGGGATCAATGAGCAGCCAATTTGAGTGATTTCAGCTGATGGTAAAACACTTGTCACAATCAGGCACCAAACTTTATTGGTATAAACTCATTGTTTGCTTGGGTACATACCCCACATCTTTTTGCTTTTGTATGCTCTGGGACCTTGTACCACTGATAGCTTCACTGGAGCAGGAGAGCACATGGCTGCTTGCTTAAGCAAAACATAAGCAGAGGTGACATGTTCAAAGCTGCACTGAGCTAGCTAGATCAGCAAGATTTGTCTCCATCATCTCACTTGCAGGTTGCTGTTGCAACTTGTTGTTTTTTAGTTTGATCCTGCCCATCCTGTCCCTTATTCCTCATGTAAGGCTAAATCATTTCTGCAGTCTCATTCACCCTCTGCTACGCTCACACGCAATGCTTGACCATCCATGCCCTGTACAGCTGCAGCTGGGAGCTTTTAAGCAACTTGCACAAGTAAGGCAATCTTCTGTGTTTTACAAGTGAAGCAATGGCACATGTGGCCATGTGCCCAGCAACAGTGAAGGCATTATGACCTCTCAGAACAGGAACCATTGGAGCAAGGCTGACAAGATGGTGTTGGCCCTGACTCTCACAGACAATGATCCATACAAGTTCTGCACTAACACAGACAAGAGCACATCATGGAGGTGTGTACATCAAGAGTTCAATACCGTCTTTGCATTGCAAAACCAGAGGACTTGATTGTTACAAGCAATCAAAGAGAAATGGAAAAACACTGCTGCCAAGTGGAAGCAGCAAGATTGTTGTCTGGCTACAGCCTCCAAATATAGTAGCAGATATTTCAGACCTTGACAGAATCATTGACAAGGTTCTGCAAGCTGCAGCAGCTACAGCTGACCTTGGCAAACAGGAAGCAAAACATTGTTGCAAATGCCTTTCTCAGCTGGCAGCTCATGGCCTGGCATCAAACTCATTGTCTTCACAAGCTTCTTGCCACTGCAGCAATTCAACTTCTGAGGAGGCAACTGCTGTGGTGAAGAAAGCAATTCTTCAATTGACAGCATGACATTGCCTCCTTTGTGCAAATGTGCAAGAAGAAATGTTGTACACAATACCCTGGCACTCATGCTTCAGAACGATGAGGTGCAGCAAGGATCAGATGAGCAATACACATCAGATTCACTCAAAAATACATCAAGACATAGTCAATCTTGGTACTGGTTTTGTCAACAACAATGATTTTGGATATTAGAGACATGCAAGTGCAGGTTGCCACCCTTGAGGATTGCTTGTCAGGTTGTTTTGGCAACATTAAGAGCCAAATGTCAGGCATGGAGACCAACCTGCTGCATATCAGAAATGCTCTCAGTGGACCAATATCATTGCAGTTGATGGTGTTGGCAAGGAATTACACAAGGAATTAACCACTCCTTGGCAATTACAAGCTACTTCTGTTGCCAGCTCATCCTTGGTCACACTAAATTGTCCATTCTCCACCTCATTGTTGCAGCTCATGTGCACCTTCTCAGCCACTTTCTGGTAGATACAGTGGATTCAATGGATAGCAATCTGTCTACATGTATATAGATGATGAAAGCAATTAGACATTTGCATTAACTGTGATCTCCTTGTTGTCATTGGCATGCAACTCAGAGTTGATACCAGAGTTGCTGATGGTGGGGTTTTGGCATATGCTTGTGACCACAACTCTGAACAACAAACCATCCTCCATCTCTGAGGATTTACCCCCATTGAAATGCTGATCTGATTGCCAGTCAAGTATGTCTTTGCATTCCACAGAAGTATTGCCACCATCCAGTCCCAGCCACACAGTGTCAAGCCTGTGCATTGATATTGCTTGTCTCTGAATCATGACCACTGCATTAACACCATGTCAATACCCCCATTTGACTGTGGTCCTATACCTACTGAAGACATGATTCATGATTCCTTGATTGTGTGTGATCAGGTTTCCTTGGAAAGGTGAGATGATGGCAGTGCTTGGTTGCCATACAAGTGCATCTGCTTGCCATGCTCACTTTTGCATGTTCTAATTCTTAAGCAACTAGCCTGATTTTGTTCACAAGGGTCAAGTTATACTGTTCTGCAGTCAATTAGGGGTAAGAGGAAGAGGAGACCATCTAGGTTTGCAATGAATTGCTACTTGAGACCATGGCATCATTTGTGGCCGTTGTAAGCCTCCTGTTGAGTGATTTTGGGTCTTGCTATTGGGTGCAGAGTGCCATCAACAGCACCCCAGAACTAGGACAGGCTTGTTTTTCTTTGTATGGCAGCAGCATGGTAAACCAAACAACAAGGAGCCAAGAGACAGTGCTGTGAACTTGTTGCATCAAGCAGGTAAACCCCATCACCTGTGGATAAATTGGTGGAGATGGTGTATCATCTGGCTGCTTTGGCCATGAGGCCATTTAAACTGGCCTTCAAGTTATTGCATGCAAGTGCCTTGCAAGCATACCAATAGCATCAGCATTGCTGTCTTGCTGTCACAGACATCTTGTGCTTCTGTCCTTACAGGATCAGGCAGTTGCAATGCAGTGTGTATGTCTCTCAACTCTCTGATTGTGTAACCAAACATTGACATGAAATGATCATTGTCCATCGTACTCCATGGGCCTAAGCTGAGTTGGCAAGCTCCATGTGGCAGTGGCAACAACTGCAAGGAGAAGCATATGGCATGGTGTTACAGGAAAATGCAAGATTGGCAGTAAACACGCCTTGCTGCCTGTCTCAATATGGATCGGCGGTCAGGCACCCCAGAACTAGGACAGGCTTGTTTTCCTTTGTATGGCAGCAGCATGGTAATCCAAACAACAAGGAGCCAAGAGACAGTGCTGTGAGCTTGTTGCATCAAGCAGGTAAACCCCATCACCTGTGGATAAATTGGTGGAGATGGTGTATCATCTGGCTGCTTTGCCCATGAGGCCATCCAAACTGGCCTTCAAGTTTTTGCATGCAAGTGCCTTGCAAGCATACCAATAGCATCAGCATTGCTGTCCTGCTGTCACAGACATCTTGTGCTTCTGTCCTTACAGGATCAGGCAGTTGCAATGCAGTGTGTATGAAGACCTTCTTAAAGGTGACCTTTGATTTCTTACAATGATGCTAGCATTGAATATGACTTTAGAGATCAACAATACAATTTTGTAAGTGAGCAAGCAAGTCACATTAGAGTGCAAGAGGAATACAATTTTCCTCTAGAAGATAAATAATTACTAAGCATTGTTTTGTCTCTTTGAAAAAGCAATATCTCACACTCAAATGTGAAAACTGCACACCAACATAGAGCATGACATTATTGTGCAAAATGATCACACAAATCTCCACACACAACAAGACCCCTTTTGCCAACTTAAGAGTAGTTGTTATTGCTCTTTCTGTTGCCATTAGTGCAACATCATCCTTTTACAATTTTTCACTTCTTCTTAGCCACACCTTTCCCCTTACCCTTACCCTTATTTGCCCCCACACGTGTCCCAGCCTTTGGCCTCTTAACCAACTTATCTTTACTCAAATCATCCACATCATCTTTATCCTTATCTTCTTCATCAAATTCCTCCTCCTTGACCTCCTCTTCCTCCACCACATCCTCCAAATCCGGCACCTCACCCTTAACAACCTTGACCTTGGCGCCAGCCAAATCGGTAACCTTATGAAACGCAATTGGATGATTTGTCGCATTATACTTCCTGGTGAAACTAGCCTTGACCGAACTCGGAACACTCTTCATCACCACCTCGGCATTGTTGGGCTCCAATCCTAGCTCCAAGATACCTTCGCGATCTTCAATGCCCAGATAGTAGTCGTCCATAAGCTGAATCACCTCTTCCACCCCTTCGGCACCGTTTCGTACCATCGGCTGGATGACCATCGGCCACATACTCGGCAAATAGTGTTGGCGAAGATCGTGCCGAGATCCGGAACATACGAGTCGCATCTTGGCCTGCAGGTCAATAACGACCCGCGTGAGACGTTGCTGTTTGCTGTTCTGTCCAAGCCAAGCAGGGAAGGAAGGGAATCCGCCTTCAGTACCACCATAGATGTACGAACAAGGCCTCACAGTGGACGCAATCGCATGGAGTGGCATCAGCGACCAGTGCTGTTCTCCGCCGTGGATCATTCGGTCGACCACATCTCCGTCGCTAATGCTCTCGGCTGACTTCCTCAAGAGTTCCATGTGTTTGAGTTGCTGTCTCGCGCCACTTTCACGCGACGCGAGCACTGGCTTCGCCTTGACGTAGTTTTCCGCGACCATGAGCGGCACAAACGAGTGATCTTGGAAGTACAGATCCGCCTTATCGTTCAAAGTCTTCTTGGATGTAGCATTGAACATGCCGGGAGCGGTGAGCTCTGAGTAGAGTGAGAAGGGCGTGTGAAGACCGGGCTTGGCATTTTCCGCACCGAGCGATTTGGACTGATCAAAATCCATCGTGTCGTTGCTCAACTTCCAGGTGGAGAGCATGTTGATGACGGATCGAATGTCGCTTTGCGCCGCCTCAATGAGTTGTGCCATGACTTCGCCCGGGATCTTGAGCTTCTCCTTGAACGCAATAGACAGCATGCGCGACTTGACTTGGTTAGCGTCTGGTTTGCGAAAGCCGAGATTGTAAGTGGTATGCTCAAAGGGGCGCATCTTTTGATTGCGACGGTCGTTGCAGATGCAAATGATAGGCACCTTGGTCTTCTTGATGAGAGCATTGATGGCGCCCACTCCACCACGGTCACCGCCAGACATTCCGTCGACTTCATCCATGATGAGAACGGTTCGGTCGTGAATGCGCGGTACATCGCTCGAGGAAGGATTGGCGATGGTGCTGTACCAGCCATCGAGGGACTTGTTGTTGATGGTGTCCTGCAACATGGACTCGATGACCTTTTTGCCTCTCGTGTCACTAGCGTTGAACTCGAGAGGCGAGTAGCCTTCCATCTTGGCAACCAGGTGGGCCGAGGTTGTCTTGCCGATACCTGGAGGACCTGAAATTAAAACGGCACGGTACACATTCATGCCGGTGGGACCGGGTTTCTTAAAGTTGCTTCGGTAGGAGCTGGGCCATGCTTTAAGCCAGCCAGCCAGCTTCTCCACCGCCGCCTTGTTGCCCACCAGATCCTTCATCTGAGTTGGTGCGTACTTTGTGGTCCAGAGCTGATTTGCAAAGTCGACAGCATCGGTCTTGGCATGCTTTGGCGGACCCATGCTCCTTGCAACTTCCTTGATCTTTTCTTCCTCTGCTTTGATCTTTTGCTTCGCCTTTTCATCAAGTTCGCCTGCGCTCCGTGTGCGAATCATGTCCAAAAAGGCGTCTTCATCGAGCGTGGGGATCTTGTTCTTAGTGATGGACTCGAGCTTCTTTGGTCCGGCGCCTTCTCCGAGCACGACGAAGGACGTTTTGGACGAAGGCGCAGAGGTGATTCGTGCACCGTACCGTTTTGCAAGATCGGTAGCTTCGTCACGGCTGATGGAGGAAAGCTCGCCGGTAAAGACGAGGGTGAGACCGGCAAGACAGTTGGGTTTGCCTTGGGGTATTTCCTTGGAGCCGGGAGCAGATGGGCCTGCAGCACGACGAGCGGCCATGTCTCTCCAATTCGGCTTCTTGTCCGATGCGGGAGCCGGCGCAGCAGGTTCAGGTTCAGATCGGGGTGTGTCTTTTTTGGCTGGAGCCGGTTTGGCAAGAGCAGCTCTCTTGTTGCCGTTGGTGGTTGACTTTTTGGGAGGTGGGAAGTTTTCAAAGTCGTCGTCGTCATCATCATCATCGCTGTCGTCGAATTTGATTGGCTTGGCATTGACGGCAGCGCGGCGAGTTGGCTGAGCGGTAGCGCTGGATTTCACTTTCGATGCTGTTGTAGCTAGTCGTTTGGGTGCAGGGGCAAAGTCGTCGTCGTCGTCGTCGTCGTCTTCATCGTCATCGTCATCGTCATCGTCATGATCGCCTTTGCCGCCGTCAAATTCGTCATCAGAAAAGTCGTCGATGGCTTTGCGCTTTGCAGGCGTTTTTCTTGGACTCCTTTTGGCTGATGTGGTGTGATGAGACTTAGGTTTGGCCTTTGTAATGGGCTTTCGGTTATCGTCGTCCGAGTCATCGATCACCATGGGATCCGCTTTTGTGGCCGTTGCTGTGGCTGAGCGTCGGGCGGGGGAGGTGCCTGTTTTGGATGCAAAGTACTTGGATGACGTGGCAGACACGTCTTTGTTTGAAGATGATGGTGGCGGTGGTGGTGGTGCTGCTGTGGTGCGTGTGCTTGTACGGGCCTCCTGAGATGATGCGGGGCTGGAAGCGGCGCCTTTACTACCAAAGAAGGTGGAGAGAGAAGCCTGTCCCTTGGGTAAGGGTTTTGAGGGCGTTTTTGGCGGCATTGTGGATGATGCAGGGTTGAAGTTCGGATCCACAAAATATGCTATCCTCCAAGATTATGGTTGAGAGGAGAGCTATGACATAGGACAAAGTGATAAGAACGAAATGGTATGCAACGAGTTAATGGTGATGAGGTACAAGTTTCGTTTTTTATTTAGCTAGACGAAGCACAATCACGACTCGAGCCTCGCACCACGCACCACGCACCACGCAGTCAGATGACAATTACCGATGCTGAGTCGACGCATTCACAATTCACATTCGTGATTGTTCCGTAAAACGAATTTGGTTGGATTTTGTGTTACGTTACGGTAGTCACGGTAGTCAACTGTCACATGTGCATCGTGGATGGCAGCCACACACACACACATAGCGGAGAGCAAAGTGGAGAAAAGAAAGGATAAAATTATTCACCCCCGCCTCTCTATACGCGTCACGCGTTGCTTTGTTGAACGCATGCACGGGTCAAGCCAAAACTAACCATACAGTATGTACAGTAGTAAACATTTGACCAAAATCTTAATCTCACACTTTTACGAATTTCTTCGGCGTATGGATGCGGTGCTGTCCCGTGCACATGACTGAGGACCCTGAATACCGTAATGTACTGTAATCTGAAGAAGCGTACCATACCACACTCTTGTCTCACTGTACCATTCCTTGTTTCAAACTTCGATCCCTTGTTCGTATTCTTCAATCCCACTTTGTACGCTTGCTACCATCGTACGTACGACATGGCGGATACAACGCGTCGCCACAACTCTTCTCTCAAGGTCTCAATACGACCCCTCCAATCCTCCTTCTTTGCTGGCGAAGATTTCATCTGCCAAATCACCTTCACAAACACCAACCCAAAGGTCGCTCATACACAGCCTCTCTCCCAACGCGAATTCCCTCTTTCCCCGACGAAACCCTCGCATATCCATCATGACTCGCATCTTCGACCATCGCTCCAAGACAAGTCTCATAGGCGTGTCGTTTCGTCGCTCCCAGTTCATTCAAAATCCCGCAGCGTCGACCTGAGAGCCTTGGGCCGCCATGATCAAATCTCATCGTCGCCAAGTCTATCTGGCTCCACACGCACACACAACCTGCTGCGTCATCTCAACGGAGAGCTTCTGCCAGAACGACGCAATCTCATAGGCAAGAACATGTCCTCGCCATCTGGTTCGCACTTCATTCATCCCTGGTCCGTCTCTTCGAATCTTGGATCTTCCAAGCCCTCGCATCGCTCCACTCAGTCCACCTCCATCCCGTATCGAAAAAATCAATTCGATCTAGGACTCGGTCGACCAACGCTGCCCGAATCCACTCCCCCTACATTAGTAGGCGCTATCTCAGAACCGCCTCGTTTCTCGCCAAACCCACCTTCAAGAATCTCCTCTTTACCCGGCTTAAATACAAACAGAACACTCTCGGCTCCTATCTCGCCAAACCACTCTCACTCACGCAAAAAGTCTGTCGCACAGGTCCAAGCAGAGGATCTCACCGAAGCTTTCGAACTCGATTCGCCCTCCACAAGTGCACCGCCCACTCCCACAGCCATCGCTTCATCCTCATGGAGGATCAACGAGCCCGACGCATCAGCCAGCTTCTACGCGATGGGTCGCAACGATACAATGGAAAGCGTCTTTCGAGAGTCTGTCACCGATTGGTCTCAGTCCAGGCGTCGACCAAGTATCGCCAGAAGCCCTGGTCATAGCCCCATCTATCCCTTGCCCGACTCCCTTGCCCCAGGTACAGAAAAAATCCTCTGGTCCTTTGCACAGATCGGAGGCACAATCGAGATCGACGAGAGTCTCATCAAGCCCTGCGACTTTGAAAACCTCAAAAGACGCCTCGCCTATGGTGATCTCACCGGAGCTAGTGCTTCTCCTCACTCTGTACCTGGTACACCCAGAACTCTTGGCGGCGGTGATTTGGGCCAAAGCTCGGACGAAAAGGCGGCTGCGTCCGGGTGGAGCAGCTACCTAAGGGGTCCATTCGGTGGCCGATCGCGAGAGCATCGTAGGATTGGCTCAACGCTGCAAGACGCGCAAGAGAGGACCTTGCAGAGTCGCAGCGTACCTACGTTTTCCACGCCTCCGAGTATTGTCGCCGTGGATCTTCTGCTCCTTCCAGGGGAGAGTAAGACTTATCAGTTCAAGCTCAGGCTACCAATCGATCTCCCACCATCGTACCACGGAAAGGCGATTCGGCTCAAGTACGTCCTCACGCTGGGAACCAACCGATTCGATGTGTACGCTGCTACGACTAAAGCACAGACCAGCCGCCTGATCCAGATCCCAATCAGGGTATATAATAATGTCGGAGCATCTGGGTTCAGGCCATTCTTTGACCTGATGAATCCTGTGATTCTCACCAAAGAGAAGGCAAGCGTTAGTGTGGTTGGCGACCATGACAAAGTAGCCGCCACGGCAACATCAGTAGCATCAACCCCACAAGAGCGTCGAAGGGCAAAAATTTCGACAAAGGTAACTCCAAAGATCCAAAGGAAGGATTTGCAAGATTTCACCAAGCAGCTTCTCATCAGTAAGCAATCAACGGATGAGTCGCAATCGCCAATCATTCCCGAATTCGGCATCTCCACCGCTCCCACCCACAGCAGGAACACTTGCAAAGCAGCAGTAGAAGCACTCGCCCGGTCGTCCAGCAAGGTGTCTTATGATATCTCGAAGGAAGGTAAGGTTGCTGCTGTGCTGACTCTCGTTCGCTCAAGGTACCGTCTCGGCGAAACGATTACGGGAGTGATCAACATCAACAATCTCTCAAGCCTTGCTCGAATAGCGAGGATGAGTGCTACCCTCGAAACATTCGAAGAAGTCCAGCCGAGCATTGCCACCCTTCCACCCGGAAGACTGCAAAGGGCGACGCGAATTGTACACGCAGAGCATCACGAAAGTGTGCTTGATAAGGGAAGGGCCAGCTTCAGCCTGTGCATTCCTAGCGGCGCCTCGCCCGAGTTCGTTACAAGTGGAGTCAAGTTGAATTGGCTCGTTCGTTTATCTTTCCTCACAGTATCCGCCACAAAAGCAGCGACAGAGAAGAAAGAGGCGGAGAAAGAAGGAATGAACAAGCTTCTCCCTCCGCCCCATCTTCTGCCTGGATCGTCCGATGGTTTCACAAGGTACCACGTTAGCGTGAGGGCTCTAGACAATTTGGCAGGGTCAGCGACGGGTAGCAATACAGCGGCCGGGAAAGTGTTGGCCCAATTGGGTTACGCTAAAGAGACCAAGTTGGAGACGGTAGAATGCGCAGTCCCGGTCAGCATCCTGCCGAACAGCACCAGTTACAAAGTTGGCGATGCCGAGTTCTATGCCTGACTTGACGAACAACCCATGATAAATTCGGGATGAAATGCTGAATCAGAAGAAGTATCCACCGGATCTGCAAAGTCTGTGTGAGAAGAGTTTTGGGAAGCTCGGGAATGTTGTGCTGTGGTCCGACATCCTTCACGCAGCCTGGGATGGGAGAACAAGTTTACACCGTCTGGAAATCAGGGAAGATCAACATTCGTCTAGAGTTCAGAGGCATCGAAAACAGATCAGACTGAAATCAATTACTTAATGAGCGAAAGAGTGGGCACGACTGGAAATGAGTGGCGAGTTTAGTACAACAACAAGGATATATCTGATGAGATGATAGAAGGGAGCCATCGCTGGCTACAGCAGTGAGATTCTGGCAGAATTAGAGACACGAGAGAAAGGCGATGAAGGAAGAAAAAAGAAAAGAGACCGTACTTTGACGAGCATCAATGCTTAGTAGCGACCGCCTCGCTCAGACATCTCAGGAGCCATCTCCTCGGGATCGATCGTCTGGAGGATGGTATCCTTAATGCCGGGGAAGACGGTTCGGAACGCGTCGACTCCAAAGATCATGTCGAGATGCTCGTAGTTCTGCAACTCGACAGTATGGATCATCTCGACATTCCTCTCGTACCTCTGAATGCGCTGAACCAGCGGTTTGCCGAGGACGAGGTAGTCAATGTCACCATAAAAGATCGAGTGAGGAGGGAAGGTACGAGGGAACCAAGGCTCCGTGATGCGGGGATCAAAGATGCAGCCACGGTGGGAGAAACCGGACATGTACCAGTAGAGGAGTTCGGAGGAGGTGGGGACGGGCACTGTCCTGAAAATCTTGGGTTTCTGGCGCGAGACCCAGTTGTGGTCATGGAAGCCAAAGAGGAAAGCAAAGATGACGTAGGCAATGTGGCCGAACCAAAAGGTGGGCAAGAACTCCTGAGCAATGCCAATGGCGGGCATGAATTCGCGCACGCCAAAGACGAGACCCCACCACTTGCGCGAGCGGAATTGACGAAGAAGTGAAAAGGGAAACTTTCGCAAGACGGAGCCGGCGTAGACCGAAGGGCCGAGAGCGACGAAGCAGCTAAGCTTGTTGCCAATCTCGGGGCAGATACCGGGACTGAGGGCGAGGTACATGGAGCCGGAACCTTGCGAGTGACCAACGTACGCCAACCGAGGGTGATCAGTAGCGGCAGTAATGTAGTCGACAACATCACGGAGATCAAAAGCAAGTTCCTTGAGACCCCAAGCCCAGAAGCGAGGATCAGAGCGGGTGTATTCGGTGTGTCCGGCCTTGAAATTGGACCGAATGTTGGTGATCCAGACATCGAAGCCTTGATCGACGAGCCAGAAAGCCATGGATCTCTCCTCGCTGACGATAAAATGGGACGAGTTGCAGAGAATACCGTGTTGAAGAACGACTGGGTAACCAACGCTGCCACCACGACGCGGGTCGGAGATACGATGAGCCTTGAGGATCCAGCCACCCTCGGTGACGATCTCATGCTCGTCGCACTGGTAGCCCCAGAATTCGGCGTAATAAGCGGGTCGACCGGAACCACGCTCGCCAGTGATTCTGCGCTCGTACTCGCGGTCAGTTTTTGCCTTGGGAGGAGACTTTTTGAAAGGGTTAAAGTAAGCGAAGTAGGCTGCAAAGATGACGGTGCTGAGAGAGGTGGTGCTGGCTAGAAAGGAGAGAGCCTGGCGGAAATTGAGTCGCAGGCGTTGGAAAGAGCCGTAATTGCCGTAGTCTGCGACGACATGGTCAAAGAAGGGCATCTCAAGAGGAGCCTCTGCTTGGTAGTTGGGGAAAGTGGGGTCGAAGAAAGGTTGCTCGTCGCGATGAGGGTAGTCGCCGCGCTGACCGGGATCCCTCATGACCTCGACACGAGGAGGACGGGAGGGTTGCACTTGACGTGCGTCGAACTCGTCGGAAGCATCCTCGTAAGGACCCTCACTGGCTTCGGAACGACGTGTGGGACGGGCTTCTGCATCGCTCTCAACGTCATGGGCTTCGAAAGGGTTGGCATCTCTGCGTGCGGGGCCTTCTCTACTGGTGTCGGAGGCAAGACCGGATTCGCGGCGACGCCTGCTGTAATCGATGAAGCCGGACGCCATCTTTGAAGGGTTTCAGTATGTTCTCTTCTGTGCTGATGTAGGATAGCAGCGAATTCGAGTCTAGGTCGCTGTAGTCGATAGTAAGAAGGAATGTGGATGAGTACGGTAATTTAATTAGACCACGACAGGAACGGGTAGGTACCTTGCTGCGGAAGAAGCAGGTCCCAAGCTCGAAAGGGTGACCGAAGAAAGTTGGTAATAGGGTTGGGAGATGGACGAATGGACGAATGGACGAATGGACTCAGGTGGTGGATGGCGAAGAAGAAGAAGAAGAAAAATGTGACGGGCTCTTGAGCTTAAGAGAAGAGAGGTCTGTACAGTACACAGCACAGACGTTGACGGGGGCAATGCGTTGAGGCGTTTCAAGTCGAATGGGTGCTGCTGTGTGCGGCTACTGGAGCTGAGACGGAGCTGATATGCACCAGTTTGTGAATGGTCTGCAGCATTCGCAGCCCCGGAAAAGTGCAGGAACAGTAACAATGGCACAGGAGCAAAGGCAGATTGGGAGCGGCAGCAGAGCAAAAATAAATCAAAGCAGACCAAAGCAGGATGCGGGGAAAATCCCCCGATGCTCTTGGCTTGAAAAGAGTTGAAGAGAGAACAATTCTGCGGCTGCGATTTCTGACCTGTAATTGAGTAGAGAAAGAAGCGTTGAGTTTGTAGGAGGAGAAAGGGGGACCGCTTATAAATTACTTTTTTTTTACTTTAAATTACTGTACTTAATGTTTCTTTTGTTTGTGCCTTGTGAGGGCATATTCACGATTGGAGCGAACCGAACCTGTGAGAATTTCTACGACGACTCAGTCGTGTAGCCTGCATAGACTGAGTCGCACAGAATACTGACGCCCTCAATCACCTTGCCCCACGTATCTGCTTCATAAGGATTAGCTTTGACTCGTACATGTGCTTGGTCCTTGCAATAGATATGAGATCTATGAGTCAAAGCCAGCTAACTTAGCTCAACCTGGGTATCATATGTGTTCAAAAGCGAGAGCAGCCAAATGCAAAATAAGGAAAATGAAACAGCTTTTGACGGATGGGCGGCCTCTGAAATTGCAACTCGGCTTGAAAAGAGGGCTTTGCTCTCAGAGACTGCATTGAGCGGGGCTAGTTTTCAAGGCGGCGTACATTTGTTGTAACTTTGCCAAAAATGCGGATCAGCGTCAAAAGTTCTGAAGCACAGCAGACTGGATGCACTTTGAAAGACGAGCCTTTTGCTCACACGCTGCTCCAAAATCTGCGGAGTAGGTTTCAACATCGCTAAGCGAGCTTCTCAAGTTTCGTCTATTGTAAATTTACTGTGTTATCACTATACACTAGACCACTCACTATCCCTTTTCAAACTGACAACAGTCACTGTACTCTAAATCACATTAAATTTATATTACAGTACACGCGGCCTGTATAGAGCAACTCTCAGCGCGGCTCGGCCCCTCACCCTGATCCAAGCTCACAAGCTAGTCTCGTTTTCCATTCGTGCCTGCTCAAACCTCTCGCCAAGCCTGGCCTTCTCGTTCAAGACAGCAGCGTCAATACAATCAAGAGGCTCTCAACTATCCCTAGCCACCACCACACATTGAGCCACCCCAATTTCTTTCAGGGATACGATAGCCTTTAACATTAGCTTGCTCCACATCTCAACCTGTATGACTCTTTTCATGTTCAGGCTGCCAATGTTGGAGTTTCAGTTCATCTAATTGCGCTCAAAGGTCTTTGCCGTGTTCTCACTGTTCAGCGCTCGCTGCTGCATCGCATGCTGTGTTCTGTACAGTACGAATGTATGAGTTTTGTTCACCGCATCGCAAAGATTGTGGCGCGCAAATGCGGATCTGCTTCCTTCGAATCCGAACATTAGATCGTACTTGGGGTAATGTTACAACTGCAAACGCAAACTCGGCTCCTGCAAGTGCCTTTCGCATCAGTTGCCTAACCACAGCGCTAATCCGAATCCGAGTCGGAACCGCTCTCGTCGGACGAGCTCTCCGAGTGCACCAAGTCATCGTGGCCTCCAGCCGCTCCACCGCCCGAACCAACAGCGTCAGGATTGCCAAACTGTTCGAGCTGCTGCTGCAAGCGGGCGATCCTTTCCGCCTCTTCGCCTTCGTCCAAGTTCTTCTTCTTGATACCGCCGGTGCCACGTTTTCGTCCATCTAGAGGCGCCGACTTGCTGTTCTTGTTGACTGGCGGTGCCACCTTTTTGGGTCGTACAACGTACTTGTACAGCTTGTACAGTGTCCTTGGCGACAGCTCGTCAATGTCCAGCTCGATCTCTTCTTCGTCGTTCTGGTTGGGTGGCTTGTCCTCGTTGATTATGCGGATCGCACCGTCCAGGCGCTCCTCGGAAAGCTCTGTGATCTTGGCTGCCAGCTCCTCCTTTTGCTCGTACGTGACGGTGCGAATGTCTTCGTCGCTATTGTCGTCCCTGCGACTTGAGGTCGCCGCTTTCTTGGTGTTGGGAGCTGGCTTCTTCTTGGCAGCGCCAGCAGACTTGGTCTTTTTGGCCGGAATGTACTCGGCGGCTGCAGCTGAAGGACTGCTGGCAGACTTGGCCTTGCTCTTCTTCTTGCTTGCGCCACCGCTCTCCGATGCCTTTCGCTTGGTACCAGCACCCTTGACCTTGCTCTTCTTGGAACCTCCAGAGCTGGCATAGCTTTCTTGCAACGAAGCGAGCATGTTTTTGGTGTTGGCGATCAAGTCTGCGTTCTGATTCTTGGCACCTTCAAGCACAGCTAAGGTGGCGGAAAGCTGCGATATTTGCGCCTGCAACGTAGCCAAGAAGTCTGGGTCGACTTCATCTTCTTCGTCCTCCTCGTCGTCTTCGTCAACTTCGCTCTCTTCGTAGTCGGGCAGAGGAGCTGGAGCAGGCTTTTTTGCGAACTTCTCCTCGTACACTGCCTTGAGTTGCTCGCCCATTTTGTAGACATCCGATCCGGGTGGATTGAATGTGAAACAGTTCTGGAAGAGCAGCTGCATGCCTGCATTGAATTCGTCGGCATCAGCATACTCTCCTGCCCTGATGTTCTTCTGGACGTCACGGAGCGCAATGGGCTTCTTGATCATCTGAAAGTAGGCGGGCGCCCAGTCAAAGTCCATTGTGGGCTTGTCGTAAAACACCCAGGCCACATTCGAGTAAGTGGGTTTGAGCAGATCGTCGATGATTCTCGTGCAAAAGCGCAATTCGTCCTGAGCCACCTTGGCATAGTGTGCTTGCTCGCGCGCCGACATGCTCCTTGCCTTTTTCGCCATCTTGCGTCGCGCTGCTTTGCGTATGTCCGAGGAAGAGGCGCTCTGAGGCTCGTTGGCCCAGGGAAGATCCTTAGGAGGGGGAGGGTGAATCTCTCGCTTGGGCCGACCACCAACGTCGGAGGAGGACCTTCGGATGGTGGGGACAGGGTTGGATGGGCGACGTGCGCGTGCAGCGGTGGGATCGGTAACCTGAGGCGTGGATGGTGCCTCGATCGGCACGTCCTTCATGTACTTGTCGAAAGCAGCTTCAAGTACACGGGCATTTTGTGTGTAAGGGCTATCCGGGCCGTTGAAAGTGGCGCAATTGAAAAAGACCTGACGAACGTCAGCTTCAAAGTCGTGCATGCGTCGGTAGACATCTCTGGAGGGATCGAGTCCCCACTGGTGCGCAGACTTTGCCTTTTCGCCTGGCTTGGAATTTGGCTTGAGGACTAGTGCGGTGAGAGCGAGCTTGATGTCAATAGTACCAAAATCCATGGGCTTGGAGATAATCTGTGGATAGTGTGGAATGCCAAGAGCGACGGGATCTACCGGAGCAAGAAAGGCGATGGCTTCACGCCGGCTTCTGAGCGATTTGAGGGTGGCCTGCGCAAACTTGAGTTGTGCCGCTGTGATCTGCATGGGACCGTCGTAAGGCTTGGTATCGTTGGAACGGTGCTGCGAAACTAATTGGGAAGAGTCATGCTGCGCCTGCGGATGGGCATCGGAGACCATTGCGGCGGGCTGAATGCCGACGCTCGAAATGGGTTCAGCGGTGGGTGGCACGAGTGGTGCCATCGAAGGCTCAGACTCGGGTTTTGCAGAGGGGAAGTGATGGGTCATGCTTGCTTCGTGATTGTCTTCTACCTTGGGCACGGCCTCGGCGCTGGCAAAGGACGACGCGAAAGTATGACCGTTGACTGGAGCGCTAGTGTAGTCAGGCATGGCGGCCGAGGGTTGGTGGAAGCGAGCAGATGACGGGTGTGAGGTTAGCAATACGGTAGGTGTTTTTGTCGGATTTACGAGGGTAACTCAACCCAGGAGGCGCGGCGGACAGGAGATTAGGAGCGACAAGTGTCGTTCTGTAACGTGAGGGTGGTATGCGAAATTGTATACGATGAAAGCGCGCGGATAGTGGTACGGCTTCTTGGGTGTGTAGTGGAGGTGAAATGACGATCGATGCGTTTGCGGGCGTGAAGGCAATGTGAACAGCGACGACAGATGCGATAGGCGGTAAAAAAGCGCGAATGATTTGTGGATGGATGATGGATATGAATTGGGTTTGATTGTGAAATCGATGGACGTGTGTGGTGGATGGATACAGACTGGCGGTGCGGGAAGCGAGAAGGTGTGAGAAAAGCGTCGAGCTGCCGACGTGTGTGTGTGTCTGTACGTGGATGCCAAAGACAAGAGAGAAAAAGAGGATAGAGCGAGAGTAGCGAAAGTAGCGACAAATTGGAAGGCAAGGAGGAATAAACTTGGAAACGCGTCGTCGTATTGATATACTCATGCCCACCTTTTGGCTCTTTTGGCTCTTTTGGCTCTTTTGGCTCTTTTATGGCTTTTGCCGATTGACTCCAATTACCTTCACGCGCCGAGCTCTTCGAGCTTGAGCCCAACTTTGTTCATCGCTTAGCGCGTTGAGAGCGGCCCGATCGCCGTCGTGCTTTTCTCAAATTTTCCAATTTTCTCGTTGATCAGCGCGTCATCTTGTTTTCTTTGCTGAGCCAGATTTCGCTCAACCGGTTCAAATGCGAAAACAATATGAATGCACAATCGATTTCGAGTTTGGAAAGTCTAACAATCATCGCACCATTTTCGTATCTTGGTGCTTCCGACTTTTCTATGCAGGTGTATCATGCCAAATTTGCCTCGCTGGCGACCCACTTGGAGTTTTGGCCGAACAGCACCGGAGGGCTCGAGGCTATCAAGCAGGTCGACTTGTTGACATTCTGTGATCTGACCGACATCCTTGTCGTCCACTCCACAATATTCATCTGCTCATAAACACACTCGTCGCGATTTGTTCAATCTCAAGAAGCTCATGCAGACCTAGAGCAGTGGTGTTTTAGTCATCTTTTCGACACGATCGAGACCTCTCAAGTTCGAGCCGCAAAAGGTGAAATTTCTTCGTTGAAAAGAAAAAAAGAAAAAAAAATCTTTGACCTAAAAATATTCTCCCCGATTCCACTCTTGTTTAGCTGGTTGGTTTCTTGTAAAATTTCCGTTTGCCTTTCAAAGCATATTCACATTTAATAACTTTTTGGGCTGCAGAGCGACATTCCTTTGGTATCTGACAACAGTACGCATAGTACGCGCCCGATTTTGCTGCTTTGCTACAACTACTCTGACTCTCTCTCTCTTACTGTTCTGTATTCGTCTGTGACACTTTGTTTGGTGAGTCGTTCGGCTTTTGAGTAGACACTAAAAAAAAAGAATTGCCGCAACACAACACACTCTCTTCTTCAAACACCTCTTCTTGTTTCCTTCTCCTCACCATCCATCGTCAGTGAGCAGCTTCACATCCCTTTCACTGCTGCTGCAAACATCAGCAGACAGGTCTCAGTGGCTGTACATTTCAGCGCTCGGACCTGTAACGCTCTTGCCAATTTGCAACACCTCTTTCGAGATCTCGACATCTTCTCTGTCCAACCTCATCCGTACTCTCTGCTTCTCTTGCACCTGCTTTTGCACATGCATCAGCAGATCCGCACCTCCACACTTCTCTTGATATGGGCGTGAGTGCGGTCATTCGCGGAGGCTTTGGCTTCCTCCTTGACCGCCAGCACCATGTCTCCATCTCAAGTGCACCCACCATCAACATCACCCCCGCCAACGCTCTCCAATCCCTCTTCCGTCGCCAAAGAGAAGCTCCTCTTCCCATCACTCCCCCCGCTCTCTTCCGATCAATGCTTCAATGTGACGACCTTCAAGCATTGCTATGGGCATGGACGCTCGTTGGCATCCTCGTTCTTTTCGCTTTCTGGACAAACCCATCCGAGGCTTCCTTCCGACCTTTCCTTACCGACCTTGTCTTCCGCGAGCGCTTGAGACTTCTCAACGATCAAGATTCTGCCGGTCAAGCTTCCATTGAGCCGAGTACCGAACATAAACCGGATCCGAATGCTTTCTCTTCATTATTGTCAACCGCTTCGTATTCTTCTGGTCCCTTTGCCCTCACTTTCGGATCCAAGGTGGCGCTCTCAGTGCGCACTCCTCCGTTTCATCGTAAAGATCTTGGCCTACTTTCAATAGTCACCATCTCCCAAAGCATGCCTACCCCAACCGTCCATCGGCAAAGAACATCAACAGCTCATGGCTCATCCAGAGGCCATGATTTCATGGATTGCACCTCTCTCTTCATTGGCGCTTTTGGTAAATGGTGGGTGCTCGGATTTGGGATTCCGGATCTTCCGACTTTGCGGACACAGAGCAATGCTCAACACACCAAGCCTGGTCGCGAGGCGCTCGAGGAGAATCTCAACGATGTCACAGATTGGGGTGTACTGGAAATGCGCTCCATTGATCCCGAGCCTCAGTCAAGACGCAGCCCTGCGCAGATCTCCAATGGTGGCGTCCACGAATTGGTCTCTCGGTCTCAATCTCGCAAGGCATCAGGCGTCGAGTCCAGCGTTCGCACGGCGTCTCCGGCACCTACGCCTACGAGAACCGTTCCAGAAACTGACAACGAAGATTGTCTCAGCATAACCGCCCTGGTCTCTAGATCGCAGAGTGACGTCGCTGACCTCCAGGAACAACTCACACAAGTCCGAAGCGCCTCTACTCGTGCCTGCGAAGCGCTCGAGGGCGATTTGGAGGAGGTACGCGCAAAGAAAAAGGAGGAGGAAAAATCACGATCTGACATCAAAACCAGGACGAGAGCTTTGGACGACAGCAAAAGGCAAGTCGAAAGCGGTCGTCGCGAGGCAGAGAGGCGCCTGAAAGCCGCCAACGCGACTCGCGCTCTCAGGCAGGCTAGCATTCAGCAGAGAAAGGAGCAAATCGACATGCTGAACAAACGCAGGGCTACTATCGTTGCCAAAAAGGGCACCAACGCAGAGAAGCGTCTGCAGAAGTCCGAGGATCTTTCCCTCCTCATCAGCCAAGCCAAAGACAAAGCTGGCAAGCTACGTGGTGACATTGACGATCTCCGTCATGAGGTCGAAGCCGCTCAGCATCAATTGCAACTCGAAAAGATGAATGCTCGTAACGCTCAGGAAAATGACTTCGTGCGAGATCACGGTCGCATGGAGCAGCAACCGTACACGTGGAATCCTGCAATGGACATGGCTCACGTCGGCGGTCACGAAGCCATGTATGCTCATCTGGCTTCGAACCAAGATCCTCTGGTGGACAGCCTGGCCCGATTGGAACAGTATGCTCTCGCCGAACACCGTTTTACTACCAGCCCCTTTGACGTTGAAGCGTCCCTTCCGATAAACAAGATGCCAAACGTTCACGCGGATGCTTACGCCGATCTCGGCACTAGTGTTTTGCGCAATGCTTTCCGTCGTGCCAACGCGGCAGCCGCAGCCGATGGGCGGGAGATGGTTCCCAGCACTTCCCAGGGCCTTGTCAATCCGTCGCTGCAGAATGCTTCCAACTTTGAGGCCATCAAGCAGGCTTTCCAGCCCACCGTTGCTACTGAAGAGGACGGCCGACGATCATGGTCTGCTTTTGACGTGTGGCAGTCTGATCTTCGCAGTGGCAGTCGACAAGGGCTTCAATGGGCTTCCAATGGCGGCAACGCTAGTGCCGATTCTCTGCCTCAGATCAGCGCCAGCAGCGGCCTCTTGCCGCTCGACCGCAGTACTAGCGATGAGCAAACGGGCATCCCAAACCTGCCCAACCAAGCCGATGGAGACCAATTGCGCAATATGTCCAAGGTCAAGAGAGCCTTTCGTTGGCCTTTCCGTCCCAGCCAGGTGCAGGATGATCTCGTCTGACTGAATCATTTGTCCATCTTCCTGTCATTTCGTTGTCGTCTCAAACGCCGTCAGCGGGATTGTCCGCCATGTAATTACAACAGTGATGCGATGCCGGCCAATATTGGAATTTATGCTCGTCACTCGAGCTTCCGCGTGGTCGCTTTGTGAGAGGGAAACATCTCGATCATCACAGCGATGTTTTTTGCTCGGTCAAATACTTCCCTCTGTGAAGATAACTGGCCATCCGGGCGTCTCGAGCCCCGCAGCCAGGCCCTTATCAGGCATTGAGTGATGTTTTTGCGAGATTGAGTCCGCACCACTTCCTCCGAATGCGAAACCGCCTTGAGAGCTACCGAGCAGCCGCCCTGGGTGGCTATGTGCATGGTTGTTGAAGGGTAGCAGAATGGATAGGCTTCGTCGGCGGCACCTCGGGCGACGTTTTGCTTTCTGTATCTTGAGTCCGCGACTGGAAGGAATCTCTAAATTTTTTTTTATATAGATAAATCCACGAATGAGTTCTGCTTCATTTTAAATCCAACTAGATGGCACAGGTGGCTTCGCTGTATCATTTTTCAAAAAACGGGAGGAAATGATTTGATCAGCCACCCCAGCGGCCATTGTCGATTGGTGGGTTGATGCAAACCTCCCGCAAAGAGGCGTCAAATCACCCTAGCAATCATTCACCTGGTGATGGTACCTGGTGATGGCACCTTACATGCTCCTCAGATGGCTGCAGAGACTTCCAAAAGAAGGTAAGTCGTCTCTCCGTTTTTGAGATGAGAGAGACGTTATATTGGGCATGCATGTTTGACGTCAATATTTCCGATGATGCACACAAGACATCGAGTACATGCAATAGGTACGGGAAGATGGGCAAAAGGGAGCCATCAGCACAAGTTTTGCCCTTTTTCGTCATGTTCTGACGAAACTAGCCTCCTTTTTTTTATTTCTCAGGACCAGTGTTGAAAGGCCGTTTGCGAAGCCAGCGACCTTGTATTTTTTTCAAATTTACCTGGTGTCTATTTCTATATCCTGGAAACACGTGTTTTCAGAAACTCAAGCCACCCGATGAGCAAAATAAGGAGGCTAATGGGAAGCCACCTTGCTACGAATGAAATATTGCCAGTAAGGTGGCACAATTACTTTGCCACACTGCAAAAGACAAAGCATCTATCCTAGGATTTAAATTTGCAGACTTTGGAAGAGATCGCCCTCGGCAGACTGGCTCAATTTATCAAAGTGTTGAATTTTTGACACGGGCAGCCATCCGGCGTCGGTCTCGTTCTTCCCCTTGCACATCACCCCGCTGGTCACCACAACCTCAGTATCACCGAGAAGCGATATGAATCGGCTTGGCAATTTTCCGCGAAGAGACCTTGCCTCGAAATTTCGTTCATTTTAAAAAAGGTGTTTGGGCGGCCCATTTCGCCTCCATCTTGGGTGGCTGCTTTCGGAGGAACGAAGCAAGAAGACGATTCCAACGCAGGTGCCCAATCCGGTGCAGCTCCCCAGCTGCAGCCTGCAATTTTCGTGTTCTACGGAAAAGACGATTCGCGTCAGTGGCAGTCGATTCGCTTGTCACCCTGGGCCTTGCAGTCTATTTTCTACTTGTCATTTTCACAATCGTTGTCAAAAAAGTAGCTCGTCCGGCAGCTGATCCGAGACGGGTTCGGCTGCTGGGGTGGCTGACCTTCTTGCTCAGTCTGGCTCCGCGGACAATGTCTCCACTTCTTATAAGACATTATCAAGACCACGAGCTCTAAAAGGTCGCGACAACGCAAAATTCTTCTTGATACCAAGCTTTTCTTTTTCCTTGCCCGTCGTAGCTTAGGCAGTATAGCTTTAGATGATTCCGATTATGTTCATTCGTAATACTCATGGAAAGTGCGAGGACAGTCCTAATTCTAGACCGATGAATGTTGCGAAGGCAACGCACCCTCATTTTAAAATCTGAGGACCGTGATTTAGCAGCCACCCAAGAAGCCGCCCGGTGTGGATGTGACTAATTAGCCTCCCTAGCTAGACTTACTGACCAAACACATCATGTCAAAGAGAGAAGACAACCAATTCTGAGCAGCTGTCTTGCCAGTCACCTCCACCTCGGGTGGCTTCTCCGGGTAGCTTGGGTGGCTGCAGAATTACTGTCCTGTCTTTCTTTCTGGACGTGCACGTGCACGAGTACTGGTATATTGGCAATTGACGGCCGCATCACCCAATCTAGAAAGAATAAAAGGGGCTGACTACTGTCTTGACAGTCCCGCGTGACTGCGAAAAGAAAGGAGCACATAGGTCAAAAAATAATTTGGTCGTAAGACCATTGTTCACCTATTGATAACAGCCAACGAGACGCTGGCGTGTGCCTGTTGCAAACGAATTGAGAAGATGAAACCAGAGGGGTTCTTAAATTATACTGTTTTGATCTCACTGGCATTATGCATTTTTGCGAAAATTCAACGACTAGTACTATCGACCTTTGAGCACGCCACCAGGATCACAGTTGCAAAAGTTGAATCATTTAGATTGTAGGGTCCAATGATGCTCCGACAAGATAATTGAGAAGCATCAAGACACCTAGTTTAATTGGACTAAAACCCAATAAAACTAAGAGTTAATACAGTTTGATGTTTTGCGCCTTGTGACACTCATCAGTGTATAATGCACTTATCTTGGTGCACCTGTGTACACATCTAGCTCTGCAGAGATTGATGAGTTCCCAGGGTCATTGATGATGCCACTCAGGAGCTGCTGCTTGGTGCTGTGACAGACCATGGTGATTGCAGGGCTACTGATGCTTTTTTCAGGGATTGGGAATTGGGGAACTCAACCAAGATGTAATGAGAGGCAAAACCACTACACCAGCTGTTTCTAGCTGGTGTACCCAATTCACGCATCACTGAAGTATGAGCAAGACACTCCCAACTAGCTCCAGACTTGGAGAACATCTGCAACATGCCTTGGTGGTGCCTCCTGTGTCAGCTACCCTGCCTTGTTGGGGTAATGAGGATGAAGAAGATGATGAGGGTGAAGATAAGGAAGTGAGAGGGGAGTATAACAAAGGAAGTGGGGTGGATTGTGTGCATGGGTTCCTATTGTTTGTGCATTGCACAGCATATATGTCACACCACCTTAATTTCTTCAACACAATCAATCTTATGGACCAGTTTTATCCTATTTCAATTTGGACCTGGTTAAAGGTAGGGCTCTATTGGGTTACAATACAAAATCCAATGACTCAGTGCAAGACATTGCCAGACCAGCTGGTCACTGTGAACACTCCATTCAGAGGCAATGCAGCCTGGTGCAGATGTTGTAAGACCTTCACAATGCATGAGTGCTCTTGATGCAGGTGTAGGTTGAGCTCTAAATTGTCCCCTGATTGCTTGGGAGCCATTGTTGGTGATGATGAGGCACCAGTGAAGGTCCTGCCTGCAGTGTAGGTGCTGTAGCATCAGTTAAGCTCTGACAATTGTCAATGGTGTAGTTTCTCCTTCAGGCAAGGAGAACACAGACACTGCATAATTGCAATATCATATGATTGCAGTTGCTTGACAAGAATGAATACTCAAGAACAACTGTGAATAGTAAGACTAAGGTGATGAATTGTAGGGTGGATGATCTCTGCTCTTCCACAAATGAAACAAATTTGTGCTTATATGCCAAATCATGAGACCTCCTTATTAGTGTGCTAGCATCCTTATTTTGGTACATGTGCACAAAAAAGTAACAGGCCTTGTGCTTATCAGTGCTGACCACCAAAATTGGCCTCAGAGCAGCAGACAAGCCCAAATCATGCCAGTATCCAGGTCTAGGCATACCATACCAGCTGGCTGCTCTTCAACTGCTGCTGAGGATGTCAGCAACCTTCTAGATGGAAGTCATTATGAGACAATAAAACCATGGGCTTCATCCAAATTGGTTTCCATGCCCAGTAACATATAACAGCTGGCATGGGGTTCCAGGAACACAATACTTTTTCAACACAGACTGGGCAACATCAAAGTCCAAAGCAAGACATCCAACCTAGCAAAAATAGTGAAGTTTGTGCAATTTGCTTCAGAGCTGCAAGAGTACACCTTATCTATTTGTTGGACAGCAAGAAGGATCATTGGTGACACTTGCAGCCAGCTGTTAAGGTTATAGGGTCTGGGGTTACTGCGCTGCTGCTACAACTGGTTGGGACGGTCATGTACAGAGGGATTGCAATGATGAATGACCAATATTGGTTGGAGGGTCAGGCACAATCTACTGAATTGCTATTGAGCAAATTACATAATAGATGCAAAAAAGGTCCTGAGGCAACCTTTGTCTGGCAGTTGCAATCTTACTGGGTTGGTGGGACAAGCACTGCAGTTGGTCATTGTCAGCGGTTGCGTGCCAGAGATCCGAATTCCCGTGAGAAAGCGCGACTCGCCGGATTTCAGTGAATTCCGGCGGTTAAGCTTGGCCTCAACGGATATCGAAGAGAATCCCGCGAGTGGCGATCTCTCGACGGATATCGGCTGACCGCTGGTGACACTCCGTACAGAGGTAACGCGGCAAGCTCGGACGGGGTATTCGGTCGACGCGAGTGTCACGACGTCGACGGGATACTGCTGATGGCTGGGTTAGACCTCAGCCGTCGTTGCCGGTGGAGTTATGAGGGACTGGTTGTGGTGCCAGGCCCGCGGTTGAGGTTCCGCCTGTA
Organism: Melanopsichium pennsylvanicum; assembly: GCA_900208305.1. Taxonomy (NCBI): domain Eukaryota; kingdom Fungi; phylum Basidiomycota; class Ustilaginomycetes; order Ustilaginales; genus Melanopsichium; species Melanopsichium pennsylvanicum. Next base: position 117,206 of record OAPG01000012.1, read on the forward strand.
GTTGAGGTGCTACAGCGTCGATTGTGGTGTCGACGACATCTATACGTTGTTCTCCGTTCACCGACGGGGACACAGACTATATGGATCGCAATAAATGGTATTGCGATGTGCGACGTGTGAAGAGTATGGTAAGTACGACGTACTGATAACTATGTGTGACTGAGATATAAGATAGAGTGGATGAGCTTCCGCTCATCCGATAGCGGGGAACAGAGTATTTATATATATATGTATCGTGTGCGAGGTCCATCGGTACTGTACGACCTGCGTGCGTCGAGCTTGGACCCCCGCACGATAAGACTGCCCCCTAGTCCTTCGGCAGGGTGCTTCCGAGCACGCCCGCGTGCTCCCTCTCCGTTGCCCCCTGGGCGTCGATTGGCCCACGTGTCGTTCCGGCGTGGCGTTGGTCGCCGCCATCGCAGATGCTCCCCTTGCCATCGATACCTTCGATATCCGGCAAGTCACTGCCACTCGCCGAATTTCCGTGAGATCCGTCGAGACCTGCTCTCTCACCGGATTTTGTCCGATTCAACTTCTCGGTTCTGCGCTAACCTTAAATCCCATGAGCCCACCAATATCCACCAGATCTCCCTGAGATCCGTCGAGACATGCTCTCCCACCGGATCTCAGCCGATTCAACATCTCTGCCCTGCGCAGACCTTTCCCTTGGGACCCACTCCCGTGACACTACCCCCCCTTCGAGAGCCGAGCTCCGTTGAGGCTTAAATAGGGTCGGCGGGTGTTTCCCCGACTTGTTCTTCCACCAACAGCGTTTCCCAAAACTTCACAATGCCCAGCACTTCAAACACTGCCACTTCCGCTGCGTTGTCGCGACCAGCGTCGACACAAATGCCTGCCTTTCGGGCAGACGAGCCTGTGCGTCGTAGCGCCAGGCTTCGCGAACGAGATCCTGCCACTCGGGCAGTGGCGACACTTTTGGCTGCCGGCCTCGAGGCCACAACTCCGTCGTCCCCTGCTGCTGGCGAGCAGCCCATCGAAATTGTTGCTGCCGAGCAGCTCGTCGCGTTGCGGGCGACGCCGCGACCACTGGAACCGTTGTTCCTGGGGAACGACGCCACGGAAGAGGAGGAAGAGCGGCTGGAGGCGATGGAGGTGGAAGAGTCGGTTGTAGGGAGGATTGTCGCTCCGCTCGTTGGGCCTCATGTGCCCAACTACCTCGAGATTGCGCTGTGGGCGGAGTCACTTATCGCTCCGGTGTTGCTGGTGTTCGTGGCGTGCGGGGCCTGGCCCCCTGCTTGGGTGGTATCGGAGGGTTCCGTGACGGCTGGTCGCCTCCATCGGCTGGTCCTCCTTTGGCTGACCGAGGGCTGCATGCCTTGGCCGAGCTGGCAATGCGCCCGCTGCGCCAAGCTTGGTGTACCGTAAGTACTATTGCCCCCTTCTACGTTCGATACTCGCTGCTGACTCTGGTTCTCCCTTTTTTTCGTCCCAGTTGTTTCCCGTCGGCCTTCGCTGACGTGCTTTCTGCCGGTGGCAAGGGCCGAACTCCGCGCGCTTGTGTGCATTGCCATCTGGGCGGCCACAAGAAGTGCGTGCGAACCGAGAGGGCGTTGCCAACGATGGTATACGCTGGCAACGCCCCTCCTAACCATCTGCATTGAGGCGAGCGTGGCGTCGAGCGAGCTCACGTCACGGGAGCGGGGGGTCGAGGGTTGGGAGAGGTACGTGGCCTCGACTGTGACTCGGATGGTGTGGCAGACCCGAACTGGGCGTACGCAATGCGTATCATTTGGTCTGCCTCGCCTCGCGGTCGGCGCGTGCCAGTACTGACGACGATCGAGGAATACTTCAATTGTCAGCGGCGACTGCGGTCCATGCGCTCGCCCTTCGAGGATATCGAGCCTCCTTTGGTACCTGGGTCTTCGTTAGCCCCCGAGTCTGCGGAGTAGTCTGTGCCCGCTGGCTGTGTCGACTTGTTGCAATGGCAGTGCCTCGTTACCCATTGAACCTAGTGTGAGCTTGATTGTGTGACTTTTGGTGTGCAACAGGTGCGACGACTCTGAGAAATATACTTGTCGACTCGCATCGCCCATTAAGGCCTGAGATCCTTTGGATCATGCATTCCTCGGCGAATTTCGTGACTTTTAGGTTCTCGTTACCCCGCGATTTTTTAGTTTTTTTTTTTTTTTTTTTTTCTCTGAGATCCGTTGAATTCTGCAGTACTCGGCGGATTTCGTGGAAATTCCCTGAGTCGGGGTCACTGTCCGGATCTCGATTTCTGCAACCTTCTACCTTCGCCGCTCGACATCGTCCTTGTCGAGCTTCGTCCTTGTCGAGCTTCTCACCATCTTACTCTCCTGTGATGGCATGCATCGCGGCTCGCAAGATCCTCTTGAGCTTAGTGTCTCCGTCCCCCCGCCGATTCCTCATACTCCCGGATGAGGTCTGGGCAGTTGAGACAGTCTGTCGGTTCCCACGAGGCTGCCTCCTCGGGGTAGCCCCTCCATTGGACTTTGTACTGTACTTGCCTACCCTGTTTTCGCTTTCCCACAATAGCCTCTACTTCGAATTCTAGAGTGTCGTCCGGTAGGGGCGGCGTGACTTCGAGTGTGGATCGCTGTGGGAGTGAGCTCGCCCTTTGAGGCTCGAGCATCGAGACATGGAAAACGTCGTGTACGCGTAAACTTGCTGGGAGTTGGAGCCGGTATGCTCTTCTGCCGACTCGTTCGAGGATGGGGAACGGGCCTGCTAACCTTGTGTCGAGTTTGGGACTGGGTCGAGCTGTCTTCCAGTTCTTTCGGTTGATGTAGACCATGTCTCCAACTTTGAACTCGATGTCCTTCCGTTTGCGGTTATATTGCTCAACGGTTTGGCTTTGAGCGTACCTGATTTGCTCCTGTAGATACTCCGTAAATTCTTTTCTTCGGGTGGCAAACTCTTTTCTCTTGGGGTCGAGCACACCGACTTGTTCTGGGAGATCGGGGTGTGACTTTGGATTCCACCCGTAGCAAGCAAAGAAAGGCAAGACTCCTATGCTGCTGTGGACCGTGTTGTTGTAAACGAACTCGGCCATCGGCAGCCAGGTTACCCAGTTGTCCTGCTCGTAGTTGCAGTACATACAGAGGTACTGCTCGACAACTTGATTGACTCGCTCCGTTTGCCCGTCCGTCTGTGGGTGGTAGGCTGTGCTGAGCGAGTGGTGGATGACCAGCTTGGCGGTGAACTCTTTCCATGCCGCCGAGACGAATTGTCGGCCGCGGTCTGAGACAATGTGCTCTGGTACCCCGAAACGGGACATAACCTGGTCTTTGAGCATCTTTGCCGTCTGCTCCGACGTTATCGTCTTGTACGTCGGGGTTAAGATGGCATATTTGGTCAACCGGTCGACCACTACGAAGATCAAGTCATACCCCTCCGATTTCGGTAACCCTTCAATGAAATCCATCGAGATGGAATTCCAGGGTCTTGACGGCGTCGACAGCGGCTGCAAAAGGCCATATGGTCGGTGTTGCGGTGCTTTATATCGAGCGCACACTGGGCAGCTTGCTACATAGTCAGCAACCCATGCCGCCATATTTGGCCACCAATAATGCCGCCTTGTGAGCTCGAGGGTGGCGTCTCGACCTGCATGGCCAGCGGTAGCGCCGTCGTGGCATTGGGACATTACCATGTATCTCAGGTGCTCCACCGAGAGCGAGCGATCCTTTGCTTCGGCGGCACTCCGAGTGTTGCGTTGACCCTTCTTACCTGGTAATGTGACTCGCGGCACCACTAGCCGACCGTCGTGATACCACAGGCCATGTCTAACTTCGAAAGGTTGCTTCTGATGAAGCTCTGCGAGCTCGGCATCGAGCGGCTGGAAAGTCTTTACGAGTTGGACCAGCCCTCCCTCCGCGATATCGGACATCGTTGGCTTTAGCATATTTATTTGAGATTCGGCGAGTAGCTCTTTCTTGGCAAATTTCGGTGAAATCCGCCGAGTTGAGTCCACTCGGCGGTTTTTGAAATCCTCGGCAAATACTCGTGCCGGTAACAGCTGCCGGACGTTGTGGAGGTCTTCTTCTGCGGTCGGCTGCATATCACTCCGTCGTGTCAACGCATCTGGCTCTCCCGCTTTATCTCCCGGTCTGTATTGGAGTACGAAGTCGAAGTCAGCGAGTAACACTGACCATCGAGCCTGCCGACCTGTGATCTTCCGCTGAGACTTGAAGTATTTGAGCGCCTCGTGATCCGTGAGAATAATGAGCTGACTAGGTAGTCCTGCAAGCATGTGCCGCCAGTGGTTGAGACAGACGACAACAGCGAGGAGTTCCTTGTCATGGATCTCGTAGTTCTTCTCCGCCGATGCCATCTTGCGCGAGTAGAATGCTATTGGGTGCCATCGTCCGTCGTGCTCTTGTTTGAGTACTCCAGCGAGAGCGAAGTCGCTTGCGTCCGTTTCCAACCGGGTAGGACGATGGTAGTCGAAGTGCTTGAGAACCCCAGCAGTGGTGAACATTTCCACCAGCTTGTGGAAAGCAGCGCAAGCGTCGTCAGGGAGGTCGAACTTCTTGAATCGCTCTGTGGGCTTAACGAGGGAAGTGAGCGGTCTCGCTATACGTGCAAAGTGAGAGATGAATCTGCGATAGAAGTTGGCGAACCCGAGGAAGCGTTGGATGTCGTGTATAGACTCCGGCATCGGCCATTCCTTGATAGTCCTGATCTTGTCGGGGTCCATCTCGATACCTGACGGCTTGATGATGTAACCGAGGAACTCAACAGTATCGGTATGGAACACGCACTTCGAGAGTTTGGCAAATAACCGCCATACCTTGAGCCTACTGAGCACCGTCCTGACGTGCTCGATGTGTTCCCTCTCGTTGTCGCTGAAGATCAGGAAGTCGTCAAGGTATACTACCACGTATACGCCAATGATGTCGCGGTAGATGGTGTTGATGAGCGATTGGAAGTGCGCGGGCGCATTTGCCAATCCGAATGGCATGACCAGATACTCATACAGTCCGAGTTGAGTTCCAAACGCGGTTTTCCATTCGTCCCCGTCGGCGATCCTAACCAAGTTGTAAGCTGCCTTTAGGTCCAGCTTGGTATAGATCTTTGCTTTTCGTAGGAGGAACAGCTGCTCCTCGATTAAGGGCAGTGGTGCTCGGTTCTTAACCGTGACCTCGTTGAGACCGCGGTAGTCTACGCAGAGTTGCAGGCCGCCGTCCTTCTTAGGCACGAAGAGGACGGGGGATCGCGCCGGGCTCTTTGAGGGCCGAATGAATCCCTTCTCGAGATTCTCTTCGAGGTACTTCCTCAGCTCGGCCATCTCCTTAGGTCCCTTGAGATATAGCGGACCTTGAGGTGGTGTCGAACTGGGTAGTAGCTCAATGTGCAAGTCGTGCTTCGTGTGAGGGGGAAGCTTGTCCGCTTCGACCTCGTCGAATACATCCTTGAGGGGGTAGTACGGGGCTGGGATTTCGACGGCAGTGGGAGGCTCTTCTAGTGTCGTTTCCATCTCTATGCCTTTGTCGCCTCCCGTGGGGACAAAGCCAAACGACGGGAGCGACGTCGGAGGAGCGCTGATTAGCATGACCCCTATGGGGCCATCCCGTAGTGCCGCCTGAACGAGCTCGTTGGCGTCGACGAACTTGTAGCCATGTACTACTAAGTTTGCTCGAGATTCGGCAGATCGGCCGGTCTCGGCGGATTTTGGTGAAATCCCTTGAATGACCGCGTCTGACCGGATCTCGTTGGTTTTTCCGAAATCGAGCTGTCCAGTATCCCAATGGACCCTTGGCTGTAGGCGTCGTAGTTCATCGTACCCCAGGATGAAATCGTAGTCGCTAGCGTCAGCGACGGCGACCTTGAGCATCCCTAGGTGTTGTCCTCCTATGACTACTTCGACGTCAGCAGCGCTCGTGATCGTGAGGGAATGTCCGGTCACTCCGTGTACGGTTCTGTTTTTTATGGGTTTTGTGGTTATCGAGTACTTGCGAACAAACGGAGCTGAAACTATAGACAATGCAGCGCCGGTGTCGGCGAGAATGCTAGCAGGATGGTGGTTGACCGTACCTGCTAGCTCGAGTACTGAGGCACCGGAAGCTGCAGAGAAACATAATGAACAATCCTGACATATACAAGGTGATGGCGAAGGCGGTCTTAGAGCGATGCATGCCATCATTGCATCGCTCCAAGATCGTTTCCCTCGTCCTCGTGGTAGGGCTCGCCTGCGTCGTGATCGTCGGCGAAGAGGTTGGGGTCAAAGTGGTCTTCAAGACCGCCATCGTCTTCGCGATGGTCTTCAGCTCCGTCTCCTTCCTCTGGTGAGCCGTCCTGTGGTTTCTCCGACTCCAACACCACGTGCGCTCGCATCTGTGGTCCTGATGGTCTAGACGGGTAAACCGTTGGCTTGGCGTCTGGACAGTTCCGCTGCCAATGCCCGGTCTTGCCGCAGACCCTACAGGCGTCGCTGTTAAATGTCGTCGGGCCGGGGACGACCCTTCGGTCGTCGCGAGGTCTCGGTGGTGCTTCCCGTACCGGCAGCTTCTGTGCCAGATGAGGGGGCAACGGTCGAGAGCCAGTTCTCTGGGGAATGCCCGGTTCAGTATGAGCAGTCCTGATTGCTGGGGTTGGGGCGAAGCGGACGGCATTCTGCTGATGCCGCATACGCTGGCAATCAATGTCCTCGACCTCCCGGTACCAGGCCCACTGGTCTTCAGGTGGGTTACGCTCGAACTTCTCCTGAAGTGAGCGAGTAAGGCTCCCTCAGAAGAGGTCGATGACAAACTCAGGGTCCTCCATGTGGCACTGAGCTGCCAGGTCCCGGAATTGCTCGACATGTCGCGTTGCTGCTCCTGGTGTGTCGGTAATAAGCCTCAACGCTAGGAGTTTGTTGTAGGCATCGACCCTGTCGCTGCGCTGATTGTACAGCTCCCTGAGTCGAGTGGTGAAGTGGCTCCAATCATGGAAGAGCATCCCTTGACGATGCCGGTCGATGCGGAGCTTACCCTTCCACCACTCTCGAGCGGTGCCCTCGAGCTGGGCTGCCGTGTGTAAGATCATCGAAGTATGGTCGTACACACCATTAGCCTTGAACCAAGCGTCGGCCTCGAGAATGAAGATATCGATGTCGCGAGTGTCGAGCTTGGGGAATGGAGTCTTGAGGGCAGCGTGGGGCTGAGTGTCCTGTTCACTGCCAGTGCCGGTCCATGCCTCCGGGGTCACCGGTTTGACATACCGAGGTCCAGTAGGCGTAGCGTACTTCTCTTGATCGGTGTACGCTTGTCGGTCGAGAATGTCGAAGGTGACGGACCGAGGGTGTGGTCTAGTCGCAGGCGTGGGTGTCTCGAGACCACCGAGGTAGGACTCATCCGCCTGCTGCGAGGCTCGACGGGTCGGGGAGCTTAGATCATGCTCCCTAGCTCGTCGACCAGGGGAGGGAGTCTCCTGTTGGTCGAGCCAAGCCTTGAGGGCGGCATTGTCTACCTGCTGCTGCTCAAGGAGGGCGATGAGGCGGTCGAGTCTGTCATGTAGTGCAGAGTCGGCCATCTTGGTGAACTTGGGGCGTTGCTTGTACGATCCACTCTAATGTCAGCGGTTGCGTGCCAGAGATCCGAATTCCCGTGAGAAAGCGCGACTCGCCGGATTTCAGTGAATTCCGGCGGTTAAGCTTGGCCTCAACGGATATCGAAGAGAATCCCGCGAGTGGCGATCTCTCGACGGATATCGGCTGACCGCTGGTGACACTCCGTACAGAGGTAACGCGGCAAGCTCGGACGGGGTATTCGGTCGACGCGAGTGTCACGACGTCGACGGGATACTGCTGATGGCTGGGTTAGACCTCAGCCGTCGTTGCCGGTGGAGTTATGAGGGACTGGTTGTGGTGCCAGGCCCGCGGTTGAGGTTCCGCCTGTAGTTGAGGTGCTACAGCGTCGATTGTGGTGTCGACGACATCTATACGTTGTTCTCCGTTCACCGACGGGGACACAGACTATATGGATCGCAATAAATGGTATTGCGATGTGCGACGTGTGAAGAGTATGGTAAGTACGACGTACTGATAACTATGTGTGACTGAGATATAAGATAGAGTGGATGAGCTTCCGCTCATCCGATAGCGGGGAACAGAGTATTTATATATATATGTATCGTGTGCGAGGTCCATCGGTACTGTACGACCTGCGTGCGTTGAGCTTGGACCCCCGCACGATAAGACTGCCCCCTAGTCCTTCGGCAGGGTGCTTCCGAGCACGCCCGCGTGCTCCCTCTCCGTTGCCCCCTGGGCGTCGATTGGCCCACGTGTCGTTCCGGCGTGGCGTTGGTCGCCGCCATCGCAGATGCTCCCCTTGCCATCGATACCTTCGATATCCGGCAAGTCACTGCCACTCGCCGAATTTCCGTGAGATCCGTCGAGACCTGCTCTCTCACCGGATTTTGTCCGATTCAACTTCTCGGTTCTGCGCTAACCTTAAATCCCATGAGCCCACCAATATCCACCAGATCTCCCTGAGATCCGTCGAGACATGCTCTCCCACCGGATCTCAGCCGATTCAACATCTCTGCCCTGCGCAGACCTTTCCCTTGGGACCCACTCCCGTGACAGTCATGGTGAACTCTGAGCATGGATTGCCCAATCTGTGGCTTGACCAATCAGATCTGGGTTGCAACTGGCTGTGCCAACTTGCGCCCCTCCTGGTTGGCCCCATGGCTCTGACACCAGCAGATTCTCTATGTGGTGAAATCACTGCTAGAATAGCACCTTTGCTCCCTCCACAAGCTTGAGACAAGTTGAGGTATGCCTGTCAAGATCACTAGAAGCATACCCAAGCTCAGGCCTCTGCTTACCAATGCTGACTACCCAAGCCAGTACATGCCTCATGTAATTTACAGTACCATACAATGCTGCAGTGTAGGCTGAGGCAGCTCATACCAGATGACTGCCTGTGACCACCTTGGATGCTACCAGCAGCAGCCAATTGTCACCAACAGTTACCAACATGTTTATAGCTAGTTCAGGATCAAACCCTCTGGTTATTAGGGAGGTTTTGGGACAATGCAATTGGCCATGAGCAAAAGTCAATTTTGGCCCATGAGTCAAATGTTTCAAAAGCAGGTTTGGTTCAAAAAAGCACTTTTTTGCGGCACATCATCCTTGGCTCCCAAAAGCCCACTTTCCTTTGCAACTTTCTCAATTTTTCAAAGCTAACATGGCTAAAAGAAACTGTGATTCTGTGAGCTGACTGGTATCCTGGACTTGGATTGTATAGTGGTAGCTGATGGCCACCAGAGTAGCTGTGGAGAGGAGCAACATGTTGGAATGATTCATTGTGTCAAAGTCAAAGTGTGGTGGAGAGACAAAGGCATGGATGTGGCATTGATTGCAGCACAAGCAAGGCTGTGTCAGGTCAATGCCAGCAATGTGATGCTAGACTGAAGCTTAGAGATTTGCCCCAAAAAAGCAATGTTTCATGAGCCAAAAAGGGCCCAACTTGACTCATGCTAGATCCATGAGCAGAAGTCAAAAAGCTAAAAATGTGATTATAGAGGTGTTTGGCTCACAAAAAAGTCAAATTGGTTGTCCCAAAACCTCCCTGTCAAAAGGCATCCAGTATAAAATACACTCCAGCATCTACATAGTCATGCTGTTCTCACCTCATCCCAACATTGCAGGATGGTTGGCAAGCCCATGCCCTGGCTGAGATGTGAACAAGCATCATGAAAAGAGCTGAGCACAAAAAGCTTGGAGATGTGGGGGATTGAACCCCAGACCTTCTCGAAATTCGTACGATTTGCTCAATGCAAACGAGACGCTCTGCCACTGAGCTACATCCCCCTTTATTAGATCCAACATTACAAAAAAGATTCCTCATCATAATATATATATTTTTTGGCACGGGTACGAAGGGGGGGGACGGCGAACACTCAAATCGAACAAGGTTTGCATGCTCATGATGACCGGAGGTGAAGAACGATATGTAAAAGTACGAGGCCGAATCTGACTCCGTCTGGGCCAAACCCGTGCACATCTTGACAAGGGGTGGAGGTTAGACGCCGAGTATGCAGGGTCTGATGCGAAGTGAATCATCCAGCGTGCCGTACAGGGCATGATGCCGGCGCTCTTCGTCTGCTCACATTTTCTCTTGTATTCATCAGCTTGAGCACAAGATCTTCTCAAACTCCAGCACAAAGACGAAACGAACAACAATCCAAACCGCCAGATTCGAAACCTTCACAATGGCGCTAGACAGGACCCTTGAGCAGATCCTTCACAGTGAATGCTCGCATCTGGGGACATCTTTCGCCTCACGCGGCGCATCATGTGTGATCGTGCAGCCGAGCAATCGAGCGCTCTTCGCCAAGATCGAAAGCTCCGTCGAGCAAACTATTGGCGAGGCAGAGAGCTTGAAAGCCATGTTTGCTGCACTAGCATGGAGCGCAGGAAGACTCGTACCAAAGGTGCATGCTTCTGGCAAGACCTCGGACGGGCGACAAGCATATTTGATCACAGACTATCTCGATCTCAAGCCATCAGTCAACAGAGCAGGACAGAAGATGCTAGGGCAGAAACTTGCCCAAATGCATCAGAAGGGACTGAACGAACGCGGAAAGTTCGGGTTCGATGTTGCTACCTTCTGCGGCGTGACAGTAAGTCGAGCAACAGTATGAGAGCTTAGATACCTGCTACACATGCTGACGTGGAGATCACTACTCGGGCACACCCCCTCGAAACAGCGCCAAGACAATACCTGGAGTGCCTCTTGGCCGAAGTTCTGGGCCGACCAACGAATTGGTGACCTCGTAAACAGAATTCACATCGACCGGCCCGATAATGAGCTCAAGGACTTAGAGACGCAAATGCGAGATAAGTAAGCTGTTAACAAGCTTTGGAGCATGATTTCCGAGTGGAACCCGATGCTGACCACCGCTGCTTCCCTTGTTCAGGGTCTATCCGGTGCTCCTCGCTCCATTGGAAGGAAAAGTCAAGCCAAGCATCTTGCATGGCGACTTATGGTAAGTGACAATCCGCATTGAGCCTCCTGTGGGAAGAGAAAATATTCATGCATTGCTTCGAGAGGCTATTACAGGTCTGGCAACGCTGGCACCGTCGTCGACTCGGGCGAGCCAGCCATTTTTGAGTGAGTTCTCCAGCATTGAGTCAACTTACAGATTAAGATGTGCTCTTACTCACCTCCTTTGATCGAAATGCACGACTGCGTCGTCTACAGCCCGTGAGTTATCATCGATTTGACCTTGTCCTTGGCCTTCTGCTGACCACCTCATCTCTTCCGGCCGATCGCAGCTCGAGCTATTACGGTCACAATGAAGCAGAGTAAGTTCGGACCTACATGAACGGACGTCTCACTAAGGGTGCTGATGCTTTCGCTATGATGATATCAGACTCGGTATCATGAACATGTTTGGTGGCTTCACGCAAGATTTTTTTGATGCTTATCATGAAGTGATCCCCAGGACGGAGCCATATTACGACGAGAGGTCGCAGCTGTACGAGTTGTACCACCAGTAAGTTGCCTGTTTCACACGAAGTCCAAGCCAATGTTTTTAACTTAGAAGCTGGTTAACTAATTCTTATTCATCATTGCTTTCACACATCGCTCAGCCTAAACCGTGAGTGTCCCACTTTGCACCACACAGTCGAGCTGATCGAAGGGCATCTGACGCAAAGGGTCGTTTCTGTGATGATTTTATAGACATGCTCATGTTCAGGGGCGGCTACAGATCGGGAGCTGTCTCCATCATGCGTTCGCTGATCCGCTTCTGTGACTCTGTCGTCGACACAAAGTGACAGTACGACCTCCTTTTGTATTGCCTTCAGGCGAATCCAAATCCCTCGCCACCCTCATTCATCGCCAGAAGCAAACTCGAACGCAGCTTCTCATACGAGTCGTACTGCGGTAAGTCAAGCTGGTTGAAACACGTGTGTGCGGCAGGCAATCTATCGGCTCCGTATGCCTTGTGGATATTGAATCTCTGCGTGCCCTGCACACCTTGGAGGTGGGCAAAGCCTTCTAGCGGCACCTTGCTTGTTCCTGTGATGAATTGCAAGAGCTTGGCCTTTTCCGTCTGGTCAAAAGATCGGACCGCGCGCCACCACCACTGAATGACGGCGTCACCAGAGCCATATCCATGCAATTCGGTGTTGTTTTTCCATGCATCGACATCGATGTCGGGCAGACCAGAAATGAGCAATTCAAGCTCTTGCTCCGAAAAGATGCGGATGAGGTCGGCGGGAATGATCTCATTGAAGCCGCCGAGAAAGGCATCAATCTGCGATTTGATCGACTTGGTGAGCCTTTGTTCTGTGACAAGACGCACATATTCGTGTTTGTTCTCTTCACTAACGGGAATGTTTGTGCCATCAGGCTTGAGCTCGATGACTTTGGTCTCGCCAAACTCTTCGTCGTCGACGCTGAAGGTGAAGTCGAGTATATCGGTGATGTCATTGTTGAGCATCCACTCGAGACTCTTGAAATACTCTGGATCGACAGATTCAATGTCACGGTAATCGACAGGTTTGCCGAGGATGTGTTTGTAGAAACTTCGAGTGAAGTAGGCGTCGAGCAGACGACCATCGTAGATTGCTTTGCCGATGATACGTCCAACAAATTTGAAGAAGGAGAGATGATCAGGATTGACGTACGACATTCGATTTGGCTGATATGTGGTGCGATCCGCCGCACACGGTTGAAAGAGCGCATAGTCTGGATTGAACATGGCTCTCGCCAAGACTTGAAACCATTCTCTGGTGACACCGCCTGCATCAATACCCTCCTCGTTGTTGAAGCGAACGTTCAACTTGCCATGCTTGACGTCGGGCCCATTCTTTCGTGAGAAGTATCGGTAGCTGTCCTCGAACACCGAGTTTCTACGGACCGACAACGAAAGAGGTGTGTAGTGGTCGCGACGACCCTTGTGCAGCTGCTGTGTAAAATAGTTCTTCTTGTTGTCAAAATCGAGTACCTTTGGGTTGCGAACGAGCATGGCGAACGAGCCAGACATGAGCGCGGGGTTCTGGCGCACCATGATGTTGAGGATCTTGCGATGCTTCTCGGTAAAGGCGAAGAAGTCATCTTCCATAGCTTCTTTCCGTGACTTGGGTTCGCCTCCGGCATTTTGACGGCTGTGTGGTGGTCGCGCCTCAGAGCTCGAGCCCGAGCCCGAGCCAGAGGCAGAGGCAGAGGCAGAGCCAGAACTTTCGGGCTCGGAGCTGGTCACATGCTGCGAGACGACCATCATGCTTTCGATCAATGGCAGCAGGATTTGAGCTGCACCAGGATCGTTCTTCATCCTCGAGAGGACCTCGCTGAGCTTTGACCATAAGGCATCGAAGTGGAAAGACTTGTAGATCTGGCTTAGCTTCGCTTGGTCTTCCTCCCGCTTCTTCTTCAAGGCTTCGCTGTGTGCGTTGTCGGGTTTCCGCCCGGACGGGCTGGCACGTGCTTCGCCGGGATAAGGCATGCGAAGAAACATGTTGAGCGCCTCGAGACTAGGATCTCCAGATGAGCCGTCCATACTCTGCATCGAGCCATGTACAGGGATACCTCTGTGGTCGATCGCGATGAAGGCGCCCAAAGGGTGGTCGTGCGTTTGCTCCGGCATGGTTCAAGATGCGCGTGACTTTTCTTTTGCGCTCGTGCGCAATCTGACGGGCTTCGATAGAGCGATGTATCGTTGCGATGAGTATGACAGGATACGAGCTGCCTCTGAAGCCTTACGTCGGAAGCTGCAAGGTAGCTGAGTTTTATCGTAAATCAAGGCTTGGTGGTACAGCCGAACGGGCAAGTACGCTGCTGCACCCGGCTATCGAGCCGTCCTGAGGCTGGCGTGATCTTTGTAAGAGGGCAGTTGCTGAATAGTAGGCCGACGGTCTGAGCCTGTGGAAGGGATGCTGTTGATCGATTTGGGAAGATGTTACCGAGAAGCGGAAGCTATATGCAGCGCATAGTGTTGGTTGCGGATCACAAAGAGCGTCAGTCAGGAGCAAAGCCCAATTTGCCAAAACCCTTGACCAAAAGTGGACAAAGTGGAGCTCAGTTGTCTGAATCTCGATCAAAACTCGATTCAAAATCCCGATCCTGAAATGAATTTGACGCAGCCTTGACGCAATTCAGCTTTTAGACGTATATTATGGGTGTTGGATTGGTTGCATGAAGTGTTGCAGTGCTGCTCAGACCCTAGGAGACTCAGCTTGCCCCCGCAAAGCTCACACGAACCGGAGCAGGTCTGACTTGTACCAAACTTGTCCTGCTCTCCTTCTAACCTTCTACGAATCCCCAACGAAAAGCCGACGCTCTCCAACAGGTGCCTGGTGGTCCTTGTGCAGTAGCCAAGATGAGGATTGCCACCAAGCGACTTCAGAAGGAGCTGTTCGTATCAAACTCCCGTCTTTTCCCATTTTGCTATACACGCAGTGACAGGCAAGGAAATCTGACTGACCTTTAAAACGAAAATCTACCCATTACGAGGACGACAGCTCCGAAATCAGACTCAAAGGTCCTCCCGAAGGCTGTGCTATCATCAAAGCAGAGGATCTGCAAGAATGGCAATTCTCGATAGAGGTACTCGGCAACAGTCTCTACCAAGGCCAAAAGTTCGGACTTCGCTTCCGCTTCTCAGACACGTATCCCATGGAGAGCCCCGAAGTTGTCTTCATGACCACTGACGGATTCGAAGCTCCTATTGTGAGTCATCTTTCGTCCTTTCAGTCCTTCCTTGATGCATTGCAGGCAGACCCAGATGTGCTAACTCAGCGATGGCTTTCTTTGATTCTCGTTGGCGGGAAAAAACAGCATCCGCACGTGTATAGCAACGGCCACATCTGCGCTTCGATCCTAGGCAACGAGTGGTCGCCCGTGCTGACAATTAGCTCGGTACTTCTCACACTACAAAGCATGCTGGCTAGCTGCAAGCAGCTACAGACACCGCCGGATAACGATGCTTATGTCAAGCGGGCACCCTTGTCTCCCAAGGACAGCCGCTTCGTCTACGACGACGACACAGTCTAAGCACTTCACAAACAACGCACGGGCAATGGCGAGAATTCATAGGGCAACAGGTGTCATTTGCAAATGAAGCGTGATGTTCAGATGTGCGATTGTGACAAGCTGCAGACCAGCATTTAGACCAGACAAGTTCCTTCGAAAAGGCATTTCTACTGCGAGATGCGGCCGAAGAAGGCCTTCTGTTCGCCACAGATCGAATTGACACAACCAGGACACCTGAGCAGCATCTGCTTGCTGGTGAATCCTTGGCTCCAGACATCTTCTCCACGCTTCTCGTCCTGGATCCTACTGGGTGTGCCGTCGACGGCGGAGATATGCGAGGCGCAGATCTCGGCCATGGCGCGGATGAAAGTCGGCTCGTCGTTGAGGGACTCGGCGCGTTTGAGAGTGATGCCATGCTCCTCCGCCTCCTCCTGCAGCTCAACGTCGATTTCGTAGAGCGTCTCAATGTGGTCACTGGTGAAAGCGATAGGGACAACAATTGCGTCCTTGTGACCCTGTTTGGCCCATCCTTTGATAGTATCGCTAGTTTGGGGACCAAGCCAGGCGGCGGGTCCGACTTGCGACTGCCATGTCACACGATACGGGTTGCTCCACTTCAAGCGGGTCATGACGGCAGCCACAGTGGCGGCAACTTCAGCAGGGTACGGATCACCTCGACCAGAGACGATCTGCATGGGGAGCGAGTGTGCGCTAAACATGATTGGGACCTTGCTGCGCTTATCTTCGGGGTAGGTGTCGAGGACAGCCTGGACACGGTTAGTGAACGCTTCTACGAGCAAAGGGTGAGTCGGCCATCGGTCGATGAGCGACCACGAGATGTCGCCTTCTGGGGCACCACGCTGCTTTCTCCTCTGGATCTCGCGGTAGAGCTCGTTCAGATTACTGCCAGTGGTACTGCAACTGTACTGGGGATACTGAGTGAAGCCGACAGCGCGAGTGACACCGTCCTCGGCCATCTCGTCCAATGCCTCCTCAGTCAGAGGTCGTGCGTAACGGAATGCGACGTACACCTTGTGTGGAGCGGTTTCGGGGTGGAGCTCGTCGAGCAGCTCGGTCATAGCCTTGCCCTGTGTCCTGGTCCATCGCAGAATGGGCGAGCCACCGCCGATCTTCTCGTACTGATTGACGATCTTTGGAGTTCTCCTACGTGCAATAAGGGGAGCGAGACGAGACTGGAAGGGAAGCTGAATAAGCTCACGGTCGTGGAAGAGACGCGAAAGGAAATCTCCGACCTCTTCGGTGGTCGATGTGGACGGACCACCCATATTCATGAGAAGGATACCGGTTGGCGGCTTGTTCTGATTTTTTACGGCAGTTGCCAATGTTCGCTGCAAAGGCATCGACCGAGTAAGCTTGGCCGTGGCGGAAACATCCATGGGCCTCGTGCGACTACAGGCGGCCAGCATGTTTCTTGATGAGCTCGAGATCATTGTGATTAAGTTATACTGCGGGTGGAGCCGCAGCGGTGTATGATTCGGCTTGGAACTAGTCTGCGTAGGGTCGATGGTGTGAGAGGATGAGCAAGCAAGTGGATGTCCGAAAGTGGTTGTGAGACGAGAAGGGCGACGGGGAAGGCGATTCGAGACAAAATAGATGGGCTGCCACTTCGGAAGGCGCTTTCTAAGGTGCCGGGTTGAAGTCTTCGCTAGATTCCAAAAAATGCTGCCGCATCGCGTAATCTGAAGACCATCGTGCCTCGCCGCTGCAGCCAATCGTTTCGATTCCATTCATCAATTCGGAAATCGGAACCAACTCATGGCTTAACAATTTAGCGCATAGCCCCCCACACTTCGAACAGTTCGAGGGGTCATTTATCTTGCTTTGCTCTTGCGACAAGCCATCGACGAGGATGCATGCCAGACCCTATTCGACGCAATGCAGGTGCTTCTCAATGTGGCTCAACCATCAGCAACGGTCTTGCTTCCGAACTTATCTCATGCAGCAGTTCAAAATGCCAGTCGACAATTTGCGCCCAAGAAGCGGGGAACAACAGCAGCAAAAAACCGTGAAGTAATTGCCTTGCAAACATGTATTTGACAGGACGGGTATTGTACAGGGGTAAGACAGTATGCGGGCCGAGTCATTGCGTGAGGATCGAAAAGCAGATCGGATTCGCCATACGAAGAGCAGACTCAGTGCTTGACGACGATGGGGACTGTAAATAGGAGAGCATGGTCAGATGTTCACAGGTCAGTATTTGAAGTCTCGGTATTTGTAGCAGCGCATATCAATCGGAATGCTCTGGGAAATCTTGATACTCACTGATGATAACGCAAAGAAGGATGACGATACCGACTGTCGTACATGGACAAGGGGAAAGCCGATGAAGAGAAAAGTTTGTCAGCGAAAATCTCCTTAGAATCCGTCTTTCCGTGATCGCTCGCTGCTGGTACTTACTAGCAATGATGACTATGGCGAGCAAAGGCAGTAGAGCAGAGATGAAAAAAGACAATTGAAGGGGGGTAGATACTTTGTTCAGCAAACGAATTCTCTTTTCATGCGTGTGCAATACGTAGGCCAAACTTACTTCGCATCTTCATGTCCTTCCACCACATTTGCTTGCGGACGCGGTTGGCGCCTCGTCGGAAGCCCTGAGCGGACACGGCGAGGTTATCTGTTGGGCGTCAAGTGCAAGTCGGTGATTTAAGGAGCAACAAGTCAGCACATGATGCAATTTCGTCTCGAACGGAAAGTGTAGCTGGTGAATATAGCTCTTTGAGCTTTCAAAGCCATCCTGCGCATGTTGAAAACGTACCAGTCTTGTCCTGAAGGCTGTTGAGGTTTTCGCCACGCTCGTTTACTATGATTGTTGCAATCGCCAATCGCAAGTAGAATCCCGAAGGGTCAAACAATTTTCCAGGTCAGTAGCATGATCTATCGCATAATGAGTGCTTCAATTTTTGTATCTTACCCTTGTTGATGTTATCGCGCATGATCGAGATGGTATTGTCAATCTCGGAGTGGATGCGAGCGGTTTTCGAGTTTGAGAAGTTGGTACCACCGCCCGAAGGATCGGAGCTAGCGTTCCCCGAAGGGATGTAGGGATCGTAACGGCTGTCGTTCTGAGCAGACATGTCGTGTATGTGCTGGATGATGAGTTGTACCTAGAATAGTGGTGAGATCAGGATGGTGACGAAGACGAAAATGGAGGTTGGTAGGTCGCAGTAATGCAATCTTGGATTGGTGTCATTGAAAAGCGTCGCGCACAGCCATGATTTCAGATTTTCTGAGAGTGTTGCTTCTACCTCGCAGACGTTTAAAAGGCAAATTTCAAGCATAGCTCGTCCCTTCCAGGGGTTCATGGCTGTGGGGCGACATAAAAGGCTGCCGATCTGCTGCTTGCGATTTGAGCTATAACTTCGCGTTAGGGAAAAGGGGGAGAGGTTTGGTTAGCGCTTAGTGGGGCTGTGATACTGTAAAGGTTGTGTGTTCACGCTCTTTCTACAGCACATACCCACGAACTGCCTGATTTGTGTGCATGTGTGTGTGTGTGTGTGTGTGTGTGTGTGTGGGCGTGTTGCCCCCGCAGTGCGTCACGCTAAATCACAAATCGGCTCGCTGGTCCCGCACCAAGTTTGGCTCTATGAAAGTCAAAATTGAGAGGCTCACATAGCTCCTCGGTTGAATTTGGCGCAGTTCCAGATCTTAATTGGAAATTTCAACTTTTGCCTGGCTCACACTTACACAATAGTGAATGTCTCTATCGACGTTGCTCAGCATTGGTGTGCTGTATCGTGCGTATGAAAGCGAGCTCAATGATGATGATGCTGGCACGTGCATTTGGGGTTTTTGCCTCCACTCAATGACTCTTCCTGAAAGAGCAAGGGGCAACAACTTTGCCGGAGCGCGAAACAGGAAAGAAAAAGGGTATCATGGCATCATCAGTGCGTTGCCAAGGCAGGTCGATGCGATCCTCTTTTTAGGCATGAGATTGATGGTTGATTGGCAGGCAGGCAACCAGGCAGAGAGGAATGCCATTGAAAAGCCCCACGTCGCTCTGCACGCTTGTCCACCAGTTCCAGATCACTATTCATCCACTCTTTCGACCTATCCATCCATCCCATACCATCCCTTACCTCGTGTACGACAAAGCACATAACTTAATCATCATGCCTCTTTTCGTCCTCAGCCCAGTAAGTGGCCTTTCTCAACGCCCTTAGTGCGATTCTATGCTGTGATTATACGAAATGCTAACATGGTAACTCCTTCTCGTTTATTTGGGTTTCCTTAAATCACAGGCCTCTCTGGCCCACTCCGCCCTCTTTGCCGGCTACTACTCGTACCTCTCATGCAACGTCATTGTCAATAGACTCAACACCAACATCTTCCTCGGCTCCACCGACTCCGACAAGGTTTACGGTCCTGGTGACCAGAAGGTCAACTCTCCTGCCGACGTCGCCAAGCTCCAGCGTGCTGTCCGTGCACACGGCAACTTCTCCGAGTCAGCTCCCTTTGCATTCTTTCTCATCTTCCTCGCTGAACTCAACGGGGCCCCCACTTCGCTCGTCCACGCCGCCTACACCACTCTCTTTGTCGCTCGTGTCGCTCACGCTAACCTCGGCGTTCAGTCAGAGAATTCGGCTGGTATCGGTCGTCCCTTCGGTACTATCGCCACTCTTGCAGTTACTATCGGTGCCGGTCTCTACAACGTAAGTACCGTTCAATCAGAGCGTTTCCAAGCTCCTATCCAGATTCTTTCTCAACTCCTTTGATCTGCGTGCTAACACTATCCGTTTCACACACGCCTTTTTCATATCAGTTGAACCTCGGTTGGGAGCCTCTCAAGTCGTTCCTCGGCTTCAAGTAAATTCGCTAACACACTGTCGCCTCGAGCATGCTCAACTGAGCTTAATCTGTGATCACAATGCGGGCGCTGAATGACTCGCCTCTGCGGAACGCACATGCTTTGTCCTTCTACACGGAATAATCAAACAAATTCAATAGTAGTATACAATGAATACACCCTCAAATGTATGTGCCTCATAGTGCTGTTTTTGAGCAGCGCGAAGTAGAGGAGGATCCACTCTCCTGTGATCGAGTCAGACAAATGCCCAAGGGAATCGGCGCACCGACTGGAAGCCCGCATCAAGCGGTGGGGAAGGAGGATGACTCCGAATCCAAAGCCCAAGATTAGATCTTCCGTTGCTATGATTGAGTGGTGGATTGGGCAGCTAAAGACCCGAGAACCTCGTCTCTGCGAAGAGATCGAGTGATCCTACTCCCGGATCCGTGTCAAGCAGAGGCGTCAATTCACCAGATTCTGAGCCCGACGATGGGTGGAAAGCCGACGGTTCCTGAAGTCGCAACATGTCGGGACTTACCGCCTTGCTTGCCCCGCCATAGCCTTCCAGTACCGCAAGGGCGAGTTGCTGCATGTTGTGCGGCATGCACAGCGACGTCTGCGGATACACGGCCGCAAAGGTGCCCTGATGGGATGTGTCCATTTCTTCTACAGCTTCCACCTGCTGAGAAGAATCCTTATCATCGTCACTTAACTGAGAAGAAGCGACGGAAGGGCTGCTTAGAGTACCATCCAAGCTGGAGAGCGGTGAGCCGCCCCGGCTGGCCACCGTGCTGGTATTGTCTTTGTGCTGCAGCAGCGACTTAGCAAAGTGTTGCGTGTGTCCTTCTTCAAACATGGCCTCGGCCAGATCTTCTGGCTCGGACTCGTCCGATTCGTCATCAGCGAGCTCGTCAAATTCGGACTCGGAGGTGCTGTAGTCAGCCGCGCTGCGTACCCACACGTCCTTCTCCTTGTCCTGATAGTTGAAGAGTTTCTTTTTCTCTTCGGCGACGTTGGCTAGAGGCACGGGTCGGTCTGAACTTGTCATGCGTGATGGCATCTTGAGTCTGACGATGAGCTTTCTGGTGGATGTTTCAGAGCCTGACATGGCAGCCTGATGGGCGGCAGCCAGTTTGAGCACGCGACGGGCGATGCTGAGTCTGCCGAGAGTATATTCTTCGAGCTGGCTGAAGACTTCTCCTTCTGCGACCTCATCGGACAGATTCAGCTTGATCTTGACGGGTACGAAGACGTCGCGGCCTTCGTGCTTCTTCGGCGGTCGACCGCGCCGCTTGGGCGGGCCTGAGGCGGATGCGTCTAGACCCACCGAATTTGTTTTAGCTGGTTTGCGACCGGATCTGTCGCGTTTCGCTGGTGTAGACCTATCCACGTTGAGAGCTGCAGTTTCGGAGAGGGTATCGCCGGCACGACTTTCGATACCACTACTACCTCGCTCGCCGGCGACCTTCTTGAGCTTTTTCGTCAAGGCCACAATGCGATCAAGGTCTCTGGAAATCATGTCACCGAAGCCTGAGCGTCTGAGACAGATCGAGCAGTTGCAATAGCCCAGACACTTGGGACAATGGAAGTTTCGGTCGCTAGGGTTGAAATCTATGTCGTATCGGATCGTGCTGCATCGTTCGCAGTACATGAGTGGGCATTGGTCGTCTTCTCGCATTCTGCGACATCGCATCTTGGCTCCAGGCGTTTTGCGTCTACACTGGTGGCAAGTGCTCAACATGGTGCCGTCCGGCAGCATGTCAGGCTGACGCGTTCTACGCTTTGAGATGCGTCGTCCCATGGAGTCGTAACGGGCAGGGCCTACGTCTTCGAGGACTATGTTCCAACGTTTCGCCCGAACTCGCCCAGACTGCTCTCCTTCTTCTTCCTCTTCCTCTTCCTCTTGCTCTTCCTCTTCCTCTTCCTCTTGCTCTTCCTCTTCCTCTTTCTCTCCTTCCTCTTCTTCTTCCTCGTCCTCACTCCAGGTGATCAAGTCTTCAGGTCGGATTTCTGGCACATCTCTGATGAAGACGTAATCGTTCCTTGCTCGATCTCGCAGTGCAGGGATGTCAACGTAGGCGAGTTCAAAAGTTTCTCCGTGAAGAGGAGCGGACTTGGTTGTGCCGTCTTCTGCAAATTTTACTTTGCGGTCGTACTTTTTCTTTTTATGTGAACGAGCTTCACGTGAGCCTTCGGACGGTTGGACTGAATCGTCGCGACCGCGCTTCGGTGGTCGTCCGCGGCCTCGAGATGGTAGAGCATCAGTTTGGCTTGGCTCGTCCTCGTCGTCACTGTGCTCGTTCTGATGCTCCGAATCCTGCTCGATGGATTTGTCTGGCTTTGGTTTGATCGCGGCTGGCGCGAGTCCAAGCATGGCCAAAAGATTTTCATTCTCGCGCAGCTTGCGTTTGCGACGCTCCTCGTAGTCTTCATCGTCGTGCTCGCTATCGCTTACCTGCTCTGTCTCGAGTTGAGTCATGATCTGGTTGATCTGCATGTTGAAGTCTTCGTGGTCGAAGATGGGTCGCTGATTCGCCAAGGAATCTGGCGGAAGCTCTGGCTCTGGGATTGATTGCTGTGTATCAGTGACCTCGATCTGAGCTTTGGTACTTTCAACGCTTTCATCGCCGTCGATCACGACTTTTGTGGATTGCATCGCTGCGTGCGTGCCGGACAGATGCGCGGTAAAATCTGGCAGCTCCGGCGCAGAAGCATCAGCAGGTGGAAGTTCGGGAGTGACGATATCATCCAAGTCGACATTTTTGGTGCTCTGCCGAGATTGCACCTGTTTCTTGAGCGTTGGCTCCTCGTCGTCACTGCTGTCGAGCAGCTCGATGGCATGCTTGGGTGCTTTAATGATGCGGGTACTATGTGAGGCTGAGATCAGATGTCCAAGAGTGGCGTGACCGGAGCCATTTTGGCTTGGGGTCAAGTCATTGGTGCAAAGGCGACGGGAAGATTGCGTTGACCGTGAGGAGCTCGTCAAGTTGAAATGGTCGCCATTGACGCGTCGTGACGGTGAAGT
Source organism: Melanopsichium pennsylvanicum (assembly GCA_900208305.1). NCBI lineage: Eukaryota > Fungi > Basidiomycota > Ustilaginomycetes > Ustilaginales > Melanopsichium > Melanopsichium pennsylvanicum. The sequence continues at coordinate 139,980 of OAPG01000012.1, forward strand.
GCATGGCTGAGAGCGTGAGGTTGACCTCCGCGAGGTGGCATGCCGCCTCAACGGCATGTCCTTCTGATGGCTGATGTGCTCAGCACAGCGCTATATTGTGATAGCGTCTCGCCGGAAGCGACATGTGCGGACGCGTTGTGTGTGAGACGGATATCGTCAAGCGGTCGGCAGCAGTGTGTTGAGCGCTTAAGAGCAAATGTCGAATGTATAACAGAGGCTGAACAAGTCCGAAGTGTTGTCAAAGATGCTGTATTAGGCGCACGCAAGGGCGTATTTGAAGTGTGCGATTCGATGTGGACAGCTGAGCAAGAGAATCGCGCACCAATTTGATTTGTTGCGATGTTGATGGATGCGTTGGGTGTGGTGGTTGACGGGATTGATAGGATGTGAAACTTGCGGAGAAGTCCGATGTATGTGGACGAGACGATGTGATATGGATAGAGTGAAGGTAAGCAAGTGTGTGACGGTGAAGGAAGCAGAGGATGAAGCGCGAAGTAAGAGAGACCATGCCCGAATTCGAGTTGGAAATAATAGCGAAAGCAACCAAACTACTCTTAATACAACTCTGAGTGTGATCTCCTTTTTTGGACTTGACGGCGAGCGAGAAAGGGTCCAACTTCTCTCGCACTATTTTGCGGATACAAAACCACGGACCAAAGCCTTTTCGAAATTCTCAGCCCGAATTACCTCTCTCTTTTTTTGGCGTGGACGTGAGCCAGCCAGCCATCCAGCGCAGTCTTGTGTGTGCCTAGAAATTATTTAAAATAAGCCATATGCTTTGTAGCACACACCGAGATTCCAACAACACTGTACACTGTACTGTAGTTTAACTTTATTAATAATTTAAAATTACTGTACTAAATATGCAGTTTGCCGCAAGTGAGATGCTTCAGAGAGCCGCTCTCTCATACAACGCTCAGCTCAGCTGTTCAGAGCTGCGCTTATTTTTCGAAGCGCTCATTCTACTTGACCTCCACACAAATACCGGTGCAGCCACCGGGCAAAAATCAGGGTGAGCGCAGCCATGCCACAACAAGGTCTCACGCTGCCCATTTCGTTGGGAGTATGCCATCACAGCTTGACAGACAACTTACTGAATGGCTCTAGAAGCGTCACATACCGTTCTTTGAAAGCACAATCATCAGACTGCTCACTGATAGAATCCAGGTTCACATTGCTTGGAAAGATTGAGAAAATTCAATCGGTCTGAGACGGAAAGCAGATCGGAACGTGTCGTCACGGTGACATTGCAAAAAGTGAGCACACCTACAGTACAGTTCGCGTTACTGATGGGTATAGCAAAAACAGAAATCATGAAAGGCGCTGTGAGAGGCATAGACGAGTCATATATACTAAGCTCAGTTATTGTTCTCGAACTTGTTATGAGCTGACGTTGGTTAGTCGTCAAAAGCATGCATCAGAACATGGTTGCAAATGCGTCCGATGCATCTTTCGACGTGGATGAGGCGAAAAGCGGCTGTACATTGCCTGCAACACCGTTCTTGAACGTGAAGCCGGCCCACAACGCGCGTCCACCAGCACCAGCGCCCCTCTCGCTTACTGCCTCGACGTTCTTCTGCTTCTCATGAACATCCTTGTATCGAGCCATGTCGGCAGGATCATCAAAGTTGTCAAAGTAGCCCGTGTCCTCTTCGCTCTCGAGCTCCGGAATGAAAGGGGCCTTGAGCTCACGCAAACCACCCAGATCCAATGAGCGGAAGAAAGGGTGCGCTTGTACCACGTCGAGGTTGCTGTATCGTCGCTCGGGTGTATCCACAAGCTTAGTGATAGCGTCCCAAGCGACGTCGCTCAGATTGAATTGCATATTCTCCGGCGTGTCGTAGACAGGCCGCTGCAGCACCTTTTGCCAATTCTTGAGGTTGGCAAACGTCTCGTCCGGGTTACTGCCACTGAAAGGGGGAAAGCCGCACAAGAACTCGTACAGGATGCATCCCAAGCTCCAGTAATCCACACCAAAGCTGTACTGTCGGCCACGCAGCATCTCGGGAGCAATGTAGTCTGGGCTACCCACAATTGAGTTGGCGCGGTGCTGATTGTGTTGGATCATCTTCTTGTACATCGAACCACGCTCGGCAGGCGTGCGATACACAAAATCAATGTCCTTAACAGCGTCCAGCTTGGCCCTCATCGACTCAATCTTGCCTGGATTGAGTGCGCCGGATGCGAGTCCAAAGTCGGTCAGTTTGACGTGACCACTCGAGTCGACCAGGAAGTTTTCGGGCTTCAGGTCGCGGTGGATGTAGCCCAGACGGTGAAGCTCATTGACAGAGACGAGCATCTCGGCCATGTAGAATCGCGCGTACTCCTCCTTGAGAGCGCCGTTGTTGCAAAGAAGTGTGCGGAAATCTCCACCAGGCACGTACTCCATGGCCAGGAACACATGATCGGGATCCTGGAATGCATAGAGCAGTCGCACCAACCACGGCGTCTTTGTAGCAGTCAAAATATCTCTCTCTGTGAGAACATGACGAACTTCGTCCATCTTGACCAATATGCGCTTCTTGAGTCGCTTGAGGGCGCAAATCTCGCCCGTGTCACGCTTACGGGCGAGGAAGACTTCGCCGTAGCCTCCTGCTCCGACCTGAGTGATGATGTGGAACTGATTGACACGTAGCTTGGTCCTCCTCTTGCGGAGTAAAGCACGCTCGCGACCAAAATAAGAGCTGCGCTCCTTGAGATATTCTGGAGTCGGATCTGCATCCTCATCCAGCAGAAGACCGCGGGCGCGAGTGGACTCCTGAAAGCGTGCGTGCCTAGCTCTGCGGTCTGCAAGGTATCGAAGGTTGTCAAAGTAGTAGTTTAGGAAGTAGAGCTGAGCCACGTTGGCTTTGCGTTGTACTTCTGTACTGCGGACGATCTCGCTCTCCCACGGCTGCAAACCATCTCCGCGCCTCCAGCTCCTCCAACTACCCTTTGGGTCGAGTTGAGAGTCATTGGACGACTCATTGATGCGTGGGAGCTCGTGATGCTTTGGCGGCTTGGTCTGCTCGGTGACAAGTGGCAACTGCGAATAGCTGTTTTCTTTTTTCGAGGGAGCTAGAGGCGAAGGCACAGAAGTGCTCGGGTCCAGAGCTTGTACTGGTGCCATAATGAATGGCTTAGAATTGAGTTTTCGGAGTGGCGGGTGTGGTGATATGTATGAAGTTGTGAGTGTGGTAGTTGGCAAGGGTGATGATGGTGACAGGGGACAACGTGGATGATAACAAGGTGATGCATGTATTGATTTGACACTTGTGGAAAGATGACAGGATGACAGGATGACTTGCTCAAATGGACCCCACCAAACGCAAACTCCAAGTCCGACGTGCATCATGATCAACGTCTCTGACGACGAAAGAACCCAAGCTGAGGCGGGAATTATGCAGCTGCAGATTAGTCTGTCATTGCCTGTTGCTCAAAATTTACATGTTCCAACCCAACACATCAACGACTTACCTCACACTCCAGCCCTACCTGCTCGTCCTGCAGGGTGAAACTCGCAAAAGTCGTCGTCTCACTCTACACCGCAAAGAGTGGAGTTGTTTCCGCCAAAAGATATTCGCGTAGCTGGAAAAGGCGAAGTGAGATGTTGATTGATTTATAAATAAGCACTGCCTGTGCTGTGTATCGTACAGTTTACAGTAAAAATTACGTTAGTAAATTTACATTATTACTGTAAATAAGTTATTTACAGTACACTTATTTACAGTACAGAATTGTGAATGGTTCGCATTGCAATTCGGCAAAGTGTTACTTTCGGTCCAAACCGCGACGCGATCACGTGCCTAGACTTATCACGACTTTTTAGTCTGCCATGCCATCAACGCGCAGCAGATCAACACTTTTTCTGTGGCTCTGAGAGTTGGCCATTGGCTTTGTGGCTCACTGGAAACCCCATTCACGACACCATCCTACACTTGAAAGGTCACGACAACTTTTGATCCTACTACCTGCATCGCGACGAATAGCTTTTCTCATCAGGATTCATCAGAGGTGAAAGCTGCACAGCACCCATCGTACTCTCGCGCCTTGACCGACATATATCCTATTCACGTACCTCTCATACACAGTACCACAACCTAATCCACATTCGGGTCCGCCCAGCACGAGCACGTGCTGAGACAGTCACAATGGCAGCAACATCTCGTCCCTCCGTTCTTGCCACGCCCCGTAAACCATTCGGTTCAGTCAAACCATCCAATGCCGAGATGCGAAAGGTGTATAACGACTTGGATAACAATGCCGTCTTTGACTTTTCAAGCATCGTATCCGCGGTTAAGACCTTTTCGACACGTTTTCGTGCCTACACCGAGAATGCCATCTCCAACATCAACGATGACAAGGCAGAATACGATTCCAACCGCATGGAACACCGCAATCAGCTCAGGACGCTTGACCGCGAGATCGAGGATGCCAAAGCCAGCCAGGGTGAGCTTTGGCACACCATCGCGCAGGAGCGAGAGCAGGATGCCAACCTTAGGGCGAGACAGCAGGCACTTCAGGCACAAAAGGCGTCAGTCACACAAAGATGCAACGAGCTGCAGGCAGAGATCGCTGAGCTCAGGCAGAACCTGGAGAACAAGAAGCTGGCCAAAGAGTCGCAACGAGAAAAGTTGAAGCAACAGATCGACAAGAATGGACCCGAGTTGCGTTTGTTGGAAGCTAAGACCGGCTGTTCTGTCGTGCCAACCAAGGTGGGTGACCAGCTCAAGTTCAGCTTCAACTTGATGAACGCCAACGACTGGTCGCAGGAATGCCATTTCACCATCGACGTCAGCTCGAGCAAATACAAGATCACATCAGTATTGCCACACCTCGAAGCTGGCCTGCAAGAATCTCTGCTTCAAGAGCTCAACTCTACCCGCAAGTTTTACACTTTTGTCAAGAAGATGCGCGCCGCCTTGCGTGCTCAGGTCGAAAAGGAGCGTCTCGAGGTCCGTGATGCGGCTCGTCGCGGAGGCCGTTGAGCGCTCCAGCTCTCTTTCCTTGCCTCATCTCATTCTGTTTCTGACCCTTTCTTTTGATACCTCTCGCTCTGTATTTGTACCTTTTTTGAGCCTGATCATGCTTTCATTCCGCAATATATTTGGCGAATTCACGCTTCGCCTGTGCATTATCCTTATTCTACATGGCTTGTAGAAGCCAGCAACATGCACAAAGTCTGATGCTCCCTTCATGGTGGCAGTCTCGTTCCGTGCTGTCAGCATCGGCTTTCCCTTGATGTTGAAGCATTCGATTCTTCATTCTTCGACTCATGCGGTCATGGCCTTGGCATCCTGTATCAACGTGAATAGAAATTTTGGACCCTTTTTTGTATCCACAAATTTGATTTTTCTTTCCGAGTCCACATCCGAAAAAAGGGGACTGATATCGCCTTTTTCGACTCGATGACATGATGTTTCTGATCCATCAACTTCAGACATCATAAAGACACGGATTCGTCAACTGATGCGCAGGCAACCGGCTTGGCATCTGACTACATCGCTGACGGCTAGATCCGAGCAACAACACAGGTGCTCGAAACTTGAGCTATCATCATCTACCAACCATGGTGGCACCACGTATGTCGATCAAGTTCTTAGGCACTTCGTCCATGCCAAACTCGTCCAGGAACTACTCTTCCCTACTTTTCAAGCTGGACAATCATACTGTAATGGTCGACTGCGGCGAGGGCACTCAGCGTCAGTTCCGCTCTCGATATGTTGGCGTGGACGAACGCCTTGCTAATCTCAAAACCATTTTGATCACGCATCTCCATGCCGACCACGTGCTTGGCCTCGTGCCATTACTCATGTCCATGATGGGTCCATCAGGCGGTTCTGCTCCGACAGAGAGCATAGCGCCCCGTGTCGAAATCTATGGCCCGCCTGGTCTGCGAGCGCTAATACGCACCACCCTTTCCTTGTGTTACTCGCAATTGAGCGGCAAGTATGTCGTGCACGAGTTCGTATGGCCATCCAACGAGCAGCTTACAGGCGACGCGCCTTATGCATTGAAAGACCAATCCGAACGCACAGTACCGAATCTGCCGTTGCATGACGGTGAGGCGAGCACAGGTCGTGATCTCGACATGGATCCAAGGTCCTCCAGCTGGCCCAATTTTCTCTCTTTCAAGACCTCAAACCAGGGTCCAAGCGTTCGTATCAGTGCAGCTCCTATTTCACATCGATGCCCAACACTCGCCTATGTGTTCGAAGAGGATGCAAGAGCATCGCCTCTCGACCCCAGCATTGCTGAGGCACTCAATCGCAACGGACCAGCTCTGCTCGAACAAAGGGGCATTCGACACCCTCTCTCGCTTCTCTCTACTCTTACCACAGAGCGTCACTCAATCCATCTTCCCGACGGCACCGTTCTCAGTCCTCCCAAGTTAAATGTGCCAGGTCGCAAAGTCACTGTCATGGGAGACACAAGTGATGGCACCGGTGGCTTCTCAGAAGCGCAACTTCACGCCGGCTGCGGTCTCCCAGCGCTTGCGTACGGATCCGACGTCTTGATTCACGAGAGCACCAACATTGCCCTTCCATCGCACCTTAACAAGAACGGCAAAGCTGACTCGCTAGAAGAAGTTGCAGCAAAAGCAAAACTGCGGGGCCACTCTGTTCCTCAAGTAGCCGGCCGATTCGCTGCGTTGGTCAATGCAAAGCGTTTGATCCTCAACCACTTTTCCACAAAATACCCCAGCCCGCCGCACTATCTGCTCGACACAGCAGGGACCAATGTCGAGTCAGCTCAGAATCAACAGCCAGCGCAAGCTCGACAACTTGGAGATCCAGAGAAAAAGGCTTTGATCATGAAAGAGTTCGAGCTGCAGGCACACCACGCGTGGCAACAAGCGACTGAAAGCGTCACAGGGCTCGAAACATACTCGGCTTTCGATGGCTTTCACTTCGAAGTGCCACCTCGTCCGGAGAAGATCGAAGGAATACCGGCGAGTGAAGATGGCAATGTGTTCGCTAGGCCGTGGGAGCAAGCCTCGCCGTCTGCGGACAATGGAAACAGCCTCAAACGAAAACATAAGGAGTCTGAATCATCGATAGCCGGTAGGGAGCTATTATGGGATCCATCACCCTTGCTCCTACCGTCATCGCGCGATGATGTGCACAAGTACGCTATGGTGCTGCTAAATTGCCCTCTTGATGACCGTCAGATCGGACACTTTCGTCACTTGTGGGAGTCGGCGTCGCTCCGTTTGTGTGCTGACGGTGCGGCGAATCGCCTGCTCGACACGTTCGGTCTCGCAGCATTCGAGGGTCAGAACGGCGGGCCTTCGGTGGCTCTGCCCGACGCGATCCTAGGAGACCTTGACTCGATACGATCGGACACGCAAAGATTCTTCGAATCAAAGGGTGTCGCAGTTCATGACAGACCTTCTCAGTACGCTACTGACCTCCAGAAGACGATTCAAGAAGTGGAAGATCGAGAAGAAGGCGCTGGAGATGGTAAAGAGAATACATTGATCATTTTTGGCGGTCTCTCCGGTCGCTTGGACCAGAGCGTGCATACATTACACGTGCTATGGCAGCTCGCACCTGGAACGGAAGATCTGGGTAGCGTCACGGACCCAGAGAACCCAGACGAGCGAGGCAATAGGCTCAGGAAGCGACAGCGCACATTTGCGATCGGAGAGGGTAGTGTAGCGTGGCTACTACCAAAAGGTAAACACACGCTCAAGATGTCACGCCAAGTCATGGGCAAGAGTTGTGGCATATTACCTCTGGGCGTAGGGAACAGCGGTGCAAAGGTGACGACAAAGGGATTGGAATGGAATTTGGAAGGAGACAGGACGACTTTGGGCGGTTTTTTGTCGACGTCGAATCATGTGTACGACAAGGAGGGCGTGGTCGAGGTGGAGAACGATGAGCCTGTGTACTGGACTGTTGAGCTGCGTCCTGATGCCGAATGCAGCTTGTGAGTTGCAGATTATTACCATACCATCAATACTATGCTTTGCGTTGACGGTAAGCCTGCTTGCTTCACAAACACAGACTTCAGCATGCAGATTCTTTTCTAATACGCTGCTAGGACTATCAAAGCAATTTGTGAAGGTACGCAGAATCCTGTTGGGCATTGCGTGTAACAGCGTGGGATGCCAAAGTCGGCGTATAGTCATGGCTCCATTTACTTCACTGTACACCATACTCTGGACGTCTGTGTATGAAGGCGGGACACAGGAGCAAACCTAAGCGTGAATATATGTATAATTCAGGCTGGATACTAACTCTAGCGTGAAGTGTAATGAACAATTTCAAATGAGCAAAAGAAATTGTAATACCTGAACGTGCGTGTTGCGTGTTGCGTGTTGCGTGTGGCAGGCGAGCACGCTGTAACTTGAGAGTTGGAACAGAAAGGCTCTGATGAGAGAAGAAAGCAAGCGAGCAGGCAGGGCTACATGTAAATTGTGTATTTAATTCAAGGCTGAATACCAGACGAGAGAGAGGAAAGAGAGAGAGAGAAAGAGAGCGTGATTGGCGGTGGAAAATGAGAGCACTGCAAGTGTGCTCGTGCGCAACACTCAGACACACGCTCACGCCGAAGCCTTGACCATCTTCCAGAGAGCACGTCCCTCGCCATTATTGTCACTGAATGTTACCATCACCATCGCCACCTCCATCATCTCTTTCACCTTGTTCTTCTTCTTCATCATCGCCAACGGCATCACCTTCTTACGTTGCACCTGACCGAGCTGTGCATTATCTTCGACTCGTACGTCACAGCACACCCTGCAACACTTCAGAGCTAGCCGCGAGCTTGTTCACTCAAAAGCATTCTTAAGCAACATTCCACCCCCCACACCGCCACCATTTCTTCTATAATCAACTCCAGCATGGCTTCGCGCCGTCGTGCGGCCAAGAAGGGTGTCTCCTTCTGCCTCATGGTCGTTGGCGCTTCGGGAACCGGCAAGACCACCTTTGTCAACACCCTGTGTGAATCCGAGGTCATCGGCCACAAGATCAGCGACAACCCCGAGACTGCTCATATTGAGGAGGGCATTCGCATCAAGCCCGTACACGTCGAACTCGAGGAGGACGGAATGCGCATCGGTTTGACCATCGTTGACACCCCCGGTTTCGGCGACAACATTGACAACGAATATGCGTGAGTATTTTACCTCAGAAGCTGCAAATGCCGACCCATCGTCTTTTATCCGTAAAGCCGCATTACTGACGTTCTCTCCTCTATCTTTTGATCACGCACTGACTGTCCTCACGCTATCATAGCTTCTCTGAGATCGTCGGCTTCCTCGAACGACAGTACGATGACATTCTTGCCGAGGAGTCGCGAATCAAGCGTAACCCTCGTTTTCGCGATAACCGTGTCCATGCTCTCCTCTATTTCATCACACCCACCGGTCACTCGTTGCGAGAGGTGGATATCGAGCTCATGCGCCGCCTTTCACCCCGTGTCAACGTCATTCCCGTCATCGGCAAGGCAGACTCAATGACCCTCACTGAGCGACAAGACTTCAAGAGGCGCATCATGGAGGACATTGAGCACTATGGTATCCCTGTCTACAACTTCCCTTATGACGTCGACGAGGACGACGAAGAGACCATCGCAGACAACTCTGAGCTTCGTGGTCTCATGCCTTTCGCCATTGTCGGTTCCGAAGAGGATGTTGTCGTTAACGGCGAGCCCGTTCGCGCACGAAAGTACCCGTGGGGTATCGTCGAGGTGGACAACCCCAAGCATTCTGATTTCGCCCGTCTGCGATCCGCATTGCTCAACACACATCTCACCGACCTCAAGGAGATCACCCACGACTTCCTTTACGAAAACTACCGTACCGAGAAGCTCTCCAGAACCGTCCACAGCGATTATGCAGACACCTCGATCCCCGGTGAAGAGCTCGCCAACCAGTCTGTCAGACTCAAGGAGGAACAGCTCAAGCGCGAGGAGGACAAGCTCAAGGAGATCGAGCTCAGGGTACAGAGAGAGATCCAGGAGAAGAGACAGGAGTTGCTCGCAAAGGAAGAGAGCTTGAGGAACCTTGAATCACGTCTTCAGGCTCAGAACATCAACGAATAGGCGTGTGCAGCGGCTCAGACTAGCGATACCGCGATTTAATCTTGGTCGCTACTAGACGGATATCTCTTGCAGACCGGCCCACCCGCACCGACCATGTCATACCTCTGCCATACATCCCATTGCATCTGGCGAACCTTTGTTAATCTCAGCTGTCAGTTCTCGTTACGCATCCGTCCTGACTGTGCATTGCTGTTTCGAAGAAAGGGAGGCCTTTGTAAGTGCGCATTCTGGTTCCTGGGAAGAGCTGTTCAACATGTGTTATCGTCGCGGTGCGATCGACGCTGGAATCTGTAAGTCGTGGATGTGGATAGGCACATCGAACAGGGATAGGCGAGCCGAAGTATGTCTACTGCTTGGGTGTCGTGAGTTTTGGAAGCAAGGTCTATTCGAGACCACGAGCCTGCCTCCAAGAGTGAATCCACTGAATGATCCTCTCGACGTTGTCTTCCACATCACCGGATTCCTGACTTCTGAGCTCGACGACAGCTTCTGCTGGGTACGACGAGCGAGCGTCATCCGCCACGACACCCATGATTTCTGCCTCATTGTTCTCCTGAATCTTTTTCAACGGGTACCCTCGCTTTTCCAACCTTTCCCAAAGAACGCTGTGATCGCATCTAAGGACTACCACAAGGTCAACCCATCGCTCCGGCCAAACATCACAAGTGTGCCAATCCAAGATCAGTCCTCCTCTCTCGTCACCATCCTCACCCTGCTCTTTCGCTCGTCTCAGCTCCTCCTCAACAAATTCATCACTTTCCTGTGGTTCCGGCGCGTTTGTGCCGGTGAGCGGTTCAAGATGGTCCAAGAGCTGATCCTCGTTCACTTCGTACGACTGCCATTCTTCCAAATAGTCGGTGTAAAATCCTTCGTCCTTGACCACCACTCCGACATCTATCTGGCGCAATGGGTGAGATGATGAGGACGAGGGAGAGTAGGTGGATGCTAGAAGGGAGCTGTGTGTGGATTTGCCCGTTCCAGGTGTGCCAGTGATGACTATGTTGGGAAAGCTGCGAACCATCTTGTCTTCTGAACTTGGTTGAGTGATTGAATCTTTCGGCGCGGAGGCGAAGACTGCGGCCACTTCCGTACGTGGGCAGATGCAGACAAAATATCGCTGTTTTAGCAAGGTAAAGAAGTATTGGCAGTGAGACGATGTGGACGAATATATGCATGCACCCTGGGAAGGTCTCCAGAAAAAGTTTTGGACGTGGAGAATTCGAAAATAACAGAGAGATGTTAAATCCTAACATGATATGTTTTGCCACATGCCAACATGAGCGCGTGCTGTTGGCTTGTGACCTGCTCAGTCTCGAAGGCCTTTTCGCAGTGACGGGACGAGCCATGCAGCCCTTCTGACACCAGAATCTCAATACAAGAGAGCTGTAGGTGGTTGAAACTTCGTCTGATGCGTATGCCATGGGCCAGGCACATGGCAGGACGCACTGACTCGCTCTCACTTAGATTCCATCACGCTTTTCAGCACAGTACTGAATTGACAAGGACAGTCTAACTCACTCCGCCGATCGCGATTTTGTCGCTCTCGCATAAATATATTTTCACGTTGATTGAGGCATAAGAAGTTTCTGACATTGAGCGCACGCTTACTTAGAAACACTTAGAGACGGGCAACGCCACCAACAAGTAGCTGACTGCCGTTCCTGAGCACGTCAACAGCCTCGTTGATCATCTCGTCCATAATCTCCTTAGCGGGTTTAATGTCGTCAATGACACTGGCGCACTTGCCGAGCAAGAATCTCTTGCTGATCTGTGTCTCCTTGGTTCCCTCCTCGTCGTCGTTGTCCAAATCATGGTAGACGGGGATAATACCTTGTTCAGTCAACCTCTTGATGTCTTGAGGGCGGGATTCCCATTCCTCAATGTAAGGAGTCTTGAAGACTCGAAGGGGACGACCGGTGAAGATGATGGTGCGAATGTCGGTTTCGTGGGTGGACTTGAGAACAGCCTCCTTGTGAGCCTTGGGAGCGCCTGCCTCCTTGGAGGCGACGAAACGAGTGCCGACCCAGACACCGTCAGCACCGTAGCAGATAGAGGCGGCGAGACCGCGACCGTTGAAAATACCACCAGCAGCAACAGTGATGATGGGCTTGCCAGTGAGAGGCGATTTGCGACCACGGCAAATGTCGACAACACGAGGAGCGATGATCGAAAGAGGAACATCGCCAGTGTGTCCACCACCTTCACCACCCTGGAAAATGACCATGTCAACACCCGCGTCGAGCACCTTGGGAGCGTGCTTGGGGTGACCAATGATACCGGCTACGACGATGTTGGCTTTGTGGAGCTTTTGCACTACCTCGACGGGAGGAACACCGACAGCAGAGACGAAGAGCTTAGCGCCAGACTCGATAATGATGTCGATGAGTTCAGGGAGCTGTCCGTTGGTGTAGTCTGTATTGGTTTTTCGTGCACCACCGCCAACCTTCGGAAGCAGCAGATCAACACCGAAAGCACCGTTCTTGTCCTTCAGATACGACTTGAGTTCCTGTACCTGCTTTCTCAAGTAAGCGGGAGTGTATCCCACGCCACCAATTACACCAATACCTCCGGCGTTGGTGACGGCGGCGGCGAGCTCAGGACCTGCAGCGACGTTCCTGTTTTGTACGACACGGCATGCAAGATAAAAATAATCGTATCAGTATGCACGAAGAAATGCTTAGAACGTGGTCGACCTCGCCTCTCGAAGTGGATCGATGACGGAGAGGAGAACTTACATACCGGCAAGCATGATAGGATGCTTGAGGCCGAACTGCTCGGTGAGCGGGGTCTTAATTTGCTGTGGGGAAGCCATTGTGTACGTTGCGATTGATTCCTACGGGGTACAGTAGAAGGTGGGGGAAGGGAAAGGGTAGGATAGATTGAATATGGTGACAAGCTATCCAGTCTATAAATGGGGGGCGAGATCGCACTGGATGCGGGATGGCAGCTCAGCTGTGGGAGCCAACCAGGGAAGAATAATAACCCAAAACTCGACCTCGCCACTAAGCATTGTACAGCATAATGACAGCGTGGACCTGACCAAAAAGACTCGGATTGAATTTACCGGTGTCTAGCCGGTCAACCCGGCGCATTCAACATCGTCCTGCCAATTTTTTCGAAAGATGAAAATAGGGTCTCGTGGAGCATTTGCCTCCCGCACGGAAAGTAAATTTACTTTCTTCTTGAACCCTGTCTCGGCTCTGACTGTCCTTGATCATGAATGGCTTCGATGGTTGACAGCTTTGGCATCAACCATCCGTACACTCATCGCCTGCATTCTCTCACCTAAGCGCTGCTCGCGTCGGTGGAGCTGCTGATCAAGATGGACCGCAACGCTCAAGAAGCGGCCGATATGGCGTCTGCCACGATTGAAGCTAATTTCGTGGGACGCACCTGTATCGTTCATATCCCAGACGGCCGTGCATTCTGCGGCACATTCGTCTGTGTCGACTCTGGTCGAAACATCATCCTCGCTGAGACCGAAGAGAGTCGCGTTTCAATCGAGGGTCGTACTTCAACCCGGAGCGTGGGCATGGTGATGATCCCAGGCAATCACGTCATTAAAGTCGAGGTTCAACAAAACGGTTCGCAAGGTCCTTCTCCAACGCAACACTCATCGCTGGGTCAAGCTGGGAGGTCAGACGATGACAACATGTATTCTTGACGGACAACCACACTCCTGCTGAATTGTAAAGATCAAAGCTAGACGTCATGGACCGCGTCGTAACAAAGGTTGTACAGGCCAGTTGAAATGGCATCAAGCTCGGCTAAATGCTCCTCGGAGGAACTGTGGACCGTTCGCTCGAGGATCCTGCTTAGCAGGGACGACAAGGGATTAAGGAAGTCCTCTTGGATAACAAAGATAGCTCGAGCTTCGTCTATTTCGCGAAGGATGTCCAAACACGTTTCAAAAGCGACGCCAAGGCTCATCAAAGGGCTTTCTGACATGTCTACCTTGGTCCGATCTAGCTCCGCTGCGAGTTTGTCGACGATGGCAGCACTGACTTGTTCAGCAATGGCAAAGGACCACATTCTTCCACGTGCTTTCAAACGATGTAAGATCCCCAATGCTATCTTCAGAACCATCTCGTCTCTGCACCAGATCAAATCTCCTAGCAGCCTCGCCGCCCTATCTGCCAACGTCAACTCGCCTATGATTGTCTTCTCTGCCCAGTTTATTCCTGCGAACGCATCGAGCAATATACCCAGCAGTCCCATGACTGTCTTGACCTCCCCTGAGCCGTCCTTTACAGTCTCTGATGCTCGTTCGAGGCTGTCCAAAACAACATGCGCTGCCTTTGTCAGCTCTTCCCCACATGCCTCACCCTCATGGAACGCAGCTAGCCGGAACAGCAATCGTATGGTCAATGCACAAGGTCCACCCCAAAACTCTGGATATCCAATCAGCCGTCGATCCAGATCGTCCCGTTCAGCGGAGAGTGCGATCTCAAGCCATTTTCGCAGCGTGTCGATAGTATGACGGGCGTCAATCGATGGCGCTTCTGTGGTGCTAATTATAGAGTGTCAGAACCTTGCCTGGGATGCAGTGATGTTGACCGGAGCGAGTATACTCACCATTTCTCCACTCGGCAACGAGGCAAAAGAACTTGCTATAGGCCTCAGTGGCAAAAGGGAGGTGTCCTGCTGGAAAGTGCTGCAGCGATCGCAGGAACAAGGAGACGTCTTGCTCTAGGGCATCGTGGGGGCCAACGATTGAATTTTGAGACCCGGCTGCGTCGCTGAGCACGATCTGGCGCTCGGATGAAGAAGTAGAAGTGTCAAACGTCAGTATCTTGAGACGGCGCTTTGATGCAAGCTAAAATGAGCCATGTCGTTTTTCAGGCTCGATTCCTACCACAGCTGCTTTGATAATGCTCTTCATCATGGTGCGTTGTTGACAAGCCTGTGTAGTACGATGTTGGCTGTGACGATCGCCAACTCTGACAGATCATGGATCAGTTTCAAATTTCATCAGAATCTGTGAGCATGGAGCTGTAATTAGCGTCTAGAACACTCTCAAAGCTGTAGTTCAGTGGCAAAAGGAGTTTGTTTCGGCTATCGGAGTATCCGCAACAGTAATTGACAGCAACATCCTGATGAGGTTGGCGATCCAAAGCACACCGTCGCACTGCAACACTTGATGCTGACGAGACTAGGATTTTAGAATGAAAGTGTGATCTCGACACTATTTAAAGGTCGTCTTCGGGAAATATCCGACATTCTTGCATTTGATGAAGAAGAGATGGAAGAGCCGACGTTGCAACACATAGGAAGTTCCGAGTCGTGAGAATCAGGATTTGAGATTGTGAACCACATAATATAACAGATTTGCTGTTTTTTTTTTTTTTTTTTTTTTTTTTTTTCTCTTTTTCGTCAATTTAACGCGGGGTGAGTTCGGCTATGTCCGGATTCATTGAGCCCGGGTCATCTTTCCCGCATTGAATTTGTATACCGCCCTGCCTTTTTCTTTCCGACATCGATATTGACACCGACACCCTCGTCAAAGAAAGCACTCGTCGGCTTCTCAAGCTGACACAACATATAGCCAAAAAGAAAAAGCTCGCTTTTAAAATGACGAGCAAGAACAACAACGATGAAGTGATGCTCTGCTGTGTCCAAGACAGCCCAGTCTCATTCGACCTCGAGGCATCGCTCGACAAGCTCAGCAGACTTGCCCTGCAGGCTGCCACAAAGGCCCGTGCTGCCGCCTCATCCCCTGATACTCCGACTGTCGTCCTCTTCCCTGAAGCCTTCCTTTCAGCCTACCCACGCGGGCTTGACTTCGGCGCAAAAATTGGCCATCGCACGGCTGAAGGTCGAAGCTGGTTCGCGCGTTATCATGGCTCCTCCGTTCCTGTGTGCAACACCGAAGGCCCGGAGATGACGGTGATTCGAAATGCGGCGAAGGACAACAGAATCACCCTCGTCGTTGGTGTCATTGAGAGGTGTGATGGGCCAGAAACGGGTAGAAAAAGGGAAGAATACGGTAGCAGCGTTGCCGGTGGAAGTGGGACGATGTACTGCACGGCAATCACAGTGGGAGAGACGGGTGAGTTGTTGAGCGCGCACAGGAAGCTGATGCCAACCGGTACGGAGAGGCTGGTCTGGGGACAAGGTGACGGTCAGGGTATCAGGGTAGCCAAAACGAGAGCTGGTAACGTCGGCGCCGTGATCTGTTGGGAGGTAAGTATATCCTTTCATCCCTCCTTAAGGACTACAACACCCTCATGTGCTGACCTCCTCCAATCTGCTTTTGACACATTGATGTTGCGGCAACAGAACTACATGCCGCTTCTAAGAAGCGCAATGTACGAGCGCGGCGTGGAAATCTACTGCGCTCCTACCGCTGACGGTCGGCCCACCTGGGTGTCTTCGATGCAGCACATCGCCATGGAAGGCCGATGCTATGTTATCTCGTGCAATCAATTCAACACTCGCTCCGATTTTCCGCAAGACTATCCGGCACTTAATGATCTCAAGCCGGATGAAGTGGTGACACGTGGCGGCAGTGTCATCATTGGTCCACTTGGTGATATCCTAGCGGGCCCATTGTGGGATGAGGCTGGTATTCTGGTTGCCAAGGTGAACAAGAGCGAGCTGATCGAGGCCAAGATGGACTTTGATGTTGCTGGGCACTACGCACGACACGATGTCTTGAGACTTGAAGTCACCGATCAGAGCGCTTGAGATGACAAGTGACATTTGTGTTCTCCAACGTGCTTCAGTAAATCTCTTCTTGTGTGTTCTCAAGGACGATTGTTCCAGATGCTGTGCAGATCACGTCCCGAATCCTGGAATATTTTTAGAGCTTTGACACTTTCACGCACATGGCTTGGTAAGGGCTTACGAGAACAATCATCAAAGGCGCCTTTCTACTGGAGTAGTTCAAATCGAAAAGACCAAGAAAAGTCACAACCACGCGAAATTGAAGCCTTGGCTTGTGCCATTTAAAACTCTGGTTCAGGCTTGGCAAGATCAATCCATCTGAATCTGGCTCAAGGTTGCAAGAATTAATTTGGACGAGACAGTAGTGAATCATTTACTTTGCAGTACTGCATGTTTAAAAGGCTTGAACTTAGTTTAAGTCTGTTGCGGCTTTGAGAGCCGCGACTATGCAAAATGGGTTGGAAATGATTTTTGGAATTTCTGAATTTCTGAATTTCTGAATTTCTGAATTTGCTGTATTCTAGTCTGTAACCTTGATCATCAACTAACGTTACACTCTTCAACTGATTTCATTTCTGAACAAGGGTCTTCGGAATTAAGTCGAGCTATGATTTTCATTATTGCCTAAGTTAAGCGTTCTGTGTTTATTAATAAGCCGGCATCGTTTTGATAGCATGGCCCATCTCCATTCGAATTGCCCTTTTGCTGTCATTACAAGTTTACACGTTGTCCGATTCGAAAGGCTTTAGCTAAAAACCGAGTAAACTAGCATGGAATTTTGGTACGTCAATCGACTTTCAATCACCGCCGCGCTCTGTTTATTCATTTCGGCCAATGCTCTTGTGTTTTTAAATGGTGTATAAGGTACAGTAGCAGCAACACCATCTCATGACTTTACGTGCAACATCTGTACAGGACAGTATGCTGTGCTCTGATTGAATTCAACACATAATCTGCTTGCTAGCGGATTGAAAGGAAACCATATAGACTATTCCTGGTAGAAGGTCAGTGCTTGGCCGGCATCGCTTGCTCACTATTGTTGCTCTGCTTGGTCGCCGCCGAAACCACTTTGCTTATACACTTTGCTGCCTTCTACAAGCCTTGTGGATAGGAACAGCAGCTCCCGATTTCCGGGTCCCATCCATGCTCTTTGGTTTACCGCCAAGACTTCGCTGTCGTGACTATCATGTAACACTTTCAAAACAATCTGGTGCTACTGCACTGCCTTTGTCTCGTAATGTCATGTCCCTTCCTCCTCGTCCATCCCATCGGTACTGCCTTTCTTCTCCAGCACGACGACCTTTCGATATGAATTGAGTAACATAGAACCTCTCGTCCTCGATCACTCCCAATCGACTCGGTACGCATGAATCGATCCCATCATTCATAAACCCTCATCATTACGTTCAAGTTCATCCTGAAGAGCCTATCAAGGCTGCCAGTCTCTCCCCGCCGTCACTATGGCATCCACACCAAGTCATAATGAACCTATCACCTCTTCATCAACACCGCCAGTGGAAAATGCCACCAAATCCTCCTCTCCAATAATGGTGACAACCTCCAAAGAGGTGCCGGACTCATCCTCTCCGTCCTCTCTACAACTCGTCGACTCTCAGTATGACCCCAACTTGTCTGCTTTCGTCATCCGACGCAACCAATTCTACGCTCTCACCAGAAAGAACTGGATAGTCCTGAGAAGCTACTGGTTCATCAATCTCCTCCGCTGTCTCAACATCCCTATTGCCTATTACATCTTCCTAGGTGAGGCCAAAAACTTTTTCAACACCACCAATGATCTCGGTCTGGGCCAACCCGCCACCATTCGACGTCTCGCGAATGACTTACACAATCCTGTGTACTGGCTAGATACGCGTACATCCACCACAGCGAGTCGCTTTAGTGCCCAACAAATTTTTGATCTTGTCCTTGAAGGTCTCGAGCCAAATCAACACTCGCTGATTCGACAGGTACAGAACGAGGAGGAACTAGGCCTCGCATGCCCACAAGCTTTCAATGGTCTTAGTTCATGTTTCGGCGCGGTAGAAATCTCCGACATCACTGCTGCTGGTAGCGTTGTTTACACCCTCCGATTCGACCCCGGGCTCAACCGAGTCAAGGTGAGCACCAACAGTGGCGATGCTGAGACCCGCACTCTGCCTCTTCAATTCGCTGTCGACTCTGCCATCCTTCAGCTCAACGGCGCCCCAGCCTCCACGTACGACCAAGTGCCTCTGGAACAGCCCTACACAATCCAGACGAATGCCGAACAGGCCGAATCGCAGCGACGCGGCTTCCTGGGTGGGGTTGACCAGCTCACAGTCCTCGCTTTCTTCATTGGCATGCTCGGCGTCGTTTGGCACCTTCCCTCATCCATCTCTGAGGAACGTGGATCGGGCATGACTGCTCTTTTGACTACAATGGGATGCGGACAGCTTCCACGCCTGCTTTCTTGGCTTTGTGGACCTGGTGCAGCTTACCTCCCGGCATGGTTTGTCATGGGTGGCTCACTCAGCGCCACACTCTGGACCACGAGCAACAAAGCACTCTGCATCTTTGCCCACGTTCTTCCCGGTCTGGCCATGGCGAGCTGGTCTCTTTTTGTTGCAACGTTCTTCGCTAGGGCCAACGTGTCGAGTATCATCACCACAGCGTTAGCCATTTTGATGGCGATCGTGGCGCTTATTACCAAACAAATTAGTGAAGGAGGCGGAATTGTGATCGGCTTGCTCTTCCCCAGTGCCTCGTTTGTTTATGAGTTCATCGCGATCTCTGCATACGAGCACGAAGGTCTGGCTGCCGATGCCACCGCCTCACACGACGGCATCAACAAAGGTCCTTCGATTCTGGGGCAAATTGTCGTTCAGGTGATTGCAATTTTCCTCTTCCCGGCGCTGACGATCTTGCTGGAACACAAACTGTTCTCTGCCCAGCCTTTCTTCCAGTGGCTGTTCCGCCGCACACCCTCGTCTTCCTCTGACCATAGCGCAACTCACTACTCGGAAAAAGGTCATGTACCGGCACTTCAAATCAACAACCTCACCAAGCAATATAGCAAGAAAGCTTCCAGTCTCGCTGTCGACCAGCTCGATCTCACCGTACCACGAGGAACTATCACGTGTCTTCTTGGCTCCAACGGCTCTGGCAAATCCACTACGATTGGTGTCGTTGGCGGCACCATTCGCCCCACGTCCGGCTCCGTCTTCATCGATGGATACCCGCGCAATACGGCTCCACCTGGATTGCTTGGCGTATGCCCGCAGAAGAATGTGCTGTACAACCAGCTGACGTGTGTTCAGCACATTGCGCTGTTCCGTGCTATCAAGCACCGACGTGGCTCTCTTGAAGATCCATCCGATCTGCTCCAAAGATGCGAACTCGGACACAAGCTCAAGTCCAAACCGAACCAATTGTCAGGTGGACAAAAAAGGAGGCTGCAAACCGCAGCGGCGCTTGTAGGGCAGAGCACAGTCCTCATGTTTGATGAAGCAACTTCTGGATTGGATCCCTTGTCGAGGAGGGCGATCTGGAAGATCTTGTTGGCCGAGAGAGGAAAGCGTTCGATCCTACTCACCAGCCACTTCCTGGATGAAGCAGACCTGCTCGGTGATCACATCGTGATCCTCGCGGCACCAGGAAAGAAGCTTTGCGAAGGCACTCCGATTGAACTCAAGACTAGATTCGGTGAGGGCAGCACCATCCAAGTCTCACCTCAGGGTACCGGTGCGATGCACGTACTGGAACAAATCGTTCCGGGAACCAGACAGATCGAAGGCATTGAGCCTGGGCGAGATACTTTCTTGGTTCCTTCCACCGAGCAAGCAGATGTTGCCAAGGCCTTGGAGGCAATTGAGGAAAAGAAAGGCGCTCTGGGCGTAGAAGGGTATGACGTCGCTGGACCTTCACTCGAAAGCGTGTTCCTGTCGCTCAACTCAGAGCACGCCCGGTCGAGCGGAAGACAAGACGAGGTTGACGAAATGGAAGGGAACGTTGGTCACGGCCAATCCTGTCTGTCTGACGGTGCCGTCGCCAGTGTCTTCGCTCTCATCTTGGCACAGTTTAGCAAGAGGATGGTCCTATACCGCCGCGTCTACATTCCCGCTATATTTGCGATTCTCGTTGCCGTGCTTGGCTCGATCGTCCCGCTCGCCTTCTTCTCCAACCGTGACCCTTCGTGTAGTCGAGGCTTTACCGATCGCGAGATTAGTGAAGGTGCTACTTTCTGGAACAATGCCACTCGCACTACGGATCTGCTTTACGCGGCGCCCGAGGCCAACGCTCAAATTGTATTTGGCACAGGCTTTGCGCTAGACTCTGTTTCTTTCGATCGCGTGGCCCTTGACCAATATAACGCCACAGTAGCAAGGCTGTGGAACGAAGGGCAGCCACTACCAGCCGGTATTTCCCTGCCTGGCACCAACGGCGGCCTCAATCAATTTTCCTACCTTGCTGATGAAGGCCCCATCTACCCGATCGCAGCTCTCAACCTCGTCACCAACGCCGGTCTCGCGTCTGTCCGCAATGCCGCCAACGCAGCCAATGGTTCACCTACAATCACCGCTTCCTTCCGCCCTCTCAGCAAGCTATCTCTGGGTAACGGTTTGGGTTCTTCCCTAAAGTGGGCTGTAGTTTTTGGTCTGGTTCAAGCAGTATGGCCCGCCTTCGCTGCCCTCTATCCTTCTGCGGAACGCAACAACCGCGCCAAAGCCATGGCACTCACTAACGGCATGCGCGCAACTCCTCTCTGGTTGGGGCACCTCTTCGCCGAAGTTCCAGTGATTTTGATCTCGACCATCCCCGTCGCTCTCGTCTACGCTTATGCTTCCCAGCAATTTGCGGGAGAAGGAGTCTTCTGGGTCGTACTCTTCCTTCACGGAGTAAGCTCAACGCTGCAAAGCTTCGTCGTAAGCTTGTTCGCGCCCAACCAGTTGGCTGCGTTTGCGATCGTCGCAGCGTGGAATGTTTTGGCCTTCTTGATCTATTTCGCCACGACATTGTTGACAGTGACCTACTACGTGGGTAACGGCTTGGCAGGTGCGTTGGACGCAGCGTATTACGTCGAGGCGATTCTTGCTCCGAGCGTCAGTGTTACTCGGGCTGGATTCGTGTCTGTTAACCTGTTCAATCTCCTCTGCAATGGAAGAGGTGGACGCAAGAGTGGAGGAATCGCAGCAATTGATCTGCTAGGTGCTCCCATCATCTACACAATTGTTTGGGCCATCATTTGCTTTGGTATCCTTTTCGCTCACGATTCGGGCTACCCACTCATCCCTGCCTGGCTTGGATTCCTCTCATTGCGCAAGCGCAAGAGCAAGGCTCGCACCGACACTGACGAAGAGTCAAAGGTGCAACCAGATGGGCAAGGTGTGAGGGAAGAGGCGGTTCGACTAGACTCGGACTCTTGCGACGACGTACTGCAAGCAAAGCATCTCGACAAGTCCTATGGCTCTCTCCATGCGGTCGACGACGTCTCTCTCGGCGTGCGTCGTCACGAGACTGTTGCGCTGCTCGGTATCAACGGTGGAGGAAAGACCACCACCCATGCTCTTATTCGCGGAGAACTCACTCCCGACTCCGGTAGTGTGACCATTGCTGGCATCCGTGTTACATCACGACGCACACTCGCGAGAAGCCACATAGCCTCCGTCCCTCAATTCGATGGTCTAGATCCTCTGCTCACCGTTCGAGAACACCTCAGAGCGTATGCCCGCGTCAAAGGTGTTGCGGCTTCAGAACGCAAGACCAACGTCGAATCCGTCATGCATCTTACCAATCTGACGCAATACGCCGATCGCAGAGCAGGAGCTCTTTCTGGAGGAAACATGCGCAAGCTCTCGCTCGCCATTGCTCTACTTGGCAATCCGAGCGTCTTGCTTCTCGACGAGCTTTCGTCCGGAGTAGATTCTTGGACCAAGCGAGGTCTCTGGCAAACTCTCCGACGAGCTGGACAAGGCAGAGCAACCCTGCTTACTTCGCACAGCATGGAAGAGGCTGCGGCACTGTCGAATCGCGTTGTCATCCAAGCTTCACGCATCCTGGCGTTGGATACTATCACTAACCTGCGTCGTTCTCACCCTGCTTACGAGCTGCAGTTGGATATAGCCCAAGATCAACGCAACTCGAGCGAGACCTATATCAAGCTGGACAGGTTTGTTCGCAACTTGTTCCCTGATGCAAAGATAAGTGACGAGGCGAGTGCACGTTTCGAGATCCCTCTGGATGGACAGGAGAACGTGGCGCATGTGTTTAGAAAGTTGGAGCTGGCAAAGGTGGAGAGAGACGAGGCTGGTGTGGTAGGGTATCAGGTTAGTCCCGTAAGTTTGGAGAGTTTGTTCCTCCAGATTGTACGCAAAGCACAGAGCGATGCTGCTAGGGATGAGATTGGAAAGCATCATCATCATTAAAATTCATGGAATGCATCGCTTCACTTTCTCGTTATTAGGTTGGAATCATAGACATTTTATTTTTTTTTACTCCCAAAACATTCTTCGCACCAATTCTGACTGCAACATGATGCTCCTGAGCCTGGTCTGTGTGAGAGAGAGAGGAAGAGATTGAGCTCATCGTAGGGAGGGACGAGACGGTTGCACTCATTTATTCGAAAAGAAGAAAGCCA
This sequence comes from Melanopsichium pennsylvanicum, assembly GCA_900208305.1. Taxonomy (NCBI): domain Eukaryota; kingdom Fungi; phylum Basidiomycota; class Ustilaginomycetes; order Ustilaginales; genus Melanopsichium; species Melanopsichium pennsylvanicum. Next base: position 163,288 of record OAPG01000012.1, read on the forward strand.
TGCATTGTCGTTGTCTCATTAAGCAATTCTATTCCATAACGATACGTTGAATGATCAGTAAGTACAAATTGCTCTAAGGATAGAACAAATTGTTTGAAATGTTATCTGTTTGGTCTAAAGCCCAAATCTCTCCACAAAAGCCTTGATCAATCCCATACCCTTTCTATGGGTCTCCATCGTCGTCGTTCGCACAATAATGACTGCATGAGCGTTCAATACGTCTTCGAAGTGTGCTAGATGTTTCTTGACCTGAGGAAGGAGCGACTTGTTGTTCAAATTTGAAGCGGTTCTAAGCTGGATTTGTGTGAGCGGAGTTTCGCTGGTGGGGATATGGTATGACTCTAAAGGACTAAGTGGAATCGTTTCGTCGTTGGACTTGACAATGTATCGATCGTTGTATTTGTTTTCAGATTCGATCGTGTTTTGTTCCGTAGCCGAAGATGTGCAAGACGTAGACTCGGTCGTCGATTGAGCAGATTCTTCGGCGACATAATCCTCTCCTACTTCACGAAGTGTTTCTTCCACCTCTGCTTCGACTTCAGCCAACAATCCACGTATTCTTGTCCTTTCCAGTTTCTCCTTTGTAGCCTTATCCAATTTGATCACCTTGTTTCCCTTTTTTCCATGCTTTGATGTTTTGATACTTTCTACTGCTTCGTCGTGATCGTTTGGCAAATGTCCGTTATCTAATCCCCACATTCGCTCAAATTCTTCCACCCTCTTGTTCGACACCCTCGAATCACTTGTGAGTTTATGCAAGACCAAACCCAGCATGATCGGTAATAACACCGGCAGAGCCACCCAAGCAACGTAGTTCAGGGGAAAAGTGAATGGAATACGTTGCGGGTTGAGGATCCACGGCAGGTTCTTTGGACTCAATTTGCCCGCTACTTGTTTCCACATTGGATTCATTTCGGGTTCGGGAACTTTCGCAGCATAAGAAGAGAGGAGCACCGCATGATCCGAGTCGCGAGTGAGGGTGAGGTGTAAAGGAGCGACAAAAGGATCATGAGGTGAAAACGAGGCGGTCCGATAGGGAACGGTCAAATCAGCCACTGCGTTGGCGTAAATATCTATGCGGGAGAAGAGACGAAGAGCGCGGTGGAAAGTAAATCTTGGATCCGAGAGAGCTTCAATGAGGCACATTCCTCCTTCTTGGCTTTCCGCATGCGCATGCGCATGCGCATTGCTTGTGAGTGCGTCCGAAGACGATGCCGGGGGAGAAGAATTTGACGGGGTGTTGTCGGATGTTGACGAAGGGGGAATCCAGCCGCGATCAGCGAGATAAAGCTGTTTCCCAGAGCGTCCGAGGGAGCGGGAGCCGACATATTTCGCCACCTTGCTAAAGGTGGAGCCAGTCTCTGTAATGCCCAGATGTGGTGTTGCGATGGTCGAGAGCGATGCTGGGGTGGGTCTGGATTGAAACGAAAGCTGCGTTCTCTTCTTCTTCGCAGCAGATGAGCTGTTCTGATCAGCCAGGAGCATGCTGAAGAAGCCATCAGAAAGCATCACCCCGGCGGCATACCTGACGATCAACCCACCCAAACTGTACCCTATCAAGCTCAATTTGACAACTCTAGCCTCACCATTACCCCTACTGGCTCCCGTATCCTCTTCTTCGCCTTCGTTGATTGCTTCCTCTTCTTGCTCGATCCTCTTCACCTCGGCATAGACATCCGTGACAAGGCGCTCGCCACACCAATCGATACCGTCGTACGTAAAGTCACCCGCATTCACCCCACTGTTCAACACGACCAACCTGATATCACCCCTCTTGCTGTTAGGATGACTGTCCGCATGGGTTGCAATGGTATCTAATGATTCCGGTGGGACAAGAGTAGATGCGGAGGCGGGGGAGATAGTGCCACCGTGGTACTTGGCTAGCGTGGATGTGAGAAAAGAGGTGTTCTGAGGTGTTCCCCAAAGGCCGTGATGGATGACGACTAGGTGAACTTTTAAAGCTGGCATCGTGCCCCTTAGTATCGGTGTGGAACTCGATGGGGGAAGCAGAGATGGAGAGAGAGAGGTCAGCGAGATTGAAGCTCACCAGGACGATGATGACAGGACAATGTTTTGGCAAGTTTTATGAGAGAACAGCGGTGTCGGGTGGCACGAGGAGGGTCAAGTGGAGGAAAGCGGCGGTGTTATCACATCAAGCGTGGTTTTTCAGTGTCCTCCGCGGGAATTGGATCGGCAGCAACTCCCTAAACAGTTGATGCAGATCCGCTTTTGGTTGTGTGCTGACGCGCTGAGTCTTCACAGCGGCACACAGCCTCCCAATAGCTCATCACAAAGTTCAATCCTTAAATGGCGAGCTGAAAGATTGGGGCGACAAGCTCAGATGAGATCGACCTCGACTGAACCTCGATTTTGCCTGATGTGGCAACTGTGCGCTTGACAAGGCAAGCGAAAAGCATACCAGCGTCTGTAACGGTTCATGCTTTGTTTGGTCTGCTCGTACGGTGACGCAAGCGTGTATGCCGTACCGCAAGCTTAGTCCTGCCGCGAGTGTGACAATAAGACAGATCCTAGCTGACATAAGAAAACGGTGAGAGATGGATGCAATTGCAGCCTTACGTTTATAGCAAACCGGATGATGATGTAGAAGTACAGAAAGATATTAGATATGCGATGACTAAGAAAGGATGCGATATGCGGTGCGACTGTCATTCGAGAAGGATAGTGAAAAGCGAGAGAAAATGGCGACTTGCGCTCAACCTTAGCGCGTATGTATAAAAACAAAAATTGTCAACCTGTTGGATCAACTCAGAAGGTGGTCTCCTTGCCAAAGTTGCAAAGGTACGCTTCCCAATGATCGAAGTAGTCCCTCCGCTTGTCACCGTTCCCATTCTGCTTCTTAGGGGCAATGCGTAAAGGCGCAAAGGGTTGCTCAGCCTTGATCTTGGGGCTGGGTCGCTGAGCTTCGACTGTTTTCCGAGCAGCTTGGGCCCGAGTAAAGTCGATGACGCAAGCAAGTGTTGCACTTGGCGGAAGGAAGATGGACGCCTTGCGATGGGATTCGTTGTCCACTGCATCACGTGCGTGTCTAGACACTTCGCGACGGGATGGGGTTCTTGCAGCCGTGCGGGATGGAGCTCCGGGAGTGAGAGGCGAATGCTCCTCATCGGAACTTCCCAAACCTTGGCTGGACGCCGCCCGGGCTGGAGGATGAGAAAACGACAGAAGCCGCGACTGGTCAGGGTGTGGAGGTAGGCCGGACCTGGGCGAGAGCGAGTCATCGCATACGAGCTGTGGCTTAGGTTTGCGATCAACGTTGGAGAGGAACAGCATTCGAGCACCGGTGTAGTCGAGTTGATGGTCAACGATGGGCCAGAACCGTTGATGGTCAGGGGCCCTCTTAGCTTCACGTTCATCATAGAGCTCGACAGGGGCAAACGACGAGGCACCAGCAAATCGAGACCAGCCAATTGGGGCGGTGCGTGTGGCCGAGAGGAGTCGAAGTTCAGGCAGCACATCGGTCTTGCCGGCGCTCACTTGAGTCAGCGGCGCATGCGTGGTGGCGCGAGATGAGGTCGAGCGAGGGCCTTTCCTTCTGGATCGAGAAGAAGCGAACGTGGGCGAAGAGGAAACTTGTGCCTGGTAGCTTTTTGCGAGTTGGCGGTCGCGTTGCTGGTTGCGGGCCATGCGCCACGAAGCAACGGAAGGAGCACGAACATCCAAGTGAGAGAGGCGGGTCGAGCCGAAAGCGCTGTTGGCTAGGGAAGGAAGACCGATAGATCGCTTTCGGCTAACTGTATTCTGCGCGAGGCGACTCTTCTTGCTGGGTTGGGGCAGCATGATGTCGCCTTCGGAAAGTACCCGCTTAAATGTTAGGCTCGGTCGAACCTGGTCGAAACGGTTTTCGAAGGTGTAACTCTTGCGTGAAGCATCATGAGTGTAGCTGCCGGCGCTCGAGTCGGAAGCTTCTGTCGTTGGAGTCTGCGATGCAGGAGCCGCGAAAGAAGACTCGCTCGCAGGTGGCGATGGAGACAGACACTCTTCGCGCTCGACTAATAGACTGGACCTTGAGTCGTTTGAGGTGTCATGCTCGATAGGCCAGGAGAAACCCGTTGTGACAGCCAAAGATGAGGCCGCGGATGGTGTGGACAGCGACTGCATGCGAGCACGCATTTGCTGGAAGGAAGCCGACTGAAAGGGTTCAAGTTGTGCCGAAAATCTCGGCGATGAGGTACAAGATTCAAGTGTACTTATGGACGAGGCGGAAAGAGAAGCTCCACTCGATCGAAGCGACATGGCGATCAAAGAGGAGCCACAAGAGCAGCGAAAGGAGCGAGCCTGATGACGAGCCAAAGTCGCTGAGACGGTACCAGCTTAGCTGTCCTGAGAGTCGTTTGTGTTGCTAGCTAGAACTTGAGAAGCTGCTGTGGCAAAGCATAGATCTCTGACCAGATCAGGAAGAATTTTGTGCTGTATCCCGTGGTAAAGGACGAAGCGGGATCGACGTCGTTCTAAAGCGGTGAGGTGTCTCTGTAGCGTGTAACTTATAGAAGAGGTGGAAGGCACTGGGCTGACGGAGTGGTTAGTGGTGGTGGTGGTGGTGGTGGCGATGGTGAGTCAAGAAGAGGACAGAAGACGAGGAGAAAAGGTGTTGTCGTCCAGGGCACGAGGAAAAGAGCTTTATTGGGATCCCAACAAGCGGGCTGACAGGTGGGGCTTGGTGAGAGCTTGCATCAAAAAAAGAAAAGGGTCGGATGCGCGACGTCGAGTAGACCCGCAAAAGAAGGCTAGAAGTGAGCGCAGCTCTGTGCCGATCTGGATGTAGCGGTGGTGACACCTCAAAGAGGCTGAGAGGGCCTCTACCTAAGGCTGCAAAGAGAGAATAGAGTTAAGAGGCGCAAGGATCGAGCTGAAGAACAGGCGGGGGGGAGAGACACTACAATACAGCAGCTCGATCTTGGAGAGCATCGTGATCCAGACAAAGGGACGAATAGGTCAAAGGCACAAGATGAGTCAAGAGCCTTAATTTTGGGTGGTCTGGTGTCATTGAAGCGCCTCGATTGTGGTGCATGCTCTCTACAACACGGTCCATCCGCGTCACCATCACCAACCTTAGGGTGAGTTTCCTGGGTGCGAGGTGCGACGTGGGATGCTGATGGGATAGCGCACACGAGCTCGGTCATGCTTTGCCCTTGCTCACAAAAGTGATTGCGTTCCTGTTCTCAAACGATTCGTACTCAACAGCCGGAATGAAGTGGCCCCGAATGCTTTGCTCAACTTGGACGTACAAGGGAACCGAATCAAGCCGAACACGCTGCCATGCACAGCAAAACAATCACACAAAATGCAAAATTATGCACAGGTACTGTAGAAGTAGAGGGGCTGGTCATCGTCATTCATCTGTGCAGGAGCACCAATCTGTATTCGATGGTCAAATCGCTTTTCAGCGTTTTGTCGTGATCGATGATGGAGGAGGAAGCCGCGACCGTGTCTGATGCCGAATTAGAAGCCATATTCTGGGTCGCGCCTCAAGATCACGCTTGCTTTTGACTTTGGCTTCGAGTGGATCACTACTGCACATCGAGTAACCAGTAAAAGCGCTGCTCGTGTGACTCGCTTTGACAGGGATTTTAAATTTCCGTATTAAAGCGAAGGGCGAGTGCGTTAAGTTAATTCTGTTGTTTACAGCAGCCTATCCTATCAGCTGAGGTGCATCAGATTCTGGTTGTGTCAGCTTGTAAGTTTTTGGAAACGACTCGAAGCGTCATACTCAAACGACGCACTGTGGGCCCGAATCCATAAAAAAAAAAAAAAAAAAAAAGCAGAGCAAGAATGCATCAGAGCCAAGCCAGCTTTGTTTCTCGCTATTATGACCTTTTTCGTGGCAATCGGCACATCCGCTCGTCTCGCTTAGCCTCGCGTGCATCCGAACCAGCAGCCATCGTGCGCCAAATGGCAGGGACAAAGCGGCGGTCCATGGCCATCGGTGATTTTTGTTTGGTTTTACCCTTTGTTGGAAATTCTGCGCTGGAGGGGCACAAGAGAGAGGTCATAACGTCACATGTAATTTCAGAAAAGATCGTCTAACACACCCAGATGTTTCTCTGAATGACCACAACGCGACCGCATACACCCACACACACTCACATGTAACAGACGCTCGATCGGGAGCTCACCGAAGATGGAAACCTGGCCATCGGATGCCACCTGCGTAGAGCAGTCCGAACCTGGCCACCTTTCTTTGATGACCGTCTCTGTGGCGTATGCGCGCGATGACGGGACACTTTGCTGTGTCTTGTTCCGTAGCATGAGGAGTAGTCGCATTGAATTTTTCGAGAAGCATATCGCACGACAAGTGGCAGCTTGGGTTTCAAAGAAAGAGTAAAGATACACATGAAGTGCTTCATTTCGAGATTGACAACGACGCAAAGGTGAGCCTCGACTCAACACTTTGAGCCGGTTGACCTTGCAGCTGGGTGGTTGCAGCTGGGTGGTTGCAGCTGGGTGGTTGCAGCTGGGTTGTGAAGGGAATGGGAAAGAATGCACTTTTCCCAAAGATCAGAAAGCCCTATTTCTACCAATCGAATCAGAGCCTCAGATACGCTCGTGTGAAGTAGTAGACACTCAGTCTCTTTCGCCAACTTGTTTGGCTGAGCGAGAGATGATGACAAGTTGGCACGGTTCCGAACTCAACTCGGTCGCAGTGGTGATTATACTGAGGATGACAGCATCTGATGTTGACACCACTACGCAAGAGGCACGAATACGGCCAGTGTACAAGCTTGCTACGCGAGGCTTCTTCTTGGCTTGCATTTTTGAGATTGCCTTGCAAACATCGAAACGAACATGCTATAGCTCGCGACTTCTTTTTTGGATATGGGTCTCTCCCCATTCACGATTCGGAAGAGGCTGAGTCGTCACACGTTTGCACTGCGACGAATGCACTTTAGGTTGCACCCGATGCGATGAGAAGTTTGTGGTTGAAGCGCGAATTTGCGCAAGCAAGGCTGACGAACGCAGACCAGATGGCATGGCTGGCGCGACAAGCCACAGTACCCATCAGCCGGAAGGTTACGTTCAAGACTTTAGACTTTCACCGATCGACGTCTCCATTGCCCTGAACAAGGTTGGATTCTGCCCCGCGCGCGGTTGTGAGCTTTAAATTCGATCAAGAAAAGCAGACGAGGATCGAGAAAAATTGACATTTCTGGATGTTGCCCCAAAAAATGAACTGATTGAAGGAGCACGAGGAAGCAGCTGTTGACAGCGCCTACATACTGTGATTAGCGATCGTAGATTTCTTATCCAGCCTCACTTTTTTGCATCTCTTTCTCTCTGTCTCATGGCTTCCCGAACTGGATCTGAACACTAAGCCTCGTTGATCTGGACTACTCGACCAGCGTAAGCGCTTGCATCCCGAGCAACAGGGAATTTGCAAACTTGTCAAAAACCCGATCCAAACGAGCTGCATACGTTCCTCTCCCTTTCTCTCCCTTCTTTGTCCACCCGAGAGCTCGTCCGAGGATGACTCAACCATCCACGAGTCTCGGACAATGAGTCTTGCTCACAGTACCGGTGAAGCTCAAACGCTGGCTGAACGATGCCATCACTGTTTCGAATCATCGTCTCGATCTTCGGTGTTGCTTAATAATGGTGATGCGAAGGTTCCGGCTGGAAGCAGTAATGTGGAGCCGAGCCTGTTGCCTGTGCGCATTCTTCCCTGTTTGAATATAAGACTAGACTCACAGCAAGGCGGGCAACCTAAAAACGAACCAGCTTGACAACCCTATGCGAAAATGTAAGACCTGACCTCCCTGCAGCCCCCACGTGGGCCAATTGAAAAGCTAAAGATCCATACGCACGCTGCTCAATATGGACTCGACGAACCACAGCTTTGAGCAAGAGTGTGTGGTACAGATCGAAGGAAGGCTGTGATGGAATAGGGTGAGAGGCTAGGCAAGTGTTCAACCCAAAGACGGGGGCGTGTTTTCATCATGCACCTTCCGATCTGACGTGCATGTTTTGTACACCAAATTCATAGTATGATGTTAAGGTATTTCTTCCATACCAGTTTGCGGTCGGAAAAAAAATATGTACTCAATCGTTTTTGAGAAGGTTCCCTTCGTCGGCGTTGTCAAGGATTGCACAGCGCAGAGCGGAGTTTGACCCCAAAGCGTGAGATTCTAGACCCAGCGCAACCCACGCTAGACGCACATCCTTGTCTTCTCTCTCTTTGATTCTGATAGACTGCTTCAGCTTCGTCTCAATAGAGTAAATCTGGCCAAACCGTATGAGACCAAAGTCGACTTCTTTCATGCTTTTTCAGCTTAAAAAGTTTACTGCACCTACAGTGGTTAACTGATCTATGATCATCTCTCTCAAACTGCGACACTCTCTTTTTTCTTGATTGTTGTTTGATTTAAAAGCAAGTTTGAGTCTCTGAGACAGATGAAGCGCCTTTTAAGCATGCACGACAGTAGTGTAATGTAGTTTTAATTTTACATTACTTTATTGTAGACTGTGTGGTTGGTTGCTTTTCTTGTTTCTAAGCCGAGAACAATGGCATCCGCGGCACCGCCTGCACCATGTTTTTTTCTTTTGTACTTTTGGGTAGCATTTGACATTTTTTTTCGGTCCGTCGTCGTATGTGTGTCTGGGTTGCAGATGATGCGACCCAGACGATGGTGATGATGGTGGTGGTGGTGGTTCGGAGTTCGGCATGAAATTACAAAAAGCATATCTGTAGAGTAAATCACAGTACGTTGTTGTCAACGATTTCAGTTTCCGAACATCATAAATTGCCTTTGACTTCGACCCCTTCTCTCTATTTTGTTCTTCTTCTTCTTCTTCTTCGTCTCAATTCATGTCTGACAGCTTTATTTAGGTTAGACTTCTACATATTGATACAAAATTTAGCTAGAGATTACTACTTTGGTCTCGCCTTCCTTTCCGCAAACAAGCAAGCGAAACTTTGAAACAATTGTTTTATTGATGAGGAGCATGTCATTCGAACAAAACAAATCATTCGAGATGAGCGCTCCAGCTTTAGAAGGGGGAAGGTTTCGAACCCAAGATTGAGACAAACCGACGGAGCAGAACCCCATCATTCATCCAAAAATGGTCCTGTGTTGTACAGAGAGAGATGATCTTGATGACTTGAGTGGAGCATTTCGTCTTCCACTTGCATCTGCACAGCGTACACAACATCTCGATCCTGTCAGGATAAACTTCGTTCATACTTTTGTGACACCATCACAATGACTATCATGGACATCTCGTACCCGAGCTACACCGCGTAATGAGAAGAAAACTGTCATCTGGCACCGCAATTACACTCAATCAATTTCCCCCAATAATAAAAGGAAGAAAAAAAAGGAGACAACAAGCCTATACTACTGCAAATTAATTACTGTACAGTTACAGTTCTGTACGATGCGTACATCTCGACATCATCGATGACGACGAAACTTTAAACACTTCATACCGTATTCTATCCCCCCACCCTCTCCTTTCCTTTCTCTTCTTCCTTTCCTCGACAATTGCCTGATTGAGAATAGTACAGTAAATTTCAAGTGCGAATCCCCGGGATCGTCATCATTGACCCTTTTTTTTTTGTACCCTCCACGAAATCCAGGTTTTTCTTTTTCCCTATCAAGGTCGAGTTTCCGTGTCCTACTGCGCCTACAATGCTTTATATTCCCTTAAAATCGACAATCGTCATACCATATCTTGCTTGTATCTGGTTCATGCTAGACAACGGCGATCTGATAAAACTTTAAACTGTACTCGCTCCATACATTGTGGTGGGAATCATTTTTCCTACTTTTCGGCGACTTGTTCCTCCGGCGTTCAAAGCATAATAAAAAGCGGTACACTGGCACCGAAGTTTATCATCCTCAAATCATCTCGTGTCAAACTTGGCAAACTAACAACTTTTGACAGTCACTTGTATGTTTGAGCCCGGCGACGACTTGGTTGAGCTCCTTTTTGGAGGCATTAAAGCAAACCTTGTTGGCGAAGAAACTCGATTTCCGATGACGCCAACCACCTCTTAGGCTCAAGAATCTCCTCCTCCTCCTCTGCTGCAGTCCCTTCCTCACTACTTTTGCACAACAGTCCACTTCGCGGCACAACCTCACCCATAACTCTTCCCCTTCCACTGTTAGGTCCAACTGCATACCTCGATTTGACGAGTTTGAGCTGTTGATGCCCCACATCAACCGGTATGATGCCGATTTTGGCTCGAATACCTAGTGGATCGTTCTTTCTTGCCTGAACTCTTTCTGTTAAGAAGCACGTCGATGAAGAGGACTCGGACGAAGAGGCGGTACAGGCAACATCTACAACCAACAGCAAAGGCGTTTCGTCCAGTATTCGACCATACAAACGACGTTGTGTTCGGACATGAGAATAGTCTCTTGGATGCGAATCCCACCCTTGTTTTCGTAACTCTTGCTTTCGATGTTCGGATCTTTCCATCTTGGTACGATGTTGCTCCATCTCGGTTTTAGCTCTCATGAGAAACGTTGTGCTTATCATCATCAACTTTGTATTTGTCAAACCTTTTCGTCGCGCCAACAATTCTTTTGAGAAGCGCTTGGGACGATTCGAAACGACTTCTGAGCGAGGTCTTGCTTTTTTCTCCAAGTGAGCAAATATCGAACTCTCTTGGTCACCATTGGAAGAGCGAACAGTAGCAGCACTTTGTACGTCAAGAGGAACCATGACCTTTCTCAAATACGTTCTGATGAATCTCGCGTTTGCATTCGATACTCTTCTCCTTCCTTTGGCTTTACCAAATTGTTTCACCAGCGCATCATCTTCCGCTGGCAACCATGGCGGTGGAGCTCTTCCCGTGAGATGGCTCACGCTTTTCACCGGTGCACCATTCATGCTGACTTCGCTTAACAAGAGCGCCGTGATGATTGGCGAAAATTGCTTCTTCCGCAGATGCTTCTCATGATATTTGAGCTCGTTCGAAGATGTTGATGGGATAGGGGAAAGGTCGGAGAGGATGTCACGGCGAAGCTTCCCACTACGAGCGTACGCGAGGGAGAGTGCTCGATGGACTGAGTGTTCCCAGCCAAAGTTGGCGTCTGCCAGATGGCGACGATGGGTTCTTGCACGGAGGATGCGTTTGATGGAGGTAGGTAGAGGCCATAATGAAGATTTTCTCGGAGATGGTAGCGGAGTTGAAAGGAGCGGTTCAAGGTTCTTGCGTGCAAGAAAACGGTGGGACGAGTAGATGATGGGGTCATCAAGTGTTAATGAAAGCAAACGGGCTTGAGTGAGGATCGTTCGGTAGAGGTGCTTGAGACCTTCTTCAGAAGCTTGCGCTACCAGGGATGTAGATGAGGTAGAGGTTGATGCTAACATGATTTTTGATGTCCCATGAGCCACCAGATGTGGTAGTTTATGGGATAGTGTGTGACTGACCGACGAGGAAGAGAGGAAGAAAGTCAACGTAGGAACAAAAGACATTATTGCTGGACCCTGAATTTTTGGGCGATTCTGGGCCGACTTCCGAAAATCGCTCTCAAGAAGAACGAGAAACGCACACGCACATGCCACGCAACACCTCCTCGCCCTTTTGTCACTTAACAACTTCACATCTCGTACTTTGACAAAAGCAACGACGCCTTAGCACACCATGTCGTCGTCATCCTCTTCGTCCTCAACATCAGCTCAAGCAAACAACAGCTCCTCTGCTGCAACAAGCTTCTGGGACGGCCTATTCAACTCGGTCTTTTCGCCGGAATACAACACCATCCCACAACGCATCATGAACTTTTCGTTCTACGGCCTCTTCATCGTCCTTTCCATCCTCATCTTCCTTACAAATTACAACCCGCATGTGATTGCGCTACTTACACTGGCAGTGGGGTTATGGATGAGCGTCAACTGGTAAGCCAAAATTACGCTGTATAATGTATAAGAGCAACATAGCAAAAATCCACCTAACACGGATTTGTATTTGCGATCAACAGGTTCATGAAGGAGCTCGCCAAAATGCCTGCATCAACTAAGCAGGTACAGCAAATGCCAAATGCAGAAGAGATTAAAAAGGACCTCTGAATCACGGCAGAATCGCACATGTTCTTTCCTTTTTTCTTTTTTTTTTCTCTTTTTCCAAACATTCTTCATCACAGTCCACGATCGGAAACCTATGCAAGCAAAGATACCTTCAACCACAAACAACTTTTTCAGCATTTGTCCGCATGCACGACCACCAATTCAATGCCGAGTCCCAAAAGTAATTCATCGATTTGCATCTTAAAACCCAGGCCTAGTTATACGAATGCTGACAAGCGTACCAATACATGCACAATTTTACTTGACGGAAGGGTCCCTCCTCGTATGGGATGAATTGGACCGATTCAGCCTATCCGCTTTGGGCGATCCAACTCCCGAACCCTTATCCTTTAGCAAGGACTGGAAGAAGCTATGCAGCACCTCGGACTGTTTGGGCGCACCTGGCGAAGTGGTTCCTGAAACCGCTGGACTGGTAGGTCGACTGCTTTTGATATTATCGCCACCTGTCATTGCTGCCACGGCTGCTGCTGCGGCTGCCGAATTTGTCTCGCGTTTGGATGACGAGCTAGTGCTTGCCTCGAGTCGTGGACGTTCTGGTTTGGAAGGTGTGACATCGTCGGCATTGACTTGTCTTGACATGTACTTTTCCACTGACGGAAGGCCAGCGCTGGAACCGGTCATAGGCCCAACAACGCCTCGTTTGCTGAATTTGGATCTCGGGTCGGGATCCTTTTGCAAAGCAGCATGGTGTTGACCCAGGAAAGCTTGCTCGTCGGGAATGCGCACTCTGCTCGTCGTATCCTTGCCCACGGGTGCTGCTTCCCAGTCCGAAACAATGTCTTCATATAGGTTCATGGCTGATTGCACTTCATCAGCGCCACCACTGCCATCGTTGGACGCATCGCTCCGTCGATCCGCTTGCAATTCTTTCTCCAATCGGTCTTCCACCTGTTTAGTCTTTGGGAGATTGCGAGTGCGACGAAGCTTGTCAATTTCGCAATCGTTGTCCCAAGCTTTGGCCATGCTGCGGCAGTCAAAAGGCTCGCGAAGCGCTTTGATCTTACCCCAGCTATCCCAGCCGGCGGGTACGAGTAGCGTGTCTCTATCGGTTGTGGAGGCGCGGTAAGGGAAGCCAAAGACGGTGACTCCTCCGGCTGCTGCGCTGTTTGATGAAGAGTTTGTGGCGTTGAGCTGTTGTTGGGATTGGAGTTGAATGTTGGAAGGTGTGAAGAGGCGATGGAGGAGGTAGGAGCGCAGAATGTCGATCGACTGTGTACGCGCGGATGAAGTGTAGAAGAGTGCTGCGCCATACTTCATGCAGATGGTACGAAGCACTTGCTGGATGTAGTCGAACTGCTCCTCTTTGAATTGCTTGTCACGCTCAAGGCGTGGAATTGCATCTGCCTTTGTGCAGACGACAACGATTGGTATGCCGATATTGTCTGTGAGTGTACCGTCCGCGAGAGGATTGGATTCTTGGCCATCGAGCTGCACGCTGACGTTGGTGATGGGCGCTGGGAAGGCGTGGGTGCCGCTTGGTGAAGGCTCGGATGCGGAGCCATTTGGTTGTCGCGTGCCATCGGTTTGACCAGCGTCTGGGATCCTTTGTGAAGGCTCGACGTACGCCCTGATGTATGCCTCGAGACGCTCCTGGATTTCGCCGAGAGCGACGCGCGTCCTGCTCCACTTTGTATCGCGCTGTTGCTGTGAAGAAAGTGCACCATCGGAAGCACGGTCTACGAGCTCGTGAAGGATACTGAGCCAGTTTCGAAGATGTTCCAAAAACGTCCATGGATGCTCCCAGTCGAGCAAGATGACTATGATGGTATCTTTGAGAGAATCGATGGACGCTTTGGGAGATACAGAGAGGGAGGGGTTGGGTGATGTGGTGGTGGTGGTGGTTGAGGAGAGAGTTGCTGAAGCAAGTGCTGCCATTGCGGCTGCTGTATCTTGTTCGGTGGAGCTGAGATTGGGTTCTGGGAAAGCGAAAGGGAGCAACGAGGTGTAGGCGTGTTGGGATGAGTGAAGGGTATAAGCGCCGACGCGAGCTACGATCTCGTCCTTATCGTTTTCATCGCCAATGTCAAAGTAGGCGTAAGCCAGACCAAGGTCATTTGACAAAGTGGTGTTGTTTAAGGAAGAAGAGGCAATTGAATTGTCGTCGGTTGGTGGTGTGGAAGTGGCGAGAGAGTATTGAGAGTTTGCAGTGATGAGCCCATGGGGTGATGTGGAAGCAAGAGCGGAGAGGAGGGATGTCTTGCCAGATTTTGGCTCTCCGAGCAGGACGATGTTCTTTGTCAAGATAGCTTTCGAGCTTTTGACGCTGTTCAAAATGTTGGACCACAGATCTTGGTGAAGAGGCGTATCGTGTTGCGATGAGTGGGTGGGTGTTGCTTTGTTTGCGTGGGTGTGTGGAGATGTTTTGATTGAAGAGTTGGCATGGTCGAAAGCAGAGGATAGACTGGCTTGCGCCTTGTCAGGAGTAGCAGGTGGTGCCATGATTAGCGAAGTTAATATCACTCTGTGAACGAGTAGCGCCAACGGAGGAAGTAGACCAAGTGAAAGAGATGATGATGTTGATGATGATACAATCCTAAAAGCAACTTGAATGTTACACATATACATACACAAACACATATGAATTATTAATACTTTTCACAAAGTAACACACCAAAGTGTGTGTCTATGTAGTCCAATCGGGCGATCGGGATCAAGCTATTGGACAAAATTGAGATTGGACGCCTGAGACCTACTTAAGCGTTGTTACAACCTAAGATTAGACATGTCCCGTTAATATTACCGTATTATACATATTAGGTGCCGCTAACTTAGCCAAAGTTACAGAAATCAGAAATTAAAAATTAGAAATGATAATTAAAATGAACAGACTGCACAATAAAGGTGAATATACTTACTCTGCAGTCGCTGTCGTCACGAGCAACATTCGCCCAATTTGTGCCTCAACGCCAGAGAGGTCAGACTATGTGACAGGCCTCTTGCCTTACCCCCTTACCCCCTTCCCCCCTTCCCCCCTTCCCCCTTTTGCCCCGCACTCTCACTCTCACCATCTTGATCACATTATCACTCAACCACCATCTCTCTCAAAAAAAAAGACCAGGCTAAACGATATCAGATCCTTGGTACCATAAACTAATCGTTTAATCTCTGCCATCAGCATTCGTACTTTTCATATACTTCACCTCTGCCACACGACACAATCTCTCTACAACCTTCCTATATTCCTCAAATCATGTTAAGCCCACGACATTCTCCCCCTCCTTCCGCCGCGGCTCCCAAGCCCAAAGGAATCCTCAAGAACGCCGGTGAGCGTACAACTTCTAAAGCAGAAGCTCTAGCCACTGAAGAAGATGCCGCCAACAGGTGAGTCACTTCTCCTGTCACACCCTTCAAAAAACACATCAGCCCACTAACGCTTTCACCTTGCTCTTTCTCTCTCTCTCTCTATATATGTATCTCTCTTTCTTCCTCTTTATACTCACTCTTCACACTCAATCAGACTGCAATGGGACGAATCCAACTTGACGCTTCACGAGATCGAACGCGAGCAGCAGGATCCACGTATGAAGATTGACGAGCCCAAGACTCCCTTCGTTCATGGCACTGCGTTGGGACCCGTTGGAGATGAAGATTGTAAGTGGTACATGCACTTGACCTCGCTTGCACCAAAACTCGGTTCAGCTCGAGCCAAATATATTGACGCTTGTGCGCTTCTTGCCTTATCAATAGTCTTTGATCTTGATAGTACCGTGCCAAGTATAAGCGCTGGGAGCAGCCGACGTGGCTCATCAGCTCAACAGCTTGCCATCAACACTTCCGCCAACGCAGGAGCCGGTCATGCAGCAGGCGAACGTTACGGTCTGGCCGTTGGACTAGACGCAGCAGACTTGGCCAACAAAAGCAACATCAATAACTTTAATAACAACAACGACAACGTGGTAATGACAGCATCCGAAGGCGCGGTTCGACCTCTCTCGGCCAGATCCACCTCTCGCTCGCCATCGTTTTCGCTTCCTCCCAAGAGCCCATCTTCGCGCCGATCCAGCTCCAGATCTGCCACCGCTGCTGCAGCTGACGACCAGAGGAGCGACGTTCGACAGCAGGCACACGATATGGAAATCGACGATCAAGGCGACGGTCAAGTCGAAGAGGAGGATGTTGATCCCGAAAGTAAGTAACACTCAACTCGATGTAGTATGCAGAGCTTAGAGTGCATGATTTGAAATGCTGACCATCAACATGTTTTGCCTGTCTGCTACTTTAGCCCAAGCCAAGCACGCCGCTTTTGCAGCAAAGAGAAACCAACACTACGGTAACGAAGCAGAAGCCATGAAGATTGCGGCGGCACTCGCAGCACAGGGAGATGACGATGAGGAAGACGACGATGAGCCAGCCCTTCCTCCTGTACCCACTGTTCCCAACGGCACCGCTGCAAGATGATGTGCCATTCTTGTCTCGCTGTGACCCTCTTCATACCCTGTCTATTTTCTTCCTGATATCTCTGTACCATGCCACTCTCATCAAGTTGTGCTTATACCATGCGCATGGCATCTCGCATGTCGACAACGTCCGTCATGTGGCTGATTGAATGCTTTTAATTGACATTTCCATTACAGTCTGAATCCTCGTTTAGTGTGTAGATAGGGACGCTTCTCTGCTCATCGCATCTCAGTAGGTTTCAGTCTGAAAGGAATCAAGACCAACACACAACGCCTCACCATTCGTATGGCCCAATCCAACACTCAACCGCACCGCCCTCCTGCAATCTCCAATTTTTTTTTGCTTTTGTTTTGTTTTTTGTCTTTTTTATTTTTTTTTGGGATTTTGATTTGTTCGAAAGATTTCTGCACAGGAAAGGGGTCATAGAATTCAAGTGACCGAGGAGGTCTCAACCACCGACAACGCTTTCTCTATCACCAACACCATCACCCCGTCACCACCATCAGCAGCACTGGCATCCATACCCGCAACAATAACTATCATCCCTATGCACTCTGTGCAGCTGACATATCCTGGCAACAGCAACTATTAATGTAACCCCTTTCACGATTCAAGTTGACGAAATTTTCTCATCTACCTACAGCGTCTTGCCATTCAACCGCTTCGACACTTGCACCTCTCTCACTCGCTCTGAAACTCACACGCCCCCCCCCCCCCCCCCCCCCCCCCCCCCCCCCCCCCTATACCACCTCCGAACTGCCTATATATATCAGGCCGTCTGAACATGGACCTTTCAACGCTCAATCAATCGCTCAAGGAGGAAGAGTCGTCAAGCCAACGTCGTAGCACTCACCTTCGGGCTGCCGAGGATGAACTCAACGCTTTTTTTCGTTCTTCTGCACTCGGTCTCACTACACTTTATCGTCAAGGTGTAGCAGCGAGTAAGGTCAGTTATGAAAAAGGTTATGCGCATGCGTTGGCACATGTGTTGGAACTCTGGGATAAGGATAGGGGTTGGCTCAAAGGGTATTTGCAGCGAAGGATCGAAGCTATTGAGGCTTCGGTGGATGGTGAGGATGAGGGTGAAGATCTGAAAGATACCGTTGCAGTACAGCAACAACAGCAACAACAACAACAACAACAGACGCCGCAACAAAGCTCAAGTAGCAGTTTGCCGCCACCAACACCACACCAATCGACGAGGTCCACAGATTCACACAGACAGATCAATAAACGATCGCGCTCTGCTTTTTCTAACAATCACCCTTCGAGCTCGCATCATCTTGGCTACCACCAAGAAGAGTCTCCCGAACAACAACGCCGATTTCACCGCATACCCCAAGCCTCAACAGCAGTGGCAGCAGCAGCAGCAGCATCATCATCGTCAATTTCCTCCGAGTCCTCCTCGCGACTCTATCAGTCTCCGTCTTCTTCGGCATCATCATCATTCAAATTCAGCACACCGCTTCAATATCCACCATCATCATCCACCGCCAATACCAAAGCTCATAGCAGTACTAGCATGAATTCCAAACTCGCACCAGCAACGCGAGCGGCAGATGGAGGAGGAGGGGTGATCAAAACTTGTTCGGATCGTGCCACTTTACTTCGAAGGTTACAAAAGTTGAAAGGTTTACGAGCGGGAGGTAGAGGTAGAGTGATTGACAAGATTCAAAGCGAAATTGAGAGACCGTTGAAGGGAAAGGATGATATGGTGGATGAAGGGGAGGAGGAGGATGTTATAATTTCGACTTTGGGTGATGGAAATGTTGTTAATGATGATGGGGATGCATGGACGGATGAAGAGACGCATACTCATAGTGAGAATGATGATGATGATGATAATGATGATAATGATGGTGGGGGTGGTGGTAGAACGATGAAAAGTGGTTGTTTGACTCGTATTCATGGGGTTAATAAGAGGAACGTTTGGTCTGAAAGGACGGTTTTTCAACACAATCAGCCAAGCGATTGTAGTGATAGAAATGTAGAAGCGAATGAAAAGGTTTTGGAAAGGTTGGATCGACGTAAAAGAAGAAGAACTAAAAAGGTTGATGCGGTTAATGCACATGTAGATGCAGAGGTTTTACGAGGAGATCAAAGTTGTGGTAGTAATGTAGATTGGAGATGAGCTGTTTTGTAATTTTTTTTTATATTTTTTTTTTTTGGGTGCACAATAATTACATATGTACTTTGCTGCTATTGCTATGTGTGTATATTTTGTGTGTTTTGCAAGGATTCCCACATTCAATTAACATAACGGAACAGATGTCAATGACCAACTTCATCAAGAAAGTCGTTCTTCCAACACAACAAATGCGCACCTATTACTGCTTTTGATTTACTCTCCAACCCCGAAACACACACACACACACACATCACATGCAAATCCATTGAGCACAAACACACGTTGGTAAGATGGAATTGTTTTGGCAAAAAAAAAAGAAAAGAAAAAGATGTGAATTGACAAACACAAGTAAAGTAGTAACTTAGTAAAACTAACCCTTCCATTCAAACCTTATCTCACCAGTCTCCAAGAGTTCGTCCCCATCATCATCTTCCATCATCCCCTCCATCTCCTCATCTTCATCTTCATCTTCATCCTCTTCCTCTTCCTCTTCCTCGTCATCCATCGCTTCATCCTCACTTGGCCTCTTGGCTTGTTCGCCTTGCAACACTCTTGACCCTCCCTCACCCATTCTCTTTGCTCTACCTTGTTGCTTTTGTTGTTGTTGATGATCAAAGGCAAACTCATCGCCTTGATTATTAGAAAAACTGTTCAACCTCGACCTCAACTCTCCCCCACCAAAACTCGATACATCATCATTGTCATCCGCATCCAGACCTTCACTGTCGTAAAATTCCTGCCCTTCATCCTCACTTTCGGGCTCGGCTGTAATCACCGGTCCAACCAGTGGACTTGTTGCTCTCTTTGTCGTCATCGAATCGTTCGACGGCTCAGGACTTGCGGCTCTCCGTCTCCAAGGAGCTGTCCAACTCGATCCCGATGGTGAGGATGTTATGTTGGTACTCGACTCTAGCGTAGGTTCAGCCGAGGTCGCCCTTCGAGTTCGATCATACGCATCACCTCCAAATTCGGGCGGAACGGAATTGGAATGTTCTGGTTTTGCCCAACCCGTCGTTGACGACTGACTACCTTTCCTACTCAGACCCAATGAACCTAGACCGAATCTCGAAAGTCGACCAGGCTTCTCCTCTCCCAGACCACCACCCGCCGCTCCCTTTTCCATCCCACCACCACCACCAATCGTCGTCGTCGCTCCGGAATCAGACGTAACACTTCTAACACTCCTCAACGACCTCCCCGACCTAGCACTCAATGCCGGACTAACAGGTGGCGTGCCCAACAACTCTTCATCATCCGGCAGCTCTATATCCACGATTCCCGGTCTCCAGTAGTTGAAATCATTGTACTCGGGCTTCCTAGGCTCCTTTTCCTCCTTTGCTGTAATCGGTGGAAACATCTGATCCACCAAATCCGTCATGTGGATATAACTCGATTTGTATCCCGCGAGTTCCAACAGCTCCATTTTGACCTCGCCATTGGTATCAATGGTGAAAATGCGAGACGAGGGGATATTGACAGATCGATACGAGAGCGCATCGGTAATGCGATTGCCGAAACCGGCATAGAAGGGTGTGGGATGGTCTTCTTTCTTCTGCGGCTTCATCTCGTTTGTGATGAGCGAAAGAGCGGGCGACGAAGGAGATGGGGAAAGAGCACGTTGTGTTGTTGAAGAGGATCGGATGCTAACAGTATCGTCAGCTCCGGCAGTGGTGGCTTCTGAAGACAATGCTGCAGTTGCTGCTCCTGCACCGGGACTGTCATCTACACCAGCACCCGTCTTGGCCTTCTCCACAGCTTTCGGGTCCAAATTCTTGATGTCCCCTCCAGGCTGACTCTGAGCCGTCCTGGGATCCGCACCAAACAGCCTCGCAATGTCCCTCAGACAAGCCATCTTGAAAACCTCGGGCTTCCTCAGAATCACCTCTCGATGCAGACTCGCAATCAATCGATCGGGCGACATGATCACTGGTCCATCCGGCAATTGATAGCCACTCTGCCTGATGCCCTTGAGATAATCCCTGGTCGAGTCAGCCTGACCAATGGCTCTGGAGGTGAGGTACATGATACGGTATCCGTTCCTCGCAATATCAGTGTAAAGTTTCGCAACTCCAATGTGCGTCCAATCTCGACCGATCATAGTGAACACGTGACCCAGTGCATCCGACTTGGTAATGGTTCCGTCAATATCCGAAACGACGATCTTGTGGTTCGACTCCCACACGAAGATTCGAGCAGTACACGACGCAACACCAGAGTAAGAAGATGTGACCGAGAACGTGATGCTGTTGGATCCTTTGCGGAGGTTCAGCGACTTGAGTTGGTCCGAGGTCAATCGAAGCGTCTTGGCATATGTCTTGCCTGCTCGTTCAGTCGCAGCAGCGGACTTTTCGGCGATTTTGTCCTTGGCGAGTTTGTCCGCCTCAGCCTTGTCTGCATCGAGCAGGACCGAGTCGGTGCTGGACCTTTCGAGATGCACCTCTGTGTCTGCAGCCGCTTTCTTGGGCTTGGACGCGGCGGAATCGTCGGCGGCTTGAACGTCTGCAGCCTGCTTCAAATCAGGAATGCTCTTACTGCTCCCCTTCCACCAGCGCGACCAATAACTAGCCCGCGACGAGCGATTTGCTCCCTCGGCTTCCTCATCCATGTTTGTGGCCGATGTGTCACCAGAAAGCGTGCGACGATAGAGCGACAGCGTTGCTAGGACCGCTGATGCGTTCTCCCAGGTCAAGAATCGATCGTGATATCGAATGACCAATCGCTCATCATTGACCACATCTTCATCATGCGCAAAGCGCTCGAAGGAGACCCTGTTCTCCCTGAATGTATATTCATCGGCCTCCTCGTCTTGGCCAAACGCCCCACTGTAGCACAAGCTCAATTCGAAAGAATGCGAACTGGCTTCAAGTTGTAGCAGGAACGTGTATGGTTCGGACTCGGAGCTGGTGAGCTTACCCGCAACTTCACCCTCAGCCGTGTGACGGCGAAGCGCTTCGAGTGCGGATGCATCTGAGGATCGAGATGCTTCGTAGCCATCTGTGCTGGCGAAGCGGGTACGACGGCGACGACGGGGCTCGCCGGTGGGTGTGGACGACGAGGACTCGCCAGCTGGGTCAGCCCACTGCCAGCGACTGTTGCTCGACAGCCCCAAGTGGGCTGCGCTCGTGTCACCCAGATAGACAGGCGGCGCCTCCTCGCTTGGCAAACGTAGCTCGCGGAGACTCGAAACGACCTTCGATACCGAGTAAGATGAGGTCAGGCCTTCTGTGGAGTTTTCGATTGAATTGTGACCTGAAGCAGACCTAGCTCGAGCGACCTCAGCCTCGGTGTCCGAAAGCGAGAATTCGTGGGTATGACGGGAGCGAGGTCCGTTCGGACGGCGCCTTCGGTCAGGCTTCGCGTTGTCTTCACCAGCCTGCTTGTTACGGCTGGTGAGGGAAGCGTGGCGACGGAGTGTCTTTGGGCCTGTTGGCTGGCGTCCTCCTCTTGCACGCAGATCACCGCCGTTGTCTCCAGCTCTGTTCATCCGAGCAAGTCGGACCAAGTCACGCGACAGTTCGAGCTCATCCTGGTTGCCGCTCTGAGTTGAGACTGTGCCGAGGTGAGGTGAACCATGTGTCGAGTTGAACTTGGATAGATTTGCCGCGGCTGTGTCATCGAGACTTTCGCGCCGCTCCCGGCTTTGCGAATGAGAGGCACGGTTAGCGCGATAGTCGACCGAAAAGCTAGGTCGATGGGTTCGCGAGCCAGATCCGCGACGCATGGCAATCGTCGAAGAGCCGGGCAGCGAGACCTTGTGCTGATGCCCTGGACCGTTGAGTCGATCCGAATGGCCATGTCGGCCTTTACCACCGTGACGCCGCCCGAGGGGCATCTCGTCTGCAAAGCGATGTCCTTCTTGGAAGGCAAGGTCTTCGCCATCTAGAGTCATCTTGTATCCATCCATGTCGAGCATATATTGCAGGTCCTCTTTGCGTTGCTTGACCTTTACCGCTCCGATCACGTCATCGTCTCCTGCGGCAACCTCTGCGTGATTGCTTTGCCTGTGACGTGGGTCTTTCGCCTCGTCATCATCGTTGTCATCTACTGCGGTATCGTCATCATCATCAACACTGTCATCTTGATGTTGGACATGTTTGCTGTCACGGCGTTGCTGCTGACGCTGCTCGTGTCGATAGATGTGGGTGGAAGCGTCGGTCATTGCAGGGTCGATGGTCCGGCTACCATCACCGATGGGAACAGGCTTGAGACGCTTGCCGCCGAGATACTCGGAGTGGTGAATCGAAGCGACTGCTTGGGTTTTGCTCTTGGTCTTGGAATTCGTCCCAGCTCCGAACGGAGCCGGGTAGGCCTCCTCGCCAGAGTCGACGCTGATGATGCTTTCGTCGTCACCCTCGCTTCGCGCCTCATCCTCGACAACCTCGAATGCCTTGTTACGAAGTTGCATTTCGAGCCTCTCGGTTTCGTTGGAAGGCTGCTTGTGTGTTGAAGATTCCCGAGCCCCATCCTGCGCTTCTTGCCTCTTTTTGCCCTGTGGACCGCCTTGTTCCGGCTCGTAGAAATGAGCATCTTGCCGATCCTCATCCACGGGAGCGCCAGTCAAGTTGTCGGTGCCCCTGTTGCTTTGAGCCTCTTCAGTCGCCTTGTCGAGGCGTGGATTGGTACCGCCCATGACGGCTCTTCCTGCTGCCCCGATGACACCGCTGGCCTTGGACGCGGCCGAACCGACTTTATCGAGCAAGGAGTCGGAGCCGGCAGCTGCACCAGAGCCAACCCTTGTCGAATCGGAAGGGACGTTGAGATCGCCCTGATCGTCTGGTGGGCCGCTGCGCTTATTTTCCTTGAGCTTCGCTTTGGAATTGACATCCAGATCTTGCTCGTCTTCATCGAGGTTGGTGAGAAGTCCTCCTTCGGCCTGTCCGAGCTCCAGTGGCTCCACCTCTGCCGAGCTGTTTTGTCCATCGGCGATTGCGCCGTTTTCTGGCGAGGTCATAGGACTGGAAGCTGCACTTAGAATGGGACTTGTGACGAGATCTGCGGGAATGCTGTTACGTTCATCTTCATCGTCGATCTCGAGCACAAAGAAAGCTTCGCCGGAGTCGCCGACCTTCATAGCAAAGGGCAGTGGATCGGTCGAGTTGTTGAGATGAAGCGTCACTTTCCTTTCCCCTGGACGGAGCACGCTCATCTTGCCGAATCGGACATGGAAGGGTGTACTGGCGAGTTCGGTGATCTGACGCTCCACTTTCTTGTACTTGCGCTCGTTTTCGGGCAGTTTGCCGCGCTCAGAATCAGAGAGGATATTGCCCTGTCCATCGACTTCGACCTCTTCTTCGACATCGACCGTGCGCTCTACCACAATGACATCGATAGCACCGCTGAGGGTTGCAGGATTGATGTTGGGTGTGATGGTGTTGTACACCGTGGAAAAGACCTTTCCAACTAACTGCATGGTTGCGGTCCAAGTGTGGAAGAATTAGGGAGGAGACTTGAAGTGATGTATGATCACTGTGGGATCGCAGGTTTATCTGCGTCGGGTGTCCCTGAAACGAGTGTATCGCCCACTGGATCAATTGCTGAACGCCTAGGTTCCCATTCGCAGTCGGCTGTTCCGACTGGACGAGATGTTTGACGCCCAAGAAGAGCGAAGCTTCTCGTGAGCGACCAGAAGATATATGAGATCCTTGTAGATGTGATCAGAGACGCCAAATCAGGATTAGAGATAGCAATCCTGCTGTTACGTCCAAGCCGATCGGAACAACCGAGTCCCGCTTAGCTGTTGAACGTCAGGCAAACCGTGCGTGAAAGTATATGAGAAGTGGTCAGCAGCACACCTGAAGCGTTGAGAGAGTGGGTCTGAATTCCTAACTGACGTTGTCGATGTTGGTAGAAGCGACAGTGAAAAGACAGGAGCAGGAGGAACAGGAACTCTCAACAGGTCAGGAGCAAAGAGAGGGTCCATCGACGATTGTCTGGGGTTGCGAGTTGCAACGTGCTCCACTAATGCAGCAGCAGCCCCTTTGCCAAACAGGGCTGAGCGAGAGTCTCGGCAGAAAGTAGTAATAATAGAATTGAGCCGTGAGCTCATTTTTTTGGCTGCCTTGTCACTGCACTGATTTTCTTGCTCCTTTTATTCCGAAAATCATTCTTTGATGAAAAGTGACGTCGCGGGATGAGCTGATCTTCAGTGTGCAATCTGTGAATGCTTGCAGTCCGAGTCTCACCGATTAGATTTTGTGGAGGGTTGAGGGGAGTGCAAAATAAGAAAGGTCAGCCGATAACCTCTTGTCCACCCACACGCGGAGCAGAAAGCATCACAGATGGTCGCAGAGTCTAGAGCAGTGATGTGAAGCGTGGTTGACATACGGTCAAGATTGTATCGATCTTCGGCTGCTGGGGAGCGCACAAGACAAGAAGGTCGACACCCTTGCTGTATTACACTGTAGAGTGTACGACGGCCCTCGCCTCTGCATTGCACGGTCAAATAGTACTTTGTCGGAGTGCTGGATGCAAACAGGGACCAAAGTACCGGCGGTCTTGAAGCATCTCTACTCGTTGCTTGCCAGCCCCACCCCCAGGTTGCTAGCTTTTGATGGCATCAGTTGCAACCACCATGCGTCTCACGACAAAATGTAAACCCGAGATTGATCGAGCAGCCTAAACCGTGTGAACCGACGTGCTTTGGACTCGCCACAACTTTTCACACAAAGTTTGGCGAGCTTCTCTTTGCCGAAAGCAGTACATGTACTAAAGCTCCTGGAATATCGCTATCACATGTGAAGAGGCAAGGGAAACACGCTCGACCTCCTTTTGTCCAAAGTGAATAACGAACAGAACATGGTTCGAGATGCGCTTGCTTTCTGCAGGGTGCGATTCGGTGTGCCACGCGATACGCGCGAGCTCTTCAACTCTGGCCAAGTTACTTGCACTTTTCTCGCCGCCGCCTCTAGACGCCTTGCTGACTGACAAGACCCAATAATTTAGCCGGCGGTCAGATATCACACAACTGTCAGGTGTTGTTGTTGCACCTCTTGCCACTCTGTTCGGTACTCTACTGTGCGTGTCCTTTATTTCACGTTCTGAAGTCATCACCAGCATTGAGCACCGGCACGATCCGCATCAAATTCAGACGTTGTTCGCTAATCGATCAGATTCTCGGTAGCGACTCCGAAGCCAAAGCAAGGGCAGGAAAGAATGCCGAAAATCGAGTTTCTTGGCGACCTCTCATCGGATCATCCGCATCCACAAGCGTTGCTCGCCCCGAAACCATTCGCAAACACATCGGGAGAGCCGAAAGATCCACTTATCCACATCGCTGTAGCCCAAGTCCTGGCTGATGAATCCGGTCTCCACCCTGACGACACCGAGGCAGCTGACACTGTGGGCGAGGCGGGTTTGGAAAAGTTAGAACGGTGGGCTTCTTGCGCAGCGCAGAAGAGAGCTGATGTGGTCGTCTTCCCAGAATACTTTTTGAGCGGTGCGACGCATGAACTTTGGAGACGGGTCAGGGAGGCTCAGCGAAAACAAGCCGACTCTGCACAAAATCAGCAACGAGGAGGTGAACCTCTCGCAGGTAATCAGGAGAAGGATGATTCGAATGACGGACAGAAAGAAGCCGAAGGGAACGAAAAGACGTGGATTGAAGTCATCATCCACGTCGCCCAAAAGTACGACATCGATATCGTGGCAGGCACTGTGGTGGAGTTAGGTCCTCAACCTCACGCTGAGATTTTGACAGATCATCCAGTTTGTCAGGTCGACTCTCTGCCTGATGCAGATCCATCAAAGAAGAAGCAAAAAGATCCAAGCGACAAGATCCCTCATCGACCCTCTAAAAACGCCAGGATCACTTCAAATCAAGACGAACAAGATCACGAGGACGAACTTTTCAATACATCCTACTACATTTCTCGTCATGGTCAAGTCTTACACCGCTACACAAAGCAGAACCTCTGGCATCCCGAACGCGAAACGCTCCTGCATTCCCAACACCAGACTCATCCTGAACAACACCATGGCTCATCCACATTTATCATCGAGACAAAACGCGGAACCAAGCTTCGCGCAGCGATGGCGATCTGCTGGGATCTGGCTTGGTTTAGTCGATTCTACCAAATGATTTCACCCCCTTTCGACGGCAGAGCGTCAGATTTGGATGCGCAAGACCAAGTTCCGGGACCCGATGTGATCTTTGCTCCCACCTGCTGGTATGCTTCGGATGGGGGACCAAAGGCGTTGCTGTGGAATGGGGTTGGTGAAGCGCAAATGTTGGATACATTGTGCTTGACAAGGGCGGTGGAACTCGAAGCGATTCTTGTAATGTGTAACGTCGCCGGCCCATACTTGAATGACGAGGCGATAGAAAACGTGAGACAGGAATTGAAAAAACAAACCGAGCAAGGCATTGCGGATGAGGATCTAGAAATGCCCTTGATCGGGTTGGGTCGTAGTAGGATTTGTGCACCATTCTTAAACGTGATTGCGCAAGTGCCGGATCAGAGAGAGGTGATGCTATTGCAAAGTGTGGATCTCAACCTGTTGAGGGATGCTAGGCAGGTGTATAGGATGCGATACGATTACGCTCAGAAATGAGTATAGTTGATTCACATTCGGTTTTAAGAGACAGACACTGTCGCATCTAAACGAGATAGTTGCTGTGGGGGGAAAGAAAGAGTGTTTGTGCTGTGTTCATTGCAAAGTGTGCCTATGTGAATGGGGGTAAAGTGACATCAGCGCTGCGGCCCAACGCGATGATTCTCGTTCGCGCCTTGGCCGTCACTGATGCTATCACTGAGGTCTTCCTCACCAACGTCAAAGATGTTATCTCCTTCCTCTTCGTCCTCTGCATGTTTTCCACCAACTAGTCTCTCGAGTTCGTGATTGTCTCCCGCATTGGCGGGTGAGTCGGCAGGAGCGCCAAACTCGGTCGTAGTCGCGAGACGCAGTGCTCCACCTCTCCCGATTCGAGTAATTTCGGGTCGTCTCCTCTTTCTCGCACGAAGCAACAACCATGTGCCTACACCTACCGCAATGAGCAGTATGATCAGGGCCAGCGACCCAGCATCGTAGTACGCCCTCCATCTGGCCTCCTCCGCCACTTGCTCCTCAGTCTTTCCGGTTCCAGGAATCACCAAAGAGCCATCTTTGCCGACCGAAGCGATGGCCCCGCCCCCACCCGAAATGAGCACTCGATCCGGTTCATCACCCACTCTGGATGGGATCAAAGCATTGGGACCGGCAACTTTCATGTAATCGATCCCCATGAATCTCACAATCATGTCGTGCGCCTCAATCGGTTTGTCCACTCCCACCATGTGACTTGCTCCTCTGACTCCGACGTAGGTCAAATTCCTTGCTGTTCTCCATGTGCCCGCCAGAGTGCCGTTGACGTACCAATCCTGCGCGGCGTGATCTCCGAAACCTTTGCTTCCATCCCATTCCAAATTCTCTGCCGTACGCTTGACACCGATCGAGTTGCAGATCAAATCTTCTTCGCCTGCAAACAGCATGACCTTGATGCCACTTTCGAGCAACTCGGGGAGTAATACCACAGATGCAGGTGAAGTGGTATCTGAACGCATGGCAGAGCCCACGTTAGCATTGCACTCAACCCATGCTTCAGGTTTGTGACTCTCGTCCACGTGCAAAGCCTTTCGCACGTCCTCCCGGCGAAGGTAGTCATACATGGATGAGAGGGTGGTCGGCCAATTCATTCCGCACGCTGGTGAGCTGTCGCTCAGACGCACGTCGTAAATGTTGATGCAAGTATACCCAGATGACCCTGGCTGCTTGGCAGTGGTGGTGGCTACGATGGTTTGGAGGATCTCGTCACACACTTCAACCTCTCTCGGACTGCCTGAGCTGGTGGTGAGTCTGTCGAGCTGCTTGTGGCATCGATCGACGATGCGAGCGACGCGTTTGTAATCATCGGATGATGTTGTCCAAATATTTTTCTCGACCATGATCTCTAGTTCGGAACCGTATTGGTTTTTGGGGTCGATGAAGCCGTTTCCGATAGCAATTCCTTTGAGAGAGACGGGCGGCATGGAAGACTTGACGATGGCCTTGGCGGTGTAAGGAATGTATTGGCCCGCAAAGCTCTCTCCGGCCAAATAGGTGTCGACGCCGCTGCCTTGGCTGCCGAAGTTGAGTTCGACGTCGCGCGAATATTCTGGGAAGACCTGGACAAACTGTTGAAGAAAGTGTACGACCTCGTCGGCAGCTTGTGGCAGGGATGTGGTGTAGGAATTGGTGTTGACGTAGCTGAATCCTGTGCCTACGGGTTGATCTAGGAAGAGAATGTCAGCATACTCATTCCAGCTCGCACCATCCTTGACCCAGACAAGACCGCCTTTGCCATCCATTCTCCACGCACCGACCTCCATCATGGCGCCGTCGAAGGAGGAGCAGCCAGGACCGCCGTTGAACCAGATGATGAGTTTGCGCTTTGCAGGAACATGACGCGCTCGCAGCAAAAGGAAGAAGAGGTGGGCATTATCCTTGGGTTGGCTGTTGGCTGCGGCTGGTCGGGCAGGGAGGTAGCCTGCTGACATTTGGAGCGGGTGCCCAACAGCAGATGAGGATGATGCTTGGGCATGAAGATCTGGGAGACCTGGGACATGAAACGAGGATGCTGGTGGGACGGGAATGCCACGCCGCAGCAACACCTCACGAGGATCCAAGAGCGGCATTGTGAAGAAGTGCGTGTAAAAGGGTTTGATGCGGTGTCGAGGACGAGGAGGTGGCCGTGGATTCTGTGGCTAGATATGAAGCACTGTTGTGACCAAAGAATGTCAACCTTTGTTGAATGTGTGCTGTGATAGCTTTGGGTCAGCTTTGGGTCAAGCAATTGTAGTTGTGAAAAGATGAACTGTCAAAATTACTTGAAAGACGTCCAAGGTATGGCAGCAACAACCCATGTCTAAGTTAGCAGCAGAACAAGAAAAGTGCATGTCGAGAGAGTTAAGTTGATTCTACGCTCCCTTTTGGTTCGTGTTGGTTCGTGTTGGTGTGTGTGGGTGAGTGTGGGCTGCTTCGTTTGGCTGAGCTGTCCGAAACACGCAGCCATGTGCCGTAAAGTAATGTAAAATGTATTTAAATTTACCATGAAACACTAGAGCCACGTAAATTTATTGTTACATTTTATTTCAAATAAATACTGTTCTGTTCGCTTTCATTTCTTCATACTCTGTCTTCACTGTCACAGAGTCTGTGCGGCACAATTTTGATGTGGCTATTGTATTATCGAGGCCAAAATTCCTAAATTGTTAGGTCGCAGAAATTGCGAGCTCCATTTGTGATTTCAGGGTCCAAATTTATCAGACACACGAGAACAACAGCAAGCATGCACGACTTATCCCCCACAGTTTATCTCTTGACTACCATATCTCACCAAAGCTTGACCTTCAATAGCGCTCAAAGGGATGCGCCGTGGTGCTCATAGTACACCTCCATCATGGACGGTCACACGACCGATCCATCAACTTCTGACCCGCAGTCAGTTCTCCAGGAACTCATCATGCACGCTCAGGCTGCTAACACTCCAGCACCTCCACTAGTGCATACACAGCATGGCTCAGCCTCCAGCAATGACCATCACCATGAGAATGACTATGACAATGACAATGACAATGATGAGTCGAACAACTACGAGCAAGCTTCCGTCTCCCCTCAAGTCGAGCAGTCCCATATTGAAGCACCGTTACTGTCCGCTTCGGTCGACCAACCTCACGACCTTCTTTCATATGATCAGATCTCGGCCATAATTGCATCCAGTACAGCTGATCGACGTGAGCTCACCACTCTCCTTTGCCAAAAAAAGCTCCTCACCATTGCTCAGAAGCGCAATGTTGCCCATTCACATGCACTCGAAAAGTTCTCGAATCTACTCTCAAAGACACGCGACGAACTCAAGTCAGCACTTCACTCGCTCGACGTGGCAGACATTGTAGATGCCGAGGACCAATCTCTCGAAGCTATCCGCACAAACAGGTTTGCCGAAGATGCAGCTGCTATTTGTCCTATCCCAGCAGTGATGGTGCAAAACATTCCCCTGCTGCGCCTGCAGTCCATTGAGCGCGCTGAATATGACAACGCTCTCGGTTCAAGGCTATGGATTGAGGCAGAAGATCAGCAGTTGCGTAACGCGGTCAAGGCGGCTGCCCTCAAGTCGCATACCTTTGTGCTCAGTACAAACCCAAATTTCAGCGGCGATGCACTGGCTGAAGCAGCAAAATTGGACGACGAGTCGGCGTTGCTTCTTGCGGAACAGATCGAACGCGATCAACTGCCATCCGGGTCAGGCAGGAATGCGACCCGCGGACTCGATTGGTCCACAATCGCACCACGTGTACCTAGTCGCACCCTTGACGAGATCAGGACTCGTTGGAACGGTTTCCTTCGACCCAGCGTCAATTCCAAAGCCTGGAGCAAGAAAGAGATTGAGGACGTAATTCGTCTCGCAACGCCGCATTTGTCTGCCTATCTCAACAAAGCACGAGACCAGGACTCAACACTAGCGAATTCAGCCGAGAATCCTTGTTCTTCAACCACCATTACTACTACTCCGATGGCCCCTATTCCGTGGCAGCTCATCGCACAAGAACTTGGTACAGCTCGTACCCCATATGCTTGCTTCGTTGCTTTCTGCACTGCGATTGTTCAGCGAGATCAACCAGACATGTCATCCGCCGAAGACGAGCAGATCAAGGAGCTCTTCTCCCTCTTTCGCGGTGCTTGGCGCTTCATTGCGCTCTACAACAACTCCAGTCCCAACTTGTCCATCTCGTCTTATCTCTCGCCGCTTGCATCCACGTCCGAACAAAATGTTGCTGATGATCGACGTGTAACCATCCTTGGGCGAGTCGGCCGCGATTCCTCCACCGTCTACCGTCGCTTCCGCAACACGACCGATCCAGCACTCGCAATGGGTATGTGGTCGGTTCAAGAAGATCTCATACTCATTCAAGCTGTGCGCAGCTTGGGTCGTGAGAATTGGTCTGGCGTAGCAGCGCGTGTACCTAATCGCACCTCGTCACAGTGTCGAGAACGGTACAATCGTCGACTCAAGCGGTTTGAGGACGAATTCGAAGTCGGAGACGACGAATTTGATGTGGATAGGATCGCGGAGCTGCTTGGAAACCAGACGAAAATGAAGTGGAGCCCAGAGATGGACAAAGTTCTGGTGTCCTACCTTGATGATGATATGAAGGGTAAGGACGGAAGATCATTTGCAAGTATAGCAACAGAACTATGCGAGAAGCTAGACATGAGGCTGTCTGATAAGCGTGTTCGTGACCGCTGTGTCACATTGCGAAAGAACAAGATGAAGCACGCGAAAGGGAAAGAGAAACAAGGAGAGAATCAACATCATGATCATGATGCTGGTGGACCAAGCACAAGGCAGTTACAACCTGATAGTGGATCGGTGGCTGCTGAAAACGCCCAACAGCTGTCGAATGATGCGGATCAAGTTTTTGTCTCGAAAGATGCGAATCGGACTCGCACTGCTATTGTTCCTGGTGCCAAGCGTCGAAAAGTGTGATGTCCTGGTCATCTTTCAAGTAGGCCTGCCTATTCAGGACGGACTAGGACCACGACTGCAGCATGACCAAGCCCGATTTGGATTATTGTGATTTGAAATATAAATCTTGAATGCTTCCCGATCGATTTGAAATTATGCGAGTGAGACTGGCTAAAATCACGTGAAGCGCAAGGCTGGTCTTCCGACTTGGGCCTTTTACCGTAGATTGAGCTTTTTTTTTCTTCGCTGTTCTCAATTGGGAAGCAGCTCAAGCACTCTTCTGATGCCACATGCATCTGATTCATCTCAACCAGCTGGGATCAGCTCAAACAGTATTGTGCTTACCATCATCCCAATTCTGCATCTTGCATCTTGAAGCTTTATCACTGGATCCGCTAATAGCTCATCAGACACCTCATCATTTGCCGTATCAGGCGCAATTCATTCTCAACACACTCGGCGTGTGTCAAAAAAGCATCCTAAGTGCCATTTTGCCAATAATGACTTTGCTCATCCGCACCAGCATCGCCCGCACGCTCTCGATTTGTGTGGCTGGTCCATCCAAGGTAGCTTTTTCCACCATATCGCCGCGCTACATTGCAGACAACAAGAATGATGCGTCACCCGCTCGCGATCACCACCCTCGCTCCGCAGCTGGACCCAACTCAGCGGGACAAACTTCATCTTGGGTTCTTAGTAAGCAAGAGAAGTTTGGCGTCGATTCAACCACTTCTGCACCACCACCTGGCAAAACACAACTGGATGCCATCAACTCTGCCATGGGTGTATTGGACAACCTGGCTCGCGATGTAGCTGGATCGAACGCTTCGTCGCCTTCGGTTTCTGTCGCAACATCACCGTTAGGGGAAACTAACGCATCCAACCTAACGGCGTCGTCGTTTTCTCCCATTTCCACTCCATCTTCTCCAAGTTTGGTTGCAGTACATGAGAGTGGTTCGGGACCTATCTACTCTGCATCTATGCTTCCTCCCAAGTCGGATCCAACGCTCGAATTTTTGACGAATCTGCTGATGAAGGATGGGAAAAAGGCACAAGCTCAAAGGTTTACCACTCGAACACTTTCGATCATCTCTATTATTACGAACAGTAATCCTCTCCCATTGATTCACGATGCGATTTCGCGTACTGCACCTTTGGTCAAGTTGCAGAGCAAGAAGCAGGGTGGTAAGACTTTGCAAGTTCCAGTTGCATTGACTCAGAGACAGAGTACTAGGAAGGCTTTGACTTGGATCATTGATGCGAGTAAGAAGAGGCCAGATAGGGAGTTGGAGAAGAGATTGGCTGCAGAATTCCTAGCAGTGGTTGAGGGAACGAGTAATGCAATTGCTAAAAAGGAGGAGCAGCATAGAGTGGCTACCGTCAACAGGGCCAATGCTGCAGTTCGTATTTAAATGTTTCAAAAAGATATGCGAGAGAGAGAGAGAGAGAGAGAGAGAGTAGATGTGAAATAGATCGAACGATGGGCGGGATGAAAATCAATCCCAGCGTAAACGAGGTTTGTATTCATGGTTGTTCGAGCATAACAAAACTCTTTCTCTCTCTCTCTCTCTCTTTCTCTGTCTGGAAATTAGCAGACAGTAAAGTATGGTAGATTTAAAGTGAATGGAGGATGATGATGAGCCTTTTTTTACTGTATTTGGAAGTGTTGGTAATTTATTTCAATTTTCACTTGTCAAGATCTGGTCCCGATATATATTTTTATTGATAACAAGAGTGCCCGATCAAGATACTGATTTTT
Organism: Melanopsichium pennsylvanicum; assembly: GCA_900208305.1. Lineage (NCBI taxonomy): Eukaryota > Fungi > Basidiomycota > Ustilaginomycetes > Ustilaginales > Melanopsichium > Melanopsichium pennsylvanicum. The sequence continues at coordinate 197,104 of OAPG01000012.1, forward strand.
GTATTTTTATTTTTATATTTATTTTTTCTGTTAGGGAGGGATTTTAGCGAGGAAAGAAAAGAAGGAATCACAGTATAAGTACAAACAGTATTCCATTTTTGGGCTCTGTCCTCTTAGAAACCACCCCACACTCACACTCACACTCACACTCACACTCACACTCACAATCCCCCCAACAACTTTGGCTAGTCTAGATTTTAGACAGATAAAGAAAAACAAGGGTTCCGACCAACGGCTATCCCGAAATACAGCAAAGGTATGTGATAGCAAAAAAAAAATAAAAAATTAATAAAACAAAAAAAGGTAAAACGTCAAGCCTCGCTTAGCTGACGTGCGTAACCGGAGCGGCGAAAACAGTACTGTACCGTAAATTACAGAGTACGTACATATGTAAGTGTTTTTGTTTTTGCTTTTTTCTTCTTTTTAAAAGTTCGAGCTCAGCAACAAATGTCTTGGCAAGCATCCGAGTCTGTTAAAGAAAAACCATTCGGTGGGGCTCAATTAGTCAAGGCAGAATGCTAAGACTCACGCCCATGCTCGTTCTTGTGACAAGCCGGGAAATTGCAACAGAAAGCTGCACAGTGCAGTTATACAGTATAAGTTATTCTACTGTTACGAATGTGTGTCGGGGCGTCGCCAACAGAATCCACTGATTGCCAAGTTCAGAGAGAAGGAGGCAAGCGTAGTTGCTGCTTCTCAATATCATCCAATCGTTGCCGTGTTTTTACACAATCACCACCACTATCCATCATCCTCGATCATTTAGGTTCCACCAGGCTCAAAATCATCCTCGCAATCATGACCAGAAGCTACCTCTTTCTAGCTCTCGGCATCTCTTTCATATCAATGGTCCTCTTGGTCCTTGTAACCATCTCCACTCCCACCACGCTTTCCGATAGCACTCCATTTGATTTTGTCCGATCTTCAAACCTTGGCGGCATCGTTGACCTTTCTCCTGACTCCAACAAGAATCGTCTTATCGGTGGGATCAAATTCGGCACTTGGGGTTACTGCTCTGCTCTCAACGCCACTTCCAAATATGCTTGTTTCAAACACTCGCACGGTTATTCTGCCATTTTCGGCATCAACCCTACCGATCAAGATACTGCTGCAAGGGATACGGTCACCATCGGTTCATCTTGGACTCGTGGTCTCGCTGTTCACGTCGTTGCTTTCGTCTTTGCTCTTATCGGTCTCGTTCTTACCGCTATCCCTAAACAAATTGTAAGACTTGCTGCCACCATCATAAACACAATCGCTGCCCTCTTGGCCCTCGTCGCATTCTGCATCGACATTGCTCTCTTTGTATATGTTCAGAAACAGATGCGAAAAGTGGCAGACTCCCCCAACTCAATCCCAGGCCCCGCTTTCTACATGGCCCTCATTGCTATCCCAATCGCCGTCATGGCTACTTTCTTTAGCGTGCTCAATTGGAGAAGCCATCGTCTTGATCACGTAGCTATCACTGGTTATGATTACCCTGCTCAAACGGAATGGGACAATAACAACAAGAATGACGCGCATCCGATGCATCCAACCACCACCACAAGCACAGAACACACCCAAGCTCCCACTTCGGCTTCAGTCCAAAAAGTGTTGGATGCTTACCAACAGTCAAAAGCGACGTACTAGGCTCACACAAGAAGCACTGACTGTAAGATTTGTGGTTTTGATAGAAATTGATCATTACCTTTCTTTCTTTACGCATATGTTTGAACTGTATTTTGGAAAAAGGAGGTTGAGTTGAGATGTGACCGTACTGTGCGGGCGAGGAGGCGGCACCGTTATTGTTCCCCTTTTCGCAAAGATGGAGGTTGTGAAGGATTTTATACCATATTGATTTTTTTTTTAAAAAAAAAAGGAATCAAACGAATTCGCTACCAAAAATCACATTAACCTTATTAACCACCTGCCAAACTGAGAAAACCACCATCAAACCAACGATCTGACCAACGACACTTACAACGGAAGCCAACATGATCCTAGGAACCCAAACCTTAAACAACATCAAATGTCTCCTAAAAAAAAACGCACCCAATCCACCTATCCAAACCAAAATGAAAAGGTTGAACATGATCAAGCTTAGCAAACCATGTAAAAGATGTTTGGAAGTCGACATTTTGCTAGCTGAACCACGTGGTAAAGGGGTTGAATTCCAAACGACTCGTAAAGCGATGAGGAGAGTTGGTAAGATGGTTAGTTGACCGAAAGTGTTGAGTGAGACCAGAAGAGGTGAAATTGGATAGGTTAAAGTTGAGTTGGTAAGAAATGCAACACGCCATTGAATGGTAGGTAATGTAGCTTGATGTCCAGTTGAGAAAAACATCAGATATCCTAAAAGCACCAACGTCGCAATCTCGCTCGAACTTAACATCACCACCATAAATGATTGTTGACCATTTTCTTCCAAAATTTCCCCTCCTCCTCCTCCGCCTCCTTCTTCTTGTTGACTTCGTTCATCATCATCATCGTTACCATGAGTTGAAATACGTTTTGAAAGTGCATCATCCTTCTTCGGTTTCTTCTTGTTCTTCTTCTTATTCGATTCCCCAAATTCCAATGCTTCTTGAGTGACTGTAAGAGCTGATGAAGATGTTGTTTTCAGAACCAATTGTCGTTGTTTATGTAAAATGAAAACATCCCTTTCCGCATCTCCCATCTCCACTACCGCCATTCCAGCTATCATACTTGCACCAATAGCCAACTGTCCAGCAGGTTGAGTTACAAACCAAATCAAACTTGTTCCTATCATCACTAACAACATGTAACTACTACCTAAACTATTACTATATCCTAAAATCGTAACCTTTTCATTCTTATCCTTCTTCTTCTTCCGCCCTTCCTCTTCCCCTTCTACTTTCTCAACTACGTCTCCATCCTGCCCTTGTTGGATTTGTGGAGTGTCTCTACGAATTTCTAAACACAATGGAGCAAAAATCCAAAAAGTGAAACCAATCAAACAAATCAAGATCAAATTCGCTCTTGCAACCCAATTTTTAACCCATTCCAACCTCTCTCTCCACTCTACAAAACTTTGCAAAGGTACAACATAATCCAATATCCAATATCCACTACCAAGCATGAGCGTAGGACGAAAAATCCATTTCAAAAAAGTAGGTGCAATTCCAACAAAACTCCTGTTCTGTCTCAAAAACCAACCAAACATTCCTGGTAATAAATACGAAATCAGATAACAAACTGCCATAACATATGGACTATTCAAAGCCGCCACATCACCATCACCATCTTGAAATTCTTGTTGCTCCATTCTACTATCGTTGTACCAAGAGACTGACGAAAAGAAATTCGAGTGACAATGAGGCATTTGCTCCTCTCGACAAACTCGCGGAATTGCAGCTAATCGCATCCCAACCAACGCCACAAATGTGAGTAGACCATTTCGCATCTTGAGATTTGTCGTTGCAGAAGAACCCAGCAAAAGCAATCCTCGAATTAGAACCAAGCTCGATAATGCCAAAAGCGTAAATCGATCTTCTTGTACCAAGAACGAATTGCTCGCCAACAAACCTGCATGAACCAAAAGTATCACCCAACCTAGGTACGAGAGTAAATCTGTACTCGCCAGCGTGTCACTATGAATATTTTGCTCCTCCTCATGATTCTTTCGGCTCTGCTTTGCTTTCCTTATGGCGAAAATGCGAGGAAGATGTGTGTAAAGCAAACCAAGTTGAGAATGGATTGCTGAACTAGCAAGAATGCTATCTGTCAACGTAAGCGATGCAGTTACGACTTTGATACCACAAAGTGATGCTGCACAGTAACCCAATCCACCCACACCCGCGCCTATCAACGAAGAACGCAACAAGGACCAACGCATCACTTGCCAGAGCTCACCCGTACTCTCACTTTTCCTTTCAAATACCCTCTCCCTGTCCTCCTCCTCTTCCTCCTCTTGCCCAATTTGGATACTGCTAAACTTACCGATCAATCCATATTGAGCACCAAATCTACCCACCCAAACCGTTCCTAATCCTAACACCAGAATCACCAATCCAACACTGATGCGCATCATGTCAAACTGTGCCCAAACCTCGCGTGCACGAACCAAACTCATCCTGTTAAATGTATGATACGCTTGTGCTGCAACCCTGGTTGCTGCTTTCACCTCTGCTTGCGTACTCGCACCACGCTTGTGGGTGAGCTTGGCCAGTTCTGCATCGGCACGGATGGCTTTAAGCCAAAGTTGATCAAATTCGGACGAGAATGTGGCCAAATCTGGTGAGTAGGATGAGTAAGTTTGAATATACCTCCTCATTTGAGTTGCGGTGATTCGGAGCGCTCGAAGGAGCATGTTTGAGTGAGGCAAGAGCTCCGGGATCGGTGAACCCAAATTGTTGTAGGGAACAGGAAGACCTAAAAGGAGCGAGAGTGTTGGAACCAGGTCAATTTGAGAAACACTCCGATGACCTTGTATAGGATACCGAGGTGAAGGTAAAGGAGAAAATGCGATTCGACTCGGTAATACTGCTTCGATCTCTGGTGTTGAAATGTATTCACTTGAATTTTCATTCATGTTGCCAACCGGGAGCCCAAACCCGGTCTTAGCATAGATCCAAATACCAGCTCCAACCTCCAACTCTCCATCTCCACCGTGATCTCCTCTTTCATCCATGCCATGATCTCCCATAAGCACAAACAAGGTTTCCTCGTCCAATGACTCTGTAATGTTGCTCACCAACGTTTGCATCTCTTGGAGCTTGGTCTTCATTTTCGGATGAGCTGGTCCAAATCTATGCCCTACATGATCTACACCCAACGTGTGTCCCACTAAAAGTCTCCATTCATCGTGCACTCCCACAACTCTTTCTGGATGATTGTGTTGGAGAAAAGGCAAAAGTTTCTGCTCAACACCTCGATCGACTGTATCGAGATCTTCAACGTTGAAAGAATCGTAGGTCCAAGTGGTTTTCTGATCGAACAATCCTGGTAATACCGTGGCCCAAGTATCGTCCCCCGCAAATACAAATCCAACGGTTGCGCTACCACTTGCATCATCAACGTTTTGACGATCAAGAATGGATGCTTTGAACTGCGAGAGCCAATTGTCTTCCCTCACGACACCGACGCCGGTGCCTGCACTTCCAAAGTTGGCACCGGCCTCGATGAATGTGGGGAGTGTACCCGTTGTGAGACCTTTGAGCCTTTGCAATGTCGTGGTGGGTGGATCAGCCATAAAGTGAGCCAAAAATGATGATGATGCTCGGCAAGTGTCTTGCGTTGTAAGCTGCGCAGGGAGGGAGAGAATATTGTGATAATACGGATTGGGTGTCCACCCACCATCTCCTCTAACACTCGAAGGAGCATCAGCATCAGCATGAGCAGCAGGAGCGGGTGCTATGAAATCATACCGCAGTGCATCAATCACTAGCACCACAGCCTTCGTATGCGTTGGTTTGAGCTTGCATTCGCCCGATCCAGTTTGTGGATTGAGTGCAATATTTGCCCAATTGAGCAGGCTTTGGTCATCAAAACTCTCCGGAGGGTCCGGTAGCGTCCATTGCGAATCGTATGGTTTCGAACATTGGTTCACACTAGTCAATTCATGACGAGTGAGTAGGAAACCTTTTACGAACAACCACAATCCTACCAGAGTGTAAACTAGAACCAAAGTCAGGATGGCAAGAGTACTCAGAAAGGCGGTGTTGGGAGATGCAGCTTTCTGAGGTACTCGATCGGGATGACGTCTTGCATAGGAGCTGTGAGAGGAATGAGATGAATCCGAGCCATGTGAATGCGAATGCGAAGATGAATGGGATGATGATGATGGGCGACGGCGACGGAGCGAGGTACCAAATGCCGGATGTTGAGGTGTGGAAGAAGGAGCTGATGATGTAGCATTGGAGTGATTGCGTTGAATTTCGGCAAGCGTTGGCGCTGGATTGAGAACTGAGGTGTTCGGCATCCTTACCAACCTTTCTTGAATAGATTGCGAGAGGAGAAGCGTCGTTGTGATGGTGGAAGCAGTCAAATCGAAGAGCGATGGATGTTCCCGAAAAAACCTAAGGAAAATATTAATAATACCAAAGCGCCAGCACAGTCACTCGACACGGCATACGGCAATTTCAATGACATCTTTTTCACGGGCTGTCGCATTCCTTACTGAAACCATATTATTTTGTTTTACGAGCTCAGAATTCATGTCGCCTGTATCAATCTCAGCACACTAACATCCGCAAACAACAAGAAGACGTGGAATATGCGCCAGGCACATATTGTAGTTTACAGTACAGTATTTACATGGATGAGAAGCTGTTAAACCAGCCCATCTCTGTCTGCCAAGTCTAGTGAACCTATATACAAATGGATCGGATCTTAAAATAAGTATGACTATACGGCATTTACAACCTTCTCTCCGTCCATCACTATTCGGTTTGAAGGGGTATCGTCAATTTTGAGATTTAGTTGCTCGAGGCTTTACTCTTAAGTCTCTTCAAGAAATCGTCGTCGTCCTTAGTCTCGGGATGGAACGTCAATTTTCCGTGCTTGTACAGCGTCACGGTATCCACTGGTGGTTCGTTCTGTTGCGCTTGCACTTGCTGTCCCTCTTTCGGCTTGGCGACATCCTTGTCATTGTTCGAGAAAGCAGATCGCCAATTGCCACCGATCGAAGCAACAACGAAGCCTGGCACCATGGCCAGGATACTCTGGTGGTGGATGTTGGCCGACTTGAGCTGGCGTTCTCGCGACTCGTACACGCGTCGAGTGGCACGGATACGTCCACCGCGAATGTTGCGGAACGAGTTGAGCTGCTCACCCACTTGACCTACCGCAGGCAGCCATTCGGAAAACGTTCGTGCGCGAGCACCCTTCTCTGACTCGGTCTCGGAAACGGGAGCGGGAAGCGCGTTAGGATCGCTCATCAGACCAAACTTGATCAGCAGATTCTCGAGCGGCTGCGTTGGCAAGAGTCGAATCAGCACCGCCAAAGGCCACGAGATAGCACCAATCACAATCGAAATAGCCCAGTCACGACCAGTAAGCTCGACGACCGAGAAGGCAGCACCACCAACAAACATGATCAGAATCTGGAACCCAATCTCGATAGCCATGATGCCAAGGAACCAAGGGTTCCTATGCAGATTGTTGAAAATGTTGAGCGAGCGAGTAAGTGAACGAGAGTTGACCTGATTGAACAGCTGGCACCACACAAAGGTGTTGAACACGATAGCCGAAAGCTCGGTGCTGTCACGGTTCATCTCGTACTCGCTGACTCCGTTCATGCCCAGAATCGACTTGCCGGCAAAGTTGAGGACCAAGATGACAGTGAATTGATAGATCGACTGACCGATGATCATCTTCCACATGTCCGTGGAAATGAGAGGAGCGGTGCGGCGGTCGGGCTTTCGATCGAGAAGTTCGGGAGTGGCAGGGTCGGTGGCAAGAGCAAGAGCGGCGAGTGTGTCCATAATCAAGTTGATCCAAAGCAGCTGGACGGCCTTGAGAGCCGACTCGCCTTCTTCAGAGGCAACAGCGGTAACAAAAGTGACAATTACGGCAGAAATGTTGACGGAAAGCTGGAACTGCAAGAACTTACGAACCGCGTCGTTGACACAACGGCCCCACATAATGGCACTGACGATGGAAGCAAAGTTGTCGTCCATGAGAATGATATCCGAAGCCTCCTTGGCGACTTCGGTACCAGCGATACCCATCGAAAAACCGACGTTGGCAGTCTTGAGCGCAGGACCATCGTTGGTACCGTCACCAGTGACACCGACGACCTCGCCGAGGCTCTTGAGCGACTCGACGAGGATCTTCTTGTCTTCGGGCGAAGATCGGGCGAGTACTTGCAGCCTGGGTACGATCTCGAGCATATCTGCGCGGTTGAGCTTACGGAAGACGGGGCCCTCCATGACGATGCCTCCGGGGCTGTAGATACCACACTGAGTAGCGATCGACTTGGCAGTTAGAACATTGTCACCAGTGCACATCTTGACCTGGACACCTGCACGGCGGCAGGCTTCCACAGCGTCAGTGACACCAGGTCGCAGAGGATCCTCGATAGCGACGATAGCAACCAAAGTCAAGTTCTTGGCGAGCGATGCGTACTCGACCTCGCCCGACTCGTCGTACTCGGCCTCCTTGGGAGGGAAGAACTCAAAGTCACGGTAGACGATGGCAAGAGTCCTGAGTGTCTGGTTGGCGAATTGGGTGATGGTGGAGTTGACCTTTTCAAGCTTGGCAGCATCCAGCTCCTCGACAGGGATGCTGTCGGTGTCAGTCCCGGAAACCTCGACGTGGTGAGTGCAGAGACGGGTGAGAACCTCCGAGGCGCCTTTGAGGTATACACGGAAGCCTCCTTCGGGAAGCTTGACGACAACACCCATAGCCTTGCGCTCAGAGCTGAAGGGAATCATTTGGACCACTTGGGCACGCTCTCGCGATGCGCGGTAATCCTCCCACTTGAGCTCCTTTGCCATCTTGAGCAAAGCAGTCTCGGTTTTGGAACCGACAAAGCCAAATTCCTTGTTCTTCTCCGCTGTAGCAGCGCTTTTGCGAGACTTGAAGAGACCCGAGATTCCGTTCTTCTTGATGGCAGCGACAGGATTGGCGGGCTCGTCTGCCGAGCCTTCTTCGGCCGACTCTTCGAAAGCAGTCGAGTTGATGGCAATGCTGTCATTGAGGAGCTTCTGGAGCGGCATGCTGATGGCTGAGTTGAGCTCGTTCTGCTCGACAATGCGAGCCTGGGCAGAAGAGGATGCATCGTGCTCGGTCTCGACACGTTTGCGATTGGCCTCGAGGCGGTCGGCAAACTTGAAGTTGACACCAATGCTGCCGGCGACGACGCTCATCTCGTTCTGGGTCAGGGTGCCGGTCTTGTCGGTACAGACGACGCTCGCGTTGGCCATGGTCTCACAAGCACCGAGCAGACGGACGAGCAGGTTCATCTTGGTCATACGCTTGGTGGCAAAGGCAAGAGCGAGCGTGACGGCCAGAGGCAAACCTTCGGGGACGGCAACGACAACGACGGTGACGGCGATAATGAGAATCTGGATAAAGTCTTGAGCCTTGGCATTCGAGGTGCGATCGGGTTCTTGGGCGAGGTGGACAAAGAACCGGATCATGAGCGCAGTGAAGAGAACGATACCAGCAGTACCGCCAAGCCAGGCGATGAGGTCGGCAAGACGGTTGAGTTTCGACTGGAGAGGGGTGTCTTCTGCGTCGCTGCGAAGGGAAAGCATGAGCTTGCCATTGAAACTAGAAGGTCCGACAGCGATGACGACGTACTCTCCGACACCTTCGAGCACCTTGGAGCCAGAGATGAGGAAGCAATCACGGTTCTTTGGCTTGTCGTTGTTGCGCTTGGCCTCTTGGATGTCAGCGATGCATTCGTCGTAGGTGACCTTACGGATCATGTCGGACTCTCCAGTAGCGCCAGATTCGTCACACTTGACATTGTGACCTCGGAGGAAGATACCGTCACAGGGGACAATCTCACCAGGCTCAAGCTGAAGGATGTCACCGACGACAACATTGTAGACCGACATGAGAGCGGGTTTGCCTTGACGGAGAACCTTGACATCGCGCTGCTCCTTCTTTGCGTTGAGCTTCTTGAACTGGAGCTCCTTTTGGTAATCGTTGACGGAACCGACGAGATCGACAATCACAACGGCGACAAGAATGGCAACACCTTCGACCCAGTCGACCTGTGCGGCGTCACAAAAAGTCTCGACACCATTGGCGACGCAAGCAACTTGCTCGGGAGGGGTGCCGAAGTCGGTGTAAAGACCAAGAGCGAGGGAGACGACGGCAGCAATGCAAAGGAGGATGAGGATCTTGTCCTGAAGGGCGAGCCACATGAGTAGGACAAGACTGTTGGATTTGCGCTCGGGGAGTACGTTCTTGCCAAAGACGCGGATACGATCTTGTTCGCTCGCGTTGACAAAGTCGGATCCGCGTTCTGCGATAGCATCGTGAGCGATGGGTGCGCTTTCGATGTCGTGAGGGCCAGCACCTGCTTCCTTGGTCTCGGCACCGCCAAGATCGAGGCCGCGATGCTCGTCGGTGCCGATTGCGTTAAGCACCCCCTTTACGCCACCCATCTGGCGAAGCTTGTCTACATTTTTAGGGTCGAGAAGATTAGCAAGTTCGATAGGCCTGAATGGGAAAGGACGAGGGTCGATGTTACGCTGGCGTTCGATTTCGGCTGCGAGGGCGGCAGCCTGTGCCTCTCGTCGACCGGAACGAGTGGCAGCTTTGAGGGAGAGTTTAATACGACCAAAGAAGCCTGTTGGAGGCTGCTGGACCTCCTCGATGTGCTCAGCCGGAGCAGACTCCTGGTGCTTCTCGAAACTGCTCGACATGGTAGCAAGGATGACCGGAAACAAGTGCCGTAGAGGCGATTATGTGGGTTGCGTTGGAATTAATGGAAGGAAGGGAATGGATAGAATCAGGCTTCAGGCTGTGGATGGACTTGTGACTCGGATGAGCGTGATGGTTGATGAGGAGAGCGGATGCGTGATTCAGTTGGTCATGTTGAGTGTTGTGTGACGAGGAAGGACGAGTTTGAGGATGTACCCAAGATAATGATGGAGAAAGCAGGTAAGGGTTGGTAGGGAAAGAAGAAAGAACAAAGTGGCCAAAGATGAATGAGATTGTCGTGGTGACTTTATAGCGATCTGAGATGGAAAGAAGAGAAAGAGAGAGGAAAGAGAGAGGGAGGGAAAAGCCTCGAAAGCGGTGCGCGCATGGAGTAAGACACGAGATAGGAAGATGCGAATGGGATGGAAATCGAGGTAGAGAGAGGAGAAAATTGGGTGAGCTGAGGTGCAACATGGGACGAATGCAAGCAAAAAGGAATGCCAAGCCGTCAAAACGAAGCTGAGTCTGGATTGTTGAGCCCAAAAGGGTAGAGCCATCTGAAAGAGGTAAGAGACAGCATAGCGTTGAATGCAACTTTGGACGCAGCGTGGAGTGGCAATGTGGAGTGGCAATGGCGACGCTTATGTGAGTATTGTGCTGTACTCGTACAGTTAGTTGGCTGAGTGCTTGTGAAGTGGTCGAAATTGTGCGTTACTGCGTCACTGTGAGGAGAGGCTTGGCTTTGCACAGCAATCACAGAGAGCAACACAAAAAAGTGGATTCGGGCTGTGCTTTGTGGTGCTGAGAAATAAAATGTACGATTAAGAGATTCAAGACTGGATTAATATTGCAGCAACAAAAAGGTATGGTCGCACCTTTTTTTAAGGGTCTTTCTTGCATGACTATGGAGAGAGAGTTACAGAAACTTAGTCGAACTGCAGCCAAGACTGGCAAAGTACATGAATCTGATGCATGCCAAGACTGTGAACCCCACCGCCTTGGCCTGCATTATTCCTATTTTACGAATTTAAAATGAAAGCGCAAGGAATTTCGCATTACTGTATTTTCTGCCTAAGCTTTACTGTACAACTGACGGTAGCAAGGCAGTGTGAAAAAAGAGAAAAGAAAAAAAAAAAAGTCTTGGCATCAAGTCTTGGCGTCCATTACGCTTTCGCGAATCTGTCCAAACTTACTGAAAATGTCACCCACGTTCTGATCGACTCACACTGCGACAAGTAAAAATAGCAACAAACAACCCAACCAACCATGATCGAGTCTCAACCACACGTGCAAACCACACGTGCAACCACAACTTTAACAAAAATCAAACACTCAAATTTTCCAACAACGCACAATACCACTCCATTTTCATTATTAATAATACAATCTAGACGCACAGGTACAGCTCCTTGACAGCTATGTTGTAATATTTTTTCTTCTCTTGCAAATCATTCCAAGTTTTAAATATTTGTATTCCTTCTATGAAAGCTATCACGTACTCACGTGACTGGACAAACAAGGTGTAATGAATCGAGTTGAAATTCGCCATCCATACCCAATGTTAGAGAAACACCTTGACCCGATTCCATACAAATGCGCTAACCTTGACGACGTTTAGATTTCAAGACGCTCAAAACTGTAAGCACCCACCAACATGCTCTGCTCCAAAAATTCCAAACGCCTCGTCTTTGCTTCACCTTGAGTACCCAACTTGACACCTAATCCACCACCCATCTCGGCCCTCGCAGAAGCTCCCACCTTGCTGCTCACACTCACAACAGCATTACCTGCCGAAGCCAAAGCGCCGCTCATTGACAACTGCATTCCGCAAGACTTATTCTTATTCTTGTTCTTGTTTACGCTTGCTGCCATGAGTTCATTCTCCTCTTCCAGCTTGGCAAACGCCGACAGAGGAGCATTAAGTAGTCGTAAACTCGACATCATTTCAACGTAGCGTGAGATGGTGCATGATAGACATTGCACCAAAACATGCGAGCGAGACGTGGCCAGAAGCAGCGGAAAAAACGTATCAAGAACGTCGTTGGCAAACGCCATCACTGCATCTGCATGTGGAACTTTGACTTGACCAGCTGCAACCGCAATCTCTTCCTCGTCACCCTTGACTTCACTGCCACTTTGTTCGGCTTGGAGAGGGTGTTGTATGTTCTGGCTCATCCAAGCATTGCAGATCTGCAAAAGAGCCATAACTTGGTCCACATCGTCACGCAATTGCACCTTGAGAGCCTTTCGCAGCGCAGGCCTTGACACACGCTCTTGAACCAGCTGAACCAGCAGCCTCAGGAATGACTCGGCTGTCTTGAGGTCAGCGTCCTCGCTCTGTCGGCTCTGCACTAAACCTCGCAGCGCCGACGTCATCAACGATACCAAGGTCTCCTCGCCAACTTCGCGGATGCGATTCAGAGCCGCACAAATGAGCTGTGCGTCGTTATGTGCTTCGAGTCTCGACCAGAACTCGGCGAATCCGGCACCGTTCACCTGAACCGAAATACTGCCTTCACTTACTGCATTGCCATTTGCTGACAATTTCAAGCTGCCAAAAATCGAAGGGTGAACGCGCTCATCCTTTAGCAGAGTGAGCAACCCAGCCCGTGAGAACAATGTGGCACCAGAAGCGCCATTACTCTTGCTCTTGCGCTGCAGAGCAGCAGGAAGCAATACATCGATAAGTTCACCGAAGAATAGAGTGTCTGCCTCTGGCGAAGTGAGCGTCTCAAGCATGCGTCCGTCCGCGGTCGCAACCTCGATCAAGTTGGAAATCGCAGAGGTGACCTCAGCTTCGTTCTTGCATCCCTTGCCATCACTCTGCGCAATCTTCTTGATCTGTGTGAGGAGCTGCGATCGGCTCTCGTCCGATACCTCGGCGTGTGCAGGGAGAAAGTCGGAGCTGCGCAACCATCGAGCAGTGAGCTCACCTTTGCCAAGTGCGTCACGAAGCACACTCATTTCGGGCACAACAAAAGACACCGAGAGCACGCATGTTCTGCGCTGCTGCAATTGCGAGAGTGCCTCGGTCTTGTCAGATGAACTGGGCGAGCCAGATGCGACGGTGGGAGGGCCGATAGTGATGACGCTAGTCGAGCCAGCGATACGAGATGCAGAGATGGTCGTCATTCGCTGTAGCAGGCTGGTGGACCAAGTAGCCGCGCTAGGTGCAGGCACAAAAGGAACCGCAAAATCGATCTGTCGGAGCACTGCGTTCAGTTCAAGGTCCACGACAAGTGCCACAAGGCGCTCTTTGACCGCAGTTGATGGCGAACAATTGGTCACACCCACCAAGAGAGCGTGATCTCGACTGAGAAGCAGGCACGAAGATGGTGATGCGGTGGAAGAGGAAGATGAACGCGCGGTGCCGACGTGAGCCAAAGCGTCGATTGTAGTGGTGTTGACACTGCTGAGCAAAGGTTCGCCGCTGCTCGAGGTGCCAAGAGTCATGCATGCAAGCTTGCCTTCGGCACTCAAGATGACCAATCGACCGTCTGGGTGAACTTGAACATCGAGTACGTTTCGCGCGTTCGAAGAGTGCGGAATTTTTACATGTCCAAGCCTGACGCTGGCAATGGCAGAGTCGGAAGCACCGTCGAAACTTTTGACGAAAGCAGTAAGCTCTAGTGAGAGTGGTCCGCTTGGAAAGCACGATGCTGAGATGGAGCTGCTAATTGATGCTACTATGTCATCATCATCGCGACCCTCGTTTCCTCCTCGCTTTGATCGTTTGGATCTCTTCTTGTGTTTGTTCGAGTCTCTGTTAGCTTGAGCAGATGGGCTGGTAGCCCTGTTATCGGAAGTGACCGCGACACGCAGGCCAATAAGAGCTGCCTCCTCAATACTCGAACTGCCTGCGATGAGTCGCTTGGCTGAGCCAGGATCGAGGACATTGACGTAAAAGTGAGAGCGCTGCTGGCTTTGGGAGTGAATAGATTCGATAGTGTCGATGACCTGCATGGATGAGGTAGCTGCTGCTACAGAAGCATCGTCATCGTAGATGACAGGGGAAGAGTCGACGATGGTCAGACTGTCGTCGACGTGAGTGAGAACGAGACGGCCATCGCAGAAAGCGTGGATCAGACGAATGGGCTTATCCAAAAAAAGAGATTCCTTCTTGACCTGCACCCCGACGCTCTCCTTACCCTTCGCTGAGAGCTCCTCAATATAGGCCCAAAGTTGGTGGGTTGCAGTGACAGCAGCTCTACCGGACTTTGTACGTGTGTGAGACTCGATGCCGACGTAGGTGGTGCGGAGAGAGCGTCCGTTTCCAAGGGAGCGAAGGAGGGTGAGAGGAGCTGAAGAGGCAGTCTCTGCAGAAGAGAGAGCGAAACTTTGGATGGGCGTCTGGTTCTGAGGGTTGATGAGGTTGAGTGCATTGCCAGCGACGAGGATTGGAAGCGTTCCTTTCAGCCGACGCAGAACCCTGGCATCTGAAGAGAGCTTGAAGGCTGTACCGATGCTGATATTCGAGACTTTGGTGGTGGAGAAACCTGTTGCTGAGAGCGCAGCATGGCGTGCCAACTCGGCAGGAGTAGAAGCTGGGTGCGTCAATAGGGTCGTTGGCTGCGAGAGCTCGGGTGAGACTGACATGGATGCCATGATCATCACAGTCTGCGCCGAGCAACCGATCGGTATGAGATTCGGAGTGATACCGTTGTCAATCGAATGTACCGACGCTGCGTTGATGCTGACCGCTGGAATGAGAGCAATCAGTTACGGATGGTGCGATAATGTATCCTCTGCCCCGCGGTCTGCTAATAAGGCTGAGATGAAGGTGTTCGATGACCGTAACAGGTCGTAGGTGAGATGGGTGAGCGTATTTCTATGAGCAACAATGGTCGAGGCAGTGTGCAACAAACTCTTAATATTCCTCTGGCTGAAAAATTTCAAGAGGGAGCACAGCCAGCACGGTTGAAGCTCAGATTGCACTTTTTTTTCTTTCTTTGCTGACATTTTTGTGCCCTTGCCTCAAATTTGTATTTGTCAGCCTGATAAAGCAGGTAGGAAAGGTTCGACTCTTTCTAACAAAGGTCTAACATCTTGGAATTCGGCCATTCTCGCGACTCTCGTTCGTGGTTGTCAGACTCTCTTGCAAACATGTGGGATTGCCTGCTTCTCGACTCAAAGTCGGTTGCACGCACAGCTTGCCATGAGACTAAGCTTGTTTCGAAATCCTGAGTTAATCAGGAAGGCTGTCCAACATGGCACCCTAGCGACACTGTACAGACTTGCAAAAGAGACACGTGGAGAGTGGTGTTGAGAGAGCGCTTTCGTGTCATGGTTGTTGCTCGTAGTGACCAGTGACGAGCAACGCCCCTGTTGGAGGTGCGGGAACGCGCTCAAAGAGATTTCTAACAATGAACGCGCAAAGGCAAATTTGATCGGATGAAGTTGTCCGGACAGGTGCAGCTGCAGCGGTATGCGTGGGGGTTCTTTGTCTCGTTTAAAGATCGCCATTGCATACGGCGACATGCAGCAAGTTCTGCATCCGCTCTGTGTTGCTCGGTCAACATGAATGAACAAAGCTCTTTTAGCTGGCGACTGAACAAGGTAATTGCTTGTCGTTATCTGTTATATAAGACGAGGCCGAGAACCCCCGAGAGATCAGTTGACTGTAGTGTGACTTGCGATCGCAATTAGGCTGCCAGACGTGCGACTCGCTTAGCTGGCGTGGCGTGTGTGTAGCGAACACCACATTTACGGATTATCCTTCTTCCTCGTTGATTTATCGCTGTAAACGACATTAGTGGCTTAATTGGAAGCGATGACATGCGGCTGTCGGATCAATCTGACTGCATGAAGTCGCATTTGGGCCAGATTGGGAGACATTTTGCCAACATGAAGTTGAGTTTACACGAGGTAAGGGTGCAAATGCTCATTTCAGTCAATCATCGGACCATTTTTTGGGCTCTAATTCATATCGGAAAGGAGCATTTGATACCACCGCTTGATTGTACGCCTTGGCAAGCCATCGCTTGTGCCAAAAGAAACGGGCCGGTAATGTCATTATGAGATCTTTGCCTTGGTGGTTCTGTATTTGACGATGTGGGTTGCATGAAAAGAAGAAGGCGAGGAAGAAATGTGATATGGTCGGGTTGCCATTGCCGTTGACGTGGCACAGGCTGGTGTCTCTGCTGATCTCATGCAGCTCCAAGTTTCATTGCTGTGAGAACAATGGTACTGTAAGTAACAGCCTGTTCTAGTGAAATACATGACTTTGCCTAGCAGCACCGTCAGCTCGAGGCTTTCCGCCTCCATCGGCACTGTAGACCCTTCACACGAGAGGTTGACGTTTTAATGGAGCTGCCCTCGCTTGACCCCGCTAAGTCGAATCACACCAGCTCGTCGCTTGCTCGTCCAATCTAAGCTAAGTTCACGGATGATTCTCGCGATCTCAATTTTGATCGACTTGTGGCGGCACAGCACACCGAGCCAAAGTCACTTCTGTCGCATGTGTGCGTGTGCATGTCCGCTCCTTTTGTTTACACTGTTGGCGATGACATGTTGTGCGACTGTGGCGCCTATTAATGAAGCGGAGGTTGATAGAGTCTAATTTCAGTTGGTGGAACAGGTGCATATGCAGCTAAGTTTACCTCGTAGCACACGCCGCTGCTGCAACAACAGTAAGGTAACGCTGCCCCAAGAGAAAGAGAGAGAGAGAGAGAGAGAAAGAGAGAGAGAGAGAGAGAACCATGCCTTTTGTGTTTAAATACGCGTTTTTTCTAAATCCGAAATTTTTTTGTGCCTCGTAACGCAGCGTGGATTAGCTTTTTAGCTATGCCTCTGCTCTGGAGCTCCTTCGCTGGCTCTTGTGACAGTTACCCGCACGCCGGCACGCACGCACGCACGCACTCACGCACTCACGCACTTACGCACTCACGTTGGCCTCTTTCACCCTTTATCCATTTGGTTCTGAGAAAGGCTTTCTTGAGAGGTCGCCGCGTGCTTCTGAGCTCCGAACCCAACAAACCCTTTGTTTGCTTTTCTTTTGACATGCACTTTCAACATAGCAGCACGCCGGTGCGACCCACCACCTTTTCACATAACTTATCACAATTGGCCATTTTAGGCTCTTTCTGTTCGATTGGCAACACGCGTTTAGGTATACTGTACTGCTTAGAGCTGCCACTGCACCTTCCACTGCACCTTCCACTGCACCTTTCACTACACCTTGCCTTCCTCCTCTTCTGCCTGGTCATCTCCACCTTTAAGTCTTCAACTTTGTCATCCGAGGTCAGAGGCAGAAGAGAAACAACCCTTTTGTTGCTTCTTCTTTTGCATCTTCCCATTCATCTACGTCATTATCATCCCATCATCATCCCATCATCAACACCACCGCCAACGCCAACGCCACTTTCACCACCACCATTTCCTCTACCGCCTCTTCGCCTCAAATTCGTACAAGTGTTCCCGTGTTCCGAGAACCTATTTTGTCGAGGGCTAGGCTGCCATTCGCCTCGCGAATTGTATCCGCCTGAACTCTTCGACCGAGCATCGGTTAGCAGCACGGATAACTCATTATCGAGCTGCAGCCATTTCTCGTCGTCTTGCTCAGCTCCTCGTCAGCCGTTTTTCACAAAAGCTACGCTCGAGAACGCAAGCGCGACCGCCGCCATCTCAGACGCCTTCACCAGCTTTATAGCGCAGGTCATACCCTCTCGACCAGGCTGCGGACCTCTCACTGGCTAGTTGCCGACTACATCTGGACTGCCGGTGCTCGCTTCATCAGTGGCAGAAGCGGTTTCCGCACTTTGTTGACTCCGGGTTAATCTCTCTTCTTCCCTCGTCTTGATCTCTGACGTGACAGCATCCTTCTCGGCGGCTCGAGCCAGTGAAAGCAGGATTATCGGCTATCGCCAATCTTTATCAAGTCAGACCCGTACCGCCCGCTTCTTCCAGGCTCGTTTCATCATCAATGCCCGAGCACCTGCATGCTGATTGCTCTGCTTAATCCAAAGCTTCCGTCTTTCCATCTACCGCACAGCAAACATAAGAATGGCACGTTCACCACCCTGAAGATTCCATCTTCCATTCGCGTCTTAGTTGCATCCATCCTTTTCGCACTCCATTTGGCGTTTCCTCCCAATTTTGACCCCCTTGCAAGGCTTTGGGCATGATCCAAGCGATCCTCTTCCACCCTTCGAAATAACAGCTTTCTTTCCTCGACAAATCACACACCAGCGCAGCAGCAGCCGTCTGCCTTCGAATTATCATGCCGGCTTCAACCGAAAATGGTCATTCATTAACACTCAGCGATGTGCCCTCCTTCATCAGCGCTCGTTCTGCCAACACGCTCATTTCTGAGAACCGTCCGACAAGAATTCAGGCAGGCACGCTTCTCGTCTTGAATGGCCTCCTCGATGAACTCCTCCTCGTCATTCTCAGCTCTGCAAGGAGTCTGGCAACCGATCGCATCAAGTCGGATGGCATGCTCAGAGCCTTCAACAACAACTTGCTCGCCAAAGATGCCGTGCTCGAGGCGGAGCTGGAGCTGCGAAGCTATCTCGACGGCAGACGAGCTGAAGGAGCAAAAGTGCCCCTCGGTCTCATGGCAACCTCACGTGTCGATGGCACTGATAGCTTCCCTGTCCAGAGCGCTTACAAGGCTCTCAGGACTCGATGTCAGTACTACTCGACGCTCGGCGACTGCGATGACGACAGCGCCGCCAAAGATCAGAACATCATGAGCAGCGATGGTCGGCCAATTGCTACTGTCACGCCACCCGTTGCCATCTATGTGACGGCTCTACTCGAGTTTGTTGGACAGCATATCTTGCAAAACGTAGCGCGTGTGATCGAGCGAGATAACTCAGACGAAGCGAGCCTGTACGACCTTCGTGCTGCCATCACAGAGGATGAGCATCTCAATCCGCTCTACAACAAGCTGTCGATCAGCCAAGAAATTTCGCGTCGCATCGAAATTCTCGAAGCACGACGACGTAAGATCACCGAAGACGGTGCGAGCCGGGGTCTTCGATCCGACGCCCGAGTCGTCAAGCCTTGGCACGTTCCAACCGAAGGTGACTTTGATGAAGCAGCCGGACCCGCTCTTTTTTCGTCCAAACGTGCTTCAATACAGCAGCAGCCTCGAAGCGACAACGGCGTTTCCTCGGCGTCGTCTTCCAGCAGGTACGGGCACGCCACCTCTAGTAGCACCGAACATGCCGACTCACTGCGTGCAAGCAGATCCACCCTCCGCACTTGGTCTTCCGTCGCAAACCATGACTTGGACGCAAATGAGGCCGCCTCTCCCGGTAACAGTATAGCCAAGCAGAATAGCACGCAATCGTCGATGGGGCTCGGTACTACTGGTGCGCGCCCAGATGGGTCAGCCAGCAACATTGTCAGCATCGGAAGGCGGCAGAGCTCCGACCGTAGCTGGTCGGGCGTCTTTAGCGGTATCAAGCGACGCAACAGCTTCAAGCAAGGGTCAGACAGCATAAATACCTCGGCCCGCCTTCTTTCTCCGACAACTATTGGCGCAACCAGTGCCAACCAAGCTGACTCGGCACTGGATCCTGACGATGATTTCGAAGCACTCATGCTTTCTGGTCAGACGATGAAGGTCTCGCTCACCCCAAACCGACTGCATACCATTGAGGTGGCCAAGAAAGGTGGTGACTCCGTTACCGACCTCAGCTCTGCCCGCCGACGTCCTGGCACAGCAGGTGTTCGCGATGATGTTGCAACTGCAGCAGCTGCCTACGTCCGTGGTCCGAGCCCTTCCCCGACAAGCGGCTCGCAAGGCCCCGCGGGCGGTGAGGGTCTTGCGTCCAACATCGGCTCGACTGAGAGGACGTCCTCGAGTAGCACGACACCCTCGGATGCAGCGTTCCCACGGCCCAGCTCGCGCGCTTCATTGCAAACGGCGATGCGGCCAGAAAGAAGGGCCAAGGCACCACCGCCTTCTTCCTACCGTAGCCCATCTCCTGCGCTGATCGGGAACCACAACTTGCTGACGCGTAATACAGTGCAAGAAGATACCACGATGGCTGTCCCGCCAGTGAAGACAACGCGACGACAGACACCACGCCTGCAGCCACGGGACGACGAGGCAGAACGCAGTTCGTCCACAGCTAAAGACCTCGTGGACCTCTTCAAGTCGACGCCGCCTTCTGCTACTCAGGAGAGGCTCAGCAACGTTGGCTCCGACACTTCCTCGATCACCGAATACACTAACAAGAAGACGGCCATGAGCGATCGCGTGCGAACCTTGTTTGGCCGGAAGTCGAGCAGCAGCACGGGTCATCATTCGCCTTCGTCTCCCAATTCGAAGGCTTTCCGCATGCCTCAGCATGCCGATACCAAGGCGAGTCTTGAAAGTTCGCAAGATACGTACATCACCAGCAGCACGACAAACTCGACGGAGCAAACGCGCTCGCTGGTCTCTCCAAATAACATGCTCTCCAATCGGCAAGCAGCATCTCGTTCATCGACCTCGACTTCGGAACATCCCTTGCCCAGTGCAGATGCGACTATGGAGGTCAAGCCTACTCCAGACGTTACTGTGATCGAATCAGAGCCTATCTCGGAACGCGAAACGAATGGACTTGGCATCGGTGTTGCCGCAGTCGCAGGCATGGCAGGAGCAGCAAGTCCAATGGCCGCCGTACGAAGCGCCAGCCACGGCTCCAGGTCGACCAGCCATGCGAGCCAGACCCACAGCACTGCAGACGTAACGACTCAGGATGACTCCCTGACCGACGACGCATCCTCGGCATCTAAGCCCAAGACGGCAGACGAACTGGTCAGCCGAAAAGTGCCGTGGGGTTACAAGCGCAACTCGGCGAGTGCGAGCACAATGGGTGAACGCAATGGCACACCGACATCGGATCGACGACGAAGTGTAGGGTACCAGAGTTCGAACGGACACAGTGTTCTGCCCGTCCGGGGTCATTTCAACGGTCCTTCATCCGAGAACGGTCATGGAGCAACCACCACTGCGTCTGCACTTCTTACGACTACCGCTGCCGATGAAACTGATGCATCCTTGCTGTCCGCAAGCTCGACGTCTCGATCTGCAAAAGCGCCAACCGCATGGTCAGGCGCCAGTGGCGCATCAGGCTCGCACACAATGGTACGAAGAGGGTCTTCCGGTGCCCGGCCTATATCGGCGAACCAGGCGCGCAGACCGATTGGGCATCTCGAGACGATCCAGCTTTTGGCAGAGCTGGAGAGAGCCATGCGGCAGTGTCACACTGTCGACGAGTGTCGTGAGCTTGTTCAAAAAGCGATGCACTCCGATGCAGCGCCTTTCACTTGCTCTGAATCCCGCGGCAGTGGCATCACCGATGACAACGCTGCTCAAAGTGCTGTGGGCAAGGATGACAAACCGCCTAGCAAAACCGGCGTAGCTGCTGCCGAAGGAGCCCTGGCTGGTGCAGCTGCTGTAGAACATGCAATAATTTTAGCATCTTCAGGGTCTCGAGTTGAAAAGGGCTCATGTGTCACTGGCAGCGAGGTCCGAGACAGTCCAACCCGCGGAACGGAGCTTCGCCCCGGGATGACCCTCGTCAAGCCACCAATTGAAGATCAGGCCACTTCGCTCGAAACTGTTGAGCAAGGCATGGTGGTGGCGTGGTTGCTGGGCGGAGATGAAGGCCCGCTTGCTCATCATGACGGCCTGACAGACAAGCTTGACCAGACGGCGTTACCTGTAGCAGCAGAAGTGTCTGGAGCAGACTCCGGTGAGGCAGCTGGCCGATCTGGGTCGTGGGACTCTCACGTGTCCCGAGGCGACATTTGTGGTTTCGCATCGAGCAGTGTCGTGTCGCTGCAGTCGAACTACAAGGATGCTCAGGATGACGTGACGGTGAATTGAATCATCGGGCAGAAGTACGCCAGCGCTGCTTGATCGGCCGAAAGCACTGTGGTCTAATGTATGAAAGTCTAGCAGTGACGAGCTCGCGTTGATTGTATGAAGTAGCGACACGTGTAAATTTCTATCGTCCTTGTAGCATGCTGTGTGTGCAGCGTCTGATAGCCATTCGAGCAAGCTTTTTCAACTACGGGACTGCCCTATTGCACCTTCTCCTCGTGCAGTGCAGTGCACCTTTGCTCTACCTTTCACCTTCTGTGCAAGGGCTGCGAATCTGTCGATTCGGGCTGCGGCGGCGAGACTTGTCCACAAAAGGCAAATGCTGAGATACGGTATCATCTCAAGCAAAAGTAAAGTAGACAGCGACCGTGTGAGCTAACTTAATCGCAAGATGGATCGTGGAGTCGGGTCTCGTGGTTGACAAGGGAAGCGTGGCGAACTCTTTGCTTTGGTGGGTTTGCACATTCACTTGACATTTTGACCTTCTCACGTTTGCCACAACCAAGAGCTTCTCAGGTGTGACTCAGACGCATCCGGTTGAGATCCCGCCTCTGCTTTTCGAAGTCGGTCGTCGATACAACACACTTCGTGCGATCTTTACAGTGTAGAACTGCACAAGGAACTCCTCTTTCAACCACCTTTACACCACCCTGATCCCGCGATTCCACCTCCCCCCCCATCTCGACCACCTCCCTCTCCTTGACCTTCTCCAGTACTTTGCTGAGAAGTAAGCACCACCAAACAGCTCAACGCAGTAGTCAGGGCCTCATTGATTTAGCCAATCCAGAGCCACAGACAGCCCAGCAAATCTACCTTGTGGTCAGCTGGGTGAGCGCAAGGCGTTCAATGACCTCTCAACGCCCAACGCAAGCACCTTTGATCCTGAGTACAAGCAAGTTACAGCAAGGACAGAGAATCACACGCGGATTCACAAAGAGTTTTGGCCCCCGTCAACCCACTGTCCCTCCCAAAGCCACCCACCAAAGGCAAACCTTGTCGACTCGCCCTTGCCCCCTCACCGACTTTTGCATCTAGCTCCGTGGGTATCTTATGGCGAGTCTGAAACTATCGCATATGATGTTGCTCCGCTGCTGGAAAGTTGTCGAGCATCGTGTAAGACTTCATCTTTATGGGAACGCAATACATTTGTCAAGGGCTGCTCCTACCCTCTAGGGCCTTGCTTTGAGCTTTGTTGTATCCAACCATCTACTCTACCCCATCTTCCCTCCTCCCTTTCCCTCTCCTCTCCTCGGTACATTGAATATAAAAAAATCTCTCTTCCTTACGCTTGAACCTCCCTTCCGCAATCACCACAGCTTACATCACGCCATCAATCAAACCCAACAAATACAATAGTAACAACAACAGAGTGGCTTAGAGGTGGTCCTCAGAATGACAAGCACGACATCGCCGGAGGCCGTCATAAAAACTACGCGCGACATTGAAAGAGCCTCTTCTTCCGAAGATGAAAAGCATCACACCGAATCCAAGCACAGCGGCAGAGTTGTCACGGTGCCATCCCTCTATGCCAGTGGTACTTTCAAGTCGCAGCCGAGCTTGATCATGTACGATGCACAAACGGAAAACAAGTTGGTTCGCAAAATTGATCTGTACATTGTGCCAATTGTCGCCATGCTTTATCTCATGTGTAAGTCTATACCCCAACGCTCCTCTCCCCTTCTTCTTCTTCTTCTTCTTCTTCTTCTTCTTCTTCTTCTTCTTCTTCTTCTTCTTCTTCTTCTTCACCCTTTCTCTCTCTCTCTCTCTCTCTCTCTCTCTCTCTCTCTCTCTCTCTCTCTCTCTCTCTCTCTTTCTCTTAGCTGACACTGCGAGTACTCTGCTATGCATAATGATGCGCGGGCAAAATAGGCTTCATCGACAGAGCCAACGTAGGAAATGCCCGTATCGCAGGCCTCGAAAAGGATCTTGGCATGAATCCCAAGAGTTACGACTTTAACATTCTCCTCACCGCCTTCTATGCTGCCTATGCGGCTTTTGAAATCCCCTCAACCACCCTGACCAAAATCCTCGGACCTGGTCGATGGATACCTTCCATGGCTTTCTTGTTCGGGCTTCTCTCGATGGTCAATGGCTTTGTCACCAACTTTGGCAGCGCCATCGCCGTTCGATTTCTTCTCGGTGTCGCGGAAGCCGGAATGCTTCCGTCCATCGCATACTATTTGAGTAGATGGTACAAGAAGGACGAACTCGTATTGAGACTGGGACTGTACTTGGTAATGGCTCCCAGTGCCGGTGCTTTCGGTGGATTGTTGGCCAGTGCCATCTTAAAGATTCCTCAGATGGGTAGTGTCAAGGGTTGGGAACAGATTTTCCTCATCGGTAAGTGCTCTCTCCCCCGCCTCGCTACATTTTTTTTAACAAATTTGTTTTGGTTTGGATATGACCGGTCTCACATTTTTATGCTTGACAAATTTACCATGATAGAGGGTCTCGTCACCATGATTGTCGCAATCATTGCGTACTTTACCCTCACCGACTCGATTCACACAGCTCGATGGCTCACAGAGGAGGAGAAAACATTCCTTCAAGCTCGTCTGAAATCCGAAATGGTGGGTCAAAAACAACTCGTTGATAAGACGCACAAAAAGTTGCTCTGGAAAGGCATCATTTCGACCACATCGCTTTGTTGCGCTGCCATGTTCTTCCTCGTTAACATTGCGGTTCAGGGCAATTCCGTTTTTTTACCTAGTATTGTAAGAAATATTTATCCTCCGCCAAAGTATACGGTGATTCAGCAACAATTGCTTACGGTGCCTCCCAACGTGGCAGGAGCTATTGCGACTTTGGTGTTTGCATACTATTCGGCCAAGTTTCGGATTCGATGGGTGTTTGTGGTTGCGGGTTCGATTGTGATGATGATTGGATATGCCATGTTTTTAGGATCCAAGAATCTTTACTTTCAATATGCTGCGTCGTTCTTTGCAACTTCAGGCGCTTTTACTCAAGGTGCATTGTTGCCAGCCTACGCCGCGGTGAATGCCAACAACGACAGTGAAAGGACTGGCGCTATAGCTGTTACCGTCTTCTTTGGTAATCTTGGTGGATTGATCTCCACTTGGTCGTACCTTTCCAAGTACTCACCAGACTTTGTTCCAGGAAACGCCCTCAATTGTGCAGGAGCAGTCGTCATGGTCATCATCAGCGTGTGCTTGGTGACATGGCAAAGGTGGGAGAACAAGCAGAGACAAATGGGTAAAAGGGATCATAGGTTGCAAAGGCTCACAGACGAAGAAATTCAGTTGCTTGGTTCAGATCATCCCCATTTTAGACTCAGATATTAAACGGGCTACAAGAGGATATAAAAAAAAAGAGCGCAATTCGGCGGCGCTGTTCCCTTCCCTGTCCTACAGTATACGATATATGTTTTTCAGTACAAGTAATGGTAAATTCGTGTCACGATCAAAGTCCATTTCTCGAACGTTTATATGTGGAACATGGATGCACTTATGAGAGAGTGTCGAGCGTTTTATGTTTACGAAGTCGGTGCGATAAAGAAGACGTTGACGTCCAAGTTGAAAGGAGACAGAATATACGATATATTAATGTGAGAAAAGAACAATAGACAGAGTCAAGGTGCAATGCACAATGAACAAATATGTCAAGAATTGATCCAGGCACACAGATATAATGGCTCGCCATGGAAAATTGGGACCTCGCTCAACACAATTAAGCCCTTTGTGCCTCCTATTCATCATCATCATAAGTTGCGGCCATTCCGCTGTACAAAGCCCCGGCGAAATAGACATAAATCATACACACTACTGTATGAAATATTTCCAACACTCTCTCGATGGGCTGATTTAAACAGTGACAAATTGTTTTCCACCATTTACAAGGTTCACTGAAACATCTAGTGATTTTGAAAGTACTTGTATATCTGCGTTGATGAAGCAGGGTGTAGATGATTAAGAATAGGTATATATAGAATTTTTCCACAACCGGGATTTTTGTTTTTATCTCATTTCACCTTGTGCCTGTATTTAGAGAGCGGGGGCAGGGGTGTTCCATCCTGGTGCGTTGAGGATGATGGCAAGGAGACAACCCGAGATCAAACCTGCGATGGGCAAAGTGAGAATCCAAGAGAAAAAGATCCAACCGAGCATACGCCAATTCATTGCCTTGTAATCACCATTGCAAAGACCCACAGCCAAGGTGGCACCAGTGAAGGACTGGGTGGACGAAACTGGAAGACCGAGGTAAGAAGCGATTATTACTGTGATGGAAGCACCCAACTCCATCGAGAAGCCTCTGGAAGGTGAATGCATGGTAAGACGATTGCCAAGAACACTCATGAGCTTCCAACCATATGTACCAAGACCAATCACAATGGCTGCACCACCGTAAGCCAAAATCCAAACCGGAACAGGCTCCTTGGAACCTGGGAATTCGGAAGTGCTCCAAACCGAGTACACCACTGCAAGAGGACCAATCGCATTAGAAACATCGTTGGCACCGTGAGCGAACGAAGCAGTGCAAGCAGTCATGACTTGCATAAACGAGTACAAGTGTTCGACTCGATTATCGTACTGTTCAGCAACCGCATGCATTTGATGAAGCTTGGCCTTCTCCTTCTCGCTTCCGTGAGCCTGCATCGCGTGGATATCCGTCCTGAGACCAGCCGAAAGAGAATACCAGATCCAGGCAAGAGAGTTGTACCTGATTATAGTGTACAGGTTCCAAGGCTCGAGCCAGCTTCCGTCATAAGTGCGATAATTGGGAGGGGTGGGTCGACCGGGAATGTGGTTAGGGTCGATCTGGACGGGTCGAGCAGCTTCGAGTTCAGCCTCGACGCGGGCGAGCTGCGAAGCGCGCACCTGGTCTTTTTTGGTGTCGGATTGGAAGAGCTTAGACTCCTTCTCCTCGGTGATTGGTGAAGCGTGATTGTCCGAGGTGGCCGAGTTGATCTCATCGGCGTTGTTGTCTGGCTCGAGAGCAGCGCCTGCGACAGCGGGATGAGCGCCAGCAGCGGCGGCGATACGAGCAGAATCGTCGGCGGGGTCTGCAAAATTGTGAAGACGGTAGTCGGGGACAGCCGAGTCAGCGGTGATAGCATCCTGAGGAGCGGGACGCCACCACAGAAGAGGACCCATGAAAAAGTGGTACCATCTCAAGGTGTAATCGCCCTTGACGACCTTTGCGTGAACGTAAGGGAGCCAGAAGATGAGCGAAAGAGCAGCTACAACCGAAGCGGTACCCAGAACAGCACCGGCAGTGGTCGAAGGAGGGAGTTCATCCAAGTCGAGCGAAGGCGAACCCTTGACGATGATCGAAACGGTAAGAACACCAGAGACGACGAAAAAGTAGATGGGAGCGGTGATGAGACCGACCATGACGGGGTTCTTGGACTTGAGAACGACATACTTGGTGATCAAATAGACGATGGCTGCGAAAGCACCGGCAACAGCAGGAGCGATACCCCAAGAAGCAAAGATCTGTGCAACCCCGTTCCAACCCCACTTGACACCCTTAGCACCGTTGACGGCGATACCGACTCCAATGACGGAACCGACAGTGGTGTGAGTGGTCGAGACAGGCATAGCATTGCGAGTAGCAAAAGTGAGCCAAGTAGCCGAGCCGATGATGGAGCAAGTGAATGCGAGAAGAAGGACCGAAGCGTTTCCATTGAAAACGTCGAGGTCGATGATACCATTTTTTATGGTGGAAGCGACACGGGCACCGACAAGAACGGCGCCGAGGAATTCGCAAATGGCAGCAGCAAACATGGCTTGCCTGAAAGTCAACGACTTGGAAGAGACCGAGGTGGCGAACGAGTTGGCGACATCGTTGGCACCGATACCGTACGCGTCGACGAACGCACCGATCATGGAAAAGGCGAAGAGGTAGTCATAATCGTGGTACTTGGGCATGATGGGTCAAGTGAGCTTTCCTGCGCGAACGAAAGAAGTTGTCCAGAAAAAGGAGAAGCTGTAGGAAGGCTGAAGAGGCGACGGACCGTGAGAAGTCTGTCGAAGAAGCTTGATTGGTAAGGATCTGGTCGAGATTGTTATGGCTGAGTTTGGCGGAGAAGAAGAAGGAATAGAGGAGCACATATGAGCCGACTTCTTATAGTGTTTCCGATTCGCACCTGAAGGGCCACTCTGTCATCGACACCTACGAGAAGATTTGTTGCAAGGATAGACGGTCGCTGTGAGTTGTGGCAATGTCTGCTGGCAATGTCTGGCTACCGCTTTTCAAGACTTGAGCTCGCAAACCAGTAAAAACAATATCGCTGCATTCGGTATGCGAACAAGGCAGCAAGGCCCGGAAGCGGAGTCAGCTTCAAAGCCAAGAAGAATGGTCACTTTGCAGAAGTGGTCTTGCATGTTCAATGTGTGAAGATCGAAATTGCAATTGCGAGAACGTGGATAGGTGGGTTGGAAGTCAATGTTTCAAGAAGAGCGTAAGCAAACAAACAAGGGTTGGAAGGCGTATGCTACCGCAATCACCTGCTATTGGACGCTTTGGGAAGCCGTAGTTGATGCAAAGCAAAGAGGTGACTACAACCCAAAGGCTCGACGTATGGCTGTCACAATTGCAGTCTATTGGTAGCTCGAGCTTGGAAAGATTGGATGCAATTCAAAACTAGCGCACGTGCAAAGCAGGAACGAAGCAGCAACCGAACAAGCGAGATGGTGTGGACAATGGCAGACGGGACAGGCAAAGAAAGCAGTCAGGAGTAAGGCTTGGCTCTGCTTTGTACAGTAGCAGATGAGCAAGACAGGCAGAGAAAGGGAGACGCCTCGTTGGTAGGCTTGTGATGATGAGAGCCAAGAGAAGCAGGTTGATTTTGGGGAAATCGAATGTGGACAGGAAGCATAGAAGCATGAAATCAATGGCCAGAGACAAGAAGCAACAGTATAGGTGGCACAGGGCTTAGTCTCGGGCTAGCTGTTGAAGGGAACGCTGAAAGAACAGCAGAAGGGAACAAGCTAGAATGTCGACAGAGCCACATGAAATCTAGAAGAGCTTGCAAAGGCATTTTAGCAACCAAGAGGAAAGTTGGGATCAAGTCAGGGACGATGGATGGCAGGTGGATGATGCTTTTGCACAAAGGAATGCCAAGAAAATGGACAAATAGGAATAACAGTGTTCATGTGCTGTTGGTGGGGGGTGTTCAGATCGAGGTGGTAAGACACCGAGAATGAGGCGGAATTGGTGGTGGCCATAGTGGACAGTTGCAGTCATTATAACAGCGACAGACACATTGGGATGTAAGCGCTTGTACACATCCGAGTATGCAAGTGGGGGCAGCGCCAAGCCATGTGCACAGACAGACAAGATTGGTGATGTGTACACCGGCAGCATGGTTGTATACCACAAAGTGCCCTGGCGCATGAGGGGTGAAGCGTAACTTGTCTGGCTCTGCATTGGCGTTAATCATGAAGCGTAAGCAATGACTGAGCAAGAGGCACACAAATAAAAACAGCGGCTTTGCAGTGCTCTACTGTATGATAGTATTCATAAATTTACAGAATAATTTAAGAGGGATTCGTCAAAAGAAAAAAAAATTAAAATTAAATAAAATCGCCGAGTCTTGGCACAGTTGGACATGGGTCAAGCCACACATGACAGCCGAATTCAGTTTTTAATAATACAGTAAAATGCCGCAATGATGTCGGGTGATTTCAAAAAGCAGGTTTCTGGTTTCGAAGCGAAAAGGCGGTAAAGCAGAGCAGTGTGGTCTGGTTAAAATCAAATTTTTGAAAATATCAAATACTACTGTGGCCAAATGTCAGGACAGAGTGTGGTCACCAAACGTGAATGAATGAAACTCAAAATTCTTTGTTACCCTTGAACGCTCTGACATTCAATTGAAAAATAATTCTCATCCTCTTTAGAATTTGTCGATCTGGATACTTTGAAAACAGCTCAAGGAATCGAAAACAGCTCAAGGAATCGCACGGGGCATGCGAGTTGCTCGAGGTTTTCAACTCCACTTTTTTGCGACACATGATTGTTGTATGCGCAATTCAAAACGCAGTTAACGCGTCAAAAAGCTGATCGAGACACACACACACACACACACATCTTCCTTCTCTTGTCAACACTCACCCATCAATTATACGATTAGCTGGTCACAACACTCAAACCAATCAACTCTGAAGCATTGCTTGATTTTGACTTGGCTTTTTCGAAACATTCAGCTTGGTCGATCATCATTTGACATGGCGTCCACTTGGGCCCACACGGGCATTGCGCCCCTCTTGGAGCGCATGAAATCCCAAGATTCCGACTTTCGTTTCATGGCCCTCAACGACTTGATCTCGGAACTCACAAAGGACAACTACATTCAGATGGACGATACCACCGAAACCAATGTTTTGCGTCAGGTGCTAGCTCTCATGAAGGACTCCAATACCGAGGTAAAAAACATGGCTGTCCGCTCCCTCGCCATTCTCGTCCCTCGTCTTCGCGAAAAGAACATGCAAAACATCATCGATACCCTCATCGAATACATCTCTTCCAACAACGACGAGCTCAGAGATATCGCAGCTCTCGCCCTCAAAACAGTCACAGCACAGATGCCAACTCGCTCCTCGTACGCCAATACCGCACTCAACAAGTTGGCGCCAAAACTTCTTAATCACCTAGCACACTCGGCTGCTTCCCAAGAGCTGCTAATCGACTCGCTTGACATTCTCGCAGAACTCATCAACAAATTCGCATCATCTGTCACTGCAGCCATACCACTTCAGAATGCTCTTCTAAAGGCGCTCATTCCAGCTTTGCGTCAC
Organism: Melanopsichium pennsylvanicum; assembly: GCA_900208305.1. Taxonomy (NCBI): domain Eukaryota; kingdom Fungi; phylum Basidiomycota; class Ustilaginomycetes; order Ustilaginales; genus Melanopsichium; species Melanopsichium pennsylvanicum. The sequence continues at coordinate 228,007 of OAPG01000012.1, forward strand.
ACCCGTCCCGCCGTCCGCAAACGTTCGCTCACTGTGCTTGGCGCCCTTGGATCATGCGCAACCTCGGACGTCTTCACACAGCTTTCGGTTCAGCTCAGCTCCGACCTGGCTCCAATGAGCTCCGTGCAAGATCGCAGGACAGCCGTTCAACTTATCGGCATCTTTGCACGCACCTGTCCACGCAGACTCGGTCGGCGTCTCCCCGAGTTCATGCCTTCTGTCATACAGACCGCCAAGCACGATGATGATGAGCTTCGCGAGACGTGCCTACAATCCATCGAGCTCATACTACTCCGCTGCCCCGCAGAAGTCACGCCCTTCGTCAACTCTTCAATCGATCTCGCCGTCACGCTCATCAAGCACGACCCCAATTACGCCGGATTCGACGACGACGAAGAGATGCGCGATGCAGATGACGATTTCGGCCATGATGACGAGAACGATGATCTGATTGATGACGACTATTCGGATGACGATGACATGTCTTGGAAGGTTCGGAGGGCGTCAGCCAAAGTGCTCAACGCAGCGCTTACTAGCAGGCCCGAGCTTTTGGCTCAAAACGTCACCAACGTGGCACCCATCCTCGTAGCTCGCTTCTCGGAGCGAGAAGAGAGTGTCCGTCTTGAGATCCTGGATACATTCCTCGCATTGCTCAAACAAATGCAACTGTATGGCGGTGGTCCTCAGGCAACCGAAGTGATGGGCTCCAGCCACACCTCTTCCGCCAGTCAGGCCGCGGCTATCGCTGCTGCAGGCGTGCTAAAGCGCAAGCGTCACGAGGCAGACGCTGACAATGTCGAAGGCTCTCCACGCAGCCAGCTTCTCGCCCTTGTGCCTGCCATTGCCAATGCGCTCAACCGAGAAATCGTCTCAAAGTCCATCTCCACACGCCACAAGAGCTTCCTCGTGCTTCGCGAGTTCGTCGTCGTCCTGCATGGCGGATTGGAAGCTCATCTCGGTTCCATCCTCGCACATACAGAGAAGGCGTTGAAAGGCTCAGAGACGGCCGCCTCTGGTGGATCGAACCTCAAAGCCGACGTTCTCGGCTTTTTCCGTGTACTCTTTCTAACACATGCTCCGAAAACCTTTGACGATCGGCTGCCTCAGCTTGTTCCTATTCTCGCCGCATCCATTGAAGACAAGTTGCACAGAAGCTGCATTGAGGCCTTCCTCACTTGCTCTCAGCTCGTTGCCGTGCTCCGTCCACTCGGCGCCGTTGCGGTGGGCGCCAGCGCTGCCCGACCTGGTCAGTATAAGCCATATCTGATGCAGATTTACTCTGCCACTGTTGCAAGACTCAATCGCCTAGATTCGGACCAGGAGATCAGGGAGCGCGGAATCGCCTGTCTCGGTGTGCTCTTTGCTCACGCTGGCGATGATCTCGCCGAAAAGCAAGCTGAATGCTTCGAGCTGCTCACGGCAAGACTTACCAACGAAGTGACGCGGTCGATCACGGTCAGGGTTATCAGTCAAATCGCCACCTCCACTGTTTGCACCGGACCCGAGTTCGATGCTTTCCTCCAGAGCTCTGTCGCCGAGGTTGCGACACTCCTTCGCAAGTTTGACCGCCAGTTGCGTCTTGCTGCCTTCGACTGTCTCGCCGCAGCCCTCTCGCGATCTTCCACCAAGCTCAGTACAGCTAGCTCCAACTCGATCCTCGCCGAGGTGCAGCCGTTGGTCAACACCGAAATGGACATGAATCTTCTCCCCCACATTTTGAGAAGTGTTAACCTCATCCTCGTTAACGACCCAGCCACACGCGAGTCGGTTCGGGTCTCGGTCCTTCCACGGATCTACTCTGTTCTTCGCCTACCTATCGCCCAAGGCCCCGCGATGGATTCTTTTTTGGAATTCTTCCGTCTATACGTTGGAGCTCAACCCGCATCTGCACCAGAGACCGTCGACGAGCTCCTCAACAACCTCGAAACGTCCAAAGGCACCGTGAGCGGAACCCATATCTACAGCACGGTATCTCGCTGTATCGGAGCCATCTCCACCGTCTCCCAACCCGCTTCTTTGAACGTCGCGTCGAGAGCCACCGTCGCTCTCAACAACGACAGCGCAAAGGATACAGAGATCTACTTCTCGCTTCTCCTCCTAGGTGAGCTTGGTCGTTTTACCGATTTTTCCACCCACACTGAGCTTCTCGACCGCGTGCTACGTTTCTACAAGGCCGATTCGGAGGAAGTCAAGATGGCAGCCGCTTTTGCTGTTGGAAACATGGCCGTGGGTGCGCTCCCCTTCTTCCTCCCTGTCATTGAACAGCACATTTCCACCCCGGGTGACAAGGGTAGCCAAGCTTTCCTGTCACTTCACGCGCTCAAGGAGTTGATCACGCACGGAAGTGGCGAGCAGCTTAGTGTCGTGGCGCAGCAGATCTGGCCAGTGTTGTTCGATGCGTGTGAGACAAAGGAGGAAGGAGTGAGGTCGATTGGTGCCGAGTGTTTGGCTAGATTGACGCTGAGTGAACCTTGCAAGTTCCTGCCTCTGTTGCAGGAGCGATTGAGGTCGCAGAGTGTTTCGGTCAGAGCGACGGTTCTCGCTGCGATCCGATTCACTCTTTCTACCGAATCCAGCGCTGCCTATGATGAGCTGTTGGCACCGGTGTTGGTGGATTTCCTGTCTTTGCTCAAGGACGCAGAGCTGGAAGTGAGGAGGAACGCCACTTTTGCATTGAACTCTGCCGCGCACAACAAATCTTACCTGATTCGAGACCATCTGCCAACATTGCTTCCGTTGCTCTACTCGGAAACGCACGTCCGCACCGAATTGTTACGTAAAGTGGCAATGGGTCCGTTCCAGATTGTTACCGATGACGGTCTGGATCTGCGCAAGAACGCGTATGAGACCATGTACCAGCTCCTTGATTCGCTGTGGTCTCGGCTTGACCTATCGGACTATCTGGATCGAGTGATTGCAGGTCTCAGCGATTCCGATGATGGTATCAAGACGTTGTGCTATCTGATGATCATCAAGCTAGTGGAGCTTCGGTCTGCCACTGTGCGAGGAGTGCTTGGAGGAAGGCTGGAGGAGTTGGCAGAGCCAGTGGGAGCCACGCTGAGAAGTAAGTTGAAGGAGACGGCTACAAAGCAGGAGATTGAGAAACAAGGAGAGTTGCAAAGATTCATTTACAAGATGTTGGTGGTGGTCAGTAGGGATATGGAGGCAAATGTGGTGGCGCCCAAATTTTGGGCAATGGTGACTGAGGCAAAAGGTGGGGTTGCAAATGGTAGTGCAGGTCAGCAACCAGGAGGGTTGTGGAGGGAGGTGGAGGCTAGTATGAACAGCTTGTCTTGATCTTGGATGATTTATTTGTCAATGATCTGTTGCAATTCATGCACAGCTGATGACAGTGTATTGTAATACTGTGTATGGCGTGCTGACTGTGGCTTCTCCTGGGGTGCATGACATGTGCAGAGCTTTAGCATTGGATGGTGTGTACGCTGCACTCTTTGACTTTGAAGAAGAGCGTTCACTCTTGAAGCGCTTGCAAGTAACCAAGAAAGAGAGAGAGGATTTTTTGGAGCAATACCAAAGAGGTTTGTTGCATTGAATTTGACTGGACCAATCAGACTACAGATTGGAGCTGCCAGCACAGGCATAGTATGTATAAAAGCATGTCTAGAGCTGCAATACAACATCAAATTCTGCATCAGTTGGTGTAGAAGCAATTAATCAGTTGGCATAGAAGCGATGAAAGCAATACTCATCTATCTAGAGGCCAAAAAGGCAGGCAACGCAGCATTGCAAGCAGTAGAGATTTGGCTGCTTTGAAAATAGACAAAACAAGGGGTGGTACATCAGCGTCAGGTCCTCAGCTATGCCAAAGAATCAATGTGAGTTCAGGCAGAAGAAGTTCTACTAAACTCATTTGCCGAGGCTGAACTCAACGCCTAAATCAAATACTGTTTTTACGATGTGGTTGGGTTTTTTTCCGATTTCCGAAATTCTCGGGTGGAGGATGCGAAGGATTGCACAAACCACCAAACAACCATCTTGTTCTACACTCTTCTTTCGCAACTTGTTCCAACCCATCTTGACTTTTTTTTTTTCCTCGACCCATCCTACACTCATCATATTGCTCAATATCACTGGGTAAAAAGCATAGTCATCACTTCTTTTCATTTTGGTCTTTTCTTTCAAGATGAAACCAGCTGTGTTTGCGGATGCGGTTATTACAGCTAGCAAGACTAGCGATGGACATTCTTTGGCATCACTTTTTGCGATTGGTGGACCTGTAGCAGCATCTGTATTGTTAGAATTGGGAGATCCCCGATCGAATCGCATCATTGCGTCACTTCGAAAATGTTCTGGCTATTTGGCCAGTCCTTGGGAAGAGATGTGTTCGCATCATCTTTCTGCGCTTTACTCTTTCTCTCTCGCTTCTTCTCTTGCTGGGTATCCAGCAAAAAGTGTTGATGCAGAGGGAAAAACGAGGGCAGAAAGATTAGGTGATGCTTTTGATAGCTACAATAGCGGTGTAACCGCATTCTTGCGATTTTTCGCAACATTGACACCGGGAAGGTGGGCGATTCCACTGTTGAGGATCTTGTGTTTAAACTTACGATGGTTGGCGGTAATTGCTGATCAAGCAGCGATCGAGGTCACACCCCCAGCCGCGCAGAATCACCTTCTTCCTACTACAAGCAGCAGTAACAATTCTACAAGTCAAGCAGTAGCAGCAGCCGTAGCTCCAACAACCCTCAGAACCTCAAGTATCGCCAACAAGAAACTGGAAGAATGCGCAAGACAACTCAACAAGGCCTTTACAGCCTGCATTGCTGATCGCAACCCGGATTTGGAGCAAAGTCGAAAATGGGGAATTTACGAAATCGTTGGATTGGTCTTCAAGACGTATTTTCGTCTCAAGAGCATTTCATTATGTCGCAACATCCTTCGAGCGATTTCTGCTGCGCAGTTGCCTGATTTGGGTGTGTTTCCGAAAAGTCAACAGGTAACTTTCAAGTACTATCTTGGTGTTCTTGCTTTTTTGAACGAAGAATATGACAAGGCAGAGGTGGAATTGGGAATGGCGTTAAGGATGTGTCATAAAGATGCGGAGATAAACCAAGCGTTGATATTAACATACTTGATACCAGTCAAATTGCTAAAAGGTTCATTACCTTGTTCTGATTTACAGGATAGTAAAATGTTTCGACAAAACTTGAGCATTTACACGCCTTTCATTCGAGCTTTGAAAAATGGAGATGTCAAGAGTTTCGATCAAGCGCTAAGCTCGACCCAAATCGAATCGACGTTGGTGAAAAGGGGAACGTACGTCGCGATTGAAAGAGCAAGAGATGCTGTGTTACGAACCTTGCTAAAACACATCTACCTTTCTTTACCAAATCAGCAAGATGGTACAAGACAAACCAGGTTGAGTTTGGATTTACTCCACAAAGCAACGAGTAGCACATTGGTTGGTGGGTTGGACTACAGTAAACAAGAGTTGGAATGGGTATTGGCAACATTGGTGTATAAAGGTTATGTTAAAGGTTACATTGCTCATGAGAGGGGAGTGTTGGTTTTAAGTGCAAAAGATCCTTTCCCTCATTTAGGCTCGGTTACGATAGCAACCATCTAAACTTAAACCATTACTTTCTTTTACATAGGTTATTGGGATCTGCCAAATCCCCCCCCCCCCCCCATGATTGTCAAACTCTCAACATGACCGTCATCTGGATATTGTTGACTTTGCCATTTGTCTATTGCTTGTAAGATGCACTTGTGTGTGTTTGCAAGCCTCACATGTACAAAAAAAAATGAGATCGAGGCAGCGAGACAAAAAAATAAAAATAAAAATCCAGCCCTTAGTCCGTATCAGACCTTTCTCGCCCTCTCACCCTTCGAAACAAAGACGCTTTGCTTTCGAATCGATCTCTTCTTCGCCTCTTTCACAAAAGCAAAGTCACAGTGCTCACACACACACACACACGAGCTTTTTCAGCAATTGACACGGTCAGAGGTTTGCTGCCGACGCTTCTTGTTGCGCAATCAAATCATTAAAAAGCATCGAGTTACGGAAAATCCGTGGAAAAGTGCATACAAAAGTCCCATTCCCCATACTACAAGTTAATATCAGGAAGCACCGAAGACGACAGAAGATCCACACAAGTTCTTTTCAACTTTTAAGCACTCTTTCGGTCCGGGTAGGATCGTTGTTTGTTCAGTTGATCGGTTGATCAGGGAGGGAGAAGGGGGGGGGGGAAAGGTTTTTTTTCGAAATGTGCACGCCTGCGTCGCGCGATCCTCTTTCTCCCTTTCCTATCATGGATGATATACGCTACACAAGCACCGAGTCTCTTTTCCCAAGGAAGAGGGCCTTTGATCCCAATCAACAACAATGATACTATGAAACAGCAGCAGCAGTAAGAGCAGAGCGGGCACTTTACGTCGTAGATGTTGGGATGAGCGCATCTCAGCGTAGCAATTCGTTGAGCACGAGGGCACTCATGGGGGTTGCCGAGTGTCTGAACCTAGTCAAACGAACCAAGACTACAACGCGAAAAATGATCCGCAGTGTAGCTCGAATGAAAAGCAGATGGCTCGCAGTGGTGATCATATCCCCTTCTACTTGTAAACGTGTCGCTGTGGTGGTGTTGGTGTTGGCGACAAAATTTGGGTTCAGTAGGGTTGTAAGAATGCTTCCAATCCTACCTGGTGCGACTGACGACGTGGCAACGGCTGTGGCGGTTTGGAAAAACGAACCCCCATTGCTGTTGCTGTTGTTGGAAGTGGGTGTAGTAGCCCCTTGAGATGAAAGATTAGTCTGAGACTTGGGGGGTGAATCTGGAGCGGGTTGACGAGACAGCCATCGAAATGCATCGTAGCTCGTCAAGCCACCCCCATTGCCCGCCTCTCGCTCAATTTCATCCTTTACCTTGCGTTTCGAGGAAAACTCTTCTTCCACCCAACTCTCTTCTTGCTCTTGTCGATATTGCTGTTGATGTAGACTCTTCTGCTGTTGCTGCTGCCGTTGCTGCTGCCGTTGCTGCTGCTGCTCTTGTTGCTGTTGTTGGATCAAATCCAACCTCTCATACCTCCTCTTCGTGCGTCTGTCTAGCTGTTTGCCAGCCTTGACATCCGCATTGATCGCTGCTTGCATACGTAACCACCCCAGCAGGCGTCTTAAAAATTCCGCACCACCACAAAAACCGCTCCCGTGAACCCTGCAACCACCAGCACTCCCGACAGGATCGCTGCTACCCTATTCAGCAAAACATACCTCTCGAGATCCTTCCATGCAACCGCCGCTCGCTGTTTGTGCGCCATTGTTGTCTTATAACCCGTCCTTAACTCTACCTTGTTGTCTGTACACTTCTCCGCAATTGTGTCTGATCCAGAAGGTATGGGAGAAGCCGAGTCTGCCAGATAATGATGATGATGCAATTCATCATGCTCAGGATACCCTCCCGCAAATAACCTCAATCTACGCGCCCGCTCCTCGACTTCCATAACCGGCCCCATATCCCTCGGCCTAAACCCACTTGCAAAGCTCAACTGGGGCTCTGGCATCGTCCTCACAGGAGATTGATAGAACGAAACCTGAGGATTGGTATCCAACAACGAACCTAAACTCCTCCTCACTTTTTTACCCTTCCTGTCCGCGGACAACGGTATCCTATTGGGATCTCCGTGGCTCGTCTTGGCACTGTTGGCCGTATTCGTACTCGAAGCAGCATAGCTAGTACCGCTCGGCAGACCGCTCAGACCCAAACCGGTTGTTTGATCGTCCCAGTTCGGCTCATCGTAAGTTCCCTTATCACCGGTACCGAACATGGTGCTGTTCGAGCCTGGGTTGGGACTGGTATTCGCAGACCCGAATCCTTGTTGCATGCTCGGTTCGTGTTGCCAAAGATCGACTTTGCGAGAATTCGCCGAAGGATGACGCAGTTGACCATCAGGGGTAAGGTACCATCCACCGATCATCCACAACCACGGCATGCCGAGGAATCCGGCCCAGAACATGTTTTTGCTCGGAGTGTTGCTACCAATGAATGCTGATGGTGTGGCGAAGAGGCCATGTCCTGTGGATGGCGCATGATCGGAAAAGTTGCTGCGTTTAGACCTGCTGCGATTCGACAAGAGAGGAGGCTGTCGTTCGTGCTGATGATGTCCGTGCACGGAGAAGCTTTGAGAGCCGCGCGTGTGAGATCTGGTGAAAATCGAAACAGTGGGTTGATCGTCTTCATGGTCGAGACCGTTGGTCGAATCAGCAAAGCGTGCTGTCCGAGTTCGACGGTGAAGACGAGCCTCCTTCTTATCCGGACTGATACCAAAGTCTCCCAATGCCGATGTCTGATGTTCTTGCTCAAACTGCGCTCGGGTATCTTCAAACTGATGACGATCCTGGGCGTAGGACCAGGTCTCGGGAGCACCAGGCAGAGGGGTATGGAAGATTTCCCCTGCGCTCTGCTCATTCTCCTGGACCATGCCCTGTCCAGCCAGCCTCTTCATCTCCTCTCGAGCTCTGTCCAGCTCTGAGACCGTCAAACCATGCTCCTTCTCCCTCACAGGGACTGTAACTTGACGCTGTGCGACCGTGGCACTGCTAGAAAGCATTAGAGGAATGTGATTCGCGTCCGATCCGACCAATTTTTGATGAGGTGCATTCCAATCTTGCGGATTAAACGTCATCCTTGGCGTGAATCCGCTGGGGCTTTCTGCCACACGTGGAGATCGCATTGCGTCAAGCCACGCCCTTTCTGCACTCGCTGAAATCTCGTCTGACGCTGTTGGTACGGAAAGACCAGACGCCCTTTCTTTACCACCAAATACGGTCATCGATATCCTCTTTTGATTCTTGCTCGCGCTGCCAGCTCGCGAAAGCCCACAATGCTGGACTGCATCCTGGCCTTCATGCTTGGCGGCAACGTTGAGATCATCGCTGTCGTCCTGCACCCAGGCCAGCCGAGAAGTAGGCGGCTCCACTGGCGTAGTGATGTACCCGATACCCGAGTTTCGTTTCCTTTGACGTTCTACAGCGCTCATGCGACGCAACCTCTTGAGCGCTTCCAGGCGTTCCTTCTCCCTCTCTTCCGCAGAGAGATCAGCGGTGTGGTCTGCGACTGCTTCTGTTGGTATATCCTCGGTAGGGTCTGGAAGGCGAGGTGAACCGGCGAGAAGACGCAGAGCTACCGCTCGAGCATCCTTTTCGGCCACTTGATCTTCTCCCACTGGTGTTGGTGGGCGGAATCGTTGACGCGAAAGGTCAAGATTGTATCGACCGCTGCTCTGACGTTTCTCCACAAGGGAGAGGGGACGGAAGGAGCCACGCGAAACTATCCTCTCTGCGTTCACTGCGGGGGTTGATGGTTTCTCTGGCTCAGTAGATTGGGATGAGGGGTTGGCAAGTTCAATATCAACGCTTCTATCTCCAGCATCGTTGCCACCAAGACCAAAACTACTCCTCCTCGGGCTGGAAACTGCACTCCATAACTTACTAACCCACTGACCCGCCTTCCCTTCTCCTCCCTTATCTCCCTCCATACCGTGGTTGATGAACTTCACTTCCGTCTCGAGACCGCCGTCGTCCAGATCGATGTTGACGAATTTGATGTCCGAGCCATCCCGTGGCATGCCAGGACTGAGCGTCTGAGCCGCCGTTGCTGCGGTGTTGTCCTTACTGCTTCGCGCTGTACGACGCCATCCGATGCTAACTGACCTGGCTTTGGCTGGAACGTCGAGATGCTGGTTTGAGTTGGCATTGGCGGTGCTGATCGTAAGAGGTGCAGGAGTCGGGTTGTACATAAACGCAGAGATGCTCGAAGCGATGCTCTGTGAATGCAAGAGGGCAGGGTCTGTGGAAAGCTGAGCACGGTGCACCGTGATGTTGGGATCAACAAGTGCGCTGAGACCGCCTGGTGCTGCAGATCCAAGCTCTTTACCACTTGCAGTACGCGGTGAACGGCAGTCGTTGGGGAGTACGGGGCTCGGACCTACATCGAGGCCAAACCGCGTGTAGTTGAGGTCTCGACGAGATCCGCGCGTGAGGACGGCCTCTTTCGACTTGCGATGGGATAGGTGGGATTGATTGGGCGACATCTGGATGGACAGATGCGGAGATGAAGTGTTTTCGGAAGGATTGCGGTTCATACAGCGAGATGCCGCGCGAAGAAGATCCGTCGTAAGCGGAGCGAACCCTTCGACTCCACTGCCTTTGGGTGGTGGTTGGCCAAAGTCCAGTCCGAGACCTTGTACACCTGCAGACGCTTGGAATGATTCGTGCGCCGCGCCCTTGTTTTCCCTGTCTTCAAGCTGAGGTGTGGCGTACTCGCTGTGGGCAATCGCAGTCATCGCTGGAGACACAAGAGACTCTGATGCGTGAGTTCCTTTCGCTGCATCAGCAAAATTCAACAGCATCGGAGACTGCGCCCAAGGTCCCGTGGTACCACTTCTGTTCCTCGTCATTGCCATCGGCCCTTTGGCACTGGATCCGACAGCATTGTCCGAAACACCACGTTGCATGGCTAGCGTCATGAACGGATCCGGGCGTTCGTCCGGCGTCGACACGGTCGAAATCACCATCGTCTGCCTCTCTTCATGCGTAGCATCGGTGCTGCGGGATTCTTGTCTTGACCTGACCTCGTACTGCTCCTTTCCTTCCAACAACTCAGTAGCTCGGTCGTCTGCGCGAATCGAGATTCTCGCAGCATCAGCTTCGACCATCTGCTGCTGCTCCTCATTTTGCAACGCTGCTCTAGCTTGACATTGCGTCAGGATCCACTGCTCGGTGTTTCGTCCATCTCTACCTTGCTTCTGCTTCAGTGTTGCACCTGCCTCGCCGAGAGAGACCATCTCCGCTGTGTGAGTTGCGAACTTCACCTCGTGAGGGTGCTGGTCGCTTGAGATACTTGGACGCGTGATGGACGTGAAGTGGGTCTTGGAGCTAGTCGCAGTGCCAGGCATAAGATCAGAAAAGATAGGTGAGAATGGAGTCAAAGGCGAGTGATGTGTGGATGGTGTGGAACGATCGGACATGGACCAGGTCATGGTTGGTGCTGAGGAAGCGACTGTGTTGGTTTGTGTCATTGGCAGAGAGAAAAGCGTTGAGGCTGTTCCGATGCCCAAGAGATTAGCAGATGTAACTGTTGAAGGGATTTCTGGAGCATCCCACTGGGAGAAGATGGCTTCGTATCTCTGCAGAGGCGGCAAAGGTGGTGCTTGGGACGACTCCCATCGAAGCCTATCGCTGATGCTGTGAGTGCTGGCAGCTACAGTCAGCCCGTCCGAGTTTGCCGTTCGGAAACTATCCAGACTACTGCGCTGCCCTTGCGTGGTTCTGGATCGCAACGAGCGGGCAGCTTCACTAAAGTCCACACTCCCGATGCTAGGCCTCGTCCGAATTGTCCTGCTAGGCCCCGTCAGATTCGCATTGTGAGGTGTGTGATACGCCGATTCAGATTGCACGGTTTGCTGGAAGGATGGGCTGAGCGCAGGACTCGGCAAAGGCTCATTCGGTGGTGGGAACGGTGGAGGACCCAGTGATGCCAGGGATGTCGAGGCACGGAAGCTTCGGTTCGACTGCGACCGAGCCCGTCTTTGCACCGGAGTGGCGTGAGAGTTGGAGCATGTATTGGCTGTTGGTGTCCTTCGGAGAGCATCCGAACTGAGCTTTGACATGCTTGGGGCAGCAGAAGTTGAGGCTGCTCTTCGGATCGCTGCCGAATCGTGAGAAGAATTGCCGCTGGTAGAAGGTGTGGTTGGGAGATAGTTGACGGCAGCTCCTCGACGGGTCGCACTCAGCGGTGTCAGTGGAAGCGGCTCTTCCGAAGCGTGAGGAGCAGAATCAAATGGTACAGCTACAGTCGCTGGAGTGATGGGCGAGAATATGCTCTTTCCCACAAGCTCGCCAGATGCTGGGCGAAGCTCGACGTCAGTTGCCACGCTGAGTGATGGAAGCGCCGGCTTGTCTGATACGCTTGGCTGCAGTGCGAGCTGTCTCTCTCGCTTGGCCTCTGAAAAAGGAGTAAGGTTGAGTGGTGCTGGTGGAGCCTTCTTGCGCTTGTCCCAATCCGCATTTGCTCTCATGCTGCGTAACGCTTTGCTGTTGGGCGATGGAGTTGTGCTGAGTGCCGATATTGAATCCTTCGATCCCGAGGCAACCATTTTAGCTGGTTTATTTGGTGTCGTCTGCTGCAACGCTTCCGAGCTTGGTGGAAGTGATAAGTCAGAAGTATCATCAGGGCTGGAGAATCTGCTAGTGAGGAATGGATTCACCTCTCTCTCACGTGACGAGTCTATAGCGCTCTCACTCGAGTCTCCTTGTCGGTCCGAACTTGAGGAGTTTCTGTCGAACCTCGAGATGTAGTCGAAAGAAAGATCCAAGTCTACGTCTTCATCATCACTTAAACAGCTACCGTTAGGGTAGATGGGGTCATGGTTCATCGGAGAGGCACCAAAAGACGCAAGGGCGAGGGATGCTGAGAAGTGGTACACTTTCTTTTTGGTGTCGGGCTGTGAAGATGCCTTCTCTTCGGGTTGTGACGTGTGTGTGTCGGGAAAGGTAGCATGTTTGGGACTCGGACTGTTTGCAAGCCACAAACCAGCTCCGGAGCCGCTGTGGCCATGTGGTGATCGGTGAAGAGTAGTGGAGCGGGCCAGGAGCTTGGATGGTTTGCGTGAGACAGTTTGGCAATCGACCGTGGCTGCTGCCGAGGTGGAGGAGCTGGCCATTTTGTCGAAGAGTCTTAGACTAAGCAAAAGTGGTCAAGATATGAAATGTAGGAATCAGAGACGAGGAGCTGTCGATGTTGGTGTCGAAGCTGTGTACGAGCAGCTAGGGACCTGACAAGGTAGATTAGATGGCTTGCAGCAATGACATGTTGAGTCTTCTATGGATGAAAAGTACCACGACAGCGCGTATGTCAGGTCACGTGTCGAGTGTTGTTGTGTCGTACTCGTCCACGTTGCGTGATATGCTGATGAAAAGGGGTAGCGAGATGAAGTGGGTGTGTCGATCAGGTTTGTGTGGGCGGCAGCGGATCCGATATGAAACGTGGTGGGCTTCCTGAATGGCCTTGTCGAAGTGATGAAGAGCAAGGTGGTCGACAACCACGTGTTTTGGGTAAAGATCGTGATAGGTATTGACGGCTGTAGGTTTACTTAGACAGTCACAAGGAGCGATAAGTGTAAGAGCAGGTAAAGTGTGATCAGTGGTATTGAGTACACTGGTAGTACTTGCTTGTTGCTGACGACAACGACGTTGAAACGCCAAGTAAGTGGTTAGAGCTTGCGAAACTGCAAAGGCAGCGGACAGGAATTAGGGGCGATTCAATGTCTGCCGGATGAATGAGAGTGTTGACTCAGGGCGCGAGGGCGGCAGAGTAGGTCTCAGATCCTGAAGCGGGAACGGAAAGGTAGAGAGGTGTGGCTTGGATGTTTCGAAATGCTAAGCCAAGTCGACTCGAGTTGATGCGGCTCCATTCTGTTTGAGTAGACCATGTTTTGGATCTTGGAACAGTAGGAGAGGGCGGCTCAAGGCGGCAGAATGAGAGTGAAGATCGACAGGCACGAAGGGCATTCTTTACCCTCGTTGCTGCTTGGCCAAGAGGCTCCACTCACGTTCTCGAACTCAGCCACATTGCATCGGTAAATGCTGACAGCTCTTTGCATGAGGCGAGCTCAGAGCAATGCTAGGCGTTTGTGTCACTGGACACTTTTGTACGATCACGAACTGCAAGACTGTATGCATAGCAGATCAGGATGATGCAAATTTGCGCAGAGTTACAGTGAAAGAAGCTTCATAAACACGGCAAACATAGGCCTCGGAGGAGATGCTCAGGATGGAAGGTGATGGGTGTTGGGCAGAACAGCTCGAACATGGCGCTGTGATAGCTTTAATCATGGTTCAACTGCACAGGGGAGGCTGCTGGGAGGGAGGAGGAGGAAGAGGAGGGGAATTTTGTTGGACATCTGTCAAATTGGCGGCTGTGCAATGAATCGCTGTAGGCTTTGGCTCGGGAATTTCAACTGCATCGTTTCCCTCGCTTCGTCGCACTCTGGCTTCAATGTGCTGTACTGTGCTCTTCGGTGCTGTGCTGTGCTGTGCTGTGCTGTGCTGTGCTGTGCTGTGCTGTGCTGACCTGTAGGGTAAAGCCGACCTGCATCTTGGATCTTCAGGGCACGCGTCAAAACAACAACCCACAAACACATCAACACAACGACAACACGCACCTCAGCTCGTCTCTGACATTCGTTCCAAGTCCGACTCGGCAATGGACATTCGCTTCACCAAGACCACCGGCACCATTCAGCCCGTAGTTGTGCCACCTCTTTTCTTTGTGATCTTTTTATCCGCGCCCATCAAGGGAGTCGGACGGAAAACAGACAGCTGGCGTTTGAACCGATTACCATTTAATGAGGTCCTCGCATCTGTCGAATTGGTTTGTGAAACAAGCCCGCACTATGCGTCAAGAAAGCTCGAGCGAGTTGAGGGTACAGGAGGGCGAGGTGATATGGCTTATGGTTTGGGACGCGTTGTAAACCTCTCTCCCTCTCTGTGTGCAGGCCAAAGTTAAGGTTCAAAGGCAGGACTGCGCAGTGCAGCATTTGTGGAACAACAGCAGCCTCGGTGAATAGGCCACACACACGTGAATTTTTGGCTATGCCTTTTTTTGGGTTAGATCTAGGTCTCGTCTACTCGAGAGATGGTTTTCTTAAAGGTCATGCTTAGCTAAGCCAAATCTTCTCCACACACACCATCCGATTGAAAGCTTGACCTTGATCTTAACGCTTTTAACGTACATCAATTGACATGTTGATTTATCTCTTCCTATCGGGCGCATGCTTTTCTATTTGACCTTGGTTGACAGCCAAGATTCAAAAGATGGCCTCCTCTACTGCAGCGAGACCATCTTCTAGCTTAGCAAGCGCTAGCGGAACCTCGAACACCACCGCTGGATTTTCCAACACCGCCGCCCCATCGTCTTCTTCTTCTTCTTCTTCTTCTTCTTCTACCACTGTACCCAGCAGCACCTCGTCAACGTCGACCCAAGCACAAACTCCGCAAATCTCCCTTCTCGGCACTCTTCCCCATACTCAAGTTCCCTCTCTCCTCCGACGTATAGAGTCTGCTCTAGTTCATCTTCCACCAACGCTGCTTTGTGAGAAGGAGACGGTTTTAGCCAGATACGACGATACAACTTCTGGCATTCGCGAAACGGGCGACAATGCTTGGGCTAGTGTAGTCAAAGCTCGACGTGGTGTCAAACTTCGTGTGCTAGAAACTCTACAAACCAGAACTGGTATCGAGGAAAATGGGGGATCGGGTGATGGTGAGAGTAGTGTAGAGTGTACACTTCATCTTCCACTACCGAGTCTTCCAGAAAGACAGTATCCACGAGCTTCGGTTCGACCTAGTTATTTTGTTCAAATGCTTTCCGATACCTTGACCCCTTTTCGTCACCAGCAAATTCAGAATTCACAGGATCCATTTCGAAAAGGATATGATACTGTCTTGGGGTTGGATCCGAGTATACAGCTCAACACGGATCGTTACAATGGGTGGAAAAGCTTAGTCTCCACTTTGGGTTGGCGACCTCATTTCATTTTTTTTAAATATGGTCTGAGTTATACATTAAATACTCACATATCTAGATCATCAACAACAACCAGTACCAACCCACTCAATCCATCCCAAACAACCAAATATACGCTCAACGTGTATAGAATCTTCACCAAAGACCCAACAGCATGGAGCGACGATTGGGTACCCTTGGATCCCCTGGCCAGCACCACTGTTGTAGAAATGGTGGGAGTGGTAGGTGGAATGGTCGATCAAGCGCATTTCAATGCCTATTGCTCTACAGGTGATGCAGCAGCCGCAACCCGCGCAGGCTTGGACCCGGAATCGACAATAGAGAATGCGATAGAGTTCGCTGATACGGTGGCCAAGGCGTTGAGAGGTCTCGTTGATCTACGCAGAGAAGCGTACGACTGAACTTTTCTCTCTCACTTAGCTTCATCCACCCACTCGCTCGCTCGTTCGCTCACCTTGACACGCACACATGTTTGTACTTGTACGCACATCCCGTCTCACAGCATCACAATTCTACTTGACATGAGACACTTCACACTTTTGCATTTCATTGTTTCGCCCGGCATATCATCATTCATTCTCTCGCCTCTCCCTGTTGGAACGTCCTCACCTCGCAAAGAGGCACGAGACTTGGCCTTCCATGGGCGCAACTGAATGGAAATCTGCACTCCGCCAACCTCCTTACCACCCTCTCAGCGGCTTCCTTGCTCAAAGGGTCGTTGAACATGATTGCGCTTCTACACGCTGTACTTTTCATGACATCCATCAGACTGGTTGGAAACCTACGCGACCGTATCACCCAATCCACACCATTGCTGGACGTGTCGTCGGCTTCAAGTGGATTCAAACAGCTCGCTATCTCTTCAAGACAGTTGACGAAGCTAGACTGGAGCAAATCCAAACCCTTGACCCGACCAGAATCCGACAAGACTTTCTCCCGGAGAATGCTTGGTATAGCGTTGAGATCCACTTGCGCGTGATCCAATGCTGCGTGGATCACCACCATGTCGCTGATTCCCCATCCTAATCTCTCTAACCCTTGCTTTAAGCCTTTATCACCCAGGACTAGCTCGCACTGCTTGACCGTGACAGCCAGAGTTACGCTAGACCTCAGCGCATGACCACCAACACCCGCAACACTGTCGGCAACGTAGCCTTCCAACAAACGCTCAAGTCGATACCGTTCGTCTGCCGCATGTTGATCAACGCAGAACAGAACCGCGTTTCTCGACGTCGAGGGAGCCGTGGAGCACAGAATGAACTTTTCATCCACCTGATTAAGTACAGTAGCCTCTTGCAGATCAGCGCGGCTGACTGTCTGTTCGAGTTCAGATGTTTTCGAATGCGTGGTGGTATGAGCAGCATTGAGAGGTGGCAAATCTCGAAAAGGGGTGGGCTTTGTTGGTGCAATACACCGGCGAGAGTCAAAAAACCGACTTTGGCGAGTCGTATCGACGCAGGGTACTGGGCAAGGGGAGTAGATGGAGGCTAGAGCAGCATCCAAGGCGGGATCGTCGAATTCATCATTGCTTTCAACAGCATCATCGGCCACGGGTTTCCCTTTCGACAATTCAAGGTTGAGACCTTTGTTCAGACTTGCGCGATTGACAATGCCGCGATGTGGCGAGCGAACCCTTCTGGCCAGATGCAAATCACCTTCGTCTGCCCTTGCGCCTTCCATTTCTACAGCCATACTATGGCCTGTACGTCGATCTATATGGAAAATGCGACCGCTCATGGGATCCCTCCACTCGACCATGCCGTCCGGTGGAGCAGCATCGGCGGCGAATGACTCGAGTGCAAGAGCAGTGATCGCGGCGCGAGACCTGAGAGGTGAGATTCCACCTTCATAAGCTTCGAGCTCAACTGCAGAGGTCGGTCTGTCGGTCCGCCTACGCTTGCAAGGAGTGCTTGATGCTGCCATAGATGAACGGCTACATATCACATCAAGCAATGTGGCAAGAAAAGAGTCGACCGTGAGTGAGGACGTTGCATCAGCTTGCTTTTCGACTTGTTCGTCTCCAGAAAGAGGACTGAGAGTGATGTTGAGAACATACGAGTACGATGCTTGCGTCCCCTTGTCCGGCATTATGGCCTCGGGGATTCGTGTCATTCTCTGGCAGATCTGCTTGTATAGATCCGGCGTGAGTGATTTCTGCCAAGTATGTCTGTTGGCTGGCTCATCAGTCCAGGCTAGCTCAAAGGTGGAAAGCAAAGAGGCAAAAATCGCAGAGCCGCGCTCAGTCCGTTGCAATCCACCCCGTGAAGGTGCCCCAGGCCACGTTCGACCCTGGAAGAAGACAGCCTGAAGTGCATTTGCAGTAGGTACCAGACAGAGGAAGCCATTGACCTTCATGCTGACACCGGTGAACTTGCGCTTGGAAGCGATGCGACGAATGCTGAGCGCCTCAAAGCCGTCAGCGCCAAACATAGCCTGACAGCGGTGCACAAGGTCCTTGGCTCGAGGAAGGCTGAGTATGGTTCTAAAGGCTGGTATGTTTGCGTCAATTCGAGGGGCGCGACACAGACTGAGCCGAATGTGTGCCTCTGGCGCGAGAAGCGATTGCTCCTCTACACATCGAATGAGCGAATCTATGTGACGTCGCTTCAGGGCTTCGGATGCGATAAACTTCCTCCTCACTTGCATTTTCGAAAAGACATCTCGCAGCGCGATCCTCACGCCTCGACCTGATACAGCTGGCGCTGAGTTTGGCGGTGCGACGAGGGAGTCCGCGGGTAATTTTGATCGAGACTTTTGACCGTCTCGCCAGATGCAGACCGTGGTGTCAGCGGCTGTGATTAAAGTGATGTGCAGCAGTCCCAGGTGTGACAGCAATTCGAGCTCGTTTGGATCTGAGGGGCTTGTCAGAGGAGCTCGTTGAGAAGAGAGCTGATCTTTCTGGTCTACTTCGAGCGTTGCTGTGATGGACCACGTAGCGTAATCGACCGAAATACCGATGCTGCCCGAAGATGACCCGAGTTCATCGTGGCAGTAGCTGAGTGCATGAAGAAACAGGATGCGACATATGTCCTCCACTGTGACTGCAAGCAGGGCCGCACGTAACGAAGCAGCCATTCCAGGGGGTAGCCTCTCGATGGCATTCATTTCTGTTTAGTGATCTTGATGAGCTTGAATGGTACGGGCGGTCCGGTTGTTTTGAGCAATCTCGAAGCGACAAGCGACAAAGCCTCTCCACGTGATCTGTATGGAGACTTTCGAGGTCATTGCAATGACAAAGTTTGCGCTGCGTGTCCAATGTATGTCTCTACAGAGTTCGAGCCGTGTTGATGTTTAGGATTATGTCGAGCAAGCTCAATATCCCAGTTGCTTGCGGGTATGCGTCTCCGGGGCAGAAACCAAGACACCCATCCTAGGCCCTTCACTTGATCACCTGTGAGTAGATACGTTAGATTGAAAGACCACGCATAGCCACAGGTAGGCCGTCAAAGTAGCACAAGAAGTCGGTGCGAGCCAGATTAGCGAGTTGGTAGTTGGACGCTTTGGCCAGTGTGATGCTGCTGAGCCGTTCAATCCGCCGATGCTTCTCCGGGAACCTTTTCTTTTCTCGTCACTGTAATTTGTAGAGCTAACACCTTATGCGCGTTATTTCGCGTGCGCAGGGTCTTGCTGCAGAGTCACGTGCGAACGCCAGTCAATTAGTGCAGCCCTATCGAGCGGATTTCTCACTTGCGTGTCCGACTCTCTACATCAACTTGTCCTCTTGCTCGATCCTTCGACACACCGGTGTTTTTGTAATTGGCTCAATTTGTCTTGTACATTGCAGATTCTGCTGTTCATGAGTCAATTAGAGTAATTCAAGCAGTCAAAGGATGACTTGACGCATCCCCATCCAGATCAGGGGCAGCAAATCCAAACCGGGCACTTCCGATCCGCGTAATAAAATTTCCACATCGACCACAACACGCGCCCCTCCTCGCCCCACCCATCCATCCCACCCTAAGTAAGTCGTGCTCCTCCTCCTCCTCCTCCTTCAGCTTTGGAACTCGATTCGACGCGTCTTGTACTTGGCTCCTTCTGAACCCTCAAAACATCGTAGCTAGCATTGGTCCTATTCAATCCAATCACAGACTGATAAGCAGTTGGGACGAGAAAAGCGATAACCATTAATACAAGAAACAAAAAAGGGGAAGGGAAGCCACGCCATAGCCTGGTCGCGTGAGCCGGCTAGCCTCTTTGGCCCTTCATCAAAAACACGATGTCGAGCCTTAGATGACTTCCGGTGGCAAAAGGTACGAACGGTGGTAACGAGCAAGACACGACGAGAGAACAAAAAAAAAGAAAGCCAGTGTTGTACAAAGGTAAGGAGACAGCCGAAAGCAGCCTAGTGAAGAGGTTGCATCGCGACCTCCTCCTTCTCCTCGTCGGCCACTCTTG
Organism: Melanopsichium pennsylvanicum; assembly: GCA_900208305.1. Classification (NCBI taxonomy): domain Eukaryota; kingdom Fungi; phylum Basidiomycota; class Ustilaginomycetes; order Ustilaginales; genus Melanopsichium; species Melanopsichium pennsylvanicum. Next base: position 247,941 of record OAPG01000012.1, read on the forward strand.
CAAAGAGGAGCAGAGACGAGATCAAGGGGTCGAAGATGATGAACAGAGTACAGTGCTAAAAAGGAAGCCAATCACGCGCAACGAGGAAAGGTATCATGAATAAGAGCAGCTACAGTCTGAAGCCAGCTCTTTATGCCTTCTTAGCGGGGGCGGCCTTCTTGGCAGCAGGCTTGGCAGCCTTTATTTGCGTAGGGGCAAGAGGTTGGCGGGCAGGAGCGTCAGCCTAGATTGTTCACAGAATCGACAAGACGGGGGGAATGGCGATCAGTGTCGGAGTCGGTGTGCACGCTCGGTATCAGAGACGGCGAAGCCGATCTATTCTCGTCGGTCGTGCCTGATCTGGTCACCAGAGCATCTCTACTATCACCATCGCAGAACAATGTAAGACAGTATCCGACGGCGAACGAAGCTTGAAGTATCCAAGTCCGAGCGAACCGTGATCAGAGCATCCTCATCTCGTCGCAGCACGCAAAAGGCTTCACCGAGAACACTTGCAAGCACGTGCGACGCTGTGAGCTCTTCATAGCTACTGGCTGGGCCGCTGACCGACGCTTCCCGTAGTGAATGACCAACGCAACAGCAACACGACTCAGACACTGGATCAGATGCAATGAGAACTTACCTTCTTAGCAGCAGGCTTCTTGGCCTTGGTGGTCGTTGACGAAGCAACCTTCTTGGCAGCGGGCTTTTTGGCAGCGGTCTGTGTGAGCGTTCGGGATAGATAAGGAGACGCGTTGGGAGGGGGGTTCAGTATGCAGTTACTATCCAGAAGGAGCCTCGTTGCAATCGACCATCTCTACTTGTTGCGCGATAATGTCGACGGCACCGAAATTGACGAGGCTGAGCAGCCGGGTTAAAAGGCGATGAAAGAGGATGCGCGAATATACCCTCAAAGTGAAGGGCAGATGCTGCGCAGCACGCGCCGGGGCCAACGAAAATAAAAATTATTTTCGAGACCCCCCTCTGATCCATCCGACTCTTGGGGAGGGTGATTTGCAGGGGACTGACTTACCTTCTTGGCGGGAGCAGCGGCCTTCTTAGCGGCAGGCTTCTTGGCGACGGTCTTCTTGGCAGCAGCGGGCTTCTTGGCTACGGGATCCTTCTTCTCGACCTTAGCCTTGGGGGCGAGCTTGACCTTGCCCGAGGGGCCCTTGGGGAGTACGAAGGTCTTCTTCTCGGCACCGCGGGTGATGGCCTGGTTGACACGGGTGTTGAAGCTGGCCTCGGAACCCTTGGCGGTCTCGGGATGGTGAGACTGGATGTACTTCTTGATGGTAGCACGGCCGATACCAGCACGGGCGTCAGCAGGGTGGGCAAGAATAGCCTCTTTGATCATGGCCTGTGAACGCGACGCGACGATCAAAGAAATATACGACAACAACGACGGCCAAAATGAGAGCGATGACGAGAAAAGAGAAAGGATGGTCAGTTCGCTGTTGTAGCCCTCATCATGATCGACTGAGCCACCTAGAGAAAGGGGGCGCGTGATGTGGGATTTTATTTTGACTATCCAAGACACGCGCGCGTCTGGTCCATCCATCCAAAACGCAGATGGTGGACTGATCGTGACGATTCGACTTCAAAACTGAGCTAAACGTGCGCATACACATAGTTATCGTGATGGTTGACAAGATACTGCGAAATATGCGCCTGCAGTGGTCGACGACTTACCTCGTAGGAGACCGAGGAGCCAGCAGCCTTTTTCGAGGCGGCCTTCTTGACGGCGGGCTTGGCGGCGGCGGCGGCGGCGGCGGCGGCGGTGGCGGACATTGTGAATTGTTGTTGACGACGGTGTCGAAGGTGGAGATGATTGTTTGAGATAGAGTTGGTGGTGAAGACGAAGAAAATCTTGATGAAGACTGTTCGAGATGATAGTGATGGGGAGAAGGAAAGGGGAAAGGGGGCAGGGGGGGAGGGAGGATGAGGGTAGTGGGTGCTTTTTGGGATCAAGCGCAAGGCTGCGAGCTATCTCAGAGTTGAGGAACTGGCTCAATCACTCGTCCGCTCTCTCATTATCAGTCGGCAGGCGGAAGAGAGTAGACAGAGCATGTCCGGTAAGAGCGGAAACAGGGCAGGCAACAGTACAACACACTGCATCACCAAAGAAGGACGCAGCAAGAGCTGTCTTTCTATCTGTACAAAGATGTAAAGCGGGGCGGAGGCGGGCGAGAGTAATGCAACAATCCAGTGAAACAGCACGCGTACAGTAAAATTAATGTAATTTACTTTGTACTCTCAGGCTGCAAACGCCAAAATAGTGCGCTTTTCCCCCTCGTCGCCAATTTTGAGCAATATCGCCATCTGCTGCCTCAGTTTAAAGATTCTGGGTGTGGATTCTCGTTCTCCAATTTCATTGACGGGCCATGTTTGCCTTGCTCCCTCGTTGCGCTCATGTCAAAATCTCCGCGCCTGGTCTCCCCCCGGCCCTCCCTTCCGGCGTCGCTCCTCGTCATCTCCTCTTTCTCTGTCTCACAGCGCTGAATGATGCTGAGGGCCTTCGTGGTGCTACATTGTCGAATGATGATCTTTTGAGATGTTGCTTCTACTTGTTGATACTGTCTAGTGTGTTGATCTAGTGGGCGTACTCTCGACGCGGTGTCGCGATTCTTGTCGACACCTTGCTCGTTGCAGGCTACCCATCCGCATCGTGTCTTCTCATCACGCCAGCAACACCATCATTTGCATCTGTAGGCCTCAAGTGTAGCCACACACACACCAGCTCGGCATCTTCGATGCTTCACTGACATGCCTCTGTCTCTCATGGGCGTAGCATTCCAAGTTGTCGTGCATGTGTCAAAGTCGTATTGCCATTGAATGAGTGTGGCACAGAGACCATCTAACATCTCTGCGTTTGCAAGCTTGGCTGCCTTCCTCCCTGCCTCAGTTCTAAGGAGAATGATCCCTGCGAATGCGCTAGATGCGTACCTCAGACTGCCAAGTGGTTTGCGTCAATTTGCAAACACTCAAGGCGGTGTAGATCGAACGACCTCTTAGAACAGCGCTTGGCTTTATCGCGAGAGAATCAGGTAGTCAAACGCGATCCCTGAGACCAGCAAAGACCACCGGAGCTTGACTCTCTAGCGACGACGCAGAGCGATTCGTTGCTAACAGCGTATTGCTCGTGATTAAATGGTCTCACATCATCCGAGTCGACGTCGTCATTTTGTTGCATAGAACGCCGCTACTTCTCTGGCAGATCAATCTCTTGCCGCTCGAGGTTTTTTTTTTTTCTTTTCTTTTTTTTCCCTCCCAAACTCAACCCGACTGCCCCTCCCAACGTTTTCCAGACACATGCTTGTTCCATGCTTTACCTTCACGTCGACTCTACACTCGCTCTCGGACAATCACGTCGTCGTCGTTGGTGATTTCCGGATAATGTAATCCGGTTTACGAGCTCTACACGCCTCCCCTCGACATCTTGCCCATTACCTGTCTGCCACGTTGGACTCAAATGCACGTGACTAGTGCTCGGTTAGGCTGATAGTGTGCACAGCATCCACACCTTAGGAGCGATCACGAAGCGATGCACATCACACAAGAATGCATGGGGGCCATATCTGTGTTATCCGTGATAATACAGTGTAATGATGGTCGAAAATGGGTGGATACGCAGAGATGCATCAAAGGCCCTGTCAAATCGCGCTGGGCTGGTTTCGAGTCGAGTCTTTGAAAATTTCCTTTTCTTTCTTTCCCCCGCTTTCGAACCTTCCCTTTTCTACTTGATGTTTCGCTTTGAGTACATGAATCGATAGCTGTACCTCTTCTCTACCTGTCCAAGCAAATTTCATCATATTGAGGTACATATTGATCAAGATAGAAGCGGATGAAAACCAGCCTCTGGCACGGTTTGGAAACACGTCGGCGCAAAAATAACAAGTTGCTCAGCAATTACCCACACACACTTCTCCTAACCCAAATTTCAAAGGGCAAAAATGAAATCATGGCAGCGGCGGAGGTCGCTTCGGCTGGTTTTTTTTTTTTTGGGCTCTCGAGGGTCACGTCAACACCCAGCCGTTCAGGCATCGGCGAGTCCGGTACAATAAAGTAGAAAGTGTTGATGTATGAAATTGATTTTTTTTTTTCAGAAAATCGAAAAAGAAAGAGAGAAAAAAATAGCGTGCGTTCTTCAATAAAGGCAATGGTTCTACGGGATGATGCGCCAAAAAGAGAAAACAAGGCTTTCTCTCGGCAACTGCTTTCCTTTGCTCCTCTGTATCTTCGCCTCAGGTTCCCCAGGTTTTAAAAAAAAAAATTAAAAAAATATATATATTTCCTACAAAGTCAGAGTGAATTTAATCTCGCGACGAGCTGGGAGGCTGAGAGGGGGGAATAATCCCGTGCTCCCAAAGCACGACTTTTTCCTGTCAGCAACCAACAAAACCCCGTGCCACAACTTTCAAGACAGCTGGCTGAATCTTGTCCATCACGTAGTTTCTCTTGTTGCCACCCTTTTAAATTTCCTTCCTGGCACTATTGAACCATATCTCGTCCTTGGCAGAGCCTGGCAAAGCTATCCATCCAGGTTTTCATCGTCTTGGATCTGATTCATTCTGGGCGTTGATCATGCAGGGCAGTTATGCAAACTCGGATGCATGGGGACTTGGATGTGGCAAATAATGGTGACTTGATGGACCGTCAAATATCGACGGTGCGCGTCGTGTATGGTTCGACAAGGTTTGCCATCGCATATCGGACGATGGCGTTTGAAGACACATCATGTCATCGGGTTCGTGGCGCTATTATGGATTGCAAGCCAAACAACTCGTCTTCTGTCCGTTTCCGTTCCTGCATGCTTGCTGCATGCTTGGCCGGATCGACCAGCCAGATTGCGTGTGTTTGAGCGAGCGTGAACCGTCAGATTCGCAGCTGCACTCAGCGCTGCTTGACTTGCTCGTGCGTTTCCGGAAATTCTTAAGACCTCACACAAGGTGAGATCGAATCATGATGGATAATCAGGTCCTTGAGCCAGCCCCAATGCCATTGCTCTTACGATTACGATTGAACAAGGAGAACCCTGCTTTCTTGTCTGCTCTGTCGTTCATGGTCGATGCAGACAGTTGAGAAACTTGAGTTATGCTAGACACGTAGCTAAGAGGGCGACTAAACCGTCTTCTCGATTCTGTTGTCTGAGCAGACTCTTCCAAGTTTCGGGACGATGCTACCGACCTTTGTCGCTGCCACTCGCGGTCCTTTGCAGCAAGTTGTTTGGCGCTCACACGTTGACTGGGGTCGAGCGTTGTGACTCCTCCAACGGGTATGAGCAGCGAACGTGGAGTACAGGCACATGTTCGGCCAGATTCCGGCATTTTCAATGATGATCGACAGCAGTGATGACGAACAAAGAGTTGAGACTTCAGGATAACTTACTTGGTGGTGTCAAGCTTAGTGTGACTACAAACGACAAAGCTTCACAATGCCGGAGTGGAGGATCTGGTAAGATCAGAAAGCGACAGATGAATGTCCCGATACTTGCCACAGCGCGTATTGTATCGGATTATTCATCACTCGATGCATCTATCGTGATTCGTGATTCTTACATCACTCTCCAACAAGGGGACCCCCACCAAAAATCGATATACACTTAAGGATTCCGTCCCACTCTGACTCATTTTCATATCCACATCAAAAACATATGTTGACAGATACTTACGAGTTTTGTGAATGCAACTCCCGCCTTAGCTGCTGATGCATATAAAATATTCGGCCTTGTGAAGTCTCTGCCGCAAAATTTGGCTCTTACGTACGTGTGATTGTTGCAGGACACGCCCGGTCCTGGACCCCATTGTGCTTTTGAGGCTTTGGCATATGAGAGAGGTGCATCATGACGCAACGTTCTTTTGAAGCTTGACGTTCGATCGCGCTTCTCCGTCTCACCTACCAAGTATTTTGGAACCTTTTCCTTTTGGCATATGTCTTCTTTTGGGCTAACAAATATAGCCAATTTCTCTATGTGGAAGGAAGTCTTATCCAAAGTTTGGGCTTGGGACTCGTAACATGCTGGAATGTGTATGTCTCGAAAACAAAGTGAGCAAGTGCGATTCAAGAACGACCTCGTCCTTTCATCTCCATTCCTCACAAACACCAAAACCGCTCCTTCTGAAATACACGAGTTTCTCCTCATAATTCTCAGCATCTCGTATTCCAAGAGCACACGATGATCTGGCCGCGGAACAACGACCAAGTGCGACAAGCCTTCAAGGATGACATTGAAAACCTTCACCTTCTGTACGACTACGATGCCGAAAACCCCGAGACTGGTGCTGCCGAAAAGTGGCGGTATGAAATGTGGTTTCGATCCGAAGACCGAATCGTTTACGCTATCCACGGTGGACCTATGGCAGGTCGTTTGAACTACCAAACTGCAGATTACCAGTGTATCCGACCCGGTGAACTCTGGCAATGCAATTGGTTAGAGGAAACAGGTACAACTTGTTCGCTCGTCTACGACATTAAGCAACAAAAAATTACAACTATGCTCAATTTCAGTAAAGGTCACTGGGAGTATCCCGAAAAGGCACATGGTGATAAGAGAAATCCACAGGATTTTCAACGTTGGAGAGATTTGGCAAAGATCGGGATTCAGACGGATAGGAAGATCCTGAATGACCAAGCCAAGATTTTGGAAACTTTCCACGGAGCGGGTGAGTTGAAAGATATCGATCTCAACGCTCCAACTCTTTAAAAAAAAACACACACACACATACACACAAAACAAAAACAAAATAAAAAACGAGGTGTCAAAAGCATGGACGCAGAGTCACAGTACAAATGATGACAATGAGAAGGGATTCGTTTGCAATGTTTGACAGAAAAGATAAGGGCAAGAAATTAAAGCGTGTTTGCGTGTTTGCCAGATGGCATACCTCACTCATCTCACCATCCTCTCGATTCTCTCTGGAACAAGGGCGCGAATCATGACCGTTCACGAAAGTTGTTTTGTTGACGATGCACGCCTCCATTGCATGGTGATCAGGGCAATAAAACCACTTAGCTCGACTTAACCATGCGTATGTGTGTGTGCGTGTGTGTGGTGTGTGTACAGTTCGCAGTCTTGACAGCAGAGTTCAGTCAAGCAAACGTAGCTTCTTTGCGATCACAGAAAGCCTCTTGTCATCTCGACAATCGGGCCTCTTTTGTCCAGCGACCCGAGTCCAAAACCTCACCTGCGTCCTCATTCACCAGCTGCACGCGACCCACAAAGCACTCACAAACCAGCAAGCAAAATGCAATGACCCAAATGATTTGGGTATGATTGTCTCTCTCGAACCTTGATTGTTGCAAAGATTGTAAATGTGACCAAGTGATGAATCAGGACATGCTTGGAGCTTTCGAGAAGCCTGAAGATTCTCTCTCTCTCTTTCTCCCTCTCTCTCTCTCTCTCTCTCTCTCTCTCTCTCTCTCTCTCTCTCTCTGTCCCTCTCTCAAGCAGAGAATGGCGCAAGTCTCGCACTCGGCTTCTCACTCTGAGTCCTGAGATCATACTCTCCATGCTGGGTGATGTACCTGACCCACGGCAGAGCCTGGTAACCCGACTTTTCGACAATCTTGAGATACCTCACCTGAATCCCCGAAACGGTAAAGTAAGGGATTTCAAACTTGATGCTTATAGGAGCGCGTCGATCGACCGTATCTTCACTCTTTACACTCGGAAGGCCAAAGTGCGCACGCATCAAAAACTCTTTGCCACCACCGAGCTGCTTGATCTTCCAAACCATGGCCGATTTTTCAGGAGCGTACACAACGGATCCAATCGCAGCCCTGAACTTGGGCGTATCCGCATCATCCGGAACGGGAATGTGGATCTCGACGTTGTTGGCGGTAGACCTTCTTTTGAATTGTGCCTTGACTTTGACCATGAATTCGATCCTACTGCCTTCGTGTCTCTCTACGATCGCCTCTGCCCAAATCAGAGGTTTGACCTGAGTGCTCAGCCTATAGCTCATGAGCTCGAATTCGCCATCGGGTGGAATAAACGAGATAGTTCTGTCGTTTTCGAACCTAGACAACCGGACGCATTGGTGGAATTTCACATCCTCCATCTCGATCGCCTTTCCCCTTGCTGCCCTACCCGTGTTCTCAAACATGACCTTATCATTCAACCCCAACCTCAGCTCGGGCATACCAGAGAGGTAGCACTTCATCTTGACGGCACCGAGGATCTCACTCCTGACCACATTTCCATTGGCGCTCACCAGCAGGTTGACCGATTCAACCACATCCAAAAACACCTCGTTTTTTCGATACCTGATGCCCTCGGATCTCCACGAAACCGCATTGGTGACAGCCATGGGTGGTCGAACCTGCACTTCGAGCTTGTGGCTTTCCTGAGTAATATACTCTTGCAAGATCTTACTTTCTGTGGTCTGAGGATAACCAAAATCCATCATCTCATCCAAGAGTTCGTAAATAATGACAAAGTTGTCTCGAATCGACTCCTCTTCAAGCTCCTTAAAGTATTCTTCGAGGACGGATGCGAGCTTGTGGAGGAAGATGAGAACTTCAGCAGCGTTGGAATTGCGCCGTGAAAGTGCGAGTAGATAGAGGTTGTTATGACGGATGAACATGTAATTGACTCCTTCAGAGGAGAAGCAGGGGCTAACGGAAGAACCGCCGGCTTCTTCCTCAAGGTCGAGCAAGAGAGGGAGGAACTTTTCGACTGCGGTAGGAGGGATATCATCTCGGTACGAGCGCTGAATAAGAGACTTTCCCTTAAGGTCGACAATGGCGATCAGAGAGGTCATGACGGAGGTAAGCAGTGAGCTAGGGAGCTCTGCTGTTGACAATAGGGCTGCGATCCGATAATGCTGGTTGTTGATACGATGGCGAGTGTACCAGCGCGCGATTGATTCGACAGGTGAAAGTTGCGGAAGAGTGAGATATGGGATTTTTGAGCGCCAAGCGTACTGTGGAAGAAGATGGGTGGGGTTGGCGAGATGAACACGAGGTGTCGAGAGTGTGAATTAGCAAGGTTAATTGGGCGGATGGGACGACGTTGGACAAAGTTACTGAAAGTGGCCCGAGTTGCATTTCACTCTCTTTGGCGTTTGAGCCTTTGCCTCGCGCACCATGGCAGCCAAAAATTTACCTACAGTGCGTGTTAGACCTGACAATCAGGTCTAACATTTTAAATTCATTTCCAATATGTTAAAGTCGCTTTAAAGTCCGAACGTCCTCCACAGACACTGAGACGGCTCGACGTTAAGGAAGATAGCCGAACCTTCTTGCCCAGTCACGCTACACAAATGACTTGGCCTTGCTTCACATCTTTGACTCGTAAATCATCATCAGCATCATTACTACCTATACCAAAACGACTCGATCTCCAGCTTTTCCATACAAGCTCAATCCATCGCCTAAAATGAGCGCCCAAGCCTCGGCCTCAACCGTGTCTCCATCGGCATCTCACTTAGGAGCTGACCCCAAGATCGTTCGCCGACTCTCTTCCGTTTCCAACATCATCCTCGTCCTCTCCGGAAAAGGAGGCGTGGGCAAGTCTTCTGTATCCGCACAACTCGCTCTGTCCTTATCATCCTCCACTGTGGTCTCTTGCTCGTCATCAGATCCTGTGCCACGTCAGGCGCGAGTGGGAATTTTGGATATCGACTTGACTGGACCTTCTATACCTCGCATGTTAGGATTGGATGGATCCACAGTGAAACAGTCAACTGATGGATGGGTGCCTGTTTACACTGACTCCGCTCAGACTCTTGCTGTGATGAGCGTTGGCTTCCTGTTGCGCAGCAAGAACGATTCGGTAGTCTGGCGTGGACCCAAGAAGAACGCCATGATCAAACAATTCCTCGGTGACGTTCGTTGGGGTCAACTCGATTATCTCATCATCGACACTCCTCCTGGAACCTCGGATGAACACATCTCCATCCTAGAATACCTACGCACCTTCAATCCAAGCGCAGTCATGGTCACCACTCCGCAAGCAGTGTCGTTGGCGGATAACCTGAGGAGTTTGGATTTTTGCAACAAAACCGGTCTGCCAGTGCTCGGTTTGATCGAAAACATGTCGGGTTACATCTGTCCACATTGCAAGGATTGTACCAATGTGTGGGGTAGAGGTGGAGGTGAGGCGTTGGCAAAGAGGGAGGAGATTCACTTTTTAGGTAGAATTCCGATCGATCCGGGTTTGGTGAGGGTTTTGGACGATGCAAAGGAAGATGCGCAGCAGCTGCTTCAGCAACAACTCGATTCTGCTTCGATCCAAGACAAGAGGCATCAGTTGCCAAAGGCGATAGATCAACCGCTCGAAGCAAAGGAGGAATTAACGCCAGCAAATGACGCGGAAGACCAAAAGGCAGTCGAGAACGGTGGCGAGGTCAAGGCGGCAGCAGGCACCATCTTGTCGAGGACAACCATTCAAAGGTATAAAGATAGTTTAACGTTCCCAATCTTTCAAGACATAACGGATCAGATTCGTCATCTGGCGCAACAGCACAAGGAGCAGGCTATGGCAAACGCTTCCACATCAAGCTGAGAGTGTCAAACGCCAATTGTGTAAACATCCAAGGACGCAGCATAGGTGGCAAGCATTCATATCCCGCAGCAATACTCAAATAGATGTGCATCATGAAGAAGGTCCACTCGCTGGATTAGGATGGAAGGTGCAACAGTCCGTTTTCATTCAAAACCGCGTGTGTGTCAGTGAGTGAGTGTTTGTGAGTGTGTGTGTGTGTGTGTGTAGGTGCATGTGACAAACTGGGTACTACTACAGTTTTGAGAGAGTGTGCTGTGCTGAAAGAGAGAAACAAAACGTTTTCGAAAGGTTTGTGCGTGTGTGTGTGTTTTGGTCAAGAAAGATTGCCAATCTTTATCAAAGGAATGTGGGTCTCGAGGGCGAAGGGGATGCTGGGTGTGAAGAATGAGTGATAGACACTTGCAAAGGAGAGATATGCTGATGGAAACAAAGAAAGGCAGAGAGGCGAGGCCGATTGATGCTCCTCACAAAGGAAAAAAGGAAAAGAAAGGAATTGTCCTGTTGATTATGGAAAAAGTTGCCGGTCCAAATTCAAGCAATGGATGGTGTTCGGAAGACGCTCCGAATGCCAAGGGTGCTCCCGTGGAGTGACACCACGTTGATTTGAGCCTTAATTTTTGGATTTGACTTGGCTGCTAGGTTTTCATCTGGTAATCGAGGTGGCTCTTGAAGGAATCAACACGGCAGTCTGAGGTGTGGTCCCGTGATCGCTGCCATCCGAGTCTAAAAGTCCACTGACAGACGAGTTTCGGCTAGTTGCAACTGCATTGTGTGCGACTCCCAGACGGGATGGATCCGAAGAGACGAGCTCCGGACTGGAACTTCTGCTAGTCAGTTTTGGACTAGATGACCAAGTTTGCCCAACGTGCTGCCCTCCAAACCCTGGCATACTCATCGGCTGCAATGGATTGCCGCTCATGTTACTGAAACTTCCAATCCTACTCGTCGCATTGCTATCCGAATGACTATGCTGCTCCGAGCTGCTGCTCACTTCGTACATGCTCAGAGTGGAATCTGTCCTGTTCGACGCTTGCTGCTGCTGCAATGGATGCGTATACGACTCCTTCCTCACCCGTCTTTGTGCATAGGCAGGGTCGACAGGTTGTGGGTGCAGCGTGATTTCGTGATTATTCTCCCTCTTGCCACTTCGCGTGCGTTGCAGGTCGGCACCTTTGCCAATCGAAGAGGTTCTGTTGAGGTCGCGAGTGCCGAAACTCACCTTGGTGTTGCCCCATTGGGGCGACAGGGGCACGTTGGTCGCGGTGATGAGATACTTCGCGCGCTCGCTCATCGCCGAATCCTTTCCATTGATGTGGAACGAGCTTGAGCCGCTACTCGAGTCGTTGGAATTCAACAAAGGCAGTTGCAAGGCGCTAACGCTGGATCTAGATGACCTGTCCGTATGCTTCCTTGCGTCCGAGAGTGAGAAGCTGGTTCCCCTGTAGCCATGTGATGGCCTTTTGCTGGTACTCGAGATACTAGCCGACTCTAGTGGTGTCAAGCTTGCTCTCGAGTTGCGTCCTAGTTTACGTGGTGGTTTGTTAGGAGGGAAACGTCTCGCGTGAGTGTGTGTGGGTGTGCTACCTCCGGCTGGGCTTCCATCCGGGCTTGCGCGTGGGCTGACAGCACCACGAACCCTCAAATCTTGCCTTGCGCGCTCGCGCTCTTGCAAAACAATACGAGACGATCTCGACATGCAAGAGGGGACCATAATGCGCAGCATGGCAACAACGAGACCTACGGCTGCAGCGCCGAGACCTCCAAAAACGAGCAGAAGCGGTGAGAGGGGAACATTGGTGTTACCGAGAGGAACGTAATGGTCGCCCTTCATAATAGCCCTTTTTTGCAACGACCTTGCTGCATCTGGTGCAAAAACCGAAGGTCCGTCTGTTCGAATCGGGAATGCCGAAGCGCCCAATGCGGCGCTGGCGAGTATCAACAAACCCAAACGAGCTGTTTGTTGTGACGATAACATCTTGTCGTCGCTTGACTCTGAAAGATGGGTATGTGGGAACCGGTGTGAGAGGCAGATCGTACTTGATATACGCGCCAGGAATCGTCCTTGGAGCGAAATCCTTTCTAGGTCGCTGTCAGTTAGAGAAATCAAGAAACAGCCTCTTTTATCTATAGAGAGGTGCTGATCATGTGTTTAATCGTGCTGAGTGGTGAGATGAGAGGCTGTTGGGTTCGATGCGGTGCGGTCAAAGGCTTGGTTCGTGGGGTGTGTGGTGGAGATGCGTCAAGAACAATGGGTTTTGGGTTGGTGGTTGCGTCCTGCGATGGGAGGATGAGATGCGGGATTATGAGTACCGAAATGAAGCCTGATGCGCAGTTGATGAGATGCGCTAGTAGGCCGGGCTAGTTCGTGACAGATCGCTGTCCAGAATTTTCCTTTGTGTGCGAAAGTGATCAAGCTATCGATCGTGGGCGTGTGGGTGTCGAGCGTGCGAGCGAACAATAACGTTGCTTATACAAGATTGCCTCGAGACGTGAATCAAGGATGGCGCCAAGGCGGACGAAAACGTGAGGAAAAGACTGCGGCCAAGATAGAGTTTCGCGCAATGAGCCTAAATGCTTGCTGCAATCTCCTCAGCAGAGACGTGTGAGTGCAGGCCGAGGCGTGATCGACAGATGCCAGGTATAGTATGGAGCTCTTTTGTGCAAACTTGGTGCAAGAGCGGGTGTGCGACTGCGCAAACTGTTTTTGAACCGACCTAGTCGATCTCAAGATACTGTTGAGATGACAAAGGGAATATGATGGTGTCGTGCAAAAGTGATTGTGCTTCAACAAAACTCGTCGAGGATGGGGTCGCAGAGGTAAGTAGCTCTGGCTTTCAAGCGAAAAAGACGTGCAAAGTGTGCTGCTGCGCAGCGAAGAAGAGCGGGAAGCGTGAACAAAGGCAGAAAGGTGGAGAAAGGGTAAGTGGGTAAGGATGCGTTTTGGGATGGTCAAGAGATGAGAGCGTTGTGAGGGCAAGGGCAAGGGCGGGGGCGAGGGCAGCCGAAGATGGCAGAGATGTGGAAGACGTGCAGACGGTTTCTGCGCAAGGATGAGGCCAAAGCCTACAAGGCTGCTGTTGTTTTAGCTCAGTAAGGGAAGGGGTGCGAAGGCTAGTTTGAAATGAAGGCTCAGACGGGGAGAGACATGAAGGCGTAGTGGGTGAAGGATAGGAGCGAGGGAGGCGAGGGGCGCATGCCCATGGATGGTTACGAAGCTTGAGTCAAGACGGAGGGGGAGGCAATCGTGGCGACTAAAGCACAGTCACCAGACAGAGAACCACACATCCAGCCAAGGCATACAGATTGTAGTCAAAGAAAGCTGGGAGACGACGGAGGAACGAACGCATGGTTGACATCGGATTGGCGTTTTCGATTCCGAGCGTCATGCAAGAGCGTGTAGGAGGAGCAAAGAAGGCGCAAAAGCTTCAGCTTGGCTAGGGTGCGTTTGTGAGAGAAGGGACAGAGCGTCTGAAAGGAATAATCATGTGAACGATCAAGTGTTCGGTCACACAAATCTGAGCTAACTTACGTGAACGTTTGCTTCCAATGCACTGCACTACTTACACACGGATGCATGTCGCAAACCATGTTGAAAATCGAAAAATTTGCGTCTTCTTCCCCTGTGTGCTTTGCCTGTCCTTAACCCCATCGTCATGGTTGAATAACAATGTCAATGCCGACATCTTTTCAAGCTGTTTGGATGCAAACAGTAGATGCTCTGGCTCAGTGTGAAATGAAGGGCCACACGCAATCAGCATGCAAGGCGTGATTGCGCACAACGCCATAGAGAATCAATGTATGATACTGAAGAGAGATTTTGGTGTTCCGTTCCAAAGAAGAAAGAAAAAACATATCAACATCAAAAGCGAGAATTTCAAACGACACGGACTAAAAGACCCGTGGCAGTATGAGAGGGAGGGAGGAGGGGAAAAAGCAGAGCGGATCGACAAACCCCCCGCCTGTTCCAGAAAAACCTCGCAATCCAGTTGTGATGTTTTCTTCCCTCCGGCTCGTTTCAAGCAAGTTTTCCTTGAATTAAAAAGGAAAAGACCGCGCGATGTGACAGTGTTCCAGAAAAGCACAACTCCCTAGCCGAAATCGTCTGCATCGCGAGGATACTGTATGGCAATGACATGGCCTCCATGAGATCATTTTTTCTGATTCTTTATCTCTTCTATTCGAACGAGCCACATCATGGAGATCGAGACATGATGTTCTAGGGCGCTAGTGGGCTTCACCACCACCACATCATCCCTTGAGCCAATGCGCAGAAGAAGTAATAGATGTGGTCGCTGCAATCTCACACCTCATCATAGCCGTGATGCAAAAGACACTCTTTTGTCTCTCGACTTTCAAGCATTGTGTTTTCCATCGCATCTGGTTCCGTGTCTTGGCAAGCAGTATCACATCTTGGTCGCCATCTCTTCGAGCTGTTATGGCACCCCTTTTGTGTCGAGAGCCAATCGACACCAGCAGCCCAACGCTTCTCAGCGCGCAAAAGGCCTATGAGCTCGGCGCACATGCAATCTGCCACATAGGGGTTCGAGAGTGCACATCACCTCTAGCCGGGGGTTAATTCTGATCTTGTTCTTTCTTTCTTTTTTTTAAAATATAAATCTTGCGGTAATTTGGAGCGATCTGCACCTGCGTTTTCAACGTCAACTGCGTGAAGATCGCTGATTTCTTTGCGGACATTTTTACGCGACAATTGACAAATTTTCAAGGGTGCTCCGAATGAAAGTGACTTTAGGGGTCTGGGAGCGACCCCGTCTGCTCCATTTCGAGTAATAATGTGCTCGTGTCTGTGATCGCAGAACTCGGTAAAATTTTGCGACCCTTGCCATTCCTGTTTCAGGCCTCTATTTCTCTCGACCGCATATGATTGACGGATCGGACTCACTCCCCTGAACAGCGCCATGTGCGACATGGCATCGTTCTCCAATTCTAGCTTTTGACCCAAGTGGCGAAATCGCGATCGTGCCATGATGACCTTTGACCTTTCTCAACGCCCAAGCACAGCCATCAAGGTATGTGGTTTGAGTGGCGTTGCTATCAAGATCGTCCTCTGTAAGCGGAGATTTGAGCCAGACCAGACCACACGAGCCTATGTCGCTTTCGCCCTCCGCCAAACAGTTTCCGAAAAAAAATACTTTCTCGAATCCCGGTTGAAATGCCTGTTTCTCCCTTCTTGTTGTTGTTTTGGTGCAGTTACAGATTTTGAATTCAAAGTAATTTCAAAATTCAGTGCCGATGCACTATCACGGCATCGTGCGGCTAATCTAGAAGCGTGATCGATCCTCCTTAACTTTCCCCCACCTCTCTTTTTGAACAACCATCGTATCTGATCGTGGAGACTTGCAAATAAGCGTCATCACACGACCGCGCCACCGGTGGATCCTCGGGATGAGACGGTTCGAGACGCCAACGTGACGATGAACAACATGTGATTCATCTCTACTGTACAGTATCTCTCTCGCAGAATGGCTCATTTACTCGATCATCAATCAGCCTGCTCGTGTAATGTAATCAACACAGCTGACTATATTTGGGCTACGCGCGCCCCGTCCAGAGGAGCATGTGGTGCGGTAAATTGACCCTTTTTTTTGTGAGACGGCGGCATCCGTTGACCCGCCGCCTTCGCTTTTCGCCTTCCACTCCTGTACACTCTTTTCGAACCTGCTAAAATATACCCTGAAACTGGACGCGGCTTCAATTTCCCCTTCCGACCATTCTACGGGAAAAGTCGATGTTGAGTCGAAAAAGAGAGCAAGCAACAAATTGACAAGCCTCGATCCAAGGTCGCATTTTCAACGATGGTTCGGATACTCCACGTCACAGCTCATTTTTTTTTTTGCGCCAGAGTTTTTTTCTCGAAGCGGGGTTAAAAATGCTCAGTAATTCGCCTCTTCTGGTTTTCCACAGTGCAACACCGACGAGAGGCTTAAACCTCCAATTGGGTTCAATTTGCCATGTCAACACGCAAAGTCAAACCATATCACCTTTGAACAACGTCTGATCTTGACCAAACGTGATGTTGTTTCTTTTGTCCCTCGCTTTTGTGGTCTTTGGGTACCGGCGGGTAGACCAAAAAAAAAGAATCCACGCGGTTCTCGAAAAAGCGTGCACAACTGCTGTGATTTTTATTTTCCTAGGTACTGTAGTTGCGACCATGCTGTTGCAATCCAATGAAATGCCGGCGGGCCGGCAGTCGGAGTGGGGACTTTCTTCGATCAAACCACAGTCCCCATCAATCCCCTCCGGAAAGCATTTTAGCACCAACAACGACAAGGTGTGCAAATTAAAATGAGGTTGACCGGTCGCGTAAGCTCATCTAGCACAGTTTTTGTGGTTAGTCTTGTCTCACTTTGCTCGCTTTCAACCCCACTGCGCAAACCCCCATGGGGGCATGGTGTGCACAATAGGTTTATTTTTGTTAAGTCATCATGCAAAAAGTTAGGGTCACAGTGACTGGCAACATTCCTTTCCATAAGATGCAGCTGCTCTTGCCAAAATAGCCTCAATCATCAAAGCCAGATGCAGTCAAACTGCCAGAGATACTCTCACACAAAGGTAGCTGCTGTGAACAGTGTTTTACCCACAGGTCCTCTTACCTTCTGTCTGTCTCATGCTGCCAGATATTGATTCAGCCTTCAGCTGTTGATTTTGAATAGCAAGTTTGTTGACATTGATTAGTGTGTCGAACAATTTTTGAGTCAGGTTCAAATTTGAACGGAAAAAGGAGTAGGAGAAAAAAGGATCCAGTTGACAATCTTACATCCTACAAGTCTAATCAAATTCAACCGTCTTTTTTGGATTGCCCAATCTGTAGTAGTATTGTCAACTAGACTTCTGTGGCTCTCTTCAGGCTGGGGTGAGCACAGTCATAAATGGCAGATGAGGATGCCCCAAGAACATGGCCATTTTTGGTGCCATTTTAAGTCAACCTTTTTTTTTCAGTCTCTGCAAGATGACCCTTTCGCAGTATACCAACTGTTCATTGGACTGCTGTCTTTGTTCAATATGAGTGCCTCAATATATCTGACAAGCTTCAACTAGCTTTGAGGTCCACCAGCATAGGATCAGAGCCTTGCAGATGCACAGTGTAAGCAAGGACCGGCTTCATTGTGAGTGTCAGAGCAAGAAAACGTACAAGAATGTTAGACCGGTACAAGTACCTTTTCGGTGCCAAATTCGACCTCGTTCACGTGACCTGCCTTCATCATTGAAGTTTCAGTGTTGTAGCAAAGCTCTAAACGAGACTTGAACAGGAGCGTCCTACAAGACACCGCATAGAGCTGCACGGTTCGGCTCCACGTCGACTCACCTCATCAACGCTCCGCTCTCTTCAATCGGATCGGTGTCGCACTCTCACCACCCTGATCATTATCGACACTACAACCCCACAAAGCAAAATCGGCACGTACCTTTCTTCAGTCCTAACCTCAAAACTAGAATTCGGCAGAGTACATTAAGTTTCAAGGCAATCCGAAGCCGACACTACGGAGGAGGCACACAAGCTCACAAGCTTACTCAATCGCACATCGTGGGTCATTTCAACGACGGCTCGTCCAAAGCAATCTCAGGACGAAAGCTCCCTGTCATTGGAAGGCTGCTTTGGAGTCTGAACATCTGAATCGTAAATAAAGTCGCCGTTTCGAAAAGCATCATCAATTCGGAGCAACCACTCGAATTCCGCAACTCTTTGAAAACCGCGACCGAACTTGCTTCAGTACGACGTTCAAGATGTTCGGCCGATCCTGCATCCTCCTTCTCCTCATCTCATTCCTCCTGGCTGCGCGGTCTGCAACGGCGCTGTACTTCTACCTCGAACCCAACACACCAAAATGCTTCCTGGAAGAACTTCCAAATGACACTGTGGTAGTTGGTCACTACATGACCGAAGAATGGGATACCACACTTCAACGTTTCGTTGTCAAAGACGATATGGGCATCCAAATTTCCGTCAAGGAAGTCAAGGACGATCATGTGGTCACATCCTCCCGTGGTCCACCCGAAGGCAAATTTGCCTTTACCAGTCACGAAGCGGGCGATCATCGAATCTGTATGCATGCCAAATTTGATGGACGTTCTGCAGTTCAAGTTCGAATGCATCTCGACATTGTCATTGGTGACGCTAAACCGGATAATAGCCACAAGGACAAGAGTCATGTAAATGATTTGGCTCAGAGAGTCAGAGATCTAAACGCAGTTTTGAGGGATATCAGAAAAGAACAACAGTATCAGAGAGAGAGAGAGGCACAGTTTAGAGATCTATCCGAATTGACCAATTCAAGGTCAATGTGGTGGAGTAGCTTGCAAATCATCACTCTTTTCGGCGCTTGCATATGGCAGTTGAGACATTTGAGAGGCTTTTTTGAGGATAAGAAACTTCGTTAAAAAAAAAACAAAAGTTTCCTCTCCCCTTCCCCCTTTCCCCCCTTTTCCCCTTCCCGGCGGACGCATACTGGCGAATAAGGTAGATAGCCAGCAATCACTTTCGAGAATAGCTATGACGTTCACCATGAAAACCTCTGGTTACGTTTTGAAACTTGTCTTCTTTTTAGCATCATTTGCAATTGCATCTTTGCATGTTGCCCCCATCAGAACACGCTTCGTGCTCAATCCCACGCTGAACCAAATTGCACAAAGCCAAAAAAAAAAAGCACCTGTTCGACTCAAAGTACCGTCACCCTCGAGGGGGGCAACACTCGCAAACCACTCTTTTTTTTTTTCGCAACAAACAGTTTTGCCAGAGCGATTTATTTTAATCTCGTCTGTGTATCTAAGCAACTATACAATGTTGGAACGAGAAAGAACAATTCGAATCGTAATCATGAAAGCAGACGGACTCTGACTTAATTTATTCATGCTCGTCTCCAAGCACAAATTGTTCTTGATTTGGACTGCTTGACTGCTGCTTGTTCTGCCTCGCTCTCTTTTGCTGCTGATCGATGCTACTCGAGGATGTCGACATTTCCATCTCTACATCTGACGTATCATGATCATGGTCGTATCTATCATCCACATTATTCGTATTGTTCCTCAAGTGCGAATATCTCGTTTCATCCCCTTGCTGTCTCCTTCTCCCCCCTCTATTGGCTCTCGCACTTGTTCCCAAACCTAACCTAGATCCAAAACGATCAGCATGAGGTGCGATAATGTTCCACTTCTCCTGCACCCATTCGTATGCTTCCTTGAGCAAAATTTCGAGTTCTCCCCCTCCAAACACTGCGTCGTGTGCTGAAGTAAGGTTACTTGAACTGCCACTGGTAGGCAGTGTGGTTATCGAACTCCTGGCAGCTGTAGCTTCAGCTTTTTCTTGCATAGCAATACGTTTGAGAACATCCTTGACCGTGACGAGTCCTGACAATTTCCCATATTCGACAACTAGGATGACACGCGGTCCAAGGTTTTTGAACATATCCATGACCGTCTCGAGTGCCATACCCGGTTGAACGATGAGAGGGGTAGGATCGATCCATCCACACAATTCGAGAACATCGCAATCTCCTTCTCCATCCACTCCACCACCAGCATCGCCGAGAATCGGGTCATTGTGAACAGCGTCAACATCGTCGGAGGTCGATGCGTCGCCGATTGGGGTACCGCGATAGGATGTGTGAGCATTGTGCTGCTGCTCGTCGTGATCATCTTCGTTGGGATCGTCATCGAGCTTGCCGATCAGAGATTCGGATTCGTGCCTTCGCTGATTGGCTCGGACTCCACCACTGCTGTTGATACCACCGGTGCCGAGTCCCAGTGCAGATCCAGCGCCAGTGGCACCGCTGAGACGACTCAACATGTCTTCCCTGATCGCTTGGTCCGCTGCTGCTGTCGTTGGCAATGGCGCCATTGTGAGCAGATCCTGCTGCTGTCTCGCCGTCCCATTTCCACCGCCACCCTTGGCAGCATTTGGTCCGACGCTGAACATGCAAGTGGTATTGGCACCGAGTGCTCTTGCCCTCCTCGCTTTCCCGATCGCGTACCTCAATTCCACCTTGCCTACATACCCTAGCAACGTCGGATCTTCCCGACTCTGCACCAGAGGGAATCCCTTATATGTCCCCTCACCCAACTTGGTCTCCAACTCACCTAGCTTCATCCCCACCGCGTGCAGCACCTCCGGGTTCACGCGCATCACATCCCCCACCGGCACACCGAAACTATGATCGTCTTTATCCAGGAAAGGATATCCGGAAAACTTAATCATCTGCTCGGCAATGCCTCCTCTCGAAAACCAATCTGCTACACCCTTGGTGATGCCTACGACGATCATGGTGGGTAGGATGTAAGTGAGTGCACCTGTGAGTTCAAACATGATGACCACCACTGCGACTGTGATTCGCGTAACCCCTGCCAAAGCAGCAGCTGCACCTAGGAAAGCATAAGTGCCCGGGGTGATGCACGGTACATCGGGTTGGCATGCAGAGAACATGGACCAATGTGGGAAAGTATTGTAAAGCGCTTTGACCAAGATGCCCACCATACGACCAAAGGTAGCACCGATCGCCATGGAAGGTACAAAGATGCCAGCAGGCACTTTACATCCATATGAGATGATGACCAGTGCCGTCCGCAGCACCGTGGCGAGGAGTAGCGAGTTGACCATCCTCCACTGAGCCCAACTTTGGCAAAGATTGTCGTAGTCTCCACCACCTTCGCACTCCCTAAACAGGATTTCGAGCGATTCGGTCATGTCGATTCTTAAGAACTTGTTGGCATATCCAATAAACGCGGTGAGAGTGGCCAGTACCACCACCTCACTAACTCCATGCTTGGCTAGATAGCTTCGACGAAACGACTGCACCTGAAGGTTATACTTGATAACGAAAGCGCCATACAATCCACCAAAGATTCCGATGAGAATGTAAAAAATGATCTCAAAGTAATGCCAATCTCGATCATACGACACTTGGAACAGAACCAGCTTGCCCGTTCTGAAAGGGTTCATGAAGCTCAGCGTTACGGTGGCCGCCAAAGCGCAGAGGAAGCATCTCCACATGGTGCTCGCAGGAAAGTTGTACGCCATCTCCTCGAGCGAGAATAACACACCACCGATGGGTGAACCAAAGGCGACAGCCACACCGGCTGCCGATGATGCTGTTAGCAATTCGCGCATCTTGGCCTGACTCCGATTAAAAGATCGAAAAAAGCTCGCCACCACGTTTCCGATGCAACACGCTACATGTACCGCTGGACCTTCTTTACCCACACTCAACCCAGATGCGATGGCGAGTGGAAGAGTGAGCGACTTGATAGCAAGTGTCCAAAACCCCAAATAGCCGTTAATCACAAATCCGGCAAGAATGCATTTGATTTCCGAGATACCGCTTCCAGCTGCGTAAGGTGCAAATGATTTGACGAGGTGCGCGCAGATGAACGAGAGCAGGCCGGCAAACAGCATGTAGATGATCCATGCGGGAAAGGTCCATTGAGACCAAGGCACCCAGTCGGTGCAAGTTTCGCTCAAATCGCTACCTGCAGATACTGCGCCTTCGGCTCGAGCGAGAAGACGCAGACCGGTGCCAAACGCGTCGTGAAGCACGTCTTGGGTGGATCGAGACCACAGGTTGTGATCCGGGGCGGCGGAGATTGTGAGGTTGTTGTACATGTCTCTTGCGACACCTGCAGCGGTTGCTGGTGCGGCCGAAGCTGAGGAGGAGAGCGCGACAGCAGCGAATGTTGGAGAGAAGGTGGTGGTCGATGCGGTGACGGTGACGGTAGCAGTGGCTAGAGCTTTTGCAGCAGCAGGGAGAGGTGCACCACCAGGCCCTGCTTGATCCATCATCTCCCAGCAGCAAAACTTTTGATTCAACCACCATCCTGAACTGCAGTAGCCCTGTTTCAAGTCGGAAGCCCATTCTGTTGCCAAGCTAATAACGCCCATGTTGAGGCCAATCAAGATGCCGACGAGCACGATCACACCACTATCCGTGAACGCTGACAGCGCGCTCTTGATGATTCCCCAAACAAGCCAAGCTCTTCTACCCCACGGACCTCTCGACCACCATCTTGGTGGCACACCGCCTCTACCGAAGCCAATGTTACCCCAAGCAGCATCCAAGTTGGCACGACTGGATGCGTTGCCGAGATGTGAGTTGGAAGACGAGACGAAATGGGCGGAAGCAGCCAGACGCTCTCGAGCCAAGCGGTTGCGCTCGCGTGTGTTATCGACCACCCAATCTACGGTGGAGAAGGATTCATATCTGCGAATTTCGTCGAGTGCTTCGTCGTCGTCGACGCCGGATTTTGTGGGACGAACACTATTGCGGCGGGAGGAGGTGGAGAAAAAGGCTGCGGTTGGTGAGGGTGCCGGCGCGTTCGATTTGGGATGGGGTGAAGCGTTCATGTCGAGCGAGATGGCATGGCGTGCTCACACCCCGTTGTGTATTTTTGTGTCCGGGCGAGGTAAGAGATGGATATCATGAAAGAACGATGCTGAGATGACCAAAAGGAACAAGAGCGAGATGTGTTGGAAGCGTACTCTCTTAATTCACCGATGCCCGAACCAATTCACGATTGGCTGTGCCAAAATTCGGGATGCGTCTGAGCTTCTTTGAGGGCGCTGTGTAGCAGAAGTATTGCAAAAGTGCGTGCTGTACTTACTGTAAAGAATGAATTTACTGTACAGTAATTATTAATGCAGTTAAGTGTTGACGAGTAAGACATACGTAAACCGACCAGAAGAAAAAGGGTCCGACAGTGCGTAGATTCATGTGCTCCCAAGTAGGCGAGTTCTCAAACCACGTCAAGCCAACAGAGCCACTCTGGGCCAACATGTTGCAAAAGCAAACACTCACACTCAACTGGATAGGCTCCAGAATCGTCCATTTGAATAAATGAATAAATGAATAAATGAATAAATGAATAAATGAATAAATGAATAAATGACTCAAACATGCTTTCTTATTGGCGTCTCAGATGGTTGGTTCGAGATAATGATTATTGCTATCACCTTTAACCATCATGTTCTCGATGCCGTTCACGGTCTCGAAATCTGTCTCTGTCCCTGCGATGATCGCGATCACGATCACGATCACGATCACGTTTGTCGTCACGGTGAGATCGATTGGAGCGACTCGGATCATTCCGGCGCGTTTGCGAGTCCTTTTCTCGCTTGTTGCGCTCATCGCGATCCCTGCCACTTTTCCCACTTTCGTCGTAGCTCGTTCGATTTCCATCATCAACATCTGCGTGCTTGCGTGAGCTGGAATCTCTGCTATCCCTATCACGATGAGATGAGCGATGCTCGTTCCGCTTCGAGCTCGAATCGGCATGACGTGACGAGGACGCACTGCCTCTTTGCGACCTCAGATCATCTTCATGCTCTCGCCTTGACCTTTTTTGTGCTCGTTCTCTGCTTGCATCCCTTTGGTCCGATAGACGAGCGTCCCTGGAGCGCTCGTCATCTCTAACGCGATGACCGTAGCCCTGGGATGAGCTTCTTTCATCTCTACGATCTTGTCCAATACACGTATCGTTTTGTCTTCGATCATCACGAGCATCTCCCCTCCCATTGCCGTCGTTCTGAGGACGATAAGAGTCTAGTTTTGCTTGTCCAATCGACCGGTGCACTCCTCCTCCTCCTCCTCCTCGACCTTCCCTTCCACCCCACTTGTAATGCCCCTTGGGAGCCTCCCTACCCCCATTTCTCTTCTTGACCCAGTCTCCATGCAACCTACTGACACTCTGCGAGAAATCCACCCAAATCCTCCGATCGTCTACCAACACATTCTGCATCTTGAAATACGCCCTTTCCGCATCATCCTTCTGATCGAATTCGATGAACGCATATTGCAACGAATCGCCCGTCTTCTTATCCTTGATGACCTCGCACGATAGGATTTTGCCGAACCTGGAAAAGATGAGTTCCAGATCGTCGCTGCGTGTGACAGGGTTGAGTTTGCAGACGAACAAGATGTTTTCCGGTGGACGGATCTCGGCAAAGGGCAAATCGCCGACCATTTCGAGCGTCAGCGCCGCCGCATTCGTGTCAGTTTTACGTCGAAGTTCTTCTTTTGTGGTTTCGTCAACATCGGATGGCGTGAGATCTTGGTCGTCTGCTAGACGAAGCGCTCGAACTTGGGACGGGGTGGGGGAAGGTGAACGTGAAGGGGAAAGGAAGCCATCGGGATCAGGCAAGGGATCTTCGAGAACCACAATGTGACGAATTCGAATGTCTTTCAATGGCCGTTTTTGATCATCAGTGAATGCTTCATTGATCTTGTCAAGCGTTCCACCAGCTTCCTGACCCTCAACCACAGTGCCGAAGGGTGCATGCTTGCCATCCAGATAGTCAATCTCATCTTTGAGCGTGATGAAGAATTGCGATCCCGCCAACAGCTCGCCCTTGTCACCTGAGCCACCCCCGTCAGATGTTTTGCCCTTCTTGACGAAGCATGCGAAAGACACGGTCCCTTTCTTAGTATGCCTCAGCTGTTGGTTGGATGTTTCGGGATTGAAATAGGATCCATCAAGCCTGTCACGCGATGTGGATGGCAACTGGCACCAGATGCTTGCCCCACCTTTGCCTGTATTGGTAGGATCACCAGTTTGAGCCAAGAAATTCTTCTCGACGCTGAAGAACGCATTGAGCTTGTAATAGTGTTTGGAGCAGAGCTTGAGGAAGTTGGTGCACGAGCGAGGGGCTAGGTCGGTGTGCAAGTCGATGACGATGTCACCCAAAGACGTCTCCAGGAGCACACTCATGGACCTTTTCGAGAGGCGCTGACCAACAGCGTATTACAGTAAGGCGCTCGGTTGAGGTGTTGGGAAAGTTGGAGCCCCTTGGGTGCGTAAAGGAAGCAGCAGGGTTGGCTTACAGAAAGGATTTGGCTCAGACCAACACTTTGAGGTGCGTGCCAAAAATCGCTTTTTCAGCCAGCTCAAGCGCGTTTCCCGCGATCAAGTGGAGGATCGAGTCCTGAAACGCTCCAACAGTTTCGCTCAAGGCACGCACCATCATCATACTCATTAGCCTTGCTCCAAGCAAGCGCCATTCACACACGGGCTGAATCTCACGCGGCTAATCACATCACATAAGCTCTCCTTGAAAACTATCTTGTCTACTATCAAGGTGTATTCGAATGCTGTATCAACTACCATCGATCGTTCCGGCGAGATTGTGTCTCGGGCGTCACCAAAACTCGCATC
Organism: Melanopsichium pennsylvanicum; assembly: GCA_900208305.1. Classification (NCBI taxonomy): domain Eukaryota; kingdom Fungi; phylum Basidiomycota; class Ustilaginomycetes; order Ustilaginales; genus Melanopsichium; species Melanopsichium pennsylvanicum. The sequence continues at coordinate 273,580 of OAPG01000012.1, forward strand.
CGTAAGGGTTGGAGAGAGCGTGTCAAGTCGAGAAACACATGCAGGTAGAAACGTGCAGCAAGCTGAATGCGGCTTTCGACTGCTTAGTTTACGCGAGGCTTCTTCCTGTACGAGTCTTCGGTGGCAGGTTGACCCTTGAACATGGCAGCCAACTGCGAGTACTCCTGGTCGTCGTCGACGTGAACAAAGTGCTCGAGCTGGTGTGGGGTTGCAGCCGCTGCCTCGTCCTTCCTCTTTTGCCTCTGTGCGTTCTCGATCCTGGCCTTGTCCTTGCTTGCGGTCTCGTAGTCACCGGTGCGGATTCCGTTGGCCACCGTCTTCCAAACCTTGCGGCTCTCCATCTCGCCCTGCTTCTCCAATGCCTCGACCGATACCTCTTCGCGCTCGGTGGATGCGTCCCAGAACACCTCGTTGCTACCACCAGAAACAGACTTGCCCTTATACTTGCTCACACCGGCCCACTCGCCCTCGATCGTGTACAGAGCGTTACCGCCGGCGCCAATCGTGGCTTTGAACGAGTGTGCTTTGCCTGAAAAGTAGCCCTTGCCAGTGTAGCTAAGCGTGGTCAGGATACCAGTGGTAGACTGAATGTACGAGTTTCCGGTGAGTTCTACGTAGGGCGACCCGTACCACAGGCCCTCGATGAGGAGGTTGGGCAGAGTGATGAGGTAGAGCTCCTCCTTGTCGCTGCTGGGAAGCTTGACGCGGAGGACGGCGTGACCGACTTGCTTGACCTGGATGGTTCGTCCGGAGAAAGAGGTCTTCTGTGCGCAATGGCCTTCGAGTGTGATGCCGGCTTGCTTGTTCTCAATGTGGTAGGCAGTGACGGGAGGGTGGTGCGATACCTGCTCAGCAGTAAGAAGGGTCTCGCCGCGCCCGTTCTTGTTAGGCCAATTGCCGAAGAAGAGCTCACCGAGGATAGGGTTGAGCGGCTTCTTCTCGGAGCCAGAGGAGATGTTACGAGCGGTGAATTGACCCTTGAGCGTGCCGATGAACCATTTGAGGACGAGGTTCATGCGCTCGATTTCGTCCTTGCCCTTGGAGATGTTGGCAAACTCGTCCGGGTGCTCGCCCCAGTAGGCAGGGAATTCGATCAAGGATACTGGCGAGAGGATGAATGAGGGAGCGGTGAGTGACGAGAGATCACCCGAGAATGTGGCGATCGATTTGAGGAATTGGCCCCATCCCTGTCGCTGCTCCTTTGGGACGGCGGCTCCAACTTCTTCTTCACCCATGATGAAGATTGAACCGTTTGTCTATGCGGTACGTTGCAATCAAAGCAGTGGGATGGATGCTGCAAGGTAGAGTTGCAGCAGTGTTTGATGAGCTTTGTGGTGTTGTGTTGTGTTGCGTCACGGCGTGATGTGGTGATCGGTAGGAGATCGACGATGATGGGGTAGCAACGGAAAGGAAAGCGTGTGTGGTGGCTAAAGTCGATGTTGTCGGCTGAAACAAAAATCTGACGGTGCGGTGATGTGCGTGATGGAGTACAGGCCGTTACCGGACACACGTAAAATCGTGGTTGCTGTGCCTGTTCGCACAACGTCACGTTTTGCCTTTTTAGCCAGACACCCCACTTTGGCTCACTCTCCCCTACCCGTGTTGTGGCAGTTGGCTCGTGCTCTGCTACCGCCTCCTTTTTCCACCAACTTTGCCCATCAAATTTAACCGCTCTCCAACCACGTTTCCTCAGCCATCGAAAAGCGCCAACCTCATCAACTGTCTCCGCTGCTAAAATCATCGTCAAAGAATCTTGGCTGTGCATCGCAGTCGGTTTGAAACCATCACCGATTTCAAGATAGCTAGGTTTATAGACGACAATTTGTCTCTCATTCTATCTATCACAGCACGAAGAATTTAAAGAACCTGAAACATGATCATCCATCCGTCACATGCTGTTGGAGGCAGCATTCGCTTCGAAGCCAGAGGAGAGCACCGACAGGGGGGAATTGCCGACCACCCCTGAATACCCCATTCGATCCGCTTCAATACCCAACCATCATGCATGACAGCGCGTTTGACTCAACAACGATGTGAGAAGTGATTCGCAAGCCCAGCTGCAATCACATCTGTGCGAGCAAAGGTGCTCAACGAAGATGCATTGTAATTGCGCGATTTAGAAACGGAAACCTAGGATTACATATGACGATAAGATGCAAGAAGAACAGAAATGATGACGCGAAACAGTCAAAGAAAGAGAAAAAGAAAAAGAGAGAGAGAGAGAGAGAGAGGACTGCTCAAGTCGAGATGATGGTAGATTGAATCTCTTGCTTCCTACAAATCTCTCGGAACAGCCTTCGCCATTCGAGCGGGTCCCCTTTACTTCTCTTCATCACCACCAAACACTTTGCCGCACCATCATCATGCGCCATCGACGCCGGATCCGAAGCCGAATCCGGCGAGACGAGATTCTCTACCCTAACCTCTCCACGCAATGGACACTTGCGTTTGTCCATTGTGGCCAAACGTATACGCGCACCTCTCGAACCAGTCGCAATCCTCTTAACAACACCAGCACTCGACGCACGCGATCCATCATCACTACCTGCCAGATTCTCGGGCTCACCGTCAACCATAAAGTTGTACGCTTCCTCCAACTCCTCCTGATCCCCGATAGGATCGACCGCATTCTGAATGGCGAGACCATCGAGCACCTCGGTGACCAGACCGACCATGACTGACGCCGTCACAGACGAGAAGAATCGAGTAAGATGTGGCGAGAAGCGCAGATGCGAGCTTGCCGCACCAGCCGCCACGTGTGTGAGCGCTTCAAACTGCGTAAAATGGTTGAGAGCTTGTGTGAATTGCGATGCTCCAGGCATAGCCATTTCGCCTGCACCGCTTCCCGAGGACGAGAACTCGAGTCGACGTGTCGTGATGTGTTGGCTCATGGCAAGGCGACGCGACATGTCGTCGCTGCTAGCTGCAATCGCAGGCATGGCTGTTGAGGATGGCAAAGCGAGACCTCCTCCATGACTCGTGTCGTGCCTCCAACCCCGTGCGACGGAACTAGCTGCTGCCAAACCAAACGAGCTGTTCTGGATGGCCTCGGGCTGCGTTAAAGACACATTCTCGGGCACCTGTGCTCGTTGACCATCTGTGTGAAGATCAAGTGCGCGAGTGGCTGATGGGGCTGCACCTCCGTTGACTTCCAAGTTGATGTCTCCAGAGACTGCTAGACCTTGAAGCAGCTTCTCTGCCAGGTTGACTGGATCGTTGCACTTTCCCTTTTGCGTCATGAGGTGGTTGGCACGGCTGAACCAGCGATGACGATGGATGGCTTCGAATGTGATTCTTTTGTTTGGGTCTGGATGCATCATTCTTTTGAGCAGCGAAAGAGCGTCCTTTGGGATTTTGGTCCATGGTTCGTACAAGAGGAGATGGCCGGACTTGTATGCACTGTATTCGGGTGAACGGTTGGTTGGCTCGTCCCATGGCGTGCTGCCAACCAATAGGGCGAAGAGTACTACACCTGAGCTCCATACATCGACAGGTTCGCCTCGGTAAGGCTTGCCGTTCATCTCTGGTGCAATGTAAGGCAACGAGCCGCAGGCACCCGTGAGTTCTCGCTCCTTTCCCTTGTATTTGTAGACTGAACACAGACCAAAATCAGCGATTTTGAGATTGCCGTCTGCATCGAGAAGCATGTTTTCGGGTTTGATGTCGCGATGGGTGACGCCCTGCGAATGAATGTATTCGAGACCTGCGAGGAGCTGTTGAAAGTAGAAGTGGGCGAGATCCTCCTCGACTCCGTAATCTGGCGCAATCTTGTCGAACAGATCGCCACCAGCACCAAGCTCGAGCACCATGTAGAGACCGGGAACGTAATTTTCGTGGTGGGAAGGGGAGCTTAGCATGATTTGGCGCTCCTTATCACGTGCCTTGATGGCCTCTTGTGTGGTGGCGACTGCCTCTCCCATCAAGATGCCCTTCTCCTTGCCTGCATTGCCGTTCTTGTCGACGCCACGCTCGACAGCACCGAGGAACTCAAGGACATTGGGATGCTTGAGGATGGAGTGGACCTGAACTTCCTTTTGCAACGCTCGACGATCAATGGGGTATTTGTTGGAACGGTTAGGGGCATACGAGATGACTTTGATGGCTGCAACTGGGTTTGATTTTGAGGATGGATTGACGGCACGAAAGACCTTGCTGAATCCGCCTCCACCGATGAGCTGGACGAGGCGGTAATCGAGCACCGGTGGATACGCCTGTCCGGTGGAGGATGTGGGAATAGGCATTTGGCTTGATTCTATCTGGATGCCGTTGGAGATAAATGTGGGCGAGATGGAACAAAGGATGAGCCGAGCAGATATCCAAAGCGCTACTAATTACTCTGTACTGTAAGGTATAGTAACTAATAATTACTGTGCATGTTGACATCGAACCGAACTGAGCCGTCAGAGCGCACTGCAATTGTGAAATTTTCTTGGAGCTCAGTTTAAGTGTTGGTCTCGTTTTCGAGTGGCCGAGTGGCGTTTGCGTTTGCGTTTGCGTTTGCGTTGACGCGTCGAGTAAAGTGAAAGCCTTTCGTTCTTTACAATCTCACACTGGTTGTTATTGAATCTGTTTTCAGTGTTCAAATACAGCGGTCTTACACTTTTCAAACCGGAAAAAACTCCAGATGCGCGGGCCACCATGCAGGTTGCGCAGCAATTCCACTTCACTATCCCGTAACTTACGTGCGCCTCGACTCATCCATTGCCATCCACCTGACTTACTCTACCCAGTGCACTGTGGTAGAACTCTGCATTTGATCATCTCATCGCTTTCATAGAAACTTTTGCGTCCTGCCCACAACACGCTCGCTGAATTCAAAAGCCAATCTCCGTCTCGACCATGTCAACTGTAGCATCCTCGTCGTCCGTATCGCCCTCTCCTGCGCCCTCTTCATCAACATCGCAGCTCGAACCTCTGCTACTACTAGCTCGATCCACCAAGCCACGCGGCGCAGCAGCCGCAAATCTCGTCCACCGGGCCATCTCCGCACCCGGTGTCTACTTTTTTGGTCAACTCTTCGATGTTCCCGGCGTAGCTGAGCTCGCCGCGTCTTCCGAACCTGAGCTTCAAACCGCATACCAACTTCTTTTCCTCTTTGCATATGGCACATACAAACATTATGTATCTCTCAAACCATCATTGATCAACTCAGATTTATCCGACCACCAGCTTTTCAAGTTGCGCCAACTCACCTTGCTCTCCTTGGCACATCAGAACAAGTCCCTGCCCTACTCCACCCTTCATTCCTCCCTAGCGCTATCATCCAATAATACGAGGGAGCTGGAGGATCTAATCATCGACACCATCTATGCGGGTCTTATCTCGGGAAAGCTTAATCGCCTCCAGTCTCGGTTCGAGGTACACTACGTTTCAGCGAGAGATGTCCCCCATGCATCCACCATCCTTTCTCAGCTTGCACCAACTTCTTCATCAGCTCTAGCTTCGTCATCATCATCATCATCATTAGCATCGGCTGCTGGCACGAGTCAGCTTGATCAGATGTTGGAATCTTTGCAAAACTGGCAAACTACCACAGAATCGGTGTTGGAGAGCTTGCAAGCACGTATGGAGAGTGTCAAATCAGGTGCCGATGATGCAGAAAATCAGCGGCAACAACATCATCAGGTGCTATTGCAGAATTTGGTTCAAGCGCAGAATCAAATCGAATCTCAGCAACAACAACAACAGCAGCAGCAAAGGAAGGGAAAAGGTCCAGCTAACATTGGTGATAGTAATGCTATGGACATCGATGATGACAATGCTCGAAGTGGCAGTGCAGCAAGGAAGAAGGTTGCAGCTGTACCAGGCGTTAGGGGTAGTAAGAGATTTCGTGCTTGAAATACAAGATACATGCATGAACTCCGCTTTTGTGAATCAGCAGCATTTGTGAGGCCATGTTGATCAGAATTCAAAACTGCTCGTGTGCGGAAAGAGAAAGAAAAAAAAAGAAAAAGGGTTGGTTTCCCACTTGAGCTTTCGTCACTTGGATATAATACTGTATATGTTATAGGGCAAGAAAAAGCCGCATTCATGATTGACATACAACCTACACAATTCGTATGTTTGTCAAGCCTAGTATAACGTGAAACAAATCGTGGAAGTTCATGATTATAGTCGTGGACATGAACTTGCATTTTCCCCAGAGAGCGTTTCTGTTCACATGTAATTTAAAATTTTTACCGTACAAATCGCACCAGCAGTGGTTTTCCGGCACCAAGCCATCCCCAAGAGAGAATAGAAAGGTAGAAAGAAAGAAAGAAAGTAAGAAAGAAAGAAAGAAAGAAAGAAAGAGAAAAAGAAGAAAGCTGAGGTTGGCGTTCCTGGCCCAAAAAAGCAAGATAAAAAGACATCACACCCTTTGCTCTGGCTCCCAAAAACAAGCCATGATGCTGTTTTCCTTTCAAAAGGGAAAGACCGAATCCGATACACTTTCATCCGAGGTTTTGGCCGTGAAAGCCTGTTTAGCTTTCGGACAGTGTTGGTCATTCGACGCATGATCGATAGCGTAGCAGAGATAAAGAGTGTCGGAAGCGTTGCTGAGCACGTCTGCACATAGACGCAAAGTCCAATACGGTAACAATCCACACAACAATCCTACCAACGGAGCATCTGCAGGTACATGCAACTGATGTGCCGAAAAGAGAAACCCAACCAACCCCGCAAGGAACGACAGCGCGATCGCCGTGAGATCCAACACCAGATTGATCACCAGACCTTCCATCACACCTTGAACGCCACGCCTGCTAACCAGCTGAGCGCTCTTCTTGGCCGCAGTCCAGAATCCGTCCCCCGTCACACCCACATAGACCAGCGCCAGGTCGCTGTAGCTCTGCAACACTGCCGTGAGTCCTGCAAGCACTCCGACTACATGCGTCAGAGGTTGCAGAAGTTTGGGAACCCTTCGATGCGCAGTAGCGTCCGAGATGCGGCGCGCAGTCTCGGCAACCAATGTCATCGTCTTGACAATGGCCAAGATGATGGCTGACATGCAGATCGAGCCCAAGGCTGGTCCCGTTGCTCTGGCGAAGGAAACTCGCACCACTTCTGTCGCATCCGGCGCTGCATGTCGACGCACCGAGCCGTGGGATCCTTGTTCTGGGTACGAGCCGGGCGTGGGAGGCCTCTCATCGTAGATGGAGTCACCATCGAAGATGACATGGTTGGCGTGATCTTCATCTGCACGCCGCTTGTCGAAGGCCGCGGCTTGACCACCAGAAAGTCCAGCATCACCTCGCGTTTCGGCCCCTTCCATCTCGCCTTCTCCAATGCGGTGAAAGTACCAGTGACTGACCACACCTGCCACTGTCACACGCTGCACGCCGCGCAAGACAGCCCAGGTCCATAGCCATGCGCACAGAGTGGCCCACGCAAGCCAGGCTGCGTTTCGATCCGTCTTCCACTCCATCGAGTCGCCTATCTGACGACCAAAGTGTCCCACCAGGAAGAGCCGTGTGAAGAGGAACAGGAACGGGATCGTGATGAGGGCAAAAGCGCCTAACGTTGCGAGAGCCAGCACGAGCAGCGCGGGATGCTTCAGCACCACGTCGCACGAGAGCTCAAGGACGGCAATCGATCGTGAAAGTGCTTTGCGGCGCTGCCACACCATACGCGCAAACAGAACGGCAAGCACCAGTGGCACGATGGAGATGATGCGCAATCCCGTTGTGCTCCATCCTCCCCCAGACCATGCCTCGTCGTCATAGACAAAGCTTCCGGCAAATGCCCAAGCCCAGCCGAGGCCGAGCACGACCGGAACGCCCATAAGGCCGGTCCGCAGCACTTTTGCTCCGCCGAAACGGCTCAAGTTGCGCAGCAAAACCAGATTGCCAACACCTGCCGCGAAAGAGAGCAGCGTCAACAGGATCAAGATTGGCAACGACCGAGTGATGGTATAGTAGGACGAAGGTCGCGTTTGAGGCGTCTTTGGTCGCGAGGGTGTGCGAGCGCCCCAGCTCATGTATACGCCAATCAGGATGACAGCTGCGATGGCCGCAGCAAATGTAGCGATGGCTGTCTTGTCGCGATATTTGCCAAACGCGAGACGATTCGCCCAAGGGCCCCAACCTGCTCTTGCGGGAGGCGAAGGGTACAGATGGATTTCGTCGGTCAAGCCGTCGTCGCCGGCGGCTGCGGCAGATTGCCGCCCATTCCTCCGGTCATACCGTCCCTGCTTTAACGAGCCACCACCAAGCGGGGAGCATCCCTCGAATTCAGACTCTTCTGAACCCATATCGGAGCTGCGCCTGAGCTGTATTCTCAGCGGACGTGCGCTTCCAGAACCAGACGGAAGCAGAGGCTCTCGCAAGGTGGATGCCAGTTGGCGGGCTCGGTTGCGCGACATGCGGCGGCTGCGTCGAACTCGGCGACCCTCGCCCTCAGTCTCGTACTCTGATTCGGTGACTGAAGAAGCGGAGACGGATCCGGATCTGGAATGAGACATGTCGGACTCTTGCTCTTCGCGCTCGTCATGGATGCTGTAGAGGCCCTGACGGTGGTTGCGATTGGGGCGTGCTGCTTTGGCTGCTTTGGCGCGTGCTTTGTTGCTTCTGTTGCTTCTGGAAGGCTGTGCATAGATGGAAGAGTCTCCGAGCTGGCTCGTCTCGAGTCTGTGTGCGGCATTCGAGTATATACTGGAAGCGGACGGATCGTATGGCTGGTTGCGGCGATCTACACGTGCTGCGCTGGTTGTGGATGGTGAATCCATGTGGATGGTGGATCCGTGTGCGAGCCAGCCTCTAGCTTTTGCACTTTGCTGTCGGTGTTGCTGCGCTGCTGATCGTGCGTGCGAGGATTCGACAGGCGAGAGAGGTTGAACGTCTGTGGTAGAAGCGGAGACGGATCGATCGCCCGAGACGCGGGGATCCTTATTGCTGGCAAGGCTATGCTGACTCGTACCGTCGTCGAGGTCGCCATCGGCCAGGAAAGGATCTTGGGTGTCGTTAGCCGAGGATCTGTGAGGAGCATTTGCAGAGCGAGATGACGCAGCCGCAGCTGGCGTCATAATGTGTGATGCTACCGAAGGATGCTTAAGCGCGGCTGCAGCAGTTGCTGGACCATCCAAGCTGTCGCCGAGATCTTCAGAGCGAGAGCTCTCTGCCAGACGAGAAGCTAGACCGGGCATCCGCCGATCTTCGCGCCAAAGATCGACGTCTTCTTCATCGTCGATCTCGCGGATGAACGAGTCGCGAACGCCGTAGCTACCTGTGGGCCTGCCGCGACCGGAGGCGAGGAAGGAAGCGGGACCAAAACGGCTCGCGCCAGTGAGACTGTGCAGGATACCACTCTGTGTAGTTTGTCTGCCATGCGCTGGCGGAGTGGGAAGGCCATCCGAGCTCGAAAGACTGTACTCTGGACCGTAAAGATTGCGTGCATTGTTCGGATGGGTGAATGGGGCGGTTGAGACGGAAGCGTGACTGTAGAAGAGCGGATCGCTTGGGTCGCTCGCATCCTGATCTGCATCCAGACCTGGTCGTACAGAGGTTGCAAGGCCGGAAGAGAGGAAGCGGGAAGCGTACTGAGAGAGCGAGGTCATGTTTGCGATAAGCCGGTCGACGTACTAGAGATTGAATTGAGCCGATCAAGCTCGCAAGGGGCAGGAAAGCGAGGGGCTGCTGCACGTCAGCAAAGATGATCGAGATCGTGAGCAGCCTTGAAGGTGATTTTGAATGGTGCAAGAAAGGCTGAGTCGTATGGCAAGCGTAATGTTGAAATGGACGATGAGACCGCCTGAAATCTAGGGCGCGGGATGGTTCCACCGAGAATGGCTATGCTGCGTGAGGCTGGATGGCGAGAAGAGGACGATGTTGATGTCGGTGCGCGAGTGAAGGACCAGCTAGGAGTTGATGCAATGGCGACGCAGGAGAGAGAGATCAAATCAAGCCTCGTGTGTGAACGAGGTGTGGTGTGTTGGAGAGATACGCTCAAATGGCGCAAACCTATAGTACACAAGTGCCAATTGTGAGCTTGTGCAGCCCAAAAGCCAAGTCACGTAAATTTACTGTAAATAAATAAATTACATTCAATTACTGTACTGAAGTTGAGCATGCGGGAGGCTTTGGATTTGTGGAGCAGGGCACAGCACCAGATCAGTGTGTGTGCATTTGTGGAGCGGAGAGATAGGCCAGGCGCGCTCAGCATATGCGCTCAGGGTCCAATTTTGATTATTTTTTTTTTCTTTTAAAAAAAAAGGGGGGATTGATGGCGGTTCGTCTAGCTAACTTAGCCAGGCTCAATTTCGCGCCCAATTTCGCACCTGCAGCCCACGTCAAACAGCGTCGAAACTTGAACTAGACCGCGCCGTGCTGACACTCTCATCATACCTCATTCCCATTCTCATTCTCATTCTCGTTCTCACTCATCTCTGTACAATCAGTAATACACCTCTGGCCCACACATATCCAAGCCCAGTCTAGTCATATATGTGTGGTTTAAACTTTGTCTGTTCATTGCAAACCCTGCCTCACGTCGAGAAACCGCCACTTGTGCTTCCTCCGCTGTCCCTTTCAGCTTGCCTTCTTTGTGCAGCAGCAGCCATACCAGCCGCACTCCCTCGATGCCCCACACTCTCCTGATCGGCCGCCAAAACCGCCTCGGCATACATCATCTTGTACTTGACTAGCTCCTCCGCCATCTCCTCCTTTGCAATCTTGGCCATCACCACGTCCTTTACCATTTCAACATGCTCTGCGTTCACCGAGTTGAGCTGCTCTTCGAGTGCTTTCACTCGTGAGGCGAGATTGCGATTCACAAGCCGCAGCGCCTCCACTTCCCGTCGATGAGCGTTGGCGGCGCGTACCTGCGAGTCGAATTCGGATGCGTATGTGTCGAGGATGAACGGTGTGATCTTGATCTCAAACGCATCTCGTACAAACTCATTTGTTCGGTACTGTGGCTTGGCCTTTTCTGCATTCGCTGACGAGCAAGATGTCGCGGATTGGAGAGAAGATCGCACTTCGCCACTCGGCTGTGTCTCTGCTGTTCGATCAGACGCCTCTGCATCGTTTTGCGCGTTGAAAGCACCGTTCGACGCGTCCGAACGACGGTAGCTTTCGAAGAGCTCCATCTTCAAGTAGTTGACAGCCTGTTCAAAATTCATCTCGAGCAGTCTCTCCTCGTTTTTCTTCATAAGCGCTATCGCAAATCTGAACAACGCCTCCACACCCTCGGCAAACACGCTGTCCAATACCCTGTACACAAAGTCGAGTGGAAATCTGTAGCTGAACAGCGTCATGAACCACTGACTTGCGTACATACTTGACTTGACTCCTTGCCTCACAAGATGCTTGTGTAGCAGTGGTAGGAAATCCTCGAGGAGGCGGTCAAATTGGAAGAGGCGCAACTGCAATGCCGGCATGTTGGGCGTGAAGTGTCCACGTAGATCGTAGCTCTTCATCAGCCTCACAAAAGTGCTGAACGCCTCTTCGTCGGGCATGTTGAGCAGCAAGGGTCCCACGACGAACTGCATCCCCTGACAGTAGCCTACCTCAGGGTCGTAGAGCGAATACGCTTTGATGACATTGAACAAATTCTCCTGGCCGATGCCCTTTCCATCCTGGAAATAGTCCTGCTCGGGAAATGTGCGATTCAGGTCTCTCCGTATCGCCTTTTCGTGGGTCGAGGTCTGCTTGAGAAGGTAAGCATAGATGATTTCCATCTCTTCGTTCTTGGAGCTTGACATGAGCTGCCACATCATGCCGCGGAGCGCAGGTGGAATGCCGGCTTGAATGGCACGAGAGAGCTGGCGCGGATGATTCCTAGCGACCGATTGATAGTTGGACATGACTTCGCCCCAGAACTCCCAGTCGATCTCCTCTTCGAGGACGTCTTCTGTCGGAGGACCCTTCCAAGCAGTACTGGCCGAGGATGCGGTGCTTTCCCTGTGCGCTGAGGCTCCATTGGTCGCTGTGAAAGTGGCAGGAGCCTTGGAGGGCTGGGAGTCGTTGGAGGAAGAAGCCCCACTCCCATCGATGCTCCGATTCTGAGAATCGGTACGCGAGTGACGCCGACCATCGCGCAGCTTCTCAAAGTGTTCCCTGAGCTTGACGGCACCGTCGATGCTTGCACGCATCTGCTTGGGATCGCCACTGAGGCGTTTTTGCTGCGTTTTGACGCGTGCCAGGAGGAAGTCGTAATTTGAGCTTGCCCCTCCATTGCGAGCAATCTGAGAATCGTTCGACCTCTCGGCAACACTCGACCGAGCACCGCCGTTGGTAGTAATCGTGTCTCTTCTAGAGTCCCGCTTCGACCAGTCACTTTCTCCTTCAGCCAAATTTGGGGAAGCACTGCCTAGTGAGACGACGGAGAAGTGGTTAGAGTTCATGCCTGGAGTGTCCGGTGGATTGGTTGATGCGACATCGGAGGGAGGAATTGAGGGCGGAATGGAGGAGGGAAGAGACGGGGTGTACTTGATTGGATCCTCAGAAAAAGGATTGCAGATGGTCTCGTCGGGCTCAAGCATAGAAGTCGCGCCCACGGAAGGAGGCACCTTTTCCACTGGGTCGTTCAGGTTGAGTTTGGCTGTGTCTTCGTCCAGGATGAGAGAAGAGGATGCAATTTGACTGTCTCGGATTTCAGCAGAACTGAGCGGTGTCTCCACTGTTTCTGCTTCCTCTTGACCGACGGAGGTGAAAGTGACGGTGGAAGGACTTGCTGCAATGCCATTACTCTCTCCCACTGGTTGGTTGGTCATTGGAAACTGGGATCCGAGCATTTCAGGAAAGGACGTATCAGCTGCCTTTGGCGTCTGAGCTTGTTGCACGTCTGTCGAGGGCTTTCTGGCCAATCCTTCGTCTGCGGTCTTGTTCAAGCTCTCATTTACAACCTTAGCCTGCGCTTTCACGACTACATCATCTGCAGCGTTGGCGCTGGAAGAGGGCGTGATCTCGTCAGCGCCGTCAGCAGCGTCTTCGAAATCGTCATTGTCGGTGTGCGTGCTTGATTCGTACCCTTCGTTTGCTTTTTGGTTGTCAGTAGAGAGCTCGTCTGCCAGTGATGGTTGAGGCTCTTGTTCGGATTGCTCTTCTGCGGACTGAGAGATTCTGTTGGCAGACGCAGCTGCCTTGTTTGCGCCTTTTCGCGCCATTGTGAATTGGATTCGACTCGAATGATGTTGTGGACGGTTTATTTTTTGGATCAAGCCCGGTAAGTTTATCTTTGTGGCGTGAGAACTTGGGCTGGTAGTCGATAGGAAGGATGGGCCAACGTCGAGGTGAGCAAGAAAACTTGTTGGGGCGCTCGAACGGGAATGAGAGGCGAGACAAGGTGTTGTCGGTGCAGCGATCCGACCAGCGGGTGCAAGATTCGAAAAGGCTACGTGTAGGGTTGGTTGATAGTATCGATGGTGGATCCGAGTGGCGTACTGGGGAATGTGATTCCTCGGCGAGGAGTCGGAAATGCCGATGAAGAAGAAGTTGCAACACCAGGTGAAAGCGAGCGGAGCAAAATTCACAATTCAACGTTGCAGTTGCAGTTGCTGTTGCTGTTGCTGTTGCTGTTGCTCCTTCTCCTCAGGCTTGATGCACGCCAGGTGAGTCTCAAGGGTGGTCGAAGCGGCGGCACAGTGTGAGCCCTCCACTGTGCACCACAGAGCAGCTTAGAGCTAGGCTGCTCCGAAAATAAATAAAGATTAACATTATTTTAAGTAATACTTATTTGTTCTGTAAATCGTCTGGGAAGTTTTCACTACAGTACGCGCCTTATGGCGGGTCGGGAATGCATTCCACACGCCCTTTCGACTGCCGCCCTTACTATTGCTAAGTAGCTGCGGTTGTTGCCGTTGCTTTGAGGGGTCCATGCGTATACACACACGCACACGCACACACACACACGCACACGCACACACACACACACACACGCACACACACACACACACACACACACACATAAATAGGTGTATGCATACATTAATATAGTACTGACGCGATGCCATGTGTGTGTGTGCTTCTGCCGGCCATCTGTTGGAACAACACTTTGCGTGTTGCTACCGGCCGGCAGCAAGTAACCTCAAGTCTGTGGTGGGCCAAGGGACAAGATTGGCCGGTTATTTGACCGCTCCACCACCGAGAGGTGAGGCAAAAAAGGGGCCAAAAAGGACAGCTTCTTCCTTTTGTACAACTTTCCGATCTAAGGTTTTGGCCAATTCGTGCTGTGCCGCCATCGACGGGATGTGCGGTATAGGCCTTCTGGTAGTGCCTGAAGGCGGAGTTGAGGATAGCCAAGCGAGCGGCACTTTACCTTTGCACCAGGCATGGCCTTCCGTGCTGCACAACATCCATCGACGAGGTCCCGACAGCCATGACACTGTTCACCACAACTTCACCACCACCAAGTCCGAGTCTTGGAACTTGTACCTTACATCAACAGTACTCTCCCTCCGCGGAGACGGTATCACATCCCAACCACTTGAGAGCCCCGGACACCGTCTAGCTCTGGCATGGAATGGTCAGATCTTTGATTGGGATACGACTCGCGCTACCACTTCCAAAAAACGCTTAGATGCTGGCGAGAACGACGGACGTATTCTTCTGGACCGTATTAAGCAGCATGTGGATGATGGAGCAGGGTGTGAGGAGGCACTCAACACATCGTTGTCAGAAATCGAGGCACCGTATGCCTTCGTGCTGCTGGACAAGCAAGCGAGTAAGGTTTGGTTTGGAAGGGATCCCCTTGGTCGCCGGAGTTTGCTTTTGCATCAATCCAAGAGATCCGAGGGGATCGCGATCGTATCTGTTGCTAGCGAAGCACTTGTCAATCCTGAAACAACATTGACCCAAATTCCCTGCTCTTCAATATGGACTTTGGATTTCGGTCAGGATCCGACCACTCCGCATTCGGTTCCTCGGCTTGCCTCCAGTCACAACTCGCATTTACTGCTTCGAGAGCTTCGACAGCCATCATCACTGCAAAACTCCACGCAGGATCCAAATCCTGCTGACGTCCGATCAAACTTTCTTGATGTGCTCTCAAATAGCGTCAAGAAGAGGGTGACAAACATCAACACCGCGCAACCGATAAATGAGGCACATGTGGCCATCCTCTTCTCTGGAGGGCTGGATTGTACCACTTTAGCGCTGTTGGCTGACAAGTACGTTCCGAAGGAACAGCCGATTGATTTGCTGAATGTCGGATTCGAGAATGTGCGTGCACTGGCGGCTGCGAAGCTCGAAAACGAAAAGCGGCATCGGTCTCATGCCAAGGCTGCCAGCATGATGAACGGCAAGGGCAAGCGGGGGAAGGATGGTCGCGCAGATTACGATGACATACGTGAGTCGAACCTCAGCACCCTGGCTGCGATGGAGCGGTCGATAGGACAAGTCAAGCTAGAAGAAGACGAAGAAGATGCACTTGCAAGCGACATCTACCTGGTCCCGGACAGAGTGACAGGACTGTCGTCTTACGACGAGTTACGGCGCCTCGCTCCGGACCGCCAATGGAATTTCGTCCAGATCAACGTTCCTTACGCCGAATACAACAAGCACAAACCCACCGTATCCACGCTGATGTTGCCGACGGCTAGCGTTATGGACCTCTCCATCGGGGTCGCTCTTTACTTTGCCTCCCGCGCTCAAGGTCACCTTTGTCAGGACCGAAAAAAGATACCATACACCTCACCCGCCAAAGTGCTCATATCTGGCCTCGGAGCAGACGAGCTTCTTGGAGGTTACTCGAGGCATCGTCAAGCCTATATTCGTGCCTCGCTTCCCGGGCTCATCTCTGAGCTTCAATTGGACCTAGACAGATTACCAGAGCGCAATCTCGGACGAGACGATAGGATTCTTTCCACTCACGCCAAAGAAGCAAGATATCCTTACCTCGACAGAACTGTGATCGAGTTCCTCACATCTATCCCCGTGGAATCCAAAGTGGATCTCAGAAGAATAGCAACAGAAGGTGCAGGCGGTGATAAAAGGTTGCTCAGAGATCTGGCCAAGCAGCTAGGGCTGCAGCAAGCTAGCGAGTTGAAAAAGAGGGCGATGCAATTCGGTACGCGCAGTGCAAAAATCGATGCAGATTCCGCCAAATCCAAAGGTCATCACAAGCTCAATTGAAGTAGACCGCCAGCAAGATACCGTTCACAAGCTCTGTTTCGTCTGTGATCAGCCTCCTTGCCTGTGCGATGCGCTCAAACGCGACAATAGTGAAAGAAAGTGCAAGGGTGCGCAGTGGATGAAAAGACAATGTCCGAGATTGCAAAGGAAAATATTACACAGGGAAGGAAGAAGCTTAAGTCGGCGGGGAAGTAGACAGAGCGAAGGGCGTAGGAGTGAGGGAATGTGTGCATGTGCGAGTATGCGTGTGTGAATGGTCCCATCGAACGACTTCCGACACCTGCGCCGGGTGGGAGAGAGAAAAAAGCTAGCAGGCATACGGCGCGCACGCGTTGTGCTAGGTCTAGGGAGACTACGTGATGCATATGAGGTGCTGCTCAAGACGTGCATGTGAACGACATCTGAGCATGGTGTGAGGTCACTTAATGCGAGTAGTTTCCGACGGGAGGATACCCCATTCCACTCTTACCCGGACCAACTCCTCCGGGAGCCAGTCTGCTCGGGCTAGTACCTCTGAATGAATCGTGTGTCATCGCGCTGCCCGCTCCGAGCATCGTGCCGTCGCCCTCCGAGCTGCTCGTCGCGAACAATGGATCCTTGACCTCCCAAACTGCCTGCTTGCTTCCAACAGAAAACTCGAGATCCTCCTTGGTGATGCTGTCCCAATACTTGTACACCATCATCACCGCCAAAAGCATGCAAAGTGTGCCGAAGAAGGTTCCATCAATGTAGTGCTTGACCGCCCTGCAGACATCCTCGCCGAAACCGTACATGAGGATGAGACCGGCAGCGAAGAAGAAGATGCCAAAGGTGATGTCACCCAGGGGCCATCGGTCGTCGAGTGTTCGAAGAACGAGCAGTACTTGAGAGATGGTGTAGATGAGAACGCAGGCCAGGGGGAAGACGAGTTCGACGATCCACAGCCCGGTCTGCTTGGTCGGCGACATGCCCGCAATCCCTTTGAACGTAGCGATCGAAACAAAGATTCCGATTGCGAACAAGACCAGCGAGGAGAGTCGGAGGAACCAGAGTGACTTTGGCGTGCCATCCTCGGCAAACTGAAATCCAACGAACCCATTGATCAAAAGACACCAAAAGATGGCCGTCTTCAAGCCGACGTACACTGCCGTCAGATAGAGATATGCGGCAGAATATGTCGGCACGATTGCGGAATCCAAAAAGATGACGAGGATTTCGGAGAGGGCGTAAAGGTAGAAGAAGAGGACGATCTCTTTTCGGCCAACAGCAGTGTATTTGGATCGAATGTGGTAGACCATGATGGCAGTCATTACGAGAGCGGCGATGTGGATGAAGCATGTGGCGGGTTGGAAAATGATTGTTTTGTTGATCTCGACGTTGCGAGAGTAGCAAATTGGTTCAAGGCCTAGACCTGAGCCGCCGAGAAGGGGGCATACGACCATAGCGACTTCATCGCAGATGGATGTATAGGAGCCGAAAGAGAAGCCCATTTCGGGATGATATGGAGTGCGGCCCTCGATGAGGTCGCTACGATGCCAGTGGAAGGCTAGGTTGAAAGGCAAAGGGGGATGTTACGCTGGCTGATCTGGTGACACGTTTCAGATTGTGCAGTCAATGCAGACAAAGCAGAGCTGGAGAATGTACGTGACTGATGAGCCGAGTTGGTGCGAGACAAGAATACGAATGCCGTTCCGATGTTGTACACTGAGACGAATCGTGATGAAGTGAACAGACCCTGACGCGCGAAGTTAACAAGGATCGCAGCCAGGTGATGCGTGATGCGGAATGGATGCTGGCCTTGAAAAGGATAGGGCAGAAACAGGACCGCGATTTCAAGGTGAAGAGGTCAAGATGAAGGATGCGTGGAGGATTGGTGGGGCACAAAGAGGTGAGAGGGGAACGTTGACATGTGCAGCTGTTGGCTATCCCGATCGACGGTGTCTTGCTCAAAGATGGAAGGGATTTGCAGACCAACATCGGAAGGCAACAACACAGCCAGACGCAGCTCTCTTAGCGGTGCTTGGCTAGATTTTCAACGCCGAGGCGTGTCAGAAGCCAGCCAGCCAGCAAAGGCGTGAACGCGGGTTAGGCTGCAACTCGCTGTAAGCACCAGCTGCCAGCCAGCCCTTAGCGAATTATTTTTCTTGTTATGCCTTGCAAAGCGAAAGAGACAGCGAGAAAGAGACCAGCCAAATCACCCTGAAGGAAAACAAACATACGCGCACAGGGGGGTCAAATCATTCACACATTCCGATTTTCACACATCGTTTCATGCAGCCTCGTCGCTTTCTTTTTGAATTTAGCCAGGGTTAAGTTACGGCTTTCCGATTTGTTGTGTTCCAGGTTTTTGAAGTCAATTCTTGAACCTTTTCAAATTCCCCAGTGGACAGCAAATACAACAATTCAATGTAAAATAAATTTTCTATACAGTAAATCGCCTTTTCAGCAGCGCTCTCTTCCCACAGTCTGAAAAAGGGGTCCGTTTTGGTCTCCTATTTGAGTTGGAGCAGGGAGATGCTTCTTTCAACTGTACAGTAAATTTACTTTACGGTATTAATTATCGATACAGTGTCTGGCTGTCAGGGCATGCTGACTGCGGGACATGTCTTAGCACTTTACCTTCATCTTCATGATTGCTCATGTTAGCATGAAGCACGTTCAAATACACAGAATAAGGTATCAATGAAAGCTGCCACCGAGCTCGTCAGCGCTCACAGATATCTTGTTCTCTTGCGCGACATACGCTCACAGATTGCCATCGACCAATTGCATGTGGTGATATCCCTTGCAAGCGGCCGAGATGAAGGATCGACGAAATTAGGTACAGAACACGACGTACGTCTGACATGGACAAGCGCTTCAAAGCGCCCAGATCTTGACAACGCTGTCCTTTCCACCCGAAACAGCATACCGATCCATGTACCTCAACCTCTCCACGGGTGACGTATGTCCATTCAATGTCAAGCCACCGTGCTGCAGCGTAGTGCGATTGAAGATCTTGACCCCATTCTCACCTGTCGCCGCAAGAATCTTGCGCGAGTCGAATTGCAACGCCGTGACGGGATGATCGTAGCGGATCGTATCCGAGATGCTTCCCATGCGTAGGTCCCAAATCCTGATCGACTTGTCCAAGCTTCCAGAAATGATGTGGTGCTCGTCGAACTGTAGGCACGTCACCGGGGCGGTGTGGCCGAGCAAAGTGCGGTGCGCTTGACCGGTTCGCATGTCCCACATGCGCACACCGCCGTCGCCTGATCCGCTCGCAAGAGCATAGCCCCAGAACTGCACTCCGCCAACAAAGTCTTGGTACATCTCCCAGCTTCCGTCCGCACAAGGTGGTGTTGGGTAGGCGAATGCTCCTGAAAGGTTGTTGAGCACCGAGAACGAATCGCGCGAGCTGAGATCTGGTCTTGTGGGGCCGAGGATGGCGGACGAGGATGCCTTGCGAGACGGCGATTCGGGGAAGCCGAATTCGGATTGCGAGATGGCTTGGGACGAGGTGGGGTTGGAAATCGCCCACAGGATGTCCATGGTCAGCACGCACTGGCCCGTGTTCAAGTCCCACTGACGCAGCGTCTTGTCTGAAGCACCCGTCACGAGGCAATTATCGTCAAAGTACAGCGAGGTCACCGACTTGCTGTGTCCCTCGAGGCTCTTTACGCACGGATCAAACTCGTCTCGCAGCTCTTGGTCTTCTTCATCGCCGATCGTAGTGTCGCCGTCGCGGATCTTGATACTATCCATGCTTTCTTCGCCTGCTGCGAAATTCGAGTTGCGGTTCGGATCGGGCGACCTTCTCCTGGCTGGAAGTTCTCCAGAAGCGGTCATGGTGAGTCTCGCCTCGAAATTCTCCACTTTGGTCAAGTCCCAGATGCGGATGGTGTTGTCCGCGCCTCCAGTGATGCAAACTTCATCCTCAACCTGCAGACATTTCACCGGGCCTGTGTGTCCGCGCAATCGACCCACCTCATCGCCCGAAGCCAAGTCCCAAACGCGAACCGTCTCGTCGAGCGATGCGGATACCAAGGTGCCGTACGGCTCGGTAAAGTCGAGCGATGTAATGGGAGCCGAGTGATCTGCGAGCGTCATGAAGGCGACGCCGGACGGCAACTCATCGTGCTCAGAAGGCATGAAGAGGGGTCCTTTGCGTCGACGACTGCTGCCTTGACTGGCTGTAGCCCCCGAGGCACCTGCATTGGCAGCAGCAGCGGGTCCGCCTGGCATAGCGCGCAAGTGCTTCTGAACGGCCAGGAGCTCTCCCACACCCTCATGCTCGTCGTTGAGCTCGAGCTCCTCCTCTCGAAGCCCCAACAGCTTTTTGTTTAGACCAGCCTTGATCTTCTCGAGAACCTTGATCTTGGCATCGACAGTCGCCAACTCGGAATCGATCAGGGAGCGTCGGACACCGACATCGTCCTGCTCACGCTCGATTTCACACAATTGCCTCTCCAGCTCTTCCAGCTCAATCGTCGATGTCCGCCCACCATCCTTGCCTCTCGAGAGGACGCGGCTCGCCTGGTTCCTGCGCGCATGACGCTGCTCGCGTGCTTGGAAAGCCGAGACCGATTCGGTTTCAAGACCTTCCACCATGAGACCGCGCGCTTTCTCGCCCATGGCCTTGAGACCAAGCTTGGTGGGTCCTTCCGGTCCATCTTCGAATCCGCTTGCTATAGCGCGGACCCGTCTGCGCCGCTGGCGACCTTCAGTGGCGCTGGGTATCGAGGCTTGAAAGCCTCGGAGCAGAGAGACAGAAGGTTCGGACTTGGACTTGGCGCCCTCGATGGCAGCTCTCGGACCGGTCTGGTTGGCATCGAGATCCAGATCCTGAGCGGCGGTGGCTAAGATGCGATCTGACTCCTCCAGTACGAAAAGTTCGTGTGAAGTGATGCCGGTCATAGGCCCGCGCCCGATGCCGGACTGGATGAGGGAACCACCGATGCGGACGAGCGATCGAGCTGGGCTAGTGATGGAGAAGCCTGGAGTCAATAGTAGACGCGCGCGTCGCTGTCCATCTGGTGTCAGACCCAGGGCAGTGTTGGAGTTTGTGACAGCAGCCATCATTCTTGTTGTCATGAGTTGCGGTGCGACGTCCGCGAGCAGACGTCCTGGCTCGCTCTGGCCATTGACTCCATTGTGACCAAGGTACGGAGAGCCTGGCGCGAACGGTTGAAGGTATGCTTTGGTTGAATTGATTGCGCCCGAAAGTGTGTCGCGGATCGAGGCCGAGGAAGGCAGGCCAGAGCTTGCTTCGCCAGCTCGCCTTTCGGCACCGAGCAAGGGGCTGTAGCTCATCCTCGCCCAGAGACAGCTTCGAGCTGAAGGACGTGTGTCAAGACCTGGGGATTGAGGGCAGCCTTGCGAAGTTTGGTTCAGGTCTCTTGTCGCACAAATTAACGCTCGAATCAGATGCCCCTTCAAAACCGAAACCGAAACTGAGCAGAGATGATGCGAGGAATCTACGCTAAGTGGGTTGCTTGCTCTGCAATCCGAGAGGCTCTAACCGGCTAAAAGCAGGAACAAGATTGGTCGGATCAAGGTATTGTCGGTGGTATCGATGCAGTTTTGTGGTGTGAACGGCGACTCGAAAGCTTTGGAAGAATGTTTGTCCCGTGTGACGATCAGAAGGCCCGTTACATCCGTACCTAGACAATCTGGGACAAAGGGACGCGAGGCCGCTCTGTTAGAACTTTGTGCTGCGCTCTCGGATATGAGATGAGCTCGGTCGACCTATGAAGGTCATGCACGGATTGATACAAAGGGAGAGGTGGTGGTGGAGGCAAGCAGAGCTAGATCAGGCTTTCTTGTTGCCAAGATATTGTACGCCAAGATACTGTACAGTAGGTACGGTGAAGAACTGTGCTCTTCAGTTACCGGCAAACTCGAAGAAAACGGCCGCCGCTAAAAGGCCAGGCTGAGGCCACGAGCAACCGAAATTCACAAATTTAGCCTGTCTCTTTTGTGTGCGCTTGGTCAGACATGGATTGGCCTCGCACAGATACGCGCTGCTGCCCCTTCGCTGTTATCACACAAACATTGTCCAGAATTCCAATACACGACCCTGCCTCCGAAAGATCACACCAAGCGCCCCGCAGCGCGTGATGTCACCTTTTCAACCCTGAATTGGGTGGCTTCTCTCAACCGAATGTAATTTACTGTACCGTAAATTACCGTGAGGTATGTATTACAGTGCAGTAATTTAGCTGACCCTGCTCAAAATGAAGTTAAGATGCGATATGAGATTACTCGATTCATAAGCTCGTACGAGCTCATTGAAGTACAGTAAGCTTTGTGAGCCGATCGATGGAAAACTCTGTTGCTCGCACAAGCGCTTTCTGTGCATGAAAGTACGGTGAGGCTGTTGCCTCGTACGTACTAGCTTTGACTCGCATAAATGTCATGAAAAGTGCTGCTGGCCTGTCGTCCGATCGAAAATGACCTTCGTCGAACGCACTTCGATACCCTGATCTTGTTTGCAGTGGGCTGATTGTACTGAAAGACGGAGACCACAACAAAGCAGCTTCTTTGCGACTCAGCCATGTGATGGTGGCCCCTTCGGTGGGAAGGCTTTTCGCACGGTTGACGCGTGAGAAGGAATCGACACGCCCCTTATGGCGTTGTCAATTTACGCGAAAATCTCGAGCCCTCGCTGTTCTGCAATTGCAGGGCTCCTGTACAGTACAGTCTCAAACCTCGGTTTCATTGCAAACGGATGGGCCCGAAGGTGTGAGGACAGAGCAGAGAGCAGAGAGGGCTCAGATTCAATGGACAATCTGAACGCAAGCCAGCCTAACGGGGAAGAGAGAGACGAGAGCACACAGTAAGCTCTCTTGTGACAGAGCTTCCAAACCTAGGGTCGCTCTCTCACGAAGGGTTCAAGACACGCCGACCTCTCCGTCAGCTCTTTCTCTGTAGCAAGGTGTCAAGTCGTCCTCTACCCTTCGACATCCTTTCTGATATCCCTGGTTCTCTCCACCAAGGCTGCCTTCTCTACCACTGTTCTCATCCAAGACCCCGCAGCGTCCAGATCGACTAGCCTGTTCACGTCTCTGAAGCGCACAATAGCGACATCATCACCAGCTGCAATAGAGACCTGATCCTGACGGCGCCTGCCCACACGATCCTCGAGCGATTAGCAATTTGCGACCAAATCAATATTCAAACGCTCTCTGGCACACTGAATGACAGCAACTGTTCGACGATGCCCCTAACCAGAGCACTCTCAGCACGTCTGCGGTCCGGCACACACCGACAGCCTGCGCCTGCAGCCGCAAACAATCGATGCGAGGACATCGTAATGCTAAAGAGCCAGGCCAAGGCCGCCGCCAACCTCGATGTGGGGGTATGCCGTACTCTTGTCGCTGGTGCTCTTGCTCAGCTCAATGTCCACAGCTCCAGCAAAGGCTCCTCTTCCCAGTCGAACAGCTCAGCATCCACCACCTCGACACTTTCACAGCCGCGATACGTGCGAGGTAGCGGCCGCTTCTCATCCCGATCTTCCAACTCTTCTCGTCGTTCGATTCTCGGCAGTTCCGAGTTTGGTGACTCGTCCGACGACGAGAACGACAGCCAAAACAGCTTGCGCAGACTCGGCGGATGCTCTTCACGTCCCTCTGCCGCTAACCAACCCGATGACAGCAACAAAGAGAACGTCGCGCCTTTCCGCTGTGCATCTCAGGACGTGCTCGAGATCGAAGCACGAGATGCTCAAGAGGAGAATGCTATCCGTCGCACCACCCGATCTCGCCGCAGCAGTCTGATGGAACGACAGACTTTCGCTGCGTCTTCAGCACACCTATGCCGTCTCAGCCGCAGTTCCACTACGTCTGACCTTCAGACAGTATCAGGTAAGTGTTTCTTTCTCGTCTATCGCTCCACGCTGCGTGAGATGAGCTTCCAAAGGTTGGAGAACTCATGGCGTTGTCAGCATGCTCCCACCGAGCGGACTCGACAAGGCAATCACGACACCTCTGGGTCTTGATCAAACCTTGCTCGCTCTTCTGAGGTTCATTTCGTGCAACACAACTTTGAAATGCAGTAGCGGTCCCGATCGTAGCACTGCAGGCTGCTGTGGTGAAAACAAGGAAAAAGTGGAAACTCCACTCCCTTTCCACAGTCACTCAGAGGTTGAGGTCGATAGTGTGACTTTGCGGATGCTCGTGCAACAGTCACACACCTCGGTTACTCTACCAAGTGTGGGTCCACGACGCGCCAATTTACGCGTCCGCACAAAATTCAAAAATGCAGAGTAGGATCTGCAGGTCCGCGTCTCGTAGCCAATTTACACGTCCCAAGCCGTGGCAAGCACCGCGACGCTTCAGAGCAATTTATGATCACGAGGCACAGCAAATGGCTGATTGATATTCTCCTCATACTTTCTTTCCTTCTCGTCCTCTTCCAACACTTCTCGTCCTTCGTTGTCGCCTGCAACCTTCATATCGTCCTTCGTTGTCTCGCCATCTTGCCTCGCTCTATCTATACCCTACACCCTTTGTTCGGTCCTTTCGCGTTGCTGTTCTCCATCACTTGATTCGTCTACACTTGTTGCTGCGTTCCTTCTCGATACCTTACCTCTTTCCACTACATCAGCTCTCAGCATGCCAAGAACACCATCGAGGCGTTTGTCACGAACCACATCTGATCAGCACATCCTCAGATCTTCTCCTAGCACTCGCAGCACAGCAGAGACTACCCCGACTCATCGCCCGTCCGCACTCTCTGCTTCAGGTAGGAAGCGTTCACGCAACGACATCGAAGTTGACGCTGAGCATCCTACCTTTCCAGCTAGCCCCCTCTATCGCTTGCGACTGCAGACTCCCACCGCCCGCCGAAGCACCTCTCAATGCGTCGACAGCCCCAGCTCATCACGATACACTCCTGCCATCGTTCCTGATGAAGAGTGCGCATCCTACTTCCCCGACTCTTCCCAGGAATCCGCTCAAAGCTCGCTCTTCGACACGTACAGCATCGCCGAGAGCTCTTCAGCTCTTACATCCTCTTGTTCCTCCGACCGCGACGTGTCCCCTCCAGCCAAAACAGACATCCTCAGGTCGGCCGGCTCAGAGAAATACTCTAGCGTGTACGCCCATGCCCGGGCTCTGCTCCGATACGCCGCCGGTGTGGACCCAGCCGAAACCGAGGCTGGCCTCACCATCACCAATGATGCCGTATCCAAGCTCGGTGGCCACCACGTCAAAGTCGTCGGTCGTAATTCCGAGCGAGTGGCTATTCAGCTTTTCTTGCAGCAGACTTTCGGACTATTTGCCGACGCACCCGATCGTGCCACAAGCCTCAACGTCGAGCTCGACGGCGATTCCGAAGCAGCGTGTCTCTACGTGTGCGGTCTACCTGGTACAGGAAAAACGGCGCTTGTGCGTTCGGTCCTCAACAGCCTGTCCGCGAACGCGCCTTCATCGTCGGCCTCTCCGACCGTACCTCGCATCGCGTTTGTCAACTGCATGACTCTGTCTCATCCTCGTCTCATCTTTGGCAAAGTGCTGCAAGCACTCGGCTCGAATGCTGCTGAAGGCCAATCCGACACGGTCGCAGAGCAAGCTCTCTCCACTCTGATCCGAGATGGTAGACAACGAATCCTCATTGTGCTTGACGAGATGGACCACCTGCTTCAGAGTCGCGCTCACCAGAACATCCTGTACAAGATCTTCTCTTGGACGGCGAACAGCAGCGGCCCCTCCAGCAGTGGCATTCGTGATGGCCCAGCATGTAGCCTCATCGGCATTGCCAACTCTCTCGACCTCACCGAACGATTTGTGCCTCTGCTCGCTAGCAAGGGTGCCTCGCCTGCCCTGCTTCACTTTCGACCATTTGAGGCGTCCGAGATCGTGTCGGTCATCCGCGATAGACTTTCCGGGCTGCAGGAGAGATACAACGATGATGATGAGGAGACGGACGTGCAGGAGCGACCGACTCCACCTGCGACCGTGGAGACGCTCGCGTTGTTCACACTGACCGCAGTGGAATTGCTGGCGAAGAAGATTGCCGGTGCCACAGGTGATCTAAGAAAGGCGCTCGATGCAGCACGTTTGGCAATAGAGCTAGTCGAGGGCGAGCAGAGGAAGAAGGCTCTTGCGGCGCTCGAGGCGGAACGAATCAAGGCTGAAGCTGTTGCTGCTTCTCCGAATCCTGCTGTGGAGGACGAAGACAACGTCGAAATGGCTGAGCATGTAACTGCGACTCCGGTGTCGGCAGACTCGAAAC
This sequence comes from Melanopsichium pennsylvanicum, assembly GCA_900208305.1. Classification (NCBI taxonomy): domain Eukaryota; kingdom Fungi; phylum Basidiomycota; class Ustilaginomycetes; order Ustilaginales; genus Melanopsichium; species Melanopsichium pennsylvanicum. The sequence continues at coordinate 299,820 of OAPG01000012.1, forward strand.
AACCAACCAAGGCAGCTGCATTGCGAGCAACACTTCTTCGCCACCTGACCCCCTCAACAGCACCGAAAGTGACGCCTACCCAAATCCTCAAGGTTCTCACATCCGTTCTTGGTTCGCCGAACCTGTCCAAAGTGCGCAACCTCGGTGTGCATCCCAAGTTGGTGCTGCTTTCCATGCTCATTGCACAAGCTCGAGCTGAGCAAGGGCTTGCCATCCTGGGAAGTGCCTCTTCGATCAACTCTGCTCCCAACAGTTCGAATTCAGGCGCAAGCACACGAATTGCCGACGTGGAAAGTACCTACCATGCCATCCTCAAGGCGGAAAATGGCCTGTTTTCGCCACTCGAAGGATCGGAATTGTTGGGCGTGTTTGATATGCTCGAGGTGAATGGAGTGATCCGTATTTCTTCAGAGGTTGAGAATCTGCACCCGTTGGGGCATTCGAGCGGAGCTGTTTTGGTGACGAATTCGAGTGTGAGTCCGAGCGGGAAGAGGGCGGCCAAGAAGCAGCTTCTCGCCAGCAGCAAGCAGGTATCTCTTGCGATGAGTGCAGATGATGTTCAGCGTGGAATCACGACATCGGCACCTGGACACGCAGTGGAGAGTAGCGCAGCAGGCGCTGGTAATGTGGCAGTGGCAGACACCATTGGTAGGATTTATGCGAGGGAGAAGGATAGGGCGGTCAAGGCCAAGGCGTATCACAGTATCGCTCAGGAGAATGCGAGGATTCGACAGGAGGAACTGGGAGGTGGGCGTATGGGCGTTCCCGCCGGTTCTTTCTGAGGCGAGATTACTGAAAGAAAAGTCAAACGAAAAATACACATCCACTATGCATATATACATAAGATATCAGCATCAGCATCTGCACTACATCTACATCTACATCTCATCGCATTTTACAGTAGACTCATTCTTCAGATCACAAGTTCTCACTCTCACATTGCTGTTCGCCAAGTACAAAAAAAAGCATTCGAGAAGTTGACAAGGTTTGGTGATCATGATCAGAGCTCGACTCAGTATGCGTGCGGATGAGACTTATTGAGAAGTTTCAAGCCGATCAGAAGTGTGTGATTCTGTCATAACAGGTCAGTGGTCGGTGGGGTATCAATTCTATCATGAGGGTTCAAAGTGGATTGATTCAGTTCAGGTTCGTATTTACAAATGCTTTCTAGAAGGATATCGATTTAACACATTCAAAATTTCTCGTATTATCAGCGTTTGAGTAGTGTTTGAATTTTCATCGGTTGCTGCACCCACTGGACAAAGGAAAAAAAAAGTTGACACACCGCTCGGCTCGGCTGCAGCGGCGACAGTCTGTGAGTAGCTCTTGAAATTTTTTCATGTTTGGTCTGCCAACTTAGAAGTACACGGTAAAAAAAAGTTGGATTTCTTGTCGGAAATTTTGGACTCGCAACGAGATGATGCACTGTATAGTTTTGCTTTCTGGCCATGACTTATGTTGGCCACCATCATATCTCTCACAAAATTCATCTCGACTCTTGCGACCGTGTCTAATACCTTTCTCGCATCTCACGTTCGCTCGGTTCACAAGAATTCATACGGATATCTCATTCTGTTCAATCTCGAACATCCGACCTGCCGAGTCAAAGGCGTTTCACCTCTCTCTCGCCTCTTGATTCGGAAGCTTCCAGTCGATCGATTTCACGTCTCGCTTTCGATTGTTCTTTCATACTGTTCAAAAAGGTTTTAGCTTAACATGGTCGCAAGCTCAAGAAGCAAGCAACGCCAGCAAGAGGCATCTGCCTCGTCGAGCAGCGGAGCCAACAATGTGAAAAAGATAACCACGGGTTCTGCCAAATCTGGCTTCGTCGGCAACAACTCCAAAAACGCACTCGCCACCAATGACGCTGATGGTGGTGACGACGTGGCGCTGAAGCACAATAAGCCATTTGGTATGGAAGACTCGGACGATGATGATGTAGATTTTGGGGATGAAGCGTTTCAAACTACCGGCTCTGGTGGTGGCGGTGCTATGGAAGAAGACGACGATGATGATCATCTCATGATCGGCGACAATTCAACCACATCTGTCCCAATATCTACCTCTGCACATACCAAATCTTCTTCTTCTGGCGCTAAACCATCTTTCAAACCGCTCTCGGAATCAGCAGCAGCAGCAGCATCGTCACTTACAGCTGTAGCTAAAGGTCAATTGCGAAAAATTCCCATCCCACCTCACCGACTTACACCTTTGAAGAACGATTGGCACAAGATTTATACGCCTCTAGTGGAAATGGTTGGACTTCAAGTAAGAATGAATGTTCAAAAAAAATGTGTCGAATTAAAATCGTCGCGTTTCACCTCTGAACAAGCTTCACTTCAAAAAGGAGCTGATTTCGTAAAAGCGTTCAGTCTCGGATTTGAAGCAGATGATGCAATTGCATTGTTACGAATGGACGATTTATTCGTTGATACATTTGAAATAAAGGATGTGAAGACTTTGCAAGGGGATAATTTGAGTCGAGCGATTGGTAGAATTGCAGGTAAGGATGGTAGAACTAGATTTGCGATTGAGAATGCGAGTAGGACTAGGTTAGTGATTGCGGATACCAAGATTCATATTTTGGGTAATTTTGGTAATATTAAAATTGCGAGGGATGCTGTGGTAGCTTTGATTAGGGGATCGCCTCCTGGAAAAGTTTATGCTAATTTGAAGACAATAGGTGCTAGACAGCGTCAGAGGGCTTAAAAAAAACCCCCCCAATTTCTTAAATCTCTATTTTCTTTAACTCAAACTGTATTCAAATCCTATCGAGGTTTCCCACTGTTTTGTTTCTACTTCTCACACAATTTCCTATTCTTTGTTATAATGCAACCATGTTTCTCCAATCAAAAGAAATGCTTCCCCTCAAGAACCTTTCTATCTCGTGTGTGTGTGTGTCAACTAATATGCATGTTTGGTCAATTGGCAAACTCATCTCATCTGCTTCACGGGAAAAAAAAAAAAAAAAAAAAAAAACTTGACAACTTTAGCACCATGTTTGACTTTGTGTCATGATTTGTTCTGCATCTCGAACCAAAAAAAAAAATCCCCTTTTTTTCTCAGTCCAAAAAGTAGGCTATGACCACCATTGCCATGTTGTGTGCGTGAAGCCAAATTCGGAAACGAAAACACGCAAGATTCAAACAAAACAACAAAACGAGGTGTGTACGTCAAGTTTTACTTGCAAGTGAGAAACAAATGGTGGTAAATCTTATCATCTTATGGTGACAAGATCGTGTGTGTGAGAAAAAAACAGAACAAAAGTGATGCGTGTGTGGGTGGGGGTGGGGTGGGGTGGGGTGAGGTGATCAACGCCCTTTGTTGTCATACTTCGTACATATGCGGTGGCGTTTGTGTGAGTTGAATAGATGATAGATAGGCTAGGCGACAGCGAAGTAGCGTATTTTGAGAGAGACAAGCCGTCAAAAAGGTGGTGATTGTGGTGACCCAACAATAGAGGGAAGGAAAAGAACAAATATGGACAAAAATCGAAGAAAAGGGGCGATATGGTACAACGGCATCACAACCAAATAAAAACCAAGACACAAACGTAAACGTACAGTGACAGCAAGCAAAGCAAGCTGAGCCGTAATGTTGGGCCAATCACAGCTTCGTATGACGACCTGATTACTCCATGTCGCGCCTTTCAAGGCAATTATGAAAGCCTGGATCATTTCCAAGGCCATTTGCCCACCTAAGCTAAGCACCGCCTACTACATCATACCCACAGAGTGTGCTCAAGGGGGAGATGATCTTTTGCTTTTTGGGGGGGGGGGGTATGAGTGTGTCAAGCTGCAGGCGCTTCTTAAGCCTCAGTCTTGAGAGCTTCGGCCTCAGCCTCAGCCTCGGGAGCGACAGGATCGTTCTGCTGGTACTCCTTAAGAACCTCGAGAGCCTCGTTGACTTTGGCGTCCAGAGCCTCGCTCTCTTCGAGAAGATGGAGGAGCTCAGTGACGGGGAGCTCGAGGATCATACCAGTGAGCTTGCCGGCGAGCTCAGGCTGGCCGGCAGCGACCTTGGGGTAGATGGCCTCACCGAGCATCTGCTTCTGCTCCTCGGGGCTAGCCTTGGCAAGCGCAGCTGCGGTCAAGATACCGGGCTGACCCTCACCCTGAGGGCGACCGGCGGGACGAGCACCAGTGGCACGGGGCATGGGCTGGCCAGGGATGGGCTGACCAGCGGGGCGGGGAGCGCCGTTGACACCAGCAGGGGGGCGAGCACCGGCAAGGGGAGCGGGGCCACCGGCAGCGTTGGCAGCACCACGAGGGGGACGAGCGGGGCGGTAACCCTGGGGCATCATACCTGCAGGGAATTGACCGGGCTGTCCGTAAGGAGCCATAGGCATACCCTGGGGCATCATGCCGCCAGGGGCGTAACGGGGACGGGGAACCATGCCACCGGGCTGGCCGGGGAAAGCACCAGGCTGAGGGTAGTACATGCCAGGGCCGGGGTAACCCATACCCTGAGCGGCAGCCTGCTGCTGGAGACGGAGCTGGTTGCGCTGCATGATCTGTGCCTCGAGCTGCTGGCGACGCACATCCTTGCGCTGGGCGAGGGCGACGTAGAGAGGACGGTTGTCGAGCATCTTGCCGTTCATCTCCGATACAGCCTTGTTGGCCTCCTCGGGGGCGGAGTAGCAGACAAAACCGAAGCCACGCGAGACACCAGAGGGAGCACGCATGATTTTGCACGAGGTGATGGTGCCGAAGGGGGCAAACTCGTCACGGAGGCGCTCGTCATCGTAGGACTCTGGGATGTTCTTGAGGTAGAGGTTGACACCCTGGAACTTGGCGAGCTTCTCATTCTTGGCGGCCTCGTAGGAGCGGCGGAGCTCCTCCTCGCGCTCGCTCTTCTTCTGAGCACGGGCAACAAACAGCTTCTGACCCTTGAAGTCCGAGTCGTGGAGCTCGTCGACGGCGGTCTGGGCCTCGTCATGGTTCTCGAAGTTGATGAAGCCGAAGCCCTTGGACTTGCCGTCTTCGTCACGCTGGAGAACGCAAGAGGTGATGCTGCCGTACTTGGTGAAGAGCTTCTCAAACTCGTCGTCGGTCACCTCGGGGTCGACGTTCTTGCAGTAGACGTTGGTGAACCTGGCACGCGACTCCTCGATCTTGGCCTGGCGCTCCTTGCGGGGGATATGGTGGCCAACGTAGACCTTCTTGTCGTTCAAAAGCATTCCGTTGACGTGCTTGATGGCGGCCTCGGCAGCCTCTGCGGTCTCGTAGTGAACGAAACCGTAGCCGAGAGAGCCAGTCTCGTTGGTGGCGACCTTGCAGGAGAGGATGTTGCCAAAGGCGGCAAAAGTGTCGTGAAGGGCCTTGTTGTCGATACCGGAGTCAAGGTTCTTGATAAAGATGTTGCCCTGACCGGTTCGTCGGAGGGCGGGGTCACGCTGGGACCACATGATACGACAAGGACGGTTGCGAATGAGGGAATAGTTGAGCTGCTCCATGGCGCGCTCACCGTCTGCGGTGTTGAGGAAGTTGACGTAGGCGTAGCCGAGGGAGCGACGGGTGACGGCGTCACGGCAGACACGGATGCTGGCGACGGGACCAATCATGCTGAAGATCTCAAAGAGCATGGCCTCGGTGACGGAGGCGTCGAGCTCACCGACGTAGAGGGAGGTATTGTTGGCGACATCGGCATTGTTGCGCTGCTCAGCGTTGCCAGCAGCCGGCTGCTCGGCGTTGGGAGCGGGGTTGGAGGCAGGGACGGCCTCGACGGGGGCGGCGACGGGGGATTCGGTGGACGACATGGTTTCGAGGAGGGAGATTTGGGATTTTTTTCCTTGAAAGAAGAAAGGTAAAAGAAGAAAAAGTGAAGGAAGAAGAAGAAGAAAGAAAGGGTACGAAGGAACTCTTTCTGGTGATAAATAAAGGACGGACGTGGTGGAGAGGCAAGAAGGAGAGGGGATGGGTCAGCATAAAGAAAATTCTTGTATACGAGCGAGAAGAGCGAGGAGGAAGGATTGCAAGTCGCTCGTGTGAAATCGATAGGATTGGTCGAAGAGGGTGGTTGACATGTGGGCAAGAGCGAGGCTGCGGATGCTCGCTAGCTTATTCTTGGCAGACAGTGGTAGCACGGATTGCAATGGATGACGGGCAGTAAATGCGGCCACCCGATTCAGGCAAACCTGTTGGACAACCAACATTGTAGTCTGTCTACGATGCGATGAAAAATTCCTAAGCGGGTCGCCGAGAGTGTTTCAAAGGGCTTGGCTAGGGGACTTGGTCGTGGTGGTCGTCATCGCTATGCAGTCCACGGTAAAGAGCTTTGTGATTGTTGCGGTGCCATGATTGTTATTCGGAATCGTCGCGGCCGGCGGTTGGTCTGTGTATAGTCTGGGGACATTGCTCGTCCTAAATCCTTCCATAGGGTTGTCAAACTGATTGCAACGCTGGATGACATGCTTACCTTTGATATGTAGTGGGGTTTTTTGGTTTTTCTTTTTGAGTTTGTACGAGGACTGTCAACAAGGAGTCGATGGAACCTCGAGGTTTTTTTTTTAAGAAGGTGAGATGGTGTTTTTGGATTTTTAAGAAAAGTTTTTTGGGAGAAGGTAGGAAAGCAAGATGGCGAGCAGAAACTTGATAAATGGCAGTCGAACCATCCACGTCGGTGTGTCCACTCACTCGATTCTGCAGTCAGCCATACAGTAAATCAACTGCGTTGACCGTGTTTAACCCTTTCTCAACCTTCCTGAGGTTCTTTCACTGCGTAGCAAATTTTCAACTTTTCAACACGCAAAAAAGAAGAAAAAAAAAACAAAAACAAAAAAAAAACAAAAACAAAAAAAAGCTTAGTTTGCAACTAATCAACTAAGTTAGCCACGCGTGACCATAGTCTTCCACTAGAAAGAAAACCTTTGATTTTGTATTCAATCCCAAGTTAGAAGGTATACAGTTTTTGTAGTCCTACTCTTCCTATTCAAACTCATCCACCAAAATTTTGTACTCAACTTAGTCACCTTTGGCGTTCACACTACAATTATACTGTAAATCACGAATAATATTCACAAAGCATGCTTGCAACTCCCAAACTGTATCGGGAGGGCACTGCCGATTCTGCTCCCAAAACGTGATACGAGTTAGCCAAGCAATGTGAATCATCATAGAAGCTGTCATGGTCGCTGTAACATACATTTCAAAATTATTCAGTGCTATTCAGTGTCCACAAACAAGCAGCGCTACAAGCTTGTGTCGCACAGCTGACCAACATGAGCACAATACTGCATGGAACTCGAACTCGGGAGCAATAAAAGTGGTGAGGCTTGGAGATTGTAGGCATGCAAGCAAGCAAGCAAGCAAGATACTTGTAAATAGTACAGATATACAAACGACGAGGGGAAACACCCACGATACAACGCGAGCTTCGCCGTCTTAAATGAAATTGTGCAAGGCAGAGTGCGATGTTGCTGGAAGTTTTGTTAAGTGCGCCACGCTTTTTCAGAATGGATTTTGCAGTTGAAAGGTTTGCGGATTCGAATCGGACAGTGGTACTTATCTGTTCGACGAGACAGAAAGAGGCTCTGGTCTCAACTCTATGCGTCCAAGAAGCCGATTTGATGAGTTCGTGAGGAGCGAAAGTCCATGTTTAGTTGGTCGATTGCACAACACCGACCTCAGCAGCACGAAGCAGACGGTCCTTGATCTTGTAGCCAACCTTGCTGCACTCGAGAACCGTACCAGGCTCCTTGCCAGGCACGGGTGCTTGGTACAACGCCTCGTGCTCCTTAGGGTCGAACTTCTCGCCAGTCGGATCAAATTGAACAATGCCGTGCGTGCGCAGCATGTCGAGCAAAGACTTTGATGTCAACTCAACACCAGAGTAAAGATCGGCGATCACACGGCGTGGATCCTTGATGTCGAGCTCCTTGGGCGTAGTGCGGAGCTCCTCTGGCACCGACTTGAGCGCCAAGCCTAGAATATCGATCGAGCTCGTCAAATCCTTGGCGAGCTTAGTGATGGCAAAGTCGCCGGCCTGTGCCTTTTCGTCCTTGGACCGTCTCTGAAGATTCTGGTAGTCGGCTTTACCGTAAAGAATCGCCTCTTGCAGCTCTTTGATCTTGGCGTCCTTCTCCTTGATCTGAGCCTGAAGTGCATCGTCGCCGGCGTTCTTGTCCGTGGCGCCCATGGCCTCACCAGATGCCTTGGTCTCCTCCTCTTTCTTCTGGCTGGCCGAGTTCAAGACAGTTCGTGCCGTCGAGAATTTCATGGCTCGCGATGCAGGTGCGAAAGCGCGGGGACAAATTGAGGCGAGAGTCGGCTTCGAAGAGCCCGCAACGGCGGAGCGAGAAGCGGAGCGCAGGGCAAAGCCGAGCTGGCGGGGCATCGAGCTCGACATGATGGGGCTGATTGAAACGGAACGAAACCAAGTTGCGTGTCCGAAAAGCGAGCGAATGTGTATATGGTGAGTTCGAATGGTAAGAGTGGAGGATGAATGGGATGTCGTTCGTCGATCGACACCCCCGGGCTTCTGTGCTGAAGCGTAAAATTTACACTGGATTAGTTGGCTCAGGAGGTTGGATGGCACATCGCACCTTACTCTCATACAGTACATTCGAAATCCTTTCTGGCTTCCACACTATTTTCACCGAGCGTGCGGTATTACCCGATCCTTCACCCTCAATTCACCGGCTGAGCGAATGGCGGGGCAATGCTGCAGAGGTGACTAAAGCTTCGCATTTACTCTCTATCACGATGAATCGGATCTTCATCACGGTTATTTCCGCTAATCCACCCGATCAAAATCAAAATTAGAGTTGTTAGATTTATTACCCAAGTCAGCATAATTTGGTGAAAATCAAAACGAGCTCGACGGAGCCAACATTGCGAATCACAAGCGTGTCCCCTGCAGCATCGATGAAAGGCGCATTTGCGCAAACACAGACTGGCAGCGATACAGAAAACCAACAAACGAGCACGAATATATCACACAAGGCGACATACGCGACACAAAATGTTGCGACTACCCAATCGAAACCGAAAACAAAAACAGCAAGCCATTATTGGAACGGAGCTAGAATACAACTTCAACCTGCGACAAAATTTTCAATAGTCTTCATCGTCAGAATCATCCATCTTGTAAATGGTCTTGCCGGAAGCGATTCGTGCAGAACGGGCAGATTTGCGAGCTGGCGCCGAAGAACCAGGGCTATCGATGGCAAACGAGTCCTCAGTGTCCGAAGTCAGTGCAGCAGCCGTCTTGCGTCCCAGACCGGCAGCAGCCCTCTTCGCAGCGGGCTTGGCAGCGGGTGCCCTCTTAGTCTTGGGTGCAGCAATAGTGTCATCCTCCGAATCAGACAGTGAGAAGGCTTTGGGCGCCTCTTCGGCCTTGGTCGCTTTCTTGGGAGCAGCTTTCTTGGCGGCGGGCTTTGCAGCAGGCTTGCGGAAGAGCGGAGCAAGTTTCTCCTCATTGTCCTTGTCATCGTCGTTGAGATCGACAATCTGAGGAGTCGTCGCGCGAGAAGCAGTCGCAGACCCGGAAGCCAAGGCGGTAGCGCGCGCCTTCTTAGCGGCCCCGTTGGTGCTGGTGGTGGTGCCGAGCAATTTGGCCATATCCTCATCGTCCAAAGCATCAGCAGCGGCACGCTTCCTGACTGGACTAGCGCGTGCAGGGGCGGCAGCCTTTTTCTTGCCGGCAGCAGCGGAAGGCTTGAAATCGTCTTCGGAATCGTCTCCCAGATCGTCCATAGCATCGTCGCCCTCTTCTTCACCATCTGAATTGAGTGGCTTCTTAAGCACACGTCGTGCAGCAGCGCTGCTCTTGGCAGACGTCTTCTTGACGGTTGTCTTGCCCTTCTTGACCTTGGTAACAACGTCCTTGAGGCGGCGATCGTCTTCGGCCAGCCACTCTTCCCAAAGCTCGAGGAATTTGGTGAGATCCTCGTCCCAGAGGTTTTGGACGGTTCGGTTGATGAGGATCTTGAGCTCTTCTTCTTTCGTGTCACGCTCCCGCAGCAGCTTCTCGACCTTCTCCTTGGTCAGGTTGTAAATGGCCATGTTGAGCAAGTAGTCGTAGTCCGAGTCAGCTGAGATGTCTTCTTCATCGATGGCTTCGTCATCCTCGGGCTCGGCCGCGATGGCTGCCTTGCCGGTCTTGGGGAAAGGCCGGAAGTCGTGCTTGCGCAAGTCGGCGACAATCTCCGCGCGCTTTCGATTCGAGACCACGAGCTGACGAGTGATGATCATCTGCACGAAACGGGCCTGGTTGGACAGGCGGTCGTATGCAAGCTTGAGCTGGTCGACGAGGTGCTCCTTGCGCTTCTGATAGTACGACAGACGCAATAGGTAGAAGTCCTCGAGAATCTCTTCCGGTGAGGAGTACTTCCTGATCTTGCCGTCCTGGTCGAAGAGCACCATGTTTGTCGTTGAGATCTGGCACGAAAGCTTGAAGAAGGTCTCGACGCCCTTCTCGGCAATCTCGGCTTGACCTTTGGCAGTGAGCTCGACGATAAAGTTGACCGTAGACTCGGTATGGTACTCCTTGTAATCCTTGATCGTAGCTGCCACCTTCTCCGAAGAGTTGATGCGCTCCTCCAGGGTCTCCTTGTAGTTGGTGGTCCAGGCACGGATGGGCAATTCGGTGATCTCGTAGGTCTTTTCGTCGATCTGATTGACCGTTCCGCTGACCTTGAAGCGACCCGGCGCGAACTCTTCGACCTCGCCGGAAAAGCCACGGAACCAAGGCTTCATCGGGACGACAGACTCGCCGTTCATCCTACGACGCAGGTTGGCAACAATGTCGTGGGGGTTGTAGTTGGGCACCGAAGTGGACCAACCCGTGCCGATACCTTCGGCACCGTTCATGAGAACCTGAGGAGCCACGGGGATGTACCAATGAGGCTCGATCTTTTGGCCATCGTCGTCCAGGTAGTCAAGAAGCGCGTCGTCTGGCTGGGGGAAGAGAGCGCGAGCAATCTTGGGCAAGGCAGTGAAGATGTATCGTCCCGAGGCAGCATCCTTACCACCAAGCAAACGGGTACCGAATTGTCCCCTTGGTTCGAGCAGATTAACGTTGTTACTACCCACAAAGTTCTGAGCCAAGCCGACGATGGTCATGGTGAGGGCTGCGTCACCGTGGTGATAGGCGGCCTGACCCATGACGTTACCGACCAAAGTGTTGACCTTCAACTCAGCACTGCTCTTGCGCTCAAACATGACGTACATGACCTTTCGCTGACCGGGCTTGAGACCGTCAACGACGGAAGGAATCGATCGCAAGTTGTCGGCCATCGAGAAGAGGATGAGCTCCTTGTTGATGAAGTCGGCATAAGGGATCCTGTCCGTGTTGTGGTCAAGGTAGGTGCCTGGACGGAAGTGTCGGAGCCACTCCTTTCTGTCGTCGGCCTTCTTCTTGTTGAAAGCGAGGTCGATCAGATCGCGATCGCCTTCTCGGGTCACGTCGAAGGGCAACTTGTGCTTTTCGAGTGCACGGAAGTATTTCTTGGCGTCCTGAGGGTCGGAAGTACCGAGACCCTTGTAGTACTTGATGTGCCAGCCTTTGCCACCGTTGTGCGCCTCCCTCCAAGTCTCGTATTCGGGGATGGTGAAGAACTGGAGCTCCTGCTTGCCCTTCCTGCACTTCACGATGGGAGTGATGAACTCGACAAGGAAACCCGGAATTTTGAGCAATGACGGGTAGAAGTGATCGAGGAAGTTGATGATGAGACCTTTGATATGCGAACCATCGTGATCCTGATCGGTCATGATCATGATACTGCCATAACGCAAGCTGTTGACGTCAAGGTACTGCTTGCCATGCTGCAGACCCAAAATTTCCTTGATCGCCTTGATTTCGGCGTTCTTCATGATCTGGTCGTGGGATGCTTCGCGGACATTGAGAAGCTTACCACGGAGAGGGAAGACACCATAGTTGTCCCTACCTACTTCGACAATACCCGCTACAGCGAGCGACTTGGCGGAGTCACCTTCGGTGAGGATGAGGGTGCAATCCTTGGCTTTCCTACCTCCGGCATTGTTAGCATCTTCGAGCTTGGGAATGTTGGTGATCCTGGTTCGCTTGTGGCCGTCCGTCTTCTTCAGAGCCTGATCCTGCTTGAAGCGCGCAAAGCTGACAATGTTGTCGACGACACCAGACTTGATGACTTTTTTCGCAAACTCGTCCGTGAGCGTCCACTTGCTGCCGAAAGCACTCTGTTTGAGCGTAAGCGTTTCTTTGGTCTGACCGTCGAAAGTGGGGTTGACGATCTGACAGTTGACAAAGACCCAGAGCTGCTGTCGGACTTGGTTGGGCATGACTTTGCCGGTCTTCTTGTCCTTCTTGACGTGGTCAATGAGGCGTGAGATGACCTGGTCCGCCACGTGATCGACGTGCTTTCCACCTTTGATGGTGGCAATGTTGTTGACGAACGAGACTTGTCGGAACTCACCGTCCGAGACAGCAAAGGCCACTTCCCAGTTGCGTCCCTTGTCGACCGTCGACTCGTAGATGATGGCAGGTTTGGGCGCGGCACCTGCTGGCGCATCAGCGGCACCGTCTTCGCCGTTGTCTGCTTTGCCTCCAAGTTCATTGATGGCGGCCACGTACATTTCGACATACTGCTTGAAATTTTTGATCTTGAGGAGCTCGCCGTTGAGGGTCACTTTGATGCCCTTGACAGTACCAGCCATATCGTAGACACGCTTCAGCATGAGGGCCTCCATGTGGTCGTCGATAGATTCCATGCCAAAGAGCTTGAGATCGGGCTTGAAGGTGATGCAAGTGTATTCGTCTGCCTTGGAATGCTTGGTGATCTTGGGCTTTCCCTTATCGTGCATGTTCCGAGAGAAGGTCTGTTTGTACTTGCATTGGTGTTTGGAGTCGGCTGTCTCGACGGTGAACTCGGTGGAATAGATGTTGGCGAGCTTGGCACCGTAACCGTTTCGACCACCGGTGACCTTGGCTTCGTTGTCGTCATAGTTGGACGAGGTGAGGAGGTGACCAAAGATGAGCTCGGGAATGTAGACTTTCTCCTTGTCGTGCATCTCTACGGGGATACCGTGACCGTTGTTCCAGACCATGATTGAGTTCTCCTCACGGTTGATCTCCACCTTGAGGTGGGTCATGTCGGGGTCACGCGCCTTGTTATCGGCAGCATTGACGAGAATCTCGTCAAAGATCTTGTAGAAACCTGGTACGTAAGTTGTTTCTCGGTACGCCATTTGCTTTCTGGCCTTGTCGTAGACCCAGAGTTTCTCTGTATGTTTTTCGACACTGCCAATGTAGGTATCGGGACGCTTGAGGATGTGTTCGAGCTGCGAGAGCTTCTGGTAAGTATCGGAAGCGCTCTTGCTGGCTGTTGACTTGGACGGCGCAGGAGGCTGGAAAGAGACGTCAGCCTCGCTGTCCATCATGCTGATATCTGGATCGCTGTCGGCGCCGTTGCTGTTGCGCTTGACGAGGGGCTGCTTCTTGGGCTTGGCAGCAGCGCCATTCGCCTTGGAAGCGCCCGCTTTGGCGCTTGTGACCTTTTTGGCAGCAGCAGGCTTGGGCTTTGCGGCAGAAGCCTTGTTTACGGGGAGCACGAAGCCTTCTGAGCCATCGGACATGTAGTCGGACATGGACATGGCGAAAGAGCTGGTGGTAAAGTAGCGCGGATCTGGGATTGCTTTGAGGGAACTGGTTGGGTATATAGAACGGAAAGGTGGTAGGAGATGCTGATGTGTTGGTCGAACAAGCGAGCCAAACGCCGCAAGCAAGCTTCGAGAGCAAGGCTTAGCCTGTCGGAGAAGCGAGGCGGCACCGGGCAGCCAGATGTTTGGAGGAATGACGGATGACCCTCACCGGTTAAGGTGTCTCGTTGCTACTGGAGGAATGTAGCAACTTGACTTGGAGGTTGTATGCGCAAAGGAGAGGCCACACCGAGGAAAGAAAGGGGAAGAGAGTGTGTACTTTTTCTAGAAAAGTTCAAGGTGGTGGAGGATGGAAAGGAAAGCGTTGAATTCAGTTCGAGCAAAGTGGCTTAAGCGGAAAGTATTTCTCTCAGTTTGCTCTGTTTCAGTTCATTAGGCGAAAGAGTGTAGCGCGACTTACAACTGAGCGCGCCCTTTTGAGGAACGCACGCACATAGCCGCAGGAGATCAACACTTTTTATTATTATTATTTTCTTTTGACACAACTGAAAACACAGAGACGCGCTGTGTTGCTCTTTTGATCCTTCTTCATAGTGCGCGTATTGGGCGGATTCTTTCTCGCTGATCTAAGTTGCAAGCTTTGTGCTGCTTTCAACTCAGCATCAAGCCAATTCAAAGAGCGTCTGACTTTGGCCTGTCTCCAGGCTGATCGGTCTGTCGAACTCACCCTTTTCGCTGCATACAACCAGTACGAGATCCAGCGAGAAACTTTGTCATCTGAGATGATAATTGTGTGCCGTCTGGACGAGGCAGTTCGGGCTGAACAGCGGCAAGACGGCATTGGCGTAGTCTCATCGTGATGGCTCGAAGGTGCGAAGAAGGGCACATCATTATGACCCCGAAGTGATTCAAAGTCGAGATTGAGTGAGTGCTTTCAATTCGAATCTCTCGATGTGATCTGACACGCGTCTGCACGTGATCTAAGATCACCTTGTCAGATCTCATCGGTTATAACTGTAGATTACAGAAGTACAGAAAATTACGGTAGTGAAGACACACACATTCCCCCATTTTTGACAGCACTTGTGGACGATCTCTTTAAATTGGATTGATTGATCGCTCTTCATCTATGTGTTGCTTTTTTTGGTGTGATATGATAGCTTAAACACATACTTTCTTGTCACGAGGAAGTTGCGGGACGTCTTTTATCTGGAGAGCGACGCAAAACACCTGGACGAATCAAGTTCTTGAGCGGTTCCAGCACTGTCCTGGAAAACGGCCCTGCAAGCGCAACTGAGGCGCCGATCCTCACCGGGATCAGTGCCTTGACAAGAATATACGCAGCGACCATGTTGGCAAAAGAGCCTGCCAAATGGCTCTGCTTGCCCAGGTCGCCAGCTGCATCGATGCTTTCTGCGTCTTGCTTCTCGAATCCGAGGAAGCCTTTCCTGCGACAGTATCGTTCAAAGCGCTCTTCTTTCAGCCTTGCCCAACCACGGAATCGTGCCATCAACGATTCGCTGTCCTTTGCCTGTTCTTCGGCATTCCCGAGCAGCCACTCGAGAACGGCAGTTCCGACACCAAGCGCGCCAAAGACATAGAACATGATCACCAATGGCACAATGGCGGTAAGCTCGTGAAGGATGAAGAAAGACGCCACCATGGTGGTTGCATCGGTCCCATTCTTCTTTGCGATGGATCTTACTTGGGCCATTGCTCGCTGCAAACGCGACGGCGAGTCCGAGCCGAATCCAGTGTGGAGCCAAGTGACGTTGTCATCCTTGTCGCCCGCCAGCCAGAATGGCTTGAGAGTGTCAGGAAGCACCAGCTTGCCCTTCTCCACGCCATGATTCTCGAGAATCGCAACGATCAGCCTTGGGATGGCCGCTGCTGTAGCATTTAGAGTGTGAGCCATCGGCCAGTGCTCTGAATCCTTTGTCGGGTTTGGAAGTGACCTTACTCGTGTCATTTTGATCGCCAACCTTTGCGCTTGAAAGTCTGTGCAATTTGACGCAGAAGATACCTCACCCCAAGAGCCACGCCCCGGCATCCACACTTCGATATCGTACTTGCGGTACGCACTCGCTCCGAGCTCTTCCGTGGGCATATCCAGCACTCGGTACGGCAGGCCAAGTCCACCGATCACCTCTTCTTGAATGCTGCGCAGCTCTTCAAGCATTGCATTGCTGCTCTTGACATCACCATCCGTAGCGACGTACATCTCGATCTTGCTGAACTGATGCACACGGTACAGTCCGCGCGTGTCGGCACCACGAGCGCCGGCTTCGGCACGGAACGCATGGCCGAGTGCGACGAGTCGGATAGGAAGCTCGGAACCCTGAATGAGCGAGTCTTCGTTGGCCGATGCTGCGGAGCTTCCCTTCAACTTGGGATTGTTGAGTATGCGTGCTGCTAGCAGACCAGCTAGCGGAATCTCTGCTGTAGCTGCCAAGCAGAGGTAATTGGCATTCTGTTCCTCGGTCGTTGCATTGTCCTTTGTTTTGGTGTTTTCGAGAAAGTATGTTTGCTTTGCTCTCTCATTCCGCGGTCGGAAACCGCAGCGGTCGGCCAAGTCGGCGCGGATGACATCGGGAGGTGATACCGGCAGGAATCCTCTGCGCACAGCGATCGACATGGCGTATTGCGACAAGGCGTGCTCGAGCAAGCTAATGCTTCCAAGCAAGTATGGCCACGAGCTGCCAGTAGCTAGCAATCCTGAAGCCATATCTACCTCTGAGTTCATTGCTGAGGCTGCTAGCGAAAGATGTTGGCGCTTTGGGTCGGCTTGTGGTCCATCAGGAAAGTGCTTGACTTGCATTACCGATTCGTTCCAAGACTCCTTCATCACATCGAATTCGGACGGGAGCATGTTGAGCGGGTCCTTGACCGAAACAAGCACTGCGTTCTCTTCCGGACCCACTGGAACGTCAGGATGACAGTGATTCGGCCATAATAGTCGAATCTTGGCGCTTCGATCACGAATGTCCTCTAATTGTCTCTGAACGGTGTCGAGCTCGCCTTTGATTTTTCTGGCACGTTGACGTAGTCCGTTGACATGCTCCTCGTCCTCGTCAACTTTCACATCCTGTCCTGTATCTACGCTTGATTCAGCCGTTGCGTCATCCGATTTCGATTTGGATTTTGTTGCATCGACCTTCTCCTTCTCCTTCTCCTTCGCCTTTCTAGCCTTCGATTTGGCTGAAAAGAACTTAGCGAATTCAAACGTCAACTTCTTCTGCTCTGCCTGCAGATTTCTCTCCTTTTCGTTCAGAGTGTAGATGGTAGATCTCGCCTCGCGTAGCCAGTTGAGATCTGCCAAATCGTATGGCATCTTGCGCAGCTGCATGTCCCTTTTTGCTTCATCGATGAAACGGTTGGTGACGCCTCGTCCGGGCGATGGCTTTCCTAGCGCTCTTCTGAGCTTTGGTGCAGGTAATGAGCTTGAGGTATCTTCGTTGTTCGACTGTTGTTTTGCTTGTGACGATGACGCCGAATTCGAACGAGGGGCGCTTTTGTTCATGCTGAGGGTAAATCTTGATGTAGAGGCATGCCGCGAGCTACTGTGGAGACGCTCCACGGCGTAACGGTAGCGCCTGGGGTAGGAGGAAGAGTGAGCAATCGCCCGCAGCACAGCGCTGCTAGGACCTTGAAAGAACATGACTTGTCCACTAATTTGGTCCTGCGATACTTGTGGTGCAACACCCCTTGATTGCTGTGATGTATTATGGATTAATGGAAAGTGATCCTGTGCTTGTCAGCTTGTCAATCTGGAAGAAACAGGGTTCACCCTTACACACAAATGCGCGAGGTGGAGGCTTCCTTTGATGTTGGCCAGCCTCTCTGGAAACCCTAATTTTTTATTTTTTTTTCCCTTTCTTTTGGCAGGCAAAGAAATTCCGATCGTAGAATACTCGTGCGGTACAATTTAGCGTGAGCAGCAGGCTTACGTTGTGCGCGAGCCGCCGCCAAAGTTGAGCTCAGCACAAGCCAAGGAGGCTCAAGTTAGTTTTGGATCTTCGTCTAGTGTCGCTGTCATAACTCTACTCGATACCTCTCTAGTTGGCCTTACAACACGTTACTCTTCTCAACTTTTTTTCAGCCCTTAAACCACTAACGACACCTAAAAACAGCATGTCGAACTTGGCAGCCCGCTTCGCCGTCCCATTGGGACTCGGTGTCATGGCCCTTCAAGCTTCGCTTTACGACGTTCCAGGAGGTTACCGTGCTGTCATGTTCGACCGATTCCAGGGTGTTAAAGAAATTGCTACAGGCGAAGGTACCCACGTTCTCGTGCCTTGGCTCCAGAAGGCCATTCTCTACGATGTCCGCATCAAGCCACGCAACATCTCCACCACCACCGGTTCCAAGGATCTGCAGATGGTCTCGCTTACACTCCGAGTGCTTTCCCGCCCCGATATCCAGCATCTCTCCAAGATTTACCAATCCCTTGGCATCGATTATGACGAACGAGTCCTTCCTTCCATCGGAAATGAAGTGCTCAAGGCTACTGTTGCCCAGTTCGATGCTGCTGAGCTCATCACTCAGCGTGAGGTTGTCTCTGCCCGTATTCGCGAGGATCTCTTGAAGCGAGCCAAGGAGTTCAACATTGTGCTCGAGGACGTGTCTATCACCCACATGACTTTCGGTCAGGACTTTACCAAGGCAGTAGAGCAGAAGCAGATCGCTCAGCAGGATGCAGAGAGGGCCAAGTTCGTTGTCGAAAAGGCCGAGCAGGAGAGACAGGCGAGCGTTATCAGGGCGGAGGGTGAAGCTGAGGCCGCTCAGACCATTTCGAGGGCATTGGAGAAGGCTGGTGATGGTTTGTTGACCATCAGAAGAATCGAGGCATCCAAGGATATTGCAAGCACACTCAGCGGTGCCAAGAACGTTACTTACCTTCCACACGGTCAGGGCATGCTGTAAGTTGTTCTTCTCTCGCTGAGCCAGGATCCGTAGCCAGTCTGAGCTCTTTTACTGACGACTCCTTTCTTTCTAACGTTTCCCCTGTTGCTTTCGATCCTGTTGTCTTTCGATGATCATCGCAAACAGTCTTAACATGCAGACTTAAAGATCAAATCACCTAGCGTCCCTTGGTCCCTTCTCACCACTTCTTTCTTGTCTCATCTTGTAGTTCTATTGTGTCGTGCAAAATCAACACCACAGCTCAACGCCAAGCCGCCGGATGCTGCTTCTCTTGCGTGTGTAGCCCAGTGCTATCAATTGACAGCAAGATTCCATTTTTCGGGTTTCGTCGGGGACTGACAAGGGAAATTATTACAGGGGGAAACGTGTCTAAACGCAAGCTCAAAGATCTAGACCTGAGCGGAAGTGTCCCACACGCCATGTGGGTGGAGTTTCTGCCGAAGTCGAAAAAGTCATGAAGAGTTAAGTATTAGCTCTCCATTCTAGCATCTACCTACCTGAATTTGGGCAGACTACTTACCTCTGCTGGTACCTGGATATTGACCAGGGCTTCGAGCACCGACTTTCCAGCCCAGAGCTCCAAGGTCTCGCATTCTTCTGGTGATATGAAGGCGCTCGTGTTTCTGTTGGCGAAGCTGTTCAACACACATTAAGTCGGATAAGAGCTTTTGTCAGTATCAAGTATTCTTGTCACCAAACTTTGTCGAGATGCAGACTCACATCATTTGTACAGCACCTGTACGGATTCTTCCCTTGTGCACTGGCTCTTGACCAGCCTCCTTGGCCAGATCAAAGGCATCGTTTGCAGCGGCAGCAAGATGATTGAGTAAGAATGTTTCCATCTCCAATGTGGCAACTCCTGGTCTTCTTTCCTTGATGACATCCATCAAGTTTGCGTTTGCGTCAACGAAGGCTGGATCAATTCTGCCCTGACTACCGTAGAAGCTATCCGCACTAGCATTGACCGTGTTTCCAACTGCTTTGGCTGACTCGCCTCCGAAGAGCTCTGGGTTCTCGGGAGGAAGTTGTGCTTTCAGAGCAGCAAGTAGAGCATCGTGTACCTCAACATCGGCGTCCAAAGGCTTGGTAATGAGATAAGGCTCGATAGCGCCGGAGCGCCTTTCGTCCGCAGTAGTGGTGTGATGGAAGTAGTCATAGTTGCGACTGATGCCGAAGCTTGCTTTGGGAACAACAATGGTACCAATACCATATTCGGGCTGCATGGATCCACACGAGCCGAGTCGCACGATGATCATGTCACCAGACACTACGGCACGACACTCGCGAACGAAAAAGTCGACCACGGAAAAGCCCATGCCAATAGCCACGATGGTGATCGGCACTCCATGGTAGGTGCCTGTGAGGGTAAGGAAGTTTCGTTGCGAATTGAACTCGAAGAGCGGCTTACCGCCATCAAAGGCTTTGGCGATGCGATGTGCTCGAACCTGGTCTCCGACGGTAATCTACAGGCGTGAAAAGGTTTACATCAGAGGGCGAAAGGTAAGCTTGCGTTTGTCCGTAGAAAGTAGTGTAGTGACAGAACGAACTTACGATGCGGTTGGCGACCCTGACGGTGCGAAGACAGAAGAAAGATGGTGGAGCGAAAAGACAGGATTGGTTGGAGCGTTTAGTGAAAGGTTTCACCGTGAGATCATGAGCATGGCCAGGATAGAAGCACTTACTGTCCAGCCTTTGTAGCGACATGGTAGGTGCGCCCTTGAGCGTCTTGCTGACCATGGCAACACAGAGTAGGAGGATGGTCAGACAACAAAATCGCCAGCTTCTTGCTTTCGTAGCCAACGTGTCACGAAGCGGTTCAACCTACAGGAAAGTTAGCATTGCTGAGAACGTCCTTCATACTTGATCTAACTAAGCTGCTTTGCGTGTATTGACAGAGCAAAGGCAGGGATGTGAGTCTGGCACTATATGTGAAAAGAAGAGGAGGGCTCAAGGATGTTCAACAAGAAAGGCTACGTTGCGGGGTTGAGCGAGCGAGATGGTGGATTCGCATCCGAAGATCCGAGGACGCGGAGAAGGCCGACCGAGACGGGCCTCGATTGACCCGATCCTAAAAATTAATTTAAGAATCGATGGTAAGATCGGGCGTCATGGCCTCCACAATCCCAAATTTATAGGTGTGAAAGCGGAATCACAGAATTGCTGCAAGATGCGTTCAACTGGTGCTGTATCGCGAAATTGAGCCAAATTTAGACATCTGAGTGTAAAGAGTGAATATTTGCACCGCTCATACAGTCACAGATATCTTCTGTATCTCAGTCACCATTCAGTGATTGGAATCAGAATCGAGAGCACATTTCAGAAGCTGAACTTGATTTGCTGCTGCTGGCAGACAGCTGAACAAGCGATGCAAATAGCCAATGTTCTAGCTCGCTTGTCTGACCCCAAGCTTCATTAGCGTCTCTACTGATCACCTTTCCGCACATCCAACCCCAGCTGTTCCTTCACAAATACCAATATCAATTCAGTCACGAGGTACTGTAGTCCCACAACCCTTCCTCCTTTCGGTTCAAGCCAAGACTTTACAACATTAAGTCAAAATGGTTGACCCGACTTCGTACGTCAAAATGTTTTTCAAGAGCGTTTTCTCCATCTTTTCCCCCTCTACCACAACAGTGTGGCAAAACAACATTGCGTACTCTATCACGCTTCATAACCCCCGTGTCCTTCTCTACCGTGGTCCCGAGACGCACGTCACCTTCTCCATCTATGCTCAAGCTTACTCTGCTGAAGCGAGGAAGCAGCTCGAGACACTCAGCTCCAGTCAGATTGCAGCTATGGTCAAGGCAACTAATGTCCAGCTTGTGCAAAAGGGCTGGATTGCCGGTGCTGTCGGATGGAATGCAGCAGGCTACATGGGTGTTGCCACCAGGAAGGGTTGGGACATCACCCCTGTGGCCAGCGCAGCGTGGAAGGATACTCAAGACGAGAGCTCATCTGGTTTGAGTGAGAGAGAGCAGGAGGATGAGGATTACGGCGAGAAGCCTCAACGTCACTCCTTCTCTAACCATGACAGCAAGCACGAGTACGAGATGCAAACACTCTCCAAGACCTCGACCCAATCCTCCTCGACCGGGACCTTGAAAGAAACACGTCACATTGCTTTGAAACGCAAGGAGAAGATCGATAAGCACATCCGTGCCCAATCTTCTTCCATCGACACCGTCGACACTTCGTCTTCTTCCACTCGCGTTCTTGGAACCTACAAGTGCAGAATCCCCGTCGAAACTGGCGATGGCTACTTCCGTCTTTGGGTAACCCTCCCTTCATCCCCCGTCTCTCGCAGCTCGATTGGTATCGGAAGCCCAACATTCAGGCTCTTCTCTTTTTCCCTCACCAGTGCCTCTCCACGTGGTGCAGCCCTGCTCCCCGTTCCCGTAATCGTTCCTGAACTTGCTCTGCGCTCCATCTCAATCGCTCTCACCACCATCGTATACGGCTTGTTCCCCGTCGCAACCATCATCGACAAACTTCTGCCCCGCTGGATGTCTCGCAGGTTTATCAATTGGGTCTACACCAGAGTGGGGGCAAAGGGTAAGACTGAACAACTCAAAGAAAGATATCAGGTGGATCAGAAGGTCGAAGCAGCAAAACAGCAAGTCAAGAAAGTTCCCTTTGCAAGTGCAGGTATCAGGACTGACTGGGATCTCGAAAGAGATGCGCACAGAGGTAAAGGTGGTTGGAGTTACTATTGGTGAAAAATATGCAAACATACATATACACATAAAAGGTCAAAGGCGTTGGGACTACGCTAGCTTAAATTTCATTCTGTATCATATTCATTCAAAACTTATTCAAACGCACGTCGAAAGCGCCCCCCCCCCCCCCCCCCCCCCATGGAAAAATAACAACTCTTTTGTCAATTCATCGTGCTGAGTTATGTGTTTGCGCAAGAGTCTTTTCAACGTTTCTAACTGATTGTGAACTAGGTGGTGCTATGAAGATGGGCTATCGAGGAAGCGTTTAGTGCGAGCAACCAGATTCCTCAACTCATTGACCTTATTCGCCTTTGGTGTCACCTCTAATACCGGTGGCGACGAAATTGCAGATTCAACCCGAACGCGCTTACTGGGTAAACCGATCTCTCTATCTCGTTGCGTAATTCTAGATTCACATTCGTTCCAAATCCTCCTCGTCTCATGCGCAATTTCGTCAACAGCCTTACTGCAAAGTGTACCCAAACTTTCCTTCGCCTCAATCCACTCGTTTTCAGACCCCGGCTTAATCCCAATCCATACTTGACTAAGTTTGCCAAGCGATAGCCTGAAGAGCTCATCCACATGCTCCCTGTTCACTCCGCGAATCACCTCTTCGAATTTCGGTGATGATCCGAGCGACGAAAGGAGTTGTGAGCGAAGCAGCAGCTTTCGATCTTGCTCTTCGCCGACGAGTGAATCAATTTGCCAAAGTGCCATGTCGACCAATTTGGATCCAGCACTCGCACTGTCGTGATGTGGAGAGGGGATGGCAAGTTTGATCGTGTCTTCCTCATTATCTTTAATAATCGTCTCGGACAGATTGAGCACCGTGCGCAGGATGTGGTTGGCAAGAGCAGTGAGGATCTGCAGCGTCTTACATGCAACGCCCTCGACTTGTGACGCGCTGCTTGAAGAAAATGAAGCAGAAGGGACTCTAGGCGGATCACCTGATAAGAGATCGAACAGTAGCCCAGACGTGCGACTCCACTGGTCATAAAGGCCATGTACCAGATGCTGGACGCTTGATCGGTGAGGAAGGCGGAGGTAAAGGTTGGGGTTGGGCGACAGGTCCGGTATGGTCAGGGAAAGGAGTGTTGCGAAAGTGTCGTCGATTGACACAGAGGCGTCGTCGAGTGAAACGACTCCAACTCGGTCGAACGTGCGGGAGACAAGCGACGAGGTTGGGATGACGGATACAGAACGCAAGGTGGCTGGGTTGTTGGTGTTCGCTTTGTTCCGATTCAGGCCAAGACTTGTGAGTATGGTCTCGGAGCGTGCTATGTTAATGCCTCTCACCAAGTCGGCGTCAGACATTTCTGCGTCCCCATCAACATCAGCAGAGCTTGCTGAAGCGACATCAGTCCCACCCCAAGCAACGACCAGTAGCCCAACAGCCAATCGACTTTCCCTAACCATCTTTGTCTGTGCAACTTCCAGCAACCTTGCCCTATCTCCTTCGTCCACCACATTGCGCTCTTTCACAGTCTTTGCTTGCGCAGCCGCCGGACTTTTCTCGAAAATCACCAACCCCACCTGGCCACCCTCATCTTGCTTCGGAAGAATCGCGTCGACTTCACTGCCAGTAATGTCTGCGATTTCCAGCCTTGACCCGTCTGCAAGATCCACTTCCAGCAAGTCCCTGCCATAATTTATATTCTTGCTGTCGGTCGGAGCGGCGGAGGAAAATCCGAACTTGATTCGCAACCAGCTGGATGCGACATGCTGATCAGGTGCTCCCGAATAGAGAACGACGAGGCGATCAAGGTCGGCTGGACGGAAGTGGAGAAGTAAATCCTCAATGTGGTCTGCGAGCCGGTGTAGAAGCGAGCCTTCTGCCCAGAGCTGATCGCGTTGTCGACGGACGCTTGTGTAGCGTTCCATCAAGGCCGCATCACCTTGGAGCGGTGTGCGTCGATCGGGGCTCGAGTCTTTGTCGAGCTTGCGCTTAAGACGTGCAGCGGATGAGTCGGCTGGAGTGTGTCCTCGTTCGCCTGTCAGAAGTGCTCGACGGATTGAAAATGCCCTACTGATCGGGCTGTACTTTTGCTCGGTGGACGGCGGAAGCTTGTTCATGCCGTAGCGACCGGGCGTGGCTTCTGCTTGGTTACGATCGAGAATGTCCCTCTCTTTGATCCTGTTGCGGATATCCTCCAAACGTTGTCTTTGCTGTTCCCGATCCCGTCTCTCATCCAGCGCCTCGTGCCATTGTTGATAAGCGCGCATAACACAGCTTCGATCGCAGAAAACGTCCGCAGCAGCAACCTGGGCAAGCTTCTCTGTTGCTTCCACCGCGACCTCATCCGCCAGCCTTTGCCAAAGCCTGTCTGCAACATGTGCCAAGACTTTGTTTCTCGATTCTGCTCTGCGGCGGGCTTCTTCCTCGTGAACCGCGCGTGCCGCAGACTTGGCTGCAGCTGAACGTACGACCTCGTCAAACAAAGTTCTGAATGCGCGGCCGACAGCATAGTTCCGAGCTGCGTTCTTGCGCAGAGCCTGAGCTCTCTCTTCGGCATCAACTTTGGCTGCTACAGCTGCTTGCACCGCTGCAAAACCGTTGTCGTTCGAATCTCGGCGCTTTGAGGTTGTGGTAGATGATGGCGCAGAGCCTTTCTCGATTTCGACAGGCTTCAGAGCGGTGACTGCAGTCGACTTGGATTCTGGTTCGGCTCGAGTGGACTCCTTGGACGCGAGCGACGAAGTGAAGAAAGAGGGAATTGAGGGCTTGCTAGACTCGGTGTCTGCTTTCTGTAAAGTACCGAATGAGAAGGGTGACGCAGCTGACGTCTTTGGCTTCGGTCCCCTCTCTTTGCTTCCATCGATGCTCTGTGCGCCAAAGGGACTCTTGGCAGCCGGTTGACCGAACGAGAAGCTCGGCAGCGAAGACGATCTGTCCTGCAAATCTGGTGATTGAGGAGTTGACGCTGTAATTTTGCTCCGCAGGAACGCATGCGACACACTTGACTCTTGCTTCGCTTGCGCCGTATCCTTTCCAACTGCTCCAAAACTTGGCATGCTGGGTTTCGCGGTGGAATCGTCGTTATGATCGCTGCCTCTGATGCGGGTGAACCTTCCAAAGGCCGTCGCAGGTATCGACGTGCGAGTGCCAGAAGATGCAGGAGCACTGTAAGACGGTGTGAACGGACTTGCTGCTGCAGTCAGCTTTGAAGGCGATGCCGATCCAAAAGCAGAAGGTGAGCTTTCTTTTTGCTGCGATTGTTGCTGATCGAACGCTGATGAGGCAGACGAGTCGAATGCTGATGGAGGACCTTGTTGTTGTTTGAGACCGAATGTTGGTGGTGCATTTGAAGGCTTGCTAGCTGCTGGTGGCGCTTGCGGTCTCGCCTGTGAGGTTGGAACGATAGCGCTAGCAGAAGCACGACCATCCACGACATCAGCACTGCTCCACGAGCCGCGCTTGGCCTCAACAATCGTCGAGCTAAACGGAGTCGCCAGCGGCTTGTCTTCATTGATGGCTGCGGTTCGATGGATCTTGACGCCGATAACTGTTTCCGCCTCATACTCGAGCTCGAGCCCCAAGTGCTTTACCATAGCCAGTACCTGTTCAGCCGAGTCCATGCCAAGCAAGTGCTGCACTCTCTCGATTGGCAGGGCTCGGTGCTGCGCCATGTACGCTTTAGACAAAGCTTTGACGGCACCGATGCGTATGGAGCTGAACGAGTTCTCGGCGAGACAAGCCATAAGGTAGTTGACATTTGGTTTACGCAGCTCGGCAAAGAACTTGGAAAAGAAGTTGAGCGTTGCTTCTGTGTTTCGCGGCTGTCCACGCTTTTCGAGATTGTTGGAACGCTGTGCTAGTTGGCGCAAGTTGAGTGCGGTTTGGACCAAGGGAGAGCGAAATACATTGCCGGGAAGCAACTCTGCCTCTCGCAGCGTTTCAGGATCTCGGAGGTGAAGCAGAAGGTTGTATGCGCGGAATTCGGCCTCGTTGGGAGAAGGCTGACCGGTACTGGCAGCGCCGCTTGAAGAGGACTTGCGGCGATTGTCATCGTAGAACTCGATGAGGCTGCGCATGGTCTTGCGCAGTTGCTCGAGCTCCTGTTGTTCACTCCATCCTTCCGCACCAGGTCCACCTCGCCAATGGAGACAAAGGATATGATATCGTGCGATACGCTCGTGACACTCGATTGCAATCGGTCCGCCTTCGCTCTGGACGATAAAGTCTTGACGCACAGCACGCGTGCGATTCCAGAGGAAGCCTTGGACGGCTGTGAACCTCGGATCGTTCGGATCGGAAGGTAAAAGGTCATGAAAGAGATAGTCCAGAGTGCGCTTCAGCACAGGAGGAGGACGCACATCCTCTGGCAAGGGCAGTTCGCGGCCAGCGGCAGGTCGGCGGTAGATCTTGACCGCAATGCGTGGATCCACTCGATCGGTTCCGGGATAAAGTTCCAAAGGATCAAGCTCCTTCTGGAATTCACGCTCCTCGCGCTCGAATTCGGGACACATGTCTTGACAAGTGCCAACAAGTTTGACCGCCAAAGCGAGATCTGTTGGCTTGTCGGGATCTGGAAGGATGCCTGACTTGATGTAAGCATTTCGAAGTGCTTCTCTGCCGCCTTTCATCTCGAGGAAGCGATTGCCAACCTTAGGAGCGTCCTCGAAGCGCTTCTTGCGTAGTTCATCCTCATCCTCGGTGCCTGCACTTCCTCCTGCTCTAAAAGGCGAGCCAGAGCCATCACCTGGTGTTGATGTGCCTGTGCGGTCTTTTCTGAGGAAGTTGGAGAAGGAGCTTGTGGGGGCAGCAGGTGCAGATGAGACAGCAGCAGGAGCGAGTGTATGAGTCACTGGAGTAGATGATGTCGCAGAAGCAGCGCTTGTCGGTGGTTGAGCTGCTGAAAAGGGAGAGCCAAACGTCGAGATGGTCGTTGAACCCCCACCGAAAGCGGAGGAGGGAGCGGCTGGCACACCTCCAAAGGCGGATGACTGCGGTTTTGATCCAAAGGTGGGAACGGAGTCTGATGCCTGAGCGCTTCCGAAAGCTGTGGCAGATGGCTTGTCGCTACTGGCAGTCGAGCCAAGTGTGGACGTATTGTGTCCAAAGCTGGTTGTTGTCTTTGTGGATGGGAAAGATGAGCTTGGCTGGTTGAAGAGAGTTGTTGGCGAGCTACTGGTCTGTGATGAAGCGGAAGTGTTGAGCTGGGCAGACGAGAAGGACGAGCCTGGCTGCTTGAAGGCAGAACCAGAAGGTACAACAGACCCATTGCTCTGCAGGGGAGGCTGCACACCAAACACTGAAGACGCAGCCGACATTTGATTGTTGTAAGGATTGAAAGAGGCCAAGGCTGAAGGTGCCGGTGCAGCTTGCTGTAGTGCATTGAATGTGGTCGACTTGTTGGCGAAGGGCTGCGGTCGTGGTCGTGGCGTATGCAT
Organism: Melanopsichium pennsylvanicum; assembly: GCA_900208305.1. Classification (NCBI taxonomy): domain Eukaryota; kingdom Fungi; phylum Basidiomycota; class Ustilaginomycetes; order Ustilaginales; genus Melanopsichium; species Melanopsichium pennsylvanicum. Next base: position 327,427 of record OAPG01000012.1, read on the forward strand.
CAGGCTGTCTGGATTCGCTGCGTCCATTCTACTTGCGCTACCGTCGTCCATCGAAGCGGCCTGTTGATTCGTGTTGCTGTGCGAAGCCAAAGGCCTGTTTGGGCGGATCATACCTCCGCCCCTTCCACCACCACGAAATGCTCCTGAGTTTGGAGGTCTGCCTTCAGTCGATCGAGAAGTAAACGGTCTTGGACGGTTGCCAAATGTCGACTGCTGCTGCTGCTGCTGCTGCTGCGATTGAAACTGCTGGCCAGAAGGAGGACGAGATCTGTTGAAGCTAGTTTGTGGTGGCCTTGATTGCTGTCCGCCATTGAACGAGCGTGGGCCGCTAAATCCAGACTGTGGAGGCTGCGGCCGTGGTCGACCGTTCAAGGGGCGCGGGTTGCCGAAACTGGGTTGCTGGTGTATATTGTTGTTGGACGGAAAGGCCGTTGATGAAGAATACTGAGACGGTGGTCGAGAAAACGTGTTTGGTGGTGTACTGCTTGTCGATGCGAACGGTGTCTGCGTTCGTGCGAACGCACCAATTGCAGTTGAGCTTGTAGTAGCGCCTGAACAAAAGCCAGAGCTAGAGCCGAAGCCAGAGCCAGTGCCAGTGCCTTGCTGCATGTCTAGCTGTGAAAAGGCTTTGGCCGCGACGATACAGTGAGTATGACAATACCGTGCCAATTACTTTCGTAGCATGTCTTTGTTGATGTGAAATGGGCGTGAGTTTTGGTGCGGTGATGGGCCAGATGATGTTGAGCCAAGTCAAGTCTGCCAATGCTTAGAGTAAGCGAAGTTGCTATCGCTTGAGGGTAAAGAGCGGTGCAATCAAGAGGCAAAGAAAGCTTGACCGAGATGTGTCAATGATGATGTTGCCCAGTGCGGTCCCTTTGGAGCGATGTCAAGACAGGTATACTTGAACCTTGCCTCTCCACACGCATTTCGTGTTTGACAAGGTCAACGCCGATATCCGAATTTTTACAGATACTATATCAGACTATGCCAGCTTTGCTTTCCTTGCACCTTAAATTCATCTGTCTCAAAGTGCAACGTGTGTTTGAACACTCTGCCTCAACAACCGTGACCATTCGAGAATCCAACACTACCAACACAAAGCTCATATGCAAACTCGAAAGATGCGTCATCTTGAATACTTGCTGCAAAAAAACGGTTCAAGACACGATCAGATCCCGGATGCTCATCAGAAGCGCTGCAGCCCCTATACGGAACTCCTGATTTCAGCCGCACAGTCACATAAGCGCCAAAACACCGGCTAAAATGCCCGAGGTGCAACTGCAACAGGCCCAAAAAAAGGTCAGTAAAACGGAGAATTGGTATTGGCGTTAGATCAAGCTGGAGAGGAGCAGCTAGATTGCGTTGGGGATGTAGGCGTGAAAGAGAAAAGTTGACACGTCGGAAATCAGTATGAACAAAGGGCATGACTGGGATCGTGAGACGAGGATGATGAAGTTTTGATGTTAAGCGGACCGAAAAAAGCATCCGATCCATCGTGAGCGAATCCTGAGCAGAGTCGTATGACTACACCGTGGTCGACTGTGTAAGATACCTCACACGGTCGATAATTCGAATTCGGCTCTTCCGGCACGAGAAAACCTGAGGGAGACACGTGCCAAGGGAGACGGCTATGGCTTGGACACCATAATTTAGTGGGTCTCAGCAGGGGCGGCAGGGGCAGCAGGAGTGCTGGCGTTGGCCTGGTGGACAGTCTTTTGGGTGGTCAAGAAGGCGGGGCGGATGACCTTGCTGTAGACCATCTTGGCGCCCTGGGTCTGGGGCAACATGAGCCAGACGATGGCAAGGGTCTTGATGGTGTAGTACCAGGGAACGTAGTAGAGAACGATAGGCGAAAAGGTCTCGAGGAACGTGAACATGCCGAAAACGACCCAGTATGTGAGCCACTGGACGTCATCCTGAGGCTGAGGGCTCTCAAGGGCCTTGAGGGAGAAGTAGGCAGGGATGAAAAAGCCGAGAAGGTTGGTCAAGAAGCCGGCGGCACTGTTGGAAATCAGGCGGAAAGGGTCACACATGAACATGGGTCCGAGAGTCAGTTCAGCTGTCCGTGGAGGCGAAGATGTAATTGGGGAGTATGAAGCCCGAAGGGAGGAGTGCCGTGAAGCTTGGACGTATCTTGTACTTACATGTTGAAGAAGACGAACTGTTGCGGCGAGGAGAAGAGCGGCGCAACAAGAAGATGTAAGCAGCATCAGAGGGTGGGAGTTAGCAAACTGCAGCCGCACTGCTTTGATCCGATTCTCCGGTCCCTGCACAGCTGGTTTTTTGAAGAGCTCCTAAAAGGAGCACGATTGCATCTCCACTGCCAGAACAGGTAGCACCGTGTTGTGATTATTTCCATGAAATTATTCTGTCTTTGATTCAGCTGCTCGCATTGGCTGTGCCGCAAAACCAGTGCAACGAAAGTCCAATTTTCAAGCTGCTTCGAACGAGTCAGATCGCCTTACTTACGAGGGTGAAGATACCGAAAGCGCCGAGGGCAGCGTAAGCCTTGGGGATGGGGACGGTCTGCTCGAACTTCTGGAGTGCAGGGTACCTGGAGAGCTGTGAGTTGTAGAGCATGGTCGGACGGGAGACGTGGATTGATACAATACCAATTTGGTTCGTCAGTTTGCCATTTGTAGATCTGGTTCATGTTCGAATCCGAGGGTACGGAATGAGAAACTCACCTCCTTGTCGATCTATTATGCGCAGAGATTCGCGATGTTCACAACACGGCAACAGAGGTCGAGAGTGCATTTTTGAGGTGGTAAGAAGAGTCAATGAAGTCGTAATTGTGGTACGTTTACAATTGTGCGGTGATAGAGTGTAAGTTGAATGCGATGAGAAGAGAAGAGAAGAGAAGAGAAGAGAAGAGAAGAGAAGAGAAGAGAAGAGAAGAGAAGAGAAGAGGACAAAGCACTTGATTAACATTCTGAACAACGATTTGCACGGAGCAGCGTCTTGTCATGAATCAAGCGAGTGCTTGATTTGCAAGTTTGCGAGGTGCACAAAGCTATTAAAATTTAGAAGGATAAACACGAACCTGAGCGATAAAGTAATCGACCTTCTGCTGGAATTGTTGAGCTTGAGCTGCCATTTTGGATAATTCGATAGAGCAATGTACTCGAGGATAGTTGAATGGATCAAGTGGTGGCAGATAGATAAGTAAGTATGTACGACGGTGAAGTCGAAAGGTGTTGGTGAATGAGCGGGAAAGATGTGGAAGTGGAGATAGAGAGAAGAGGCCGGAGCGTGCGTGCGTATGATGCGATGAAGCTGGCCAATGTCCCAAGGTTTCAGACACAAAGCAGAGTCAGAGCTGCTGTAAATACTGTAGGCAGGCGGGCAGGCGGACGAGGACACACAGTGTGTGATTCTCAAAAAAAAAAGTCAAGGTGAGCTGAGGCAGTGGGCCAGAATCGGTCGCATGCGAAAATCGGAGGGCGGATCCAACATACTGACTGTACGCACAATCCACCTTTCCGCCTATCAAATCACACTCTTCCGCCTTACAGTTACTACTCTAGTTTGCTACTCGCTCGAACGATGGATCCCATGCTTTGACCGCTCGTCTACACAGAACCAGACTCTTGACAAAATATGAAATTGAGCGACACAATCAAACAGCTATGAGTGCCTTGCTAGGTACACTCAGGTTGAAGGTGCTAGATGAACGGTGAGCAGTGAGCAAACAGCAGTCAGTAGTCAGCAGTCAGCGCTACGCTCTCCTTTTCCTGCGATGCTCTGACGTTGCAAGCTTGACGATCGGCTTTCAACACCCTATTTTGAAGAGGAAATAAAAAAAAAAAAAAAAAAAAAAAAAAAAGAGGTTCAAGCTGGCGTGTGTGTGTTGGTTTTGGTTCAATTGACGCGTTGCCGTGGCTTTTCTAACGTCATGTTGCTCGCTTTTTCTTGCTTTCTTCTTGATTTCTTTAGCTGCTGCTGTTCTTTGGCGTCACTGCGGAATTGGTATTCGCTGCTCTTTTCTATTAGCTTGCATTACAATTCGTAATTCATGACCGTTTTTCAATTTCAAACGTCGAACTCAAGGCCACTGCCACACGACGTAGCCTGTAATACAGGGTAATTCCACCCTCGCTTGGAGCGGACGGGCCATATGATGCGAACCTTGCAACACGGAAGGCGTCAAACTTGCACAGCCTAATAGCCCCAGGCCCTACGTGCCGCCGAGCTCGGTGTGAATAGTTCCCAAACGCTTGACACCCTGACATCACCTGCATCTTGAAAGTACAGTTTACAGTGTAGCTTTTAGCTGGCAACTTGGTGTAGGCTCGGAAAAGCCCTTGGAGCCCTGCTTGAGCTTCGCGATCACGCTATCAGTTTCCAGTTACAATCCTCGCATTCACGAACAGCAACGATTCCGCAGCAGGAGTGCTGGCTCCTTGTGATCATAGCAATTCATCCGTCCATCATCTCTTGTGACACCATCATCTCTTGTGACACCATCACAATCTCCTACCAATTGAAACACAAGCTTGAAACCCGCACATCATGACCAACTCGCCGCTCTCCATCTTTGTCATTGGCGGTCACGGCAAAGTGGCATTGCACTTTACACGTCTCGCCGCTTCCCGCGGTCACAAGATCTATTCCATGATTCGCCAGCCAGAGCATGCTTCGGACCTTCCGACTGGCCCTTCTCTTGACTCGGTTCAGCCAGTGATTGCTTCTCTCGAAAAATCGTCCGTGTCCGATATCGCTTCTCTCTTGACGAAGTATACGCCCAATGTGATTCTATTCAGTGCAGGTGCAGGTGGCAAGGGCGGTGTGGAACGGACCAAGGCGGTAGATGAGCATGGAGCAATCAAGGTGTTTGATGCCATTGAGCAGAGTGGCATTGCCAAGAACGAAGGTTTTAGGAGATTTCTGTTGGTCTCAGCCATCGATGTACGGGATAAGAACAAGCCTCCGCCCAGCTGGTATGAGAAGCCAGAGTGAGTCTCGTCGGCAGACCTTCCTATTTGTTGAATTCACTGAACCAAGATTCATTTGTTCATCTTGACCCTGCGCCTATTTGCAACAAATGGCAGCCTCGAGCGTTCGGAGAAGACTCGAAGCGCCATTGGAGCCTATATGGATGTGAGTGCACTTTGATCGCCTCTGAATACCATTGCTTTCGGCTGGGCCTCTCACGTTCACCAACTTCTGATGTATTCTGCTCGCCTGAACTTTCCGTTCTCCTTGAATCTGCAGGCAAAATGTAAGTACTGTGGCGATGGCTTCGAGTCGCTGTCGACCATCGCCTGGACGCCTCTTCTGAACAAGTGTGAATCATTTCTCCCGAACGCTTTCATTCTACAGATGCTGCCGACAAGAACCTCTCACAACGCTCAGCTTTTCCGTGGTTTGTACTCCGACCAGGAGGACTCCTGGACGAGCCAGGCACCGGCAAGGTTGCGCTTGGCATCCACCAGAGTCTGGTCCACTCTGTAAGTGACTCACAGTCCACTCGGAGATTAACCCTACTCGACTCTTCCCACACCATCATTGGCCCTGCGTGGATTCCGAACTTCAGCTGACCGTTGCACGCTTTGATTTTGTCTCGAGCAGATCCCTCGCGAAGATGTAGCAGCCACGCTGTTGGAAATTGCGCAGCTTTCAAAGGGCCAAGCCGATGGATTGATGCTGGATCTGCTCGCAGGGGAGAAAGATATTCCCACATCCGTAAGCGAAGCTGCGAAGCGTGGCCACACTGACTTCAACGGTTGATAAGCAACTTGCAATGTTGACCAAGCATCTTTTGAAGCGACGCAAAGTCGTCAAGGCATTGATAGATAAACCCACAACGCAAATAGTAGCTCACGCAGGGAGCGAGATTCACATGGTGCAAGAACCAAGTCGAGCTGGTGGATCTGAGACACGCAGAAATGAAGCAGCGAAATTGAGTTGGTGCCCAAGACGAGTTCAATCCGAAACGAGAGTCAACCCCACCTTGCGGATGCTCTAGTCCACAGTCCGCGGGCTAGTGTGGATTTTGGGCCTCCGAGCGTCTCACGATCCTTCATGCTAGATTTGCCACCACTTAGTGAACATGCCGTGAGCCACAGCCCACCTTTAAGCCGCTCATGGCTTCTTTTGGTCTCTTTGCTTTAGACAGGCTTTGAGTAGTGTTAACTGTCGCTTTGATGGAGCGTAAGGAAGTGCAGTGCCCCAACTTGGAGGTGCAAAGCCACCATCACCTGGAGAAACGCAGTCCCACCATTCAAAAAAGGGGAGTGCCTTCAGAGCACCTGGTTCTGAACTGCTCACAATGACCCGCAATGTGTGCCATGGCCTCGCACTGCTTCAAACTGTTCTGCTTATGCGTTGCTCAAGTACAAAGAAGGCACAGGCCGAGTGCGTTGTCTGGATCAAGAGCCCAGATCTGCTTCTCCTCTTCTCCACCTCTCCTCTCCTCCTCCTCTTCTCCTCTCCTCCTCTCCTCCTCTCCTCCCCTCCTGCCGCCCTGCCACCCTTCCTTTAAGCTCTGGTCCTCTTCCCCTTCTCCATCCTCACATGCACACCTTCCGTCTCGCCATCAACATCTGTACAAAGTAGAGGCAACCACACGGACTCGCTTCCCTTCCCCCTTCAACATGCTCACCCTCAACTACCTTTTTTGCTGCTTCGTCGCACTCAGTTTCTTCACCAAGAGCGGTCATGCAGCACCGATCTTTGAAGACAGCACTGAAGTAAGCCACATCGAAGCACTCGACCCACGATGCCAAAAGGCTAAGGAAGGTCAGAGCCAAGATATTCTCAAGCACTGTCCTAAGGGAACCGTTTTTGTCAGTCACAAACATCCTCAGGCCAATTTTTGGAGTATCAGCTCTGCTCTTGAGTCTCTGTGAGTAGAGTGAACAGGTTTTTGGGACTCGTATCCGTCCCTTTCCGATGAGCAGGTCAAAAATCAAACCCCTCAGTGTGCTCAGAGAAGGCACTGCATCGGATGCCATGAGCGATAAGACGCATAGCGATGATCCCTTGACACGCACGTTGCGCCGTAACTTTTTACTGACATTCCGATCCCTGCTATCTCATACCCTTTGCGCACCGCCTGTAGCCCTGATAATGGCAAGCCGAGAACCATTCTGATTGATGCCGGTAATTACCACGAGAAAGTTGTGGTCACGCGCCGCTCTCCCATCGTATTTGCCGTAAGCTCACTACCTGCTTTTGCCCTGCACTTTTTTTGTTCTCTCTGATCACTGAACACTTTCCTCATCTTGCTTGTTCCACTTTCACTCTCTGATTTTGAACGACAGGGTGTGACTTCCAATTTTCGAAAGCACAATGTCGAAAAGTCGTACAGCAATCGTGTACATATTTGGCAGTCTACGTATGTCAACCAAAGCGATCCGTACAATAAGCTGAACAATTGCGATGCGGTCGTGCTTTCAGTCGGCAATGGTTCCTATCCTGGCTCGACCGATTTCAAAGCGTATAATATCGATTTTACCCAACGTCAAATCCAGAATGGAGTTGAAATTACTGATCATCAATTGGGTCCTGCCGCTGCACTTTGCGTTCTAAGGTCAAACGCTTCTTTTTACGGATGCTCTTTCAACTCGTACCAAGATACGATCTACGTTAGCCCCGACTCTAAAGCCATGTTCTTCAAGTCAATTGTGCGAGGGACGACGGACCAATTGTATGGCATGGGTCAAGCATGGTTCGAAAAGGTTCGATTGTTGTCGCGCGGTTGTAAGGGTGGTATCACCGCTTGGCGTGGCGATCCACAAAATACAAGGATTGGAGTTTACATTAGCAATTCTGAAATTGCCCGATCCGACGACGCACCTTCAACTAAAAATCTTACGGGTAAATGTCATCTCGGGAGACCATGGAACATATATAGCCATGCGACCTACCTCAACACTAAAATGTCGGATATCGTCAACGCTACAGGATTCAAGGTTTGGTCCAAGAACGCCAGCCAATTCGATCCCAAGCTGACAAAATTTGAAGAATACAACAGTTACGGACCCGGCGGTAATTTGCAAGGAAGAGATCTGCTACTAGATAACATCCTGACAGACGACGAGGCAAACAAGATAACTTGGAGGAATGTCTTTGGTAGTACGCCTTGGCTAGATGAGAAAACCCTGAAAAGCTGATAACACACACAGTTCGGGCTGCATTCCTTCTGCTCCCGCCTCTCCGTGGTCCCCGAAGCTTGTTCGGCGTGCTTTGAAGCTTTCACCAAGAGTGCCACATGAACCCTCCATGTCATTTGCGCTTGTCATCACTTCGTCACGTTCACGTTCAACTTGATTTTAATATGACTCACACATTACGACGTCGTGACTGTTCGTTCGTAACTATTTCCGCGATGATCTGATCTACAGCCTCTACCAAACGAACCCCATATTACGACAATGCTGAAGCAGACAGAATTTGTCCATCAACGCCTCTTGCCCAAAACCTTGACCGCACTCGCCTTGATCACGTTGGCGGCCTTCTCCATCTCCTTCTTTGTAAAGGCTGCACTCACCGCAACCCTGATGTTGGGTCTCGACTCTGGTCCTGTCTCAAGCACACCAGGGTTGATACTGGGCAATCTCTTCATCCTACTGATGAAAATGCCATGCTCGAGCGCATCATCCACAATGGCTTGCAACAACCTCATCTGTTCAGCCACCGAAAGGTCGTGCTCACTTGGACCTGCTGCCGCGATTCTCTTGCCATCATTACTGTTGGCAAGAGTGAGAGAAACGTCGCCGACCGAAAGACTGTTTTTGCCCTTTTCAAATTTGTCTGCGGGAGTGTCTGGATGGCGGTCGGTCTTGCTGCGGATCTGGATGTGGACGAGGGCTGAGCGTGGGTCAGAAGAGATGCGAAGGCATTCGACGTGATCCAGGTTCGAGCGCAGCGCTTTGACGTTTTCGTGAAGGGTGACGAGGATCGAAGGTTGCGAAACCATGTAGGAGATAGCGGTACTCGCAGCTACAGCGAGCAAAGCGGGAAGAGCCGCGGAAAAGACAAAAGAGGTGCCATTGATACGTTGATGGAACACAACTTCGTCCGAGCCGGCACAAAAGCCGCCTGCGGAACCCAAAGTGTTGGCCATGCTACCAACCAAAATTTCGATCTCGGACGCAGGAACATTGTACAATTCGGACATGCCACGACCAGTCGCACCCACCGTGCCGAAACTGATACTCTCGTCGAGGATCAATCGGAACTTATACTTTTTCTTCAATTCCTGAATCTTAGGTAGATCGCTAAGCGCACCATCTGCTTCAAAGATCCCCTCGGTGACAATGAAACGGCGTGTGAGAGGACCATTGCGACGCTTGGTGTCGCGTTTGACCTGCTCGAGCGTGGCTTGAAGCGAATCCATGTCGTTGTGGTCGTACCAGTAGACGGTTGAACGCGAGATCTGAATACCTTTTTGAATGGCATAGTTGACACCGCGATCGGCGACGATGATATCTCCACGTTTAGAAAAGGCAGGGATGACAGAAGAGGCTGTGCTGAAACCTTGACTGTAGATGATGCAATTCTGGGTGCCTAAGAACCTGGCGATATCTGCTTCGAGCTGCATGTGCACGTCGATGGTACCGTAGAAGCCGGGAGGCGAACAAGAACCGACACCGTAATTTCGAAGCGTCTCGATGGCTTTCTCCTTGACTGCTTCATGACCGGCGAGGTTGGTAAAGTTGTAGCTAGCCAGGTTCATGACTTGAGTGGGCTTGCCAGAGTTGTGGGAGGCGAGGCTGATTTTGGGCTTGCTACTTGCTCCACCGACGATGGTTGGGATGGAGGCGAGTTCACGAGATTCTGCGGGGGTGAGAGGAGCACAGAGGGGCTCTGGTTTGAATTCGGCCACGAGGTCGTCGATCTCTTTGCCAGAGAGGTTGACAAAATTTTTGCCAGAAGCGCCACCACGAGTTCTGCTTTGAAGTACGGTACGGAGGGCAAAGAGGACGAGGAAGAGCTCGAGAAGCGAGCGGATTGGGTCATTTTGGTAACTGCTAGCGACGTAGCGGGCAATGATGGCACTTCCAGGGATTCTTTTGAAGTTTTCCGAGGCGAGCGTGGCAACAAAATGCAAGTACTCTGTGAACGCCGAGTGTTGCTCTGTTGAGGCAGCTCCTACGCCCATGTTGAAGACCAATCGAGTCGAAGAGAAGGAGGAGCAGGAGAGGGTGGTTGCCTTTTCAAAGAGACGAGATATGTGTCAGGAAGATGGAGTGCGTTTCTAATATAAAGTAATAGGTTGAAAGGATGCAGGATATCGTTTTGCACCCTGAAGGTACTATAGGCAGGAGTGCGACCGATATACGAGTCGATGGGTGGTGGTACGAGGCGAAAGAATCGAGGTTCACAGATGAACCTTGAGCTTGGGCGAAATTCGGCTCGGCTCATCAAAGCATACCTATTTCCGAACACACACTTGTAAGAGGTACTGTAAAGTAATTTAGTGTACAGTAATTTTAGTGTACAGTAATTTTAGTGTACAGTAATTTTAGTGTACATTAAATCACTGTAGATTACAGTACACCCCTTCTGACTGCAATTTTGACGCAGGGCGTGGATCTCTGTGTCATTCGGTTCAATAAAAGGTTGTCAAAAAACAAAGAAAGTGTGTTGTAAGAGAGTGTGTGACACTAATTGAGCCTCGAATTTGACGCGTTTCTCCCTTTATTGCTTACGCTTTTTTGTCCAAACTCGAGAGAGCGAGAGCGATGGCTGCCGTTGCTCTACCGGAATTCGGATTTTGATATCCAACATCGATTCGTTTTTTTTTTTCACACATGAATGTGGTAGTATTTTACGCTCTGACACGTTTCACAAATTTTTTAATTAGAAGCGCATACAGACAGATGCAGGCTCGTCACAACTTCATTCGGCCGGTGATCGATGGGTATGGCAAAAGCAAGCACGGATGGATGGATGTTTCTTTCGCCCGACTCATCACCATCCTCTCATACCTTCTCCACTACGAATTGCACGCTGCAACTCAACTCCTTCCAGCTGCACTCGCCCTCATACTCTAGAGCTAGCTCCTCTGTAAGCTCTGCATTTACAAATCCCAACCTGGTTGTGCAGCTCTATCATCACAAGACCGGACCACACCACTGTGCCGAGTCGAACCGCATTTTTGGCAAAGCGAGCACCCATCAATCATCCCATCCGTTTGGGGTCTTGGAAGCCTTCATTTCTATCGGACGGTAACCCCGGACTATTTCTCTTCATCATCACTCGCCTCAGTGCACTGTTCGACTTCTTCGCTGCAGCATTGCCTCTTTGCTGTTTGCAGCTCGTCAACTCCACCATCCTCCGTCCGTTGACGGCGCCAACAGGTGCTCCTTGCATTTGCACCTCACGGTCATCTAGCAGCTAGACACACTTTATTCGGTTCGTCTCAATTCACCGGTCCCACCGTTTGCTCTTCTGACGCGTACACTCCGCCAACATGTCGGATCACCAAAATCCAGACCAGCCTCTTCAGGAGCTGGCCACTGCCGCTCAGCTTGACGAAGAGCTCGAACAGCAGCAGCAAAAGGAGCTCGAACAGCGTCAAAAACTGCTCCAGCAACAACACGCCGAACTCGAAGCACGCCGCCAAGCTGAGGAACTCGTAGCTCAAGCACAAACCCAAGCCTCGACCTCGGCACCATCCACAACGGCAATTATGCAGCCCGTCCAGCCCGTCTTCCCACAAGCATCGGCTGCTTCTACCTCTGGACAGCTTTCGGCAAGCTCTCTAGGCGACGTGGACGCCGTCATCGCTGCCGCCGTCAACGCGTCCAAGCAGCATGCCGAACAAGAACGTCTCCACGAAGAGCAGCAACTCGCCGCTCACGCGCAGCAACAACCACCAGTTCCCTCCGAAAATGGACAGCATGCTGCTGCCAACGAAATGGATGTCGTCCCTACTACCCCACCTCATCAGAATCAGCAGGAACAAGTAGAAACCGCCGGCGGTGCTCAAGTCAGCCCATCCGCTCAGCCTCGTATACAGCCCCAATCCAGCATCGATCCCTCCGCAGCCGCTGCTAATGCCAACAACGCCAAAGCTCAACACGATACTGACGCAGGCGATGTGTCTATGCGATCCGCCGACGACCCTGACGCATCCATGATGTCCGAAAGTGCCTCTCCTGTCAAGCAAGACACCGCCGACGAATCTCTAAGTATGACCGCAACTCCCAAGCCCAAGAAAGAGCGTGCCAAACCCAAACCACGCTCCAAGTCGGCCACCAAAATCACGCGTTTCCGAAAAATCACCAGCTGCCTCCAATGCAGAGACAAGAAGCAAAAGTGCGATCGTGTCAAACCCGTCTGCGGCAACTGTCGCGAGAACCCTACCGATGACCCTTGCCACTACGTTGATGATCGCAAACGTCCAGGATCAGATGATGAGGACACCGCTGCCGATTCGTCAATATGCTCGCCTCTGGTGGTGCGCAAACGAAAGGAGCCCGAAGATTCTTTCACTACCACTGGAAGTCGTGTATTCAAGCGCGCCGACTTCCCGCGTGGCAATGATCGTCGGCAAGCGCTCATGGTGCAGACGCGCCGTGACATGGTCGAAAAACTCGAACAGGTCGGCAGGGACCGCTCGCGCGACTTCACCACCAGAGTCAACGCCGCACGCGCTGCCGCTATCGCCGACGTGCTCTTTGAGAGCGCCATCACACTCCCAACAGCAGATGAGATCTCGGCGCTCCTTTACACCTACAAAACTCAGGTAGAGCCCTTTGTCAATGTCGTGGTGATAGATATCAACATTGCGCGTATTCAGAGCTTCCTCCGATGGTGGCATTCCAAGCCCACCACAATGCCTGTCGACCCTCCTCTGGTCCCCCTACTGCTCGTCATCCTCGCACTTACGCTCCAGGTCAGGAGGAACTCGCCCGAGTTTGAAGGTCACAATCTGCGCAACTTTTTGCCCATCCCCGGTGTTGATTGCTCGGATGAACGCACCTTGCTCAGCGTTGCTGGACATTGTATCGACGCGCTCCAGATCGCCTGCCCTTCGGCATGGTCGAGCGCCTTTCAGGCACCGATTGACCTCACGAAAGCATCCTTGCTACGTGGTATCTGGCATCTGAACGAGCTCAACCTACAATTTGCTGGGACCTGCTTTGCACTTACCACCCGTCTTGCTCATGCTGCCGGTCTGCATCGTGATCCTGAGCACTGGTCCGGAATCCGCACCGAAGAAGCTCAGGCACGCAGAAATCTCTGGTGGAACATTGTCTTTTTCGAAGTGGCTCACGCCCATCGCATCGGCCAACCTCCCTGCCTGACGCACGAAGGCTTCGATACTCAATACCCCGACGACTACGGCGCGCTCTGTGCCATGTACGAACGTGCTGGACTTGCTGATCCCGACCCCAGCCGCATCATTCTGCCTCCAGGAGCCACTGCGTTGGTGCCGCGCACGCCAAGCCAAATCAACTTTGACTACCACTGGGCGCGCTTCCGCATCTACCACATCTTTCTGCGCCAATCGCAGCAACTCTTCCGCTTCGGCATCTCGTCGCCACCCGATCCGAACCTCAACGACGAGTACGCAAAGTGGCGCGAGAATCTTCCCGAGAAACTCAAGCTTCACTTTGAACGCCGTGCCAAAGGCTCGGTTCGTCCTAGCTCCGAGCTACTCGATCAGGTTGCCTCCCATTCGTTTGAAAATCGCATTTACGATCCCGAGATGACCGAAGAGTTTCAAGACTACCAACAGGGGTACAACCTCGAATTCATGTATCACCAGTGCATGATCACCCTGCACCGTCCTTACATTGATGAACAGGGAGCATGGAGGCCCCCCGAGAGCGTGCAGAAGTCGCTCGAAGTGTGCTTACAGTCCGCAGGGGCATTGATCAGCACGGCGGACGATGTGCTGGCGTGCATGCCGGCCAACTGCATGTACAACCAGTGCGCGTACTTTGCGTTCAACGCAGGATTGATCCTGGCTATCCACTGCAAGTTGGACCCAAGCTCGCAGCTGCATAGACCGCAGATCCAGAAGGCGCTCGACTTGTTGGATACGCTTTCGGGAATGGCCCGATTGACAAATGTGGCGGAACAGGCCGGACGATATAGCTCGACGCTGAAGCAAATGTTGCACGGGATCGGGGGTGACATTGCTGGCCTTGCTGCCACTAAGCCGTTATCTTCAACTGCGGCCGCGAGTGGTGCTGAGCGTCAGGACGGGGAAGCCAATGGTGAAGCTGCTCCAGCCGCTGCTGCCGGTGAAGACAAGGGTGAGAGCTCACAAGGTGCCATTCTGGGAGCACTTGATCCGTCGCTTGGTGGAGAAGAAGACAAGCACGACGCTGGACGCACCGACGTGGATGGAGGACCGGACCGCATCCCTGCCTTCGTTCTGCCCTTTGTCGGTCTGCCTACCGATCCCAACCACCTCGGTCCTCGGACCGGCAACTCATTCTGGAGCGAATCATTTCTCGATCGACCTCTTGTTGGTGTGCCTATCGCTTATCCTGTTGGATTTGGTCAAAGCATGCTTTCCAATGCTGACCAGCACAATGGCAACAGTTGGCCCACCGCGCAGCAGCACCAAGCTGCGGCCAATGTCCACGCTCCTGCCGACGCCAATGCCGGGTTTTCTGAATCTCAAGCACACGCGCACGACACGAATATGGCATCAGAATCTGCTGCTGCAACAACAACTTCTGCCGCTGCAGACAATAATGGCGACGGACAGACTTCGGCAGATGCATACGACCTCTATGAGCTGCTAGGCGCGCGTGAACCTGGGACGGACATGCCGGACCGGCCCATGTCATTCTCTCAACACTACAACCACCACAACCCAAACAAAGGAGACCAGGGTCCTTCTGCTTCGTACCGCACGTATGTTCAGAATTCACTGGCTCGGACGTACGATCAACAACAGCAGCAACATGCACAGGGTAAAGCCGGTGAGGGAGGAGACAAAGGTGCGGGGAACAGTATGAGCGCCGAGCCGATGCCCAGTGAGAGCGCACTCAATGCTGTTGCGGCAGCGGCGGCGGCAGCTGCAGAAGCCGAAGCCGAAGCAGAGGGTAAGGAAGGGTTGGACCCGAACGCGCAAGGCAATAATCTGGCTGGCATGTGGTACGCCTGGGAAAACTTTAGTCAGATGCTCAACAACCGTCAATAATAGACGTGGCGTACCAAGGAGGAGGGGTGCTTTGATGTTACTATGTCCGTAGTAGGATTGAGACTCGATCACATAGCAGGCTATTCTTGTTGCGTAGGATGAAAGTTGGTGACTTTGCATCGAATATGTATCATGATTGTATGTTCCTTTATCTGCGCCTTTTTTTCGTGATATTTCGACAACGTTACTTGTATAGGCGAAGCTCAATCACAATATGCAAGTGTGCTGCTACTTGTATGACTAGGTACAAAGAAGATGAGCATGGTTTGGACTGGAATGACTTGAGTGTTTAGGGATTAGCTTGAAAGAGGAAGGGATTTTTGTTGTTGTGGCTTGTTAGGCTTTTTCAAATCAACCAATGGCATGAGGACAAAAGACTGACAAAGTCTTGATGGTTCCAAACAAGCAAGGATCACATGCACTGTATATATGTCAGCTCTTGTGTGATTTGATCTTGTTGTGAATTGGTGATTTGAACTACTGGCTGTTACTTACCTTGTGCATGGGTCTCTTGAGATTGACATGCTTCCTTCCACCAATATTCCTCACCCAATTGCCACTGTCCCTGTTAAGCTTGCATCCTCCAAATTTGAAGCTCCACATTGGGGTCCATAAGCTTTGAATTAATCTGGTAAGCCCATTCTTACTTGCCACATGTTCATATAGCACAATCTGTCCACCTGGTTTCAACAGGCTCTGCAAAAATGTGTCCAAATGTTGCTTTGGCTCTGGAAGGGAACATGATACTTGAACCAAGACAATGGTATCCAGGCTTTGAGATTCAATACCTGCATGAAAGATTGAATGATGGCTAGTCTTGTCCAGGCCAGAATTGACTCAACTCAAATTATTGTAATTTCATTATACATCTTGGCTGGGAATCGGAAATAAGAAAAAAAAAAAAAAGAAAAAGAAAAGGAAGTACCGAAAATTACTACTGTATTTTGTAATTTGCAGTACAATGCTGCCGATTTGCAAAGGATCGGGCCCAGTTCCACGTGACTCAATTGACCAGTCAAGCAGTCATTGCGCTGTGCTATTATTGTATCTTAGAAATTCCAAAGGAGTCAGGAAAAAAGAATCGCCTGTGCGTGCATTTTGTTTTTTTTTCTTTTTTTAAATGGTTCGGTGGAAGAAGGGAAAGCACAGTGCCTTCTCACAGTATGCTGTCCTACACAATGTTACTAATACACCATCATCTCGACCCCATACCATTCCACACCTTCGACTCGTACGCCAGACAGGATAGCATACAAGACGCTCAGCATCCCATTTTAGCGTTTCCAACTCACCTCTACCCATCGTTACGTTCAAAAGACTGCCCCGCAGTCCATCTTGCATGCCGCCTCTGGCACGCCTCATCACCCCTCTCCTTGTCAATCTGCGTCAAAGTACATTCGCAGCACATATCATCGCGAGGAATACCGCATTTTCGGATCTGCCCTCTTCGCATACAGCTCGAATTTCACCCTTTTCTTCTTACCATCACTACGTTTGCACCATGTCATCCAACACACCAGCTGCCGCACCCGAGCAGCAGCATCAGCAGCCTTCTGGCTCGGCACTCACCAACGACAATTTCGCCGATGCCCCTGCTGCCGATGTACCTCTCGGGCCTGATGGACAGCCAATGACAAAGTCCGCCATGAAGAAGGCCGCTAAGCTTGCAGAAAAGCAAGCCAAGCAGGCCGCCAAGGACGCTCTCAAATCCGACAAGCCAGTCCAAAACGCAGCTGGCTCTGGCGCTACAAAGAAAGAAAAGCCCAAGAAAGAAGTCAAGCAAGAACCCGAATGGGTCAACAACACCCTTCCCGGAGACAAGAAGGACCTTTCTCAGCCCATGGAGAGCGGATACAACCCGCTTCACGTCGAGCAAAGCTGGTACCAGTGGTGGGAGAAGAGCAACCACTTTAAGCCTGCAGAGCCATCCGAGTCGCACCCGTACGACCCCGAAAACACCTTCATCGTCCCTGCGCCACCTCCCAACGTCACTGGTTCGCTCCACATCGGCCATGCGTTGACCATCTCGATTCAGGATACCTTGATCAGGTGGTACCGCATGAATGGCTACCGCACCCTTTTCAACCCTGGTTACGACCACGCTGGTATTGCCACCCAGAGTGTAGTTGAGAAGCGTCTGGCAAAGACAGAGGGCAAGTCTCGTTACGACTACGGCCGTGAAAAGTTCTTGGAGAAAGTCTTTGAATGGAAGGACGACTACCAATCGCGTATCTCCAACCAGATGCGTCGTCTCGGTGCATCCTACGACTTTTCTCGTGAGGCTTTCACCATGGACGCGCCTCGATCCAAAGCCGTCACCGAAGCCTTCTGCAAGCTGCACGAAGACGGAATCATCTACCGTGCCAATCGACTCGTCAACTGGTGCTGCAAGCTCCACACCACTCTCTCCAACCTCGAGGTCGACCAGAAACAGCTCAACGGGCGAACTCTCATGAACGTCCCCGGCTACCCTGCCAACGAGAGGATCGAATTTGGTGTCATTGTTTCCTTCTCCTACCAGATTGAGGGAAGTGATGACAAGATTGTCGTTGCCACCACGCGTCCCGAGACCATGCTCGGTGATACCGCCGTTGCTGTCCACCCCGATGATCCCCGTTACAAGCATCTCCACGGCAAGCATGTCGTTCACCCCTTCGTCGCTGGTCGCAAGATTCCCATCATTGCCGACTCGATCATCGTCGATATGGAGTTTGGTACCGGTGCTGTCAAGATCACCCCAGCCCACGACCCCAACGATTACGAAGTAGGCAAGCGTCACGACCTCGAATTCATCAACATTCTAAACGACGATGGAACGCTCAACGAGAACTGCGGCGACTTTGCCGGAATGAAGCGTTTCTCCGCCCGTCGTGCTGTCATTGACAAGCTCAAGGAGATTGGCAGCTACGTCGAGACCAAGGATAACCCCATGACGGTCCCCATCTGCTCGCGTTCCGGAGACGTCATCGAGCCCATCATGAAGCCACAATGGTGGGTCAACTGCCAGCCTCTGGCTGCCAAAGTCATTGAAAAGGTGCGTGCAGGCGAGATGTCGATCACACCCATGGTGTCCGAGAAAGAATTCTTCAGATGGATGGAGAACATCCAGGATTGGTGCATCAGTAGGCAGCTTTGGTGGGGTCACAGGTGTCCCGTATACTTTGTCAACATTGACGGACAACAGCAGGACAGGGGTGACGACAAGTTCTGGGTGGTCGGTCGTACGCTTGAAGAAGCTCAAGAGCGCGCCGAAAAGCTCGCCGGTGGCAACAAGTTCACGTTGGAGCAGGACGAAGACGTGTTGGATACTTGGTTCAGCTCTGGTCTCTGGCCCTTCTCCATCATGGGCTGGCCCGAAAAGACCGACGACATCAAGCACTTTTACCCCTCGTCCCTGCTAGAAACCGGTTGGGATATTCTATTCTTCTGGGTCGCCCGAATGTGCATGCTCGGTGTGTATCTGACCGGCACTCTGCCTTTCAAGGAAGTGTTCTGCCATGCTATGGTCCGCGATGCTCACGGTCGAAAGATGTCAAAGTCGCTCGGAAACGTGATTGACCCCCTCGACGTTATCGAGGGCATCACGCTTGATGGACTCCACACCAAGCTTCAAGAAGGCAACCTCGACGACAAGGAGATTGCCAAAGCTGCGCAAGGTCAGAAAAAGGACTTTCCCAAGGGAATTCCTCAATGCGGTACCGATGCTCTGCGTTTTGCACTTTGCGCCTATACTTCGGCCGGTCGCGACATTAACCTCGATATTCTGCGTGTCGAAGGATACCGAAAGTTCTGCAACAAGCTTTGGAACGCTACCAAATTCGCTCTGCTGAAGCTAGAACCGATTGCATCTTTCCAACCCAACGCTTCGGATGAGGCAACGGGAGACGAAAGTTTGGTGGAGAAGTGGATCTTGCACAAGCTCAATAACGCAAGCAAGACGGTCAATGAGTGCTTGAAGGAGAGGAACTTTATGGCGGCCACCAGTGCGGTTTACAACTTTTGGCTGTACGAGTTGTGCGATGTGTATATTGAGGCGATCAAGCCCATCACGGATGCAGATGCCAAGGATCTCAAGGCAAAGGTTAGTGCACAGCAGACGTTGTACACTTGTCTGGATGCTGGCTTGAAGCTGTTGCATCCCTTCATGCCTTTTGTTACCGAGGAATTGTGGCAGAGGTTGCCAAGAAGACAAGGTGAAAAGGCCGAGTCGATTGCACTTGCTTCCTACCCTGTCTACCTCAAGAGTCGGGACGATTCAAGCGCCGAGGTTGGTTTTGAAGAAGTCTTCTCTGCCGTTCGAGCGATTCGAGGTATGTGCACCGATTACAACTTGCTCAAGGATGTTCAAGTCTTTCTCGAAACCAGCGACTCTAGCTTTTTGACGACGCTCAATCAGTCGTCGGCTGTGGTGGCGACTCTGGTTAAAGGATGTATCAATGTTGAGGTGGTCAATAGTGCCACACAAGTGCCAAAGGGTTGTGCAGTTTCTTCCATCTCTTCGCGTCTTAATGCTCATTTGCTTATTAGGGGTTTGGTCAACATTGATCAGGAGTTGGAGAAACTTGATAAGAAGTTGCAATTGAATGGCGTTGGTATGGAAAAGATTAGTGCACCGATGAAAAAGGCACAGGAATGGTCTAGGATGCCTCAAGAGGTTAAGGATTCAACTGAGGAGAAATTGAAGAATTTAGAGGCTGAGAAACAAGCTATTCTTAGTGCGAAGGCGCAATTCGAGAGTATTAGGGATGATTAAAAAATAAATAAATTTAAAAAAATGGATGGATGGATGGATGGATGGTTGTAGGTGGGAAGTGATTGAAGAAAAAGAAGGAATTATATATGTATAAAACTTAGGGTTAGAAGTTTGAATGAGGAAGGTATTAAAGACTAAGAAAGAGTTGGGAGCGAGTTTTTGAAGCAATTATTTTTTATTTTTATTTTTTTTAATCGAGACGTTTGTGGATGAGATCTTATTGTGGTGAAATTTGAATTAATTTGAGATTAGTGAAAAATCTTAAAAATACGGTAAATTTTACACCAAAGTGTACCAAATCAAGACCTAACATTTTTAGCCTTAAAACCATTTTTATCTACTGTGCCTAATTTCTATTCAGTTCACAAACCACTCTTCCTCTCCCAGATATTCCTCCCCACTCACGAAAAAAAAAATAAAAAAATTCGGCACTGAAAAAAAAAACCCAGTCAAAAAAAGCACAAATAAAAAACAACAAACAAAACCAAATGTACCGAAAGAATGCATGTTGCATTGCAATAGCCTTGTTTTCTTTTTTTGGGTGTACGTGTGTGTGTGTGTGTGTATTACAGCGGGGTTTTGGTGGTTTTGGTGAGGAACCACTATCGAAACCAATGTTAAAAATGTTTACTTTGGCTTTTCAAGTAGAAATGCAAGCGTGTGGGGGGGGGATTGAAAGATGGAAAAAAGTTGATGATAAAACGCACTCAAGAAAATACGCTGCCATGTTCCTTGATGTGCCTCAACTTGAACAAGAGGTGAACAGTATACAAGAGGTATGTGTGTGTGTGTGTGTGTGGATTGTAAATGAAACGAGAGGAGGTCAAGGGTCAAAGGAAGGGGGAAATTTTTTTTACTGCTTGCCCTTGGAAGCCTTGAGACGACGAACGTAGAATTCGAGCTCCTTACCCTCGAGAATGTAACCATCGCACCTTCCGCTCTGTCCGGGACGGCTCGAGACGGCGGCGTACAAACGACCGGCACCAAACTGCTGTTCGACAAGACTGTCGAGCTTACCCTCCTTGCGACGGTTCTCGAGCTTTCGGGTTACGCTGTTGGAAAGCTTGGTCTCGTCAACGTTGGCCTCAGCAGCACCCTGACCAGCAGCACGACGCTTGGTGGTGACGGGTTGACCATAGTGCTTCTCGTAAGCCTGACGGAAAGGGGTAGCGTCGACCTGAACGATGCAGCCCTTGACAAGGGTGTTGGTACGGACAAGCTCGTTGTTCGAGGCGTTGTAAACGACACCGAGAACACGGGTCTTGGCGGTAATGTGCTCGGAACCCCAGGCAAAGTTGCCAGAGTCGAGACGGAGAGCACGGTATTTGAGGTTACCACCACGAACACGAACGGTGTGGATGCGCTTGGCACCGATACGCGTGTTGGCAGCCTGACGACCGAGCTCAAAGGCACGCTTCTTGCGGTAGTAGGCGCGGCGAGCACCGGTAGCAGATCGCTTGTGTCGCGAGTCACGAGTAATACCCATGTTGAATCTAGAAAATACGCCAAGATGAAAAGGTTGGGATAGACAGGGTCGAGTGAGGCGGCGGTGGAAGAAGAAGGTCGGAAGGGAGAGAAGGATGAAAATGAAATCTAAGTCAGTTTTCTGGTGTTGAAATCGCGCAGAGTTGCAGACACCAATTTGGGAGAGTCAACCGGACCAACAGGAGACGAGGGCGATTCGATGATGTGACTGCAATGCCGAAAGTGAAGATATGTTTGCTGAAAGAATACTGAACCAAATGTGCTGAACTGAAGGTGTAAAATTGTGTGCAGAGGTCGTCGACGCTGCAAAACATGATTGTAGATGGCATCGCAATCATCAAATCCTAGCAACGTCAAATACCGGTGTCTGGTAGTGATCCTTGTTCAACATTTGTGCCCTCCTCTCTAACTTTCCCCCAACTGATAAACCTCGGCGGTGATAAGGGAGCATCTACTCAATCTTGGGCACCATAGGCGCAGATCCTGGTCACCCCTTTCAACTACACCTGCAACTTGATCCCTGACCAACATTGTTCATGGCTGACGCATATTGGCACCTAAACATTTATTCGAGGTTCATTTGCTGGTGTTTGCCATTGAAAATCTAATGCGATGTGCTGATACTATTCAAGGTATTTCTGGTCTTGGAACTGGCGATGTATTCTGAAAATGTTGGTCACCAGGCGATGACCGGCGTTGAACGAGGCTGATAGCGCATTGTGCTGCTGCGCTGCGTGCGAGATGGATGCTGGCTTGCACATGATGCTCTGGAATTGCTGCATGCTATAATATGTTGTTCGAAACCTCAAGTCGAGGTTTTTGGTGGTGGCATTGCGTGGTCGCGGTCGTCCTGGTGTATTGTCATGGTGTCGCTGTATCTTAAGTGATGCGACAGGGTGCTGTTATGGCAGGCTTACCTTGATTAAGTGTCTTGAGGGGATGAGAAGTGACCTAGGGATAGGAAAGGAGGGATCAAGGCGTAGATGTCGAACTCAACTCGCTCTGGCTGGCTTCGATGACGAAGAGGCAGACTGACAGACCACTCAGTCTTACATTCGAGCACACTCATTGCTGGCCGGTCTTGTTGCTTTAGGTCGAGCTACAGTATTGGCCCCTCTGAGTCGTTGAGCTGACGGGTAATATTGGACACGCCCCTTTTGCAGAGCTTGATGCAACCATTGACTGACCTGCAGGATTCAAAGACTACAGCCCAATTCGAAAATTGAATGAAGGACTCGGGAAAAATACACGTGAGCAAAAGCAAGTTCGGCCGAGGTATTTCTGGCAATGAGGAAATTTAGCAAGCGAAAGGGAAAGTCTAACATGCAGAAATTGGATTTTGCATTTCTCAGCGACGTGTTAGACTCAATATCTCTGGTGAATGCTATACAGTATCTGTTGCTGCCGGCGTGAGAAAGTCGGGGCTTGAAAACTGTGTGGACTCAAACTCAAAAGCGGTCCACGCAGGGCGCATTCCAGTCCTTGGAAAGCAAAGCAGGTGACAACCTCGGACTTTGCCTTGCATCAACCTCGCCCATTCTGGCATATAGTACAGGTGTATAGCGCTTGCCCTTTGCGGATGGCACCTGTGAACACCCCTCTCATCATCCACCAAGACCCTCTCCGGGGAGTTCTGTGCGATCAGGATCTACTGTACTAACCTAAGTTTAGGATCCAACTTGGATGCAGATCGGGTCGCTTCAGCATGGGTTGAGCGAAATGATCACGACGTTGTTCATGTGGCTATGCTGTCTGAGGTTCTCAATTTTAATGTTTGGCCCCACTTGAACAGACCTCGCGAGAAAGCGCGCACTTAGGCAAGACCATCGCGTATGCTGATGTCGAAGCTGTCGAATGTGTGTGATATTAGAAGCTTGTGGTGTGTGATCACACCAAATGACAGTCAATCGGCGGTTGAGCGCCAGCTAGAGTAATTAGAATTGTTGATAATGCGGGTGCTTCTTTTTATGTGCAAGAACCGCTTTGCAGCACTGTGACTTGGTGGTGGTCATGATAACTTATTCCACAAAATCACACACTCAATTGGTACTTAGATATGCACGTCGCTGCAGACTCGAAATTTGCTCGGCTGTCACTTTACTGTAGCCGTTGTTCGACTCGCTTGAATCCTTACGCCGGGCTAACAGGGCTGGTGCAGTGCAACGCATAGCATCGGATGTCACATTACTCTCGCCTACTCGTTCGACGTGAAAGACTTGACAACATGTTATCGTGCCATCCTGAATCAGAACCAAAGAGTGCCAGACATTGCTAATTGCTCCTTGAACCGCGATAAAACTCCCCAACCAACGCCAACATTGTCCGATTGCGCCTGTAACGCGGTCACAGTGCAGACAAAGACAGACACATTCTTTCAACTTTGAACCGTCGAGTTCACCTTGAATCCCCCTTACACCTCTCACAGTTATACCATCCCATCAATCCTTACCATTCTCCGCCGCACTCTCCGTGGTGCTCGTGAGCCTTCCCCCTAAAAGCTGCTCCACGCCGTAGAATCGTCCGCCCTTTTCAAATTCACAAGCGTCACTCAGTCCATCATCTTTGTCCTTCTCAGGTAGAAAGGAAAACGTTTGATCCACATCACTTCTATCCCAACTTCAGCTGGATGAAGACTCACAACACCAAACTCACTCGCATCTTATCCTTCCTCGAAGCTTGCATCCAATCTCGTACACGCCTTCATCCTTCTCTCCATACATAGACGCGGTCAAGCTTGGTCTTCTCTCGCTCTCTTTCTCCCTCTCATACCACGCTTCGACTTGATCATCGTCCTTCGTTCCAAGACTTGCCCGTCCATCTCACCGCAAGCATCTCTCTTGCACACCATCTTATCAAGCTTTACAATCAAGTTTCACCTCGTCATACTTCTCGATTCTCTACATCATACAGCTCATCGACCACCAACAGGAGGATGACGTATCATCGCCACTACACAGCAACCTTATCCACACAAATCCCCGTCGATCCTAACCCTTTGCACCCACCCAGTCTCACTTCACCTTTTTCCTACACTCTCCCCCTCGCGGAGCCCAGTAGAATGATCAAACAAGCTGCACCACAGCACCCCCAAGGACTCACCAAACTCCAGCATCGGCTTCTCTACGAATCAGATTCCGACTCTTCCTTTGACTTCACCTTCAGCTCCCCGTCAAGCATCGGAAGCAACTCAGAATATAGCGATGTTGGCTATCAGAGTTCGTCTAGGTCACGCACGAGCAGTCATGGTGCCTCCAGGAGGCCAGGCGGACATGCTTCTCGCTCCGAGTCCATTTCGTCGGTTCTGGGCTCATCTATTGCGATACAGAGAGTGTTGATGGGAAACACCGCATCCGCTTCCAGCAATACGCGCAAGTCATCGCATCGTCAGTCAGTGCGTGATATCGCCAACGCGTTTGAAAACGCGGCCAAAACGACTGGCACCACTCCCGTTGCTCCCAAGAAGCTGTTCAGCACTTCACTGGGCCGCGTAGACGAAGTTGCTGCATTCACTAACAATGACGGCAACAACAAGACGGTTCAAAACGCGAGCGCTCAATCTCTGCCCACCGTTTCGACGCAATCGATCAACTCGTACATCACCCGCAACTCCAACGCCAGGTCTACCGTGCCTTCCAGGCTAAAAATTACAAGGCAGCCCGGAAAAGGGCCCTTGTCAGCGCCCGCGACGATCAGTACCGAATGCTCCCAAGCAAACTTGCGCGATTCAGCCGAAGCAAACACTCAATTTGTCTTTCCCCCACGCGGCTCAGCACAAAGACGCTGGCCTTATGATGAATCAAACCCAAGAGCGAGAAGCTTTATCAGTCTCGACGACGATTGTCATGATGAGGATGATCTTGGAGCAGTGTTTGATATCATCCCTTCGCCCTCTCGGACGAGATCGCCTCTCCCAAGAGCCGCTATGCCTATGCAGAGTACACAGGAGGATCCCATCCGAGCTTCCATTTCGACTGACGTCAACTCAATGAGCGCCAACCTGCTCTCACCGTCGCTCTCAGCGGCCGCATCTCGACGCGAATCAATCGACTCTTGCTACTCCTCTGACTCGCTCTCTGGCTGCCCTTTTTCTCTGCAACTGCCAGACAGGGGCAACAGGCCAAGCTCCGACGCTTCTTTTCTTGAGCTTGACGAGATGGATCAATTCAAGAATCTTTTCTTGGGCAGCAGCAGCAGCAGCAGCAGCAGCAGCAACCACAGTGTCGATTTCGTCAACCCACGCGCCGAACCACGCGAACCCATAAATGCAGAGAGTGAAGCATGCCAGCGGGTTCAAATTTCATCTGCCAACCCCACAACTGTTGGCGCAGCCACAGTAGCCGTGGAGCGGAATAGAGCTTCACCTCGTGCCTCCACCTCAGCTCTGCATCCTCTGATTCTTTCCAAGTCAAGACCATCTTCGAGTTCGAGCTCCACGTCGACGCTTACGCCCTCCACCAGCAAAACCACCGAAGCTGCCTGGAAGTCGATGCGAATCAACAACGAGACCTCTTTCCCTTTGCCACCAGTAACACAAGGGAAGCCTAGCTTCAGTGATCGATTCGGGTTGTTTAAAAACAAGCCAGCCGACACTCTCACCGACGGTACTAAGGCTCGGGACATTGTTCCATCGGCGAGAGATGCGCTGAATTTGGGTAGCGAGAATGGGGCTGACCAGTCGTTAGCGATTGCAGAGCTCAAGCGAGAAGCGCAAGCGTTGCTTGAATCGATCAAATATCTTGGCGAAGAGATGGATACTTTAATCCCATCTACGCATAGGCTTTCTGGGACTGGACATGGACCAAATGATGTCAAGAATAACAATGACAAGGTATTTAAGCCTGATTCGAGCAACCGTAGTGTAGAAGAAGGGGACGCAAAAGTGACGACTTTTGTTGCGGTCGACCAGAGCTATTCAGATGTTTGGCGATTGATGGATAATTGGTATTGGAGCAGTTTTCAAGTTGGAACCGGGATTGCTACTTGTTCTACACTTTAGCACCACTTCATAGAAGAGTTTGATTTGTGCTGCTACTTTCAACGATTGGATACAATTACAGCACATTTCAGGGGGGTTTGACTTTTTTTTTTTTTTTTTTTTTCGCCAACATTGCACACTTACGTTTCACCATTCGCCAAAGGTAAACATTTTCAATTTCTTTTCCATCCTCTCTCTCTCTCTCTCTCTCTCTCTATATATACTGTATATGTGTAAATTCCTTTTTTTTTTGTCACAATTGACAGAGTCTAAAAAAAAACAAAACAAAACTGTATTTCTATTTCCCAAAATTGCTTCTTGCAAATAATTCACACCAAAACCCCCACCTCAAACCCCCACTCATCCCAAACTCCACTAACATCAAGAGCACACATCACCCCCAAAAAAAAAGAATAATAATTCGTAAATTCGGAAACGAGAGTAGCGATTGAATTAAACGTAGAAAAGGCAACAACAGAACAAGACACTGCAAAAACTGAGCCATGTGATCGCTGGTCACCAAAAAAAAAAAGGAGACCAAACAGACCCGAGACCATTCGATATACAACCCCCAGAAAGCCCCACAATATGAAACAGAGCGATGGAGACATCAGATCACCTTTTTACACAAACAGAGCCACTCATTCGATCTCAGGCGACAAGGGAAGCAAGCAAGCCAGGCCAATCCATAGCTGTGTCAGCTTTAAGGTTGTGCCCAGAGCCAAGCAATCCACTTGATTCGTTCTCGTCGAGACCAATGTTGAGCTGAAGTGGCTCTTCAATCTCGATGTCGAGATCGACAAGGTCAAAGGGAGAGGAGCCGGCGCTGGTAGCGTCGGATGACTCGACGACGCTGAGGCCCGAGGTGTCTGCCGTCTGTTCGCTCGAGTTGCCGTAAATGTCTTGAAGCATCGCGTCGGTGGCCAGTTCCCACATGTTCCTTTCTGTAGGCAGAAGAGGAGAGTTGAGAAGCTGAAATCGCTGTTCCATGTCTGCGTTCTTGTTGTCGTCTTGAGGCAAGCTGATGGTGTTAAACTTGCTGCTGTGCTCGCCACTCTCGCCCTCAGCCGAGCCCGCCTTGGTGTTGGCGGCGCTCAGGCTTGCGAGCTCACCTGCAGAGGCGCTTGCTGATCGCGAAGCGCCTGCTGTTGCTGAAGCTGCAGAGTCCTCGCCCACAGATATAGGTTGAGTCTGGGCGGTAGGCGTCGAGGCACCTTGATCTTGAGTCGCAGTCGTCGCGTCACCGTTGGCGAACTTGGCGTCGTCGAGGTTGATAAAGTTGGAGAGGAGAGCTTCAGTTTCACGGGCAACGCTGGCTGCCTTTGCTGCTTCGACGGAATGCTGAGGCAAAGTGGTTTGGGAGCCGGCCGCGATCGTCGACGGCTGCTCTGCTGCGAGAAGGCTGGTCTCACCGGCGAGGGGGTACTCTTGGTTGACAATGCTGCTGCCATTGGCATCGACATTGCTTCCAACCCTTCCGTTGGCAACTCTGGTATCGGCGACACCGACGAACTGTGTGAAGACATCCGCTGCTGGGACTGCTCGAGCTCGGCATCTTTGTAAAAAGATGGTGCATCAGAGCAGGTCGCCTCCGCTGCAGGGAGGCGAACATCTTCATTCGAGGTTTGCTGATCCAAAGTGCCAAGGGAGAGGGAAGAGGAAGCGGTCGATGCCGGCGCTGCAATCGTGAGGGGCAAGGTGACCTCCTTGCTGGCAAGACCATTGTTCTGCAGAAGGGCAGACGCAAGATCAGCGGACAACCCCGCATCAATCTGCGGAGCAAGCGCTGAATAGGAGGGGGCGGCGAAAGACGATGAGGAGGAAGGAAGAGATGAGGATGCGGAAGAAGACGACGACGACGACGACGACGACGACATGAGTAATGGGACGAGAGAAGGGGCAACGGTACGGAGAATTGTTTCAAGAGTGTTGATGCGAGTCTGAGCGTCGTTGAACTTGGCCTCCAGGGCCTGACGGATGAGTTGATCCTGATCACGCTGCTGACGGAGCAAGGTGTTCTCGGACTTTAAAGAGTTGACAGAGCCTTCGAGCTGTTCGACGTATGCCTTCTTACGCTCTCGCGAGTATTGGGCTGAGAGCCGGTTACGGGCTTGACGAGCTTCGAGACGAGCCTTGCGTTCCTCGTCGCTGGCTTTCCCGCGTCGTCCGGTACTGGTGGGCTTGGAGGGTGATACAGAGGATGACGAATGGTCGAGATCTTCGTCGTCGGATTCGTCCTCGTCCTCGTCCTCGTTTGCGTGGGCGAACTTTCGCTTCTTGATGCTCGAGCTCGAAGGAGTTAGAGAGACATCAGCAAATTCCTCCTTGAGAGGCGTCTCTGGAAGACGAGAAGAGGAAGCGACTGCTGATGGCGACGCTGTGGAAGGCTGAGGGAGGGCAGGGGCGGGGGATGAAGCTACGGTGATGCTTGTCATGTTGGTCGATTTGTACTTGGTGGTGCAGAGGCTAGGAACTTGGAAGAGTTGGAAGGAAAGCGTCGAAGAGGGGACAAGAAGGAATGGAACGGAGATACTCTCGAAAACTCAGTGAAGGAGAAAAGATGTAAAGGTGTAGATGGCTAATACAGAGCTGCGATGATGTGTGTGGGAAACGTGGAAGGTGGGGAGCCTATGCGTTGAAGCACAAGGCGATAATGCGTGTTAGGAGAAGCGAGATGTGGAGAGACTGTGTGGAAGAAGGATGATGTGTACGTGGAAGGAGTAGGGAGAATGGAAAGATGGCAGAAGGTGATGCGAATGACGATGGAGAAGAGGTGCAGGTGGTGGTGATAAGGTGAGGATGCAGTGCATGGATCTTTGATTCCCGCTCCTGTCGACGTGGCACTCGCATTTCGAGCTCAGCCTATAATTTTGCTATTTGTTTAACTTACTTGCACTTGAGCTGTGTGACTGCAAACGGCAAAAAGGCTGTGTTTGGTGCATATTTCATGGATCGACGTGGAACCCTGAAAAAGTGAGCTTAGTTTTGGAACTCCCGTACGAAATATTTTATTAGAATTTGCTATCGTCGATATGCGAGCCGATCGATCGATCGAACCGATTCTTTGACGCGCGCTTTTTGAACTTAACCACTCAGTGCTGATGCTGCAGGATGATGCTGTTGCGCTTTGTCAAGGCGCCAAATTTGGACAAACAACAGGCTCAGAACCGCGTGTCGGCAAACAACAATCCACAGAATCACGAATTACTCGTGACTGTAATTACCTGTATTTTGTGCTAACACAGCACGGCCCGTTCTGGAGTGAGTGAGTGTGTGAGCATTGCTGTTAGACGATGGTTTTGTCACACACACACACACACACACGAATCGCATCCTCATACCCGCCTGAATTATGATTCAACATTCCTGAGTGCCAGTCTAGGCTTTGCTATCCCAACGACAATCATGTCGAATGTAGCGCCTTTTTGCCGCCCTCCGCAACCTTAAGAGCGCTCGCTCGTTTACCATCAAGCCGCAGACAGAACGAGTCAGATCGAACACAAGGACACCGCAAGTCTTACTGAAATTAGGAGAGCAAGGCTGCAATCGTCCAGCACGGCCTCCCCTCTCAACTGTAATGATGAAAGCCCAGCGGCCGAACAGACCGAGGGTGCACAGTGGTGCTCGCAACGCCATGTTCGATGATGTGGACGATCTCCTTCGTGATGACACCGCAAACGACAGCAAGCAAACTCCATCACCTCCACCATTTACGGTTGCAGGATCCGCCCTTGCAACTGCCGCAACGCTTGCTCTGGAAAATCTAAACCGGTCTGGCGTCGCAGCCTCCGAGCGCTCAGTTCCGGCTTACCAACCGCCTCTGCGCCAAAGGATCGCTGACTTTTACCAACGACACACTACGCTGATCGAAGCGATCAAAGACCTCGGCGACGTTCCCGCAAAACTGGAACAGACCCAGCATGACATCTTTGCGGTCACTGGCAAGGTCAAGAGCCAAGAAGTGCGGCTCAAGACACTACAAATCTTCACCCAAGAGTTGCGAGACGCTCATCACAAGATGGGCAGCTCAATGACAAAGCGTCTTATGAACAAAAGAGGCAACCGCGCACGCCTTGTCATCCAAGCTCACAACGACGCTGAAAAAGCAGCCGTGCAACAAGCAGCACATGAGGCCGAGCTCGAGAGTAGCAAATTTCTTTTGTCTTGCAAGTATGAGCGTAAAGTCGAGCTGGAAAGGGACCTAATCGACTACTCGGCACTATCTAACGAGCTGGACAAGATAGACGACACCTTGTTCGATGGTGCTACCCCTGAATTTGTGCAAGACGACTATGCAGAATGGGAAGTCAAAGTGTGGTTGCAGGTGCAGTTGTTCATGGCTGCAGAGACGAACCGCGAGAAACGAGCACGTCAAATGCTCAAGGACGCATCGCCCATCCTCGTTTCCATCATCAAAGACGTCCAGACGGCTTTGCAACACTGCATCGATGCGGGTGTTGCAAGCAATCAAAAGTATTCCAAGAACCTCGTCTCTAACACCACCCCCAAATCCACCGTCAAAGGTACACAACCTCTAGTACTGCGAGCCAAGACGAGCTCGGGCAAGTTTTTCACCACCCTCGCCAAGGCGCGAGGCAGTCAAATGCTAGTTGAGCGCCCGCCCGAATTCAAGCTGATCGAGTTGCACCTTATGCCAGGAAGCAAGAATCCAAAGGCAGTCGACGAAAGGGGGCTGCACAAGTCGCTCGAGACGTCGTACGCACAAGCAAAAACGCTTGATTCTTATCTCAAGCGCGAAATTGCAGCCAGCCTAGAGCGCCAGAAGAAGCTGACGGCCGAGACTGCAAAGCTGCATGGCACCATGCGGAGTGCAAAACAACACCTTCGTGATGTGCGTCGACGCATCATCCAGTCCGTCGTAGCTGAAGAAAGAAGCGAAGGAACGGGTGCGCAGCGGACATCGACAAACTACAATCATGCCGAGGAACGACCGACTTCGGATGGCAACCCTTCATCCAGTAAGGAGCAGCGCAACTTTGCTCTTCCGCTGCAGGATGCCCCCAATCCGATGATCTCGACGCATTTCCAGGAAAATCTGAGGAAGGAAGCACTCTCTCGTTTACGTAAGCTCGTAGCTTTGCCTGAACCTGAATCGGATGATGACAATCTTTATCCAGTGATTGCATGATTGATCAAAAGCACCCACGCTCACCGCCTTTCTCAACCCGAGGAGGCTGACGCTCAACCATTCATTATTTTGTTGATTCATTCCAGCCTTTTGTTTGTATTCTTAGCTCTTCGCATGCAGTTTCATAGTCTATTAGCAATCTGTTAATCTTTTCGTCACTTATCGTAACGTTTCGTAAGATTTGACATGTTGAAAGGATGTGCTGATGTGACGGATCATTTAGATATTTGGTGTGGTTAAGACGAATTCCAGAAGGGTGCAAGCAGGGTTGCAACGGACCTGATTTGTTGAAAAGCATTCTGATGCTATCCGACAAGGTTGCACATTGATCAGAAGATCGGGCTTATGAGACTAGTTGCTGGGCTGCGATGCGAGGTAATGTTAAACTTGGATCAGATCACATGTTTCGGAGCTTGCAGACAATGCGCGCTTATTGGCGTGCTAGGGGTTGGCAAATTGAAGCCGGCCAGTCGAACAGGCTCCAAGACGCTTAGATTCGCCATCTTGGCATGATTCTTACCAAAAATCTTAAGGTCTTTGCAGAATCTTTGTGCAGGCATCGATTGTGGAAAATTGGCAGAGGTATGCTGAGCAAGGAGAAAAAACCCGTTTAATCCGAACTCCAGTCTAGCGCTTTGAGATGTCCAAGTCAGATGGGGGGCCCCACACTTGTGATGTACAGGTATGCAGGTACATGTTTGACTTGAAGACCGCCGACATACATTTTTGTGGGGTAACAAGAGGTGGTCAAACACAATTCCGGCTAAACCAGACGATCAAGGCTTTCCAGCATAAGCAGAAATCATGCTTACATACTGAGTCGGTTCTTCTAATGGAATGCCGAGACTATGCATACGTATGATGTGATGTGAAGCCAAGGCAAGCTATATGGAGCTTCTGCTCATCGAAAGTGAAAGCAGAGTTGACCAGGCTTCCGGCGGAGGAGAAGTCCATCAGGGCAACAAGATGAAGGCATGACTTAGTTGTCGATGCGACGAATTTTTTCCGAGTGCGTTCCAGGTCACAAAGTAGTCACGGGACGTAGTTGAAAGTAGAGTATGCTTTTGTCACAAACCCTATTAGTGGTTGATGACGACTTGCCGACACAGAGAGATGCTTGGATGATAAGGACAGGGTGATCTGACATGACGGCGTTCGCCGAAGGGGTTCAGCTGTGAGACATGTGGTGATGACACCTCCTGGCCAGGCACATAAAGCAGAGCAACATTGTGAATCACATCACAAATGTAGGAGAGTCGTAGGATCTGCCAAGGCTTGTCACTCGGTGCGCAGTGTATGGCGGAGAAGGGATGCCAAGAGACGAAAACGTGGCAGAATAATTGCTCTGCAACATGTCCCCGAAATTTGCCAAGAGTTCCAACGTGCATTGTTTCAAACAGCGCCGACGCACCTCGCCTCTCTCCTGTCAAATGTCTTTTGTCGCTCGGGGCTGGCACTTTTCGACAGCAGACGTCAATTTGCGAGCCGACCGTTCGAGCGATCTCGAATCATTCCCCTTACTCAAAGGGTCTCGACCATCTGTGAACCTTTCCCCGCACTGATACCCAATCCTACGATCTTGACACACTCATCTTATCCCCCCACACAGATTTCTTATCTTACCCCGCACAGTCGAAACCTATGCGCCAGATTCGATGCTTTATGCATCTCAAGCTCCGACTTAGTCTGCTTTGCAAAGCGGTGAGAATTGACCAACATGCAGAGCAACGTAGCGCGACTCTCACATAGCAGGTCGATATGGAATTTTAGTCGTGATTGGTGCTGTTGTCCTCGGAATGTGCTTCTCCGATGGACCGTTCTCATGGATGTTTCCGCCGTGCTTACAGAGTTCGTATGATTCTTTCCGTCGTTGATCTCCCGGAGACATGGTGGCGTGGCTAAGGGCTGTTTCATGCTTCGCCAACTTTTTTATTTGCTTGGCAATGCACACTCATGCAGATTTCTGCTCGTCAGTGAGAAATCCTTGCTCTGACTGTCTCTTTCTCATTACGTATCCAAATAGCGTATCCGAGACGACTTGTATCTAAATGAGATCGCGTTACCGTCCTCGCAGAGTGCATCCATTGCAGCGATTTGCAGCGGCCAGCTTCGTACTCGCCCTGTGTGTCCCTTAATCTCTCCGTATTGCGGAGCTGGGTGACAGGCCTTCCATGGGAAAGGCAGCTGACAAGATGTCTGCTTGAATGTCACCCTCTCCTGACCGGCGACTTTCGACACATAAGGCCTGAACACTGCATGGCCTATCTGCTCCAAAGGAGGAGACATTGTGTACTGCTTCGGTGCGATCTTGCTCACAACCACGAGCTTTCATTTTATCATACCCTGAACATCCAGATTGAACCCTAAAACAAACTGACCTTGGAAGAAGAGGAGGCTAAACAGCCAAGACAAGCTCAAGGTGTCGAGACGGCAGTGTGTGTATCCCCTTGTTTCAATTCCAACCGCCTGCTTCAAGCTTGTTGAGCGGCTCTTCTGAAGCTGGAAGGGCCCACAAAAGCTACTTTAACGCCGGTCTGGCGGGCAAGTATCCCAAGAGCTTCCTCGGTGAAGCTGGGTTTAGATTCCGGTGTAGGCTTTCCAACGCGGCTCCCACTGTCCTGCACCTTGTGCTACCGTCAATTTTCCGTTATCCGCTTTCAACAAACTTTAGCTTGTTCGCTTTAGCTGAGCGCATCAAGGCTGTTCCTGCCCTTTCTTGCTTTGCTGCCAAGCAACACATTCGCACACCTTGTGCCTTGCCTCATTCTCCGTGCAGCTCACCAGTCTTTCTCTCCTTTTGTGTTTCCATTGGCGCTGCCACGATAAACTCACCTCGTGGCACTCTACTGAGTGTCCTGTCTTGCCCTCACCTTTGTCGTGTCACTGTGGCCGAAGAACCTGCACCTGGTCTCAAGCATCCCGTTTCAGGCTCCTCAAAACAACTTTTCTGTCAAGCCTTCATCTCTTTCAGTATCCCACCAAGTCTTCTTGTCCCGCTACGGAACTATTTGCTGCCTAAATTCCAATTTAGCCGCTTCAGCCTCCGTTCCTCCGCCGCCTCGTTTTCTCGGACAGCATCCAAGACTCGAACTTTCCAAGATTCACTGATTGACGCAGGGAACTGTACGACCTGCCTTCTGGCTCAGAGATCGGCTTTTGGTGTCCGGCCTCCTCCTCCCCGTTCTTTTCTTTTGCCATTTTTCGTGTGTTGAGAGAGCTGTGGGCTCATCATCAGTCTGTATATTGCAGTACGATAGCATCAATCTGATTGGTTTGCCCCGGACGCATCATCGGCCTGAGTGTTGCCTGGCCGTAGCGATACATGCATCGGCTTTGACAAGGATCAAGTCTCTTTCCCTGGCTAGAGCTTCACCACACGTCCAGAACATAGGGTTCCTTGTCAGTGTTGTGTGAAGAACGTGCGATTCATGGGCTCTGTTCCCCTCGTTAGGCACTTCTCCTCAGACTGCACCCCAGACTCAATTCAGGTCTCTCATTGTTCTTCGCAATGGTCAGCCCCAGACCGCCCTGACTATCGACCTGCACCCCGCATGCTCTCCTATCGGTAACCCCCACATTCATCCAGGGAACCATCCCTCGCACTCTCCTGAAGCTATAAAGACGCGCATTCATTCTCACCTCCAACCCAACGCTTCCCTCGTCCTCTTCCCCAACTCCGTCTTTCATCTCATCCTTCCTCCGTCTCCCCATCCCTCTCGACCTCCTCGGCTCTCTCAAGCAGGCCCTCAGCAACTACAATTTTTCTTGAGAAGTGCAGGCACACACACTCAGGCTTCGTACCCGAACTGTTTTTTTTCTCACAACCAGATCTAGCTACCATGCCGGCTCACTACAACCAACGTAGGGACACCCCTGACTCGGCCTCTATCGAGAAGAAGGATGACACCCGCCTCGAGGACGGCATCGTGATAGCCCCTGTCCTCACTGCTGGCACTACCAACGCAGACGCCGTTGCCAGCACCATCGAAGACCCCAAAGAGACCGCGCGCCTCATCCGCAAACTCGACTGGCACGTCCTTCCCATCTGTTCCGTTCTATACCTCTTCTCTTTCCTCGACAGGTAAGTTCCACGTTCAATTAGCCCTGTTTCCAGCTCAGAATCAAATCAGAATCGATCGGTCTACCGGCAAGGCTCTGTTGAGTTCATGTCGAATGTCTCTCTGACCCGCTTCATCTTCAACTGATCACAGAACTGCAATCGGAAACGCCAGAGTCTTGGGCATGCAATCGGCTCTCAGACTCTCCGACAAGGATTACGCCGCTGCTCTCTCCATCTTCTTTTTCCTTTACTGTCTTTTGGAAGTCCCTTCGAACTTGATCCTGAAGAAGATAGGCGCTAAAAAATGGATTCCTATCATCGTCGTAGCTTGGGGTATTGTCATGCTTCTTACGGGTTTCTCCAACAACTTTGCTGCCCTCCTCTCCTGGCGATTGCTTTTGGGAGCCGCCGAAGCCGGACTCTTCCCTGGTATTACGTACTTGCTGACCATCCTGTATCCACGAAAGTCGATTCAGCTTCGTGTTGGTCTCTTCTTCTCCGCTGCTACCATCGCCGGTGCCTTTGGTGGTCTCCTCTCTTTTGGTCTTTCCAAGGCTGAGGCGGGAAAATACGAGGGTTGGTCCTTCATCTTCTTCGTTGAAGGTGCTTTGACCATCGTCGTCGGAATTCTTGCCTACTTCCTTCTTTTCGACGGACTGGACAAGGCTCCTTTCTTTACCGAGTCCGAGAAGATCTACATGACCGACCGGGTTCAATTTGACGGAAACGACATTCCTATGAACGACGAATTTGCTTGGAAGTTCGTTTGGGCGGGTCTCAAGGACTGGAAGACTCTCTTCACTCTTGTCTGCTACGTCACGACCATCACTCCCCTCTACTCGACCGCTCTTACTCTCCCTTCGATCCTCAGAAACTCGCTCAAGTACAACGCCGTCGATGCCAACCTGTACACTGTACCCGTTTACACCGTTGCTGCCGTCACAGTAGTCATTTTTGCCTACTTCTCGGACCGTCTCGGCATCCGATTCCCTTTCATTTGCCTTGGTACCCTCATCTCCGGTATTGGTTGGGGTCTTTCGCTCAATTACGCCCAGACTCACCCCAAAGTCGCTTACGGTGCTCAGTTCATCTCTGCTGCGGGCTCATACGCTGCCTTTCCTGGTGTGGTCGCATCGCTTACTCAATGCGTTGGAGGTAAGACCAAACGATCGGTTTGCATTGCCATCATTGTTGGTTTTGGTGGTCTCGCTGGTACCATCTCATCCAACATTTTCCCCAAGAAGCAGGCCCCTTACTACCACCGTGCTCATCACATCAACATTGGCATGAATGCTGCCGCCTTCATTTCGGCCATTTCATTCGCTGGACTTCTCTCCCTTGCCAACAAGCGTAAGCAGGCCATGATCGACTCTGGTGAGGCCGCCCGTCTCACAAAGGAAGAGATCGCCGACATGGGTGACGAGTCTCCTTACTTCAAGTACCGTTACTAGACGAATCGCCTTCAGAGTCTTGGTCCCTAGCTTTCCATATATTTTGCCGCAAGACGCTCTTGAACTAATCATGAGGTCGAGCAGAGCTCCGTGCTCATTGTTGCTTCAATTTGTTTCTTTAGGATATTGGTTTTGTTCTCATGTACACATAGATACTGTATTAGGTGACAGAGGTCATTTGCAAGCTCATTTGGAGCGAGAACATATGTTTTACCGCATTCCGAGCCTATGAACCGTGTTCCTCAGCTTGTTCCATGACCTACCAGCATGTTCTACAGACATTGTGACAGTCGGTGGGTACTGTAATTGCGGCCTGACTGCATTTCAGGCAAGAGTGTAACAACATCACACTCCGCTGCTATTGGCCCGCCTGTCCCTGCTGCTTGTGCATCAATACAGTCCCAGCTTTCCAGAAAGCCGGCCGCAACCGCATAGCCAACCTCTTGTCGTCCATATAGACACTCCGTTCGAATGCCATCATAATATCTGCATGTGCTAACAGATCGAAACATTCATCCGTGTTCAGATGATCTTCCACCGCCTGCTGTTTCAGCTTCTGCACCTCCTCAGCCGAAGCCGATTCTAGTACTGGATCCGGCCTGATGCCACTTCCATTTGCACCCGTGGAGTTGGAAGGGATGGAAGATTTGGGTTTACCAGCCGAGGTAGGTGAATTTTTGGCAGCGGGCGAAGGGGCTAGACCGGACAGGGGTCCGAAGAGCTGGTCCCATCCCGACATGGATTTACCAAATGCCGGTTTGCCGCCCGTATTTTGAGAGCGTTTAGCCCCACCGGCAGCCGTGGCAGCAGCGGCGGCGGAGGTGGAAGTGGTTCCTGGTCGACCCGCTCCAACAGGGGTGGATGAGCCGCCAGATTTGAGAGCGGCATTAGGTCGGAATGCGGATGCTAGCGGATTGAGCTTGGCAGCGTGGCCAGAGGCGACTCCAGGCGGTCTGAGGGACTTATTCTTGGCAGCGTCTATCGAGGCTCTCATTCTGTCCGCTGCTGACATGTTCTTCCCGCCTGCAGCACTCGATGCCGAACCCGCGCCCGTACCTGCCGCTTTCTTAATAGGCCCTGCTGTTGCAGATGCCTTCGTCGATGAGGTAGAAGCACGAACACCGAACTTCCTTGCACGCGACCCGGCAGCCTTGCCGCTCTTCGCCGCCTTTCCGCCTCTAATGAGCCCATCATCACCATCCCCAAGCTCACCGTCGTCACTGTCTACCGCAGATCCTTCGTCCAACTCTTCCTCGGACGAAGCAGCATCCACCATTTCCTCGTCCCCATTGTCTTCGTCAGCATCACTGTAATCAAGTCTCTTCCTTGCACCCCTTGTGCTCCGAGCAGCTCTGCTCTTAGTATCGATGGCGGGACTGTTCGAAATTTTCGCTCGCTTTCTTTGAGGAGCTTTGGATACTCGTTTGTCTACGTTGCCATCTTCATCATCATCTTCGTCGTCTGCGATGGCAGCTTTTCTCCGCCCCGACCGGTAAGTTCTGTCGCGCTTCCCGTTTGACGGCTTGTCTACATCCGGCCTGAACTCATCATCTGCCTCCTCCCGAGCAGCAATTCCGTCCAGTTGATCGTCATCGTCATCATCGCCGAGATCGCGCAGGTTATCATTGGGCTTCTTACCCTTACCATGAGCCACTTCCTTGATAGTCAACTTGGTTCCATTCGCAGCTATCGCCGCCGCGGGTGGTTGCGGAGAAGCTCCTCGGGAAGACCCGCTCTCTCTTTCTAAGCCAGAGCGCTTCAAGGTAACTTTGAGCTTCGTACTTCTTGGTGTGTTCGCCTCCGAGGCTGCAGCACTGACGCTCGACTTTTCCGCCGAGGCTGGTGCTGGGGACGGCGTCTGTCGATATTTGGAGTTTGGCTTGCGATCGCGTCCAGAAAGTCTGCGAGAGCGCGCTGGTATTTCGATAGGCTGTGCAGATGTAGATGGCTCGACAACAGAGACTGTAGCTGGCTCGCTAGACGGAAATTCATCTTTTGTTGGGGTGGCTGCTGATCCTGCTCTAAGTCTTGATTTGCGACGGATTGGAGTAGGTTGGGGAGGTTCCGCTCCACTTTGTAGTGCGGGTGCAGATAAGTTCGAGTCGACAACAGAGGAAGCGAGGGGAGCTCCAGGTGATTCAGCACGAGGCTTTGCGGCAGGGCCAGGTGTTGGTGGCGGCGAGACTTCGGAGAGGTCTGAGTCTCCGTCAAAGGCATCCATGATTGCCGGAGTCGGATGTGGTCGTCGAGTTGGGCAGTCAAGTTTGGTGTGTTCAGAAGCGGACGTCCTAGCACATCTGCAGGCTACTGCCGTGAGCTTGAAGCAGGCACAGTCGTGAAAGATGCTCTGCGATGATTGTTTGAGCTGAATATTGTGCGATGAGGTTAATCGAGTGAGATGGCAAAAGAACGGTTCAACTTCAAGGTTCACGGGTCCACTTTGGACGCAGCGCGAATATAGCTCTGTGGTCGTGAGGCGGCTGCATGTGGAGTAAATTCAGGGGGAGCAGCAGGCTTTCATTCTTCTCGACATCACCGCCTGTCAACCTCCTATCTCCTGTCATCATATTCCACGATTAACTTCACACAATAGTCCCATCCTTGCTTTTA
Organism: Melanopsichium pennsylvanicum; assembly: GCA_900208305.1. Classification (NCBI taxonomy): domain Eukaryota; kingdom Fungi; phylum Basidiomycota; class Ustilaginomycetes; order Ustilaginales; genus Melanopsichium; species Melanopsichium pennsylvanicum. Next base: position 367,028 of record OAPG01000012.1, read on the forward strand.
TCATCTCAACACCGAGACACACTCAATGCAGTTCTTGTGTGGATCGTGCAGCTTGAAAACTACATTGCAGATCCTACAAATACAAAAAAAAAGGATTTTCTATGAATCGCATCCGAATCAGGTATTCATCTCAAACTTGTCTCTGAGTCTCGCCCCGTATAGCTTTCAATTGAGACCCAAAGGTGACAAGAATGTTCTTCAACAGCTCATACATCCCCTCAACCCCTTGTTTCTCCAACCAATCCATCATGTACGCCCTGAAATCGGTGTTCGTCCATTCCCCCGGCAATCCAAACTTCTTTGCTGCTTTGATCACCTTTGGCGTCATCGGGCCCCTCACCCAGCCCTCCTCTGTTGCCTCCTTACCGACACCTTTCTTCGCCTTCCTCTGTTGTGAACAGTAGACGTTGGAAAAACGTTCGCCTAAGTGGCTCATCGCGCGGGAGAAAGGCGTATTGGCTATGGTTGCAAGTTTCAATCCCAGCTCTTCCCCTCGACTGGCTAACTCCGCGAGAACCTTTTCGTGTAACCCACTGGGGAGAGAGCCAACAGAGTCATGATCAAGGACGAGCTTGCCCAACCAGATCAAGTTTGCGACCAACGTCACAGTGGAGTTGAGCGTTGTCAGGTTCCCTTCTTCGAAAAACACCTCGCGCAGATCAAGGAATTTGCTCTCCAAGCCACCATCCACCTTCGATCGCGGAAGTGTGGCGTGATTGTTGTGCTCCTCGAACGCCGCCCGCAGATCCTGTACAAGCCCGCAAAGCCGAGATACAGGCACGATTGTGGTAGCATGCAAAGTGAAAGCAAAAAGCGGCCTGGGTGAGATGCTGGCCGTGGTGCGCAAGCCTGCGAGGGAGGCTGCCAGGGTTTCGTAGACCGAAAGCACTGAGTGTTCAATGAGTAGGTGGCGAGGAAAGAGAGCGATGAGTTGTGTCGCGAGAGCGTCAGCTCGCGAGGACACAGCGGAGATGAGGAGGGAGTAGTCAATTAGGGGATCGAGGGATGAAATTCCCCAACGGTACGTGGTGCGCTTGTCAAGCGTGCGGCTAATGTGGGTCCAATCTCGGGCGCCCCAGTTGGAAAGCAGGCTTGACAGGGCCAGGAGCACGGTTGCTGAAGTGTCCAGAGAGACTTTGGATGATGACGCGAGTGCTTCAAGCGGGTTCATGAATCTATCTTGGAACAGCGTCAAGTCTGAAGGCGTGATTAGGGGTACGAAAGCCAAAACTTCCTTCGCTAGCTCATCCCAGCGCGACGACCATGCTTTCAGATCTTCCGCTCTCGCAGACTTCACGCCATTGTCATCTGAAGCAGCAACCGTGGCGATGGCAAGCAAGATGCTGGAGATCAACTCTTCGAGCTTGTCTGGCAATCCCTCCGCCAGATCAAAAACGTACTTTGCTCTCCTCAGCAATGCCCCCAGCCGCCTGAATTCCAATTCGGTTGCTGGCAATTTGAGCTTTCTCGCCCCTTTTCCCCCTCGTATGCCGAGTTCATCACCAAGCACACTCTCCAGCCAATCACATAATCTTGCCCAGCACAAGTCCTGTTCAGCTGCTCTGTTCCTCCTTCCCGCTGGAATTGTCTGACTTAGAGAATCCTCATTGGCGATTGTCGCGCCGGCTAACACTGCAACACGCATGAGTCGGGCGCCGAACCCACTGCCTAGCATGGCCGCCGCTTGAGAAGGCAGCACGAGTCTATCGAGGGAATGGGCGAGGTGTTGTAGGGAGGAGAGCTCAGTGACGAGCGAGGGATGGGTTCCAAATGCTTTCTGAGCTGAATTGATAGGCTGAATGGTCACGAGATTTGGGATGGGAATCAGTGCCGGGGTACCAGAACCCATTGCAGCTTCTGCCGATGTGGTCTCTTTGACGGCCTTGGAAGAGAGTCTCTGCTTCTTCACCGCCCGACCTGCCCCAGCTTCTGTTTCGCTTTCGGCCTCATCATCCGACTCCACAGTATGACCTGCCTCTCTTCGCGTGCATCTCGCATGTGCAAGCAACACAGCCGCAACCCAGTCTGGATCTGGAAACTTCAGTCCTCCTGCACTAGCAGCGGCACCTACTGCCGAACTGGCACCTCCTCCACCCAGCAGTTCTGGGAACAGAAGGTCAGGGTAGAAGTTGGCATATGTGGATAGCAACGCACTAATCCCAGCCTCGGGTGCTGAATTCGCTCGGAGAGCCATAAGTTTGGTGATTCTGTAATGCCGCACGTGTCTTCGTTTGGTTAGCCTGCACAACAAATAGCAGAGATGAGGTCGGAGCGCCTGGTAATCGACAAAGTGGAACAAGGTCGAGTAGCACTTCTCCAGAGCGCTTTTGGCGGCGCTGGTGAGGAAAGTGGTAGGCAAGCTTCCTGCGAGACCAGAGTATTGGGATGCTTGCCTCTGCAAAAGCTCTTGCTCTCGGTCTTCCCTATGCTCTTGTCGCGAAGTCGCGTCTGCCGTTGAGCCTTCGGCATAAAAGTTTGCCGCGACACAAAGCGGTACACAAGGCGATTCGAGCAGGACGCACAGCAGCTTCAAAGCAGCAATCTGAATCTTACTATCTACCTTGACCCTCTCTGGTCCCAAATTTGAGTCGTCTGCGCCAGTTCTGAGACCGGCACTTTTGACCGGGTCACTGCTCGGAGACGGACCAAGGGATGCGATGATGTCCAACACTGCTTGTCTGCCCAGCTTTGCACGTGGGCGAGGAACGATGCAGCGAAGGATGACAAGCGAGAGGGATGTTTTAGGAGGTTTGAGCTTCGTGGAGCTGCCACCCACGGAGGTGCTGGGGTTAGGGCGAAGACGGCCGAGGAGAGAGAGGCGTAGGAGCTGTTCGCATTGTCTTGAAGAGAAGCCGAATGAACGAGAATGCTTTTGGATGCTGAGAAGTGCGGCAGAGACGTTCTGGGATGCGCCTGGGCCTGAGGAGGGGGCGCTGATAGCGTTGGACAGTTCCAAAATGAGGCGATCCGCCGTGGCCGATGCGTTGGACGTGCTCGACATGTGTGCTGGCATGGCTGCAAAGCTTGGGCGAGGGGTCGGACTGCAGATAGAGGATTGTCAGGTCGATTCCTCGTATCTCGATTCGAAGCTTGTTGTCGGATCTATGACGTTTGTATCTTCGCGATGAGATCAGACCAGTACTTGCTACTTTGGGCGTTGCAAAGATGCTAAAGTCGCGTCCGTCACCACAGAGATGTTTGCGCTACCAGGTTGCTACGTCAAACCATACAATTGTCAGAATCGCAGGTGAGTGCATCAGATCAGGCCGCACACGGTCGTTTGATCAGCCATGAATGCAGTTCTGATGGTGTATAATATGGTCGCGATCAATGATGGTGTGAATACCGAAGAGAGCTCAACTAAAAGCTAAGAATCAACACTCCACCTTGCAATCTGTTAGATTCCACACGTCGCGCTTTACCGACGCGATTTGACACGAGGCACAACAAACACATTTTGACACGGTCTAAACTTAACCCCCGATTTCCGGATTTTGAATCTTACGTATGTTAAATTCTGTGTACAAGTATAGGTAGCAATTCAGCGTGCAGGTTCGGATTTTCTTGTGACATTCATCCCACTTCCGGTCTTGTTACCGTATCAAACCCTTGTCTCTTCCTCTTCATTGAGCATCCTAGAATCATCAGCATTCACATTACTCAATACTGTCACATTCATCTTCGAATCAAGCATTCGCAGATAAAGGCGCATCGGTCTTCCCGATCTGAAAATTCGGATGCAAGTGCCAAGGTATCTATGACTGGAACAAGCAACTTTTAGGTGTTGTTTGCCGTCCAAACTCTTTCCCGGTCTAGTCGCCAGCCTCGTGCAAAAGTATACGCAAACGCTTTCCTCCACTGCTGCTGTATCCCTTCCCTTGGAACGTCTTCCGACATCAGGGAGAAAGCTTCCTGCCTGCTGAGCCATGAATGCTGCATCGTGCATTCCAGGTACATCAACACGGCGTGTTCCACCAACTGCAGCCAACATCACTTCCGCGGGCGAACACACATCATCATCATCGTTGTCATCATCTTCCCCTTTTTCCTATTCTTCACGGACGAAGACTGCTGCTCCACCAACACAGAGAGCACACAGCACGGAGCTGTACGAGAACGGACCTTGCCGGGACATTAGCTCAAACCGCCATGAACCCTCCTCCTCTCCTAACAAGCCGTCCAGATCCGGCAACACCAAGTCATACCTCTCTTCTCCGGCACCGCCCACTTTCACCTCGAGGAGGAAGATGAACAACCAAGACAAAGCAGAAAAGCGTCGCTCCAGTCGAGCTTGTCTCGAGTGTCGGCTCGCAAAGACAAAGTGCCATGTCACCGACAACCAGGATGTGTGCGATCGCTGTGCAAAGTTCAGCTTCGAGTGCAGATTCGTCCGACACCACAGGGGTAGAAAGCCTGTAAGTAAGCTGGCAGCCATCGACACGGATGATCTCGACGGGGCGGCTGGTACATCGCGGTTCGGAGGCTCGGATGACGACATGGGAACGGATCATGATAGCGACTCTGCTGGAGAAGACGTTCCGAGCAAAGTCGATCCAAACGCCGTGAACGAGGACAGTGTCAACCCTTCCAATGAGCGGAAGAGTCAACGAGCAACATCCAAAGATGAAGATTTAGCTTCTGCGGCAGCAACAGATGGCTCTCAAAGGAGAGGCCGTGAGACAGTGGCAGCGAGAAACTCATCTAGCAGGTCGCATAGCAAGTCGAGACTGCATAGAAGTGCAAACGACTTGCATGAACTGGACGCCAATGCCAGACGGCGGATCTGGGAGATGTTAGCCCAGAAAATTCCACAGCGTGGATCGACTTATACCTTTGTCAGCAAGGGAGAAGTGGCGCACGACAACCTCCAGGCATCAGCTTCCAAGTCTACCAGCAAATCCACCATCGGTGCAAGCAAGAGAGCCTCCTCTCCCTCTGCTGCTCATGCTCAAGATGGAAAAGACTGTAAGAGTGGCAAAGCCAAAGCTAAAGATCAAGCTCGACCCCATCCCGCAGAGTCAAGCTCATCATTACAGGCTGCAAAGACCTCGGCAGCATCTCAGCACTTTGCTTCCACACTCCGTAACCTGCTCCGCCCTGTAGATAAGCGAGCCGGTGCGACTACTGCCGAAGAAGAAGCAGCATCTGCAGTCACAGCGCGCTACCCTAGACTACCGGAGACGCTCAACTTATTCGGATCAAAGGACCCGGTCGACGTGGGAATTCTCTCCATGGCCTCCGCACGTCGACTTTACGCATATTACTTTAAACACCTCAATCCGTGGGGGATGAACTTCGACCCATACTTTGTCTCGCACGATGCTGTGAGGGCGTCGTCCTCGTTCCTCTATTCCACCATCCTCTACTTGGCATCCAGGTACATTGAGCTCGCAGACGCCGATGAACCTCCTAGCGAGGCCGCAGAGGCGTTCTACGGTACAACGTTTGCCAGACCAAGGCCCGACAACGATCGCGTCACCGCAAGCATCTCGGCTCAGTTAGGGAGTCATGTAAGAAGTTTGGCGATCACAGCATTTGCGTTGGGGGATCGAAGGATGGAGACAGGCGTTGCCATGTATCTGAGCTCAGTCTGGAAGGAGGCAGATGACCATTTCACCATCCTTTATTGTAGTTACGCTGCAAAGATCATGAGCGATATTCCCACCGAATTACTTTCCCTGCTCCCTCCCTCTGGCCCTCCTACGAAAGCCAAGAACGGCACGAAATCCATCACTGACGACGCCACCACCACCACCTTGCACCAGCAAAGAGTGAGACGCAACCAACAACGCCAATTCCTGTTCCACTTCATCCAGGAACACACCCATCTGCTCCATTTCGCACCCAGACCCAACTTTGATCGCGGTCCCAGCCTGCTTCGCAACCTTCTCGCTTGGGCCGATGACGCACTGGCCACCGAAGACGATATCTTGCTGTGTGCGGATATCGACTCGGTGCTGTTGCAGACAAAGTACAAGAGCATCATGGAGAGGGCTCAGGCGCAAGAGAAGGATACTTTGTATGGTGGTAGTGAGTGCTTTTTGCTATTGCAAAGCTTCATGGACGAGCTAGAAGGATGGAGATCGAGATGGGAGTTGCAGGCTCGCAAGATTGATGCTCGTTTTGATCGCGACGCAAACCAGCTCTCGCGTACGGAAGAAGTACAAGGTGCAGAGCAGGATGGGGAGGATACGGATAAGGAACAGAGAGCTAATGGTGACGATGATCAAAATGTCAAGCAGAACGAGGATTTTGCTTTGCATCTCCCACTCGAGGCCCGAATGCATCTTTTGAGCGTAATGAGGAGCAGCCTCGTTATGCAGATCTCCTCGATGGCTTTCCGAGCTTCCCTCCGTGACATTAATAAAGCCAAACCCGCCGCCACCACCAATTCCATTTCCAATTCTGCATCATCCAAAGCCGGTTCCTCTTCTGCCTTTTCTCCCTCGGCGCTATCCGCCATGGACGACCGTGCAGAGCAGATCTACTACACATGCCTCGATTCGGCCCTCAACCTTTTGGTTCACACGATGCAAATGCCCCCATCGATTCTGCGTCACGCACAGGACATGATCATGGTGCTCGCACCACACGCTGCGCTGTTGGCTACTTACTTGATCTCGTTACCCTTGCCGAGCTTGCCGCCCAACTTTGCTGCAACTGCCGCAGCGGCGTCGGCGAGCGACAGACTAGGATACGAATATGCCAAAGTTAAGACAAGGATTCGGAGAAGGAAGGAATACGAGAGGAAATGTTTAGAGTTGATGAGAGATACAAGGGAGAGCTTTAGAATGGCTCAAGTTAGGGTAGATGATCATGTGGGACTGTGCGCTCAGTATTTTGATTCGCTTTTGAATGTGATTGAAGGTGAGACGGATGGTACTGGTGGGTATGGTGGTGCAAACACGGCTACAGCCGTGGGAGGGGCGAGAGTGGGTAGGTCCTTACTGAGCAACTGCAGTGTGCTCGCAGGTGCGAAGAGGTCGAGAAGTACGATGGATTTGCAACTAGACGACGAGCTGGAGGGCAGCGGTAACAAACATGCAACAACGAGAGGTGGCGTTGCTCAGGCTGCCTCAAGCGAGAATGCGCTGACGAGGTCGAATAGTGCTGGTCCCTCATCGTCCAGAGAAGTAGGTGCACAACAGACAGGTACATCGTTACAATACGCTACACGTCCACCACATTCTTCGAACCTGGACGCTACGGCCGCCGAAACGCTGCTCAACCTTCATTCCGAATCGTCATCCTCACTACTATTACCCTATGGTGGTAGCGGTGGTAATGACGCTGCAGTTGAAGGAGAAGGTCAAGATATGCATGTTGCTAGCGGTAGTCTTGGCGACAAATCATCTTCACCTGTCGGCTCGAGGTTGTACACCCCCATGGGAGGATCGTTCTATACTGCATCGAGCTCTTCTCATCATCATGATCATGTTGGTCACGCTCGAGTGGGAGGAGGTGCAGCAGCACAAAGCATCACCACGACGCCACCTTGTTCGAGTTCAGTCGGTGCTAGCAACGGTGGTGGGAGTGGTGCCTTTTCACCTGGGAGTTTCATCAGTACGGGAATGTTCGGGCATTTTGCAACAGCACCTATAGTAGTGGCGGGAGGATCGTCGAATCAAGACAGTTCATCTCAACTTGCTGGGTTTCACGCTGGACATGATTCTCATTCGTACTCGCACCATCATCATCCACCAAACCAAGCACCGCATCGTTCAGCAGAATATGTGCAGCAGCAGCAGCAGCAGCATCCCGCGGCAGGTGCAAACGAGTTTGGCAATGGCGTTGCGTTTGCTCCACCACCACGATCAAGTGTGTTGACAACGGCTTCACACCACCATTCAACAGGAACGGTCGCACCAACAGGTGCAACTACAGGCACACCAGCAGGTTCATCTACACCAGTAGATTGGACTTGGCTGCAGAGCTTTTTAGAGGTCCCCGAATTTTCCTGGATGTGACAAGGCAGAGAGAAAAAAAAAGAATTTCCAAGCCCAAACCCAACCACCAACCCCTCTGCTCAAAGCTCGTACGCATGCTCCTGTCATTCCGAACATAAGTTGCCTCCTTCTCCTAACGTTTGTTTTACACTAATCGTGCTATTGTGTATGTCGGCGAAGAAAACGGTTCCCCACATCATCGTGGAAATTGGTGTGGGTTTACGTTTGTGCTGAGATCTGTCTGTCTGTCTGTCTGTCTGTCTGTCTGTCTGTCTGTCTGTCTGTCTGTCTGTCTGTCTGTCTGTCTGTCTGTCTGTCTGTCTGTCTGTCTGTCTGTCTGTCTGTCTGTCTGTCTGTCTGTCTGTCTGTCTGTCTGTATGTCTGTATGTCTGTTTGTGCGAAAATGTTTGCCGACGCACACGCAGCGGAATCCATCTCTAAGTGGCTCTGACGAAAGTTAAATGTGATTACGAAATCGAGCCACGGACAATGAAAACCTGATCGATTGAGCTATTTAGAAAGCGTTGTCTGCAGGGTGAGTTTTGTCCTCAAAGTAAGGGGCAATCTGCAGGCATCAAAGGTTGAAGATCGAATCTTGTCAGTACAACGTCAAGCCTTTCATGGTTCGAGCTTGGTGTTGTGTGTGCATGTATCACGAAAGAGCGTGAATACAAGCAAGTGTGCGGGTGTATGTTTTTAAAAAACTTACGACTGGGAGTTTGATCAAAACATCCTTCTTGAAGAGGGGGACGCTCGACATGAAGAGCATGACGGCACCGGCACCGGCACCACCCCACAAGGCAAGGGTGGGGACCCACTTGAAGACCGCACCGGGGGTGCTGTCAGTTGTTTGTTTGTTTGTGTGTTTGTGTTGAGAAACATGGGATTGGTCGAACCGGTTCGGGATTGATAAAGAAGCAAGATAGTTGGAAGCGTGATAAGATCGTGCAGGGTTGCATTGGCAAGGTAGAGGTACAGAGGGGGGTCAGTATGATGCTGTGAATCATTGCATAGGTGGGAGCTGTGGGAGAACACCGGCTTGAAGCAGTAGCTGGCGCTTCATACTCTGTCGAGGATGCTTTTGAAGACCGAATCTCGCATTGCCAAGGCAAGCAAGAGCCGTGAAGCTCTCTAAGCCCAGCCCCCCGGACAAAAGGCTTTGCATCTGCAACGACCCTATGCAACCAAGGAGAAGCATCTGGAATTTTCACCAATGAAGCCGCGCTCCTAACTTGTTGCATAGCTGTAGAGTGATAATTCTGCCGGACATTCCTTGATATGGTAGATGTGTGTCGTGGTTCTCGTGTCGTTGTGGCTCCTAGGCTTCGCTTTCGGCTTTGCAGATGTGGAGAATACTTACAATCGGCCGACGTGGGGCTGGAAAGAGGGCTTGGCGCGGTAGGAGATAGGAGTTGGACGCATGATTGCTGCTGTGTTGTGTGGTGAATGATACGGATAGGGAAGTATGATAGTCACGAGTGTGGAGCTGGCAACGATTCAAAGTGACAACTACGACGAGCAACAGCAGCAGCAGCTTCCGAGAAGGAATACTCTGTACTTTCCAGACTTGCACAATTTGATGCTTCGCGCTCTGACTGGGCCTTTGGCCGTACCAACTTGGCTAAAATTCCAAACCGTCCGGTTCCGAAGTACACGTTCAACTTACGGCCGGCAATTAAGTGACGTTTTCCTTTCAAAATCCGAAAATGTTAAACTTTAGTTAAAGTCCGCAAAGTGCCACAGATGTTAAAAAGAGCAGGATTCGACAAAGGCAAAAAGGATCGATGTTTCGATTTTTCTCTTTGTCTGTAAGATTTTCACAGCTTCAATGAAAATTGGCAGAAAAAAACTTCGGAACGGATAGGGAACTCAGCCGAATCGTTCTCAGATCTAATCGCATCGTCTTCTCTTTGTTCGAGGCAATTCGGTCTGTCGCCCATATTTCCTTTTCTTTTTCTTTCTTTTTGCGTAAGGTTAGCCGAAATTCGGCAAACTGAATCGAAGGAAATCAGAGAGTAGGAACGTCAAGTCTGACGCAGGGCGGGAAAGGAGGGGTAGTGGTTTCGGATGACTCGAGAAGAGGCTTGCTACCGACGAAAGAAAGATAAGATGCTAAATTAAACCAATCACAACGCGCTCTTTTGTACACCTTTCCCCTTCTTCATCCATGCATGCAATCACATTGATCTTCCGCTCTTGTCTTGAGTTGGGACGAGAAGCCCTTTCAAGGTAACCACTTTAAATTAGCGTGATCCTCATCATCGAGCGAGGAAAGTGTCGAGGGAAAGGAGGTGGCTTGTTTGCTCAAGCAGTAAAGGTTTACTTGGGAGTTTTGGATTGAAAGGGAAAAAGATACCAAACGATTGCCTTGGCACTTTCAAACTCTTGTTCTTTTGATGCAAAACCAAGTGCGAAACAATCGAGTTTGAGGCGAGACAGGACGCAAGAAAAACGAGGGTCTTTGCGAAGATCTGACCAGCTGAGGCTCAGAAGAGGAAAGCAAGGACACAGGAGATTAGATCAATATCTTCTTGTTGCAGGCCGCACCCCAAGTCGGTCTTTCAGACTGCCGAGAAGAGCGAACCAAGCAGCGATTCTCTTGTGCCCTCGTGATCTCTTTCTCTTGAGTACATGTGTCCGGCCCGTTGCTTGTTTCTTGGCGCTAGAAGAATTGCCTTTACAACGAGACAGCAATCATGTTCCAGTGAGACGCGAAGCTTTCAGCGTCGACTAATATGCTTTGTGTGTGAGTTTGCGGGCACCGATCTTTTTATTTATTTCTTCTGGCAGAGAGGCGACCGTGGAAATTAGTGGGATCAGAAAGAAACACACACCCTCTCTCCAAATAATGTAGCCTGCTTTGAAATCCGCCCAAAATCCAACACGCCTCTCTCTCTGCATTGACACTGTCTGCAGGTTATCTTGTCGGTCGCTGAAAAGAACGGCTTTTCTGACCGTGCTACTCGCCCATTGCAAGGTACGATTCTGATCGGCAGTCTTGATATTTGTTAATCTCTATCTCATCGGTCATGGTATTGTGCTAGAGGTCAGCATGGTGTGTGTTTTGCGTACAACTTGCTCAATTGTCGTCAGCTTACAATTTATGAGGGGGAAAAGGACGATTCTGTTGTGAACAAATGCTCACTGTATTGCTCTGTTCTCAAATCTCTCCATGCAGGTGCACACCATTATCTCTGGGGTTTTCATCGAAACAGATGTTTCGGATCAAAGAAATCCCACATACGTAGTTTGCAGAGTGTAGTGTAGTGTGGCAACGGCTTGTATACCGATCGAAAAGGGTTCTGTGAATCGTGCGCAACCCGCACTATACTGAAAAGTACTGTATAATTTCAACTCCCCACACGTGCCTGACATTCAGTGAAAGCCTCCGACTTTTGAGAACAGCAACGATGGCCGAAAGCTGACCTATGGGCTGTCGCTGTATCCTAGCTGGTATGATCGTTCCCTCGCTCAATCTCCCCACGAAATTCATACTTGAAGCTCTAGCTTCTCCAAGCGAGGAGGAGCTTGATCCATCCGTCTGTGTCCATTCGGCTTTGAAATTGGCCAGAAGAGGAGCAAACAAGATTGAAAGCGATGTTTTCAGTTTGCGTCATTGAGCCAAAGAGGCGAGGTTGTCGAATCACGATCCCAATTTGATTTGGTTGCGAACGGCAAGCGGCAACCTGCGTGTGCGTCACTTTCGACCTGATCGCACAGTTTGAAAGCCTCCTATTGCGAGAGCGCGAGAGAGAGAGAGAGAGGGTGGGAGTGGGAGAGTGGGAGATGGCGGGGGGTGGCAGCGCCTGACGCGGGGGAGGGGAACAGCCAGGACGGCCAAGCCGGCAAATCGTTCATCTTCCCCGCCTGAAAGAGTGTGTGACATGAGCGTCGGGCTAAGCAGCCTGGGGCGCACCCACAACGAGACCAGGGTTCGGACTGTAGGGATCAAGCCTGATTGCCTAGGCACAAGCATCGTGGCGCGCCTCACTTTTCAACACAAGTTTTTGGGACCACTTCACACGAGCTCTAAATGAAAATCCTCAGATGCTACGCAAAACAAAGCTCGATTTGGGTCGAAACTTCGACGTGGGATCAGGGTTACAAACCAACTTGGAGGCAGAAAGCGGCGTGTTTTTTATGGCTTAAATTTCCAAACTCGAGTGTAAAGTTGAAAAAAAAAAATATAGCTACGTTATTGATGCTATGCAGGTTGAGATAGCCAAAACCTTTGTGCACAGAAGCATGGCCATACAAATCGTCACGCGTACATTTCGTGCGTATCTGTATGCGGGTGTTCGTCCATTGAGGCGAAATTACACTACTCTATCCACACACTTGAGTTTGATCAAGTTGAAACACTTGAAACCAAAGATGGCCCGCCCGTCGCTCTGTCTCTTGGGCCCCTCACTTGATATCGAATCCACTTTGGTTGCAAATCCACCGACCCACACACACAGCTCTGAGTGTCTACGGTCCGGTAACTTAGTGTGCCTTTCATGTTGGCTGACTCTTCCGCCCCGCCTGTAACATACAGTACCTACACTCAATCTGCCCACCGACCACAGACACACTCTGAATTGCAGTGCGTTATCAGTAGCCCGTTAGAATTCACCAAATCTCTCTCCGCTCTATCTGTCCAACACTCTTGTCCACCTTCATCTACTCGTTAGCACAGAGCATCTCTTCTCTTCTTCTCACCATCACTACCTATCCCTCCTTCTGATAGACTTTGTCGTCAACTCGTCAATCTATTCACAATGGCTGTTCCCTACACCAAGAACCCGGGTAAGTAGTTTCCACACTTGTTCAACAATTCGTCGACCTTGTGCCATTTTGCCCTTTTTTGATGACCACGGCTGGCGATGATGGAAGCGCCAATGCTCCTTCCATGCATGCTATCATCGCAATTACTGTCTGTGTGTCTTGCAACATTGTTGGTGCCAAGACGCAGCTATTTTGCTCGTCCGGTGCTCGTTGTTGCTTTGCATCGAACAGCATTGACGAGCTTAGCACCATGTACAAGGCTGCAGCGAGCATCACATTTCTCCTACTATTCTTCAGTGACAAGACGGCTTGCAGATCGCTCTGTTGCAGTTGAAGTCGTTCCTCAGCCCTGGATGGTCAAAACGCGCAATACCGTCTAGAATTGCTTGCACTCCTTGATCGAGAACCTTGTCTGACCATTCTTTTGCCAATTGCTTTCCTCTCACGCTTCTTTTGTGCCATCGTCAGGTCTCGTCAACCCTTACTTCGAGCTTGACCAGCGTGGCAAGGTCATGGCCGAGTACATCTGGATCGACGGCGATGGTAAGTTTATCGGCGTTTTATCCTTGGAGTGATTGACAGTCCTTGGCTGTTCAAGCAGCCAAAACTCCGCTGTTCGCTCGTTCAGCCCTTTCTGTAGACGACGATACTGACAATTTGACTACTGCTCCTTCACTTTCGCGCCATTCGCACTGCAGGTGAGATCCGAGGCAAGACCACCACCCTCGACGGCCCCGTCAAGTCGCTCAAGGACCTCAAGGAGTGGAACTTTGACGGTTCCTCCACCAACCAGGCTCACGGCAGCAACTCGGATGTCTACCTCCGACCCGCTGCCTACTATCCCGACCCCTTCCGTCGCGGTGACAACGTAATTGTCCTTGCCGAGTGCTTTAACAACGATGGCACCCCTAACAAGTCCAACTACCGATACCAGTGCAACAAGATCATGACCCAGGTTGCTGCCGAGAAGCCCTGGTTCGGTCTCGAGCAGGAGTACTCGCTCTTTGACATGGACGATCGCCCGTACGGCTGGCCCAAGGGTGGTTTCCCCGGGCCCCAGGGTCCTTACTACTGCGGTGCCGGTGCCGGAAAGGTCTTTGCCCGTGACCTCGTCGAGGCCCACTACCGTGCCTGCCTTTTCGCCGGTGTCAACATTTCCGGTATCAACGCCGAGGTCATGCCTTCCCAATGGGAGTTCCAGGTCGGCCCTTGCGAGGGTATCGAGATGGGCGACCACTTGACCCTTGCCCGCTACCTCCTCATCCGAGTGGCCGAGGAGTGGGGCGTTAAGGTCTCATTCCACCCCAAGGCCGTCCCCGGTGACTGGAACGGAGCCGGATGCCACACCAACTACTCGACCGATTCGATGCGCAAGGAGGGCGGTATGAAAGCCATTGAGGCTGCCATCGAGAAGCTTGCCAAGCGCCACAACGAGCACATTGCCGTTTACGGTGCCGACAACGACAAGCGCCTTACTGGTAAGCACGAGACGGGTCACATTGGCGATTTCTCATCGGGTGTTGCCAACCGCGGTGCTTCGATTCGTATCCCCAGGCATGTGGCAGCACAGGGTTACGGTTACCTTGAGGACCGTCGCCCCGCTTCCAACTGCGACCCTTACCTCGTTACTGGTATTGTCGCCGAGACCACTCTTCTGCTCTAAACAAAATAAAGAGAGGCGATTTGATGATGACGATGATGATGATGATACGGAAATCTTATTGCCGGTGCGTCCTGAAAGAGCGGCAGTTGGTTTAGAGAGCCACTCGGAAGGGCTAGGTCTGCACATCAAGATGGCACATGTCGTTTTATTCATGTCTTTTTCTCATGTAGTTATTGTTTTATTCATTTGGTTCGCAAGCTTGCTTTTTCCCCCTTCAAATCATCTTTGTGGGGGATGTGTGCGCTTCTAACGTGAAGCAAGAAACGGCGTAGGCTTGCACACGAGGAGCTGCCAAATCGCCGAACTGGACCCATGCTTGGATAACGAGCCGCTTTTCATAAATAGTCGACACGCGAGAAAGTGACAAGGACATTGAGATGGTACACGCAACAAAAGGGCTCAGCATCCACCTGCCGCTCCCTTTGTTCGGACTGTTTGTTGTGACAAGGTTTTCCCACATACCCGAGCGTCAACCCCCTCCCCCCCGCCCCCCCCCCACACGCACCAAATACAAACATCGCCAGACTCAACACCTCAAAGTTCCCTTTTTCATTTTTTCATTTTCTTTTTTCTTTTTCAATTTGGTAAAACGATTAAAGCAAGTCTTGCAAGTAACAGTATATATATGCATGTATGTGTGTAAAATGCCAAGTGAAAGTGACAAAAAAAAAGTCCCAATTTCAATAAATCATTAATGACCTTGATTATGCAAATGTCGACAAAGAGCAATCCAGAAGCGCTCCAATTCCGAAAACTCTTTCCAATTCGGCTTGGATTCATGCTGCTTCTTCTTCCCCTCCGTATGTTGTTGCGTCTGTTTTCGAGATGACACCTGAACCTGTTCATCTTGTTGCTCCCTCTCTGTCGCTGCTGAAACAACTTGCTGTGTCGAAAAAGGGGCGGTGTGGTGAGATGCAGGTGCAGGTGACGGTGACGATGACCGAGTGGGTGTTGCCGTGTCGACAGATAAGCTGCCAATCGTGGAGCCTTTGAAGCCGAAAAGGGTGGCGGCATCCGCCTTGTCGTGAGTCACAGATTCTGTGAGGCTCCGAGGAGCATACAAAGTCAAGCCAGTCTCTTGGATCAGCTTGTCCCTCCTCCGAGCAATGGCTCTGCGTTCAGCATTACCTGAGGGCAAACGGTCCGAGATCCAACTAGCAATCTCCTGCACCAGGGTATCGTCCTGATGCTGTGGGTGGAACGACGACAGAGCTGGATTCTCCGACTCGTGAAGACCTCCATCGTCATGCTGCTGCCGAACCTCGATCTCGTCCGCATCGTCGACGGTCTCGAAGTCACGAAGAGAAACACCATTCCAACCTTCCGACTCGGCAAGCTCTTTGAACGATCGGAACGCCGTCATTGGCTGCTCTAATACCGAGGTAGCAATAGTGGCGGTAGAGGTGGTTTTGGCGTCCTTGGTGTTGGACTTGCCCGTAGATTTTGAGAAGAGCAGGCGATTGATATCTATCCAGCTCGAACCCGATTTGTCCTCGTCGCTTTGCTTCGGGCGGTCGTCCGACTGTTGAGCTGACTTTGTAGGATATGGTCGACCGGTAGATGGGTTGATGTTCTGCCTCCATCTAGGAGCGCCACCTCCTCGCATATCCCAATGATCGCAGCCTTCCATCACGCCGAGGAAGTCGCCCCATTTGGCGCTCTCGACGCTCACTAGTCCATCGTTGCCCTGGTCTGCGCTGCCAAGTGCATCGGCACTACCGTCGCTCTCGCCTTCCACGGTTCGAGACTCGGCAGCGGCATCAAGGATGAGTTTGGGCAACCACAATGGATGCCAGATGGCCAAACTAGGTGTGCGAGAGGCGATGCTGTAGTACTTGACGCCATCGACATTAGGCGTGCACGGGTTAAATACTTCGTTCATGTACTTGGTCGATAGCATAGCGTACGCAGGCGTATCGAGCAGGGAAAGCATGTATGAGCTAAACGAGCCAGTGAGCGTGGTGAGCGAGCCGATAAAGGATGAAAGGCCAAAAGGGAGGGAACCGTCCTTGTCCTTCTCGCCCTTCTCGATGGCCTCTTTGACTTTGTCCGAGAGATCGCTAGATGAGCCGTTGCGGTCAGGCGAAGTCAGATCCTCTGCAGCGCAAGAAGCGGCTGCAAAGAGGGAGTCGGCGGTGGACTCGGTCTCGGATGACTGCCTTAGCTTCTCGGGCTTAGTAGCTCCGTTTGGTTTTTTGGGAAGACTGCTCGAGCCTTGCAACGGCTTCGGTCGTGTGAAAATGGGCGATTTGAGCGTATAAGGTACCTTGGGCGTGCGTGCGGGTCGATGCTCGCGCTCGACGAGATGAGCACGTTCGGCTCGTGCCTCTTCGATCGCCTTTTCGATGTAATCATTGCCTATGCCAATATTGGCATTACACCAGTCCATGAAGGGACTGCCTCGGTGGGGTGTGCTGATGGTGGTCAAGCTGACTGGTTGATACTCTTCGGGCTTTGGCTGGATGTGAGTCAAGAGATGACGCACATCAAGGCCGCCCATGCTGTGAGCAACAAAGTTGAGCTTCTGGCCGCGCACTCCGGCTTCATCGCTCAACAAGAACTTGTGGAGCGACTCGGCTCGCTCCTGAATGGAGCCAGTAGGAGGGACGCCGTGCACGAGTACCTCTGCGCCAACCTTTTGGCGCAGGATATCGAGCGTTTTAGCCCAGTAGTGGATCTCTAGACCAAGAAAAGGTCCACGTACGTCGAAGCCATAGAGACCATGGCAAAGGACAATGGGATGGCGAGGAACAACGATAGGATCATAACTTTGCGGGTCTTGCATAACGCTATGTATACGACCAGCACCACCAGTGCGTCGGCGAGAATGTTGCAGCGCATCGGTGTGACCCGATTTGTGATGGGAATGCTGCTCCGATGCTCTGAGCAAGGACGCTAGTGTACTTGACAGGCGATCGAGCCAAGTGTTGGATCGAGGCTGAGGATGACTCAGGGAGCTGAGTCCCGCTCTGCCTGACGCGGTCTTGGCATCATTGCGCGTGAGGGCGTTGGAGGCAATGTTTTGCAATGAAGCGGTAGGCAGATGATGACTTGATTTCGGGCGAGCCGACGTGTGCACGCTTCGGAGCACTGCCGCTCTTCGCGGCACAGCCGAGACGATGTGATTCGCAGGAGAAGAGCTATCAGGGCTGGTTGCGAGGCTCGGGATGTGCCGACTGGCGGCTGAGGTGGTAAAGCGTGAGTGGTGTGTCTTGGATGTCGCAACACGCTTTGGTGGTGCAGGAGAAGAACACGAGTAGGCTGCTAGCCAGCAGATTAATGCGAGCACGCCTGCTCTGGAACGCAAGAGCGAGTCGGCACTGGAAACGCTGCGAGAGCATTCGGCGGCACGGCCAACACCATCGATGGACGTTTGTAGTCGTTCCTTCAGCAAAGACCGCATGGTCGCGTCCATGGCTATCGTGTTTCTTTGCGGCATTCTCGTTGCGCTAAGTCTGTCTCCTTCTATGAGCTGTTAGTAAGGATGTGCTTGTTGGTATCAAAGTAAAGAGAATGCTCCTCCGATGAGCTGAATGTGAAACCGTTACAACATTCGAGCTGGGATGAGCCGCAGAAGGAGCTTCGAGGTTGGGTCAAGATCGTAGGTAGTGGTGCCGAGGTCGCTACTGTGTGTTGCTCAATGTATGTTATACAATGGCTTGAGATGGAGACGGTGGTGTGAGGGACAATGTGGGCTGCTCAAATGGATGCAGGGATGAGTGGCGACTGTGTGATGGTTTGCGCAAAGTCATCAAAGTGTGTTGTGAAGTCAAAGGCGTGGCGGGTCGAAGCGGTGATTTCGCCACGTTCAAGTCCAAGTGGAGCTTGAAAGAGCAATTAAAGCGTCATAGCAGGCGAAGTGCACTTCTCTAAGATAGAGCAACTCAGCTCGGCTATGGCGGTCAATGTTTTTTTAGAGCTCTTTTGTCGTTTCGACCTTTTGGGAAATGAGTAATTTTGGGGTGACACGTTACCATTCACGCACACACAAACAACACACGCGTCCCCAGAAAAATAATGCAAGTATGGAGATGCCATGATGAACATAACTTAATTGCGGCAAGCCTTGGCAAAGAAGATCAGGCTCATGATAGACATCCTCGCTAGCAATGTTCCAACAAGGAATATCCACTCTCTTTACCGATGAGTCTCAAGACTGGATTGCACGCTTCGGCAGTAAATGTGAGTATGAGCAAGAAATGTTTCTGTTCTGGTACATGCTTCTATGCATGCGTCTAGGTGAACAGGGATGCCAAAGGGTACTCAGCCCTAGCTCTACCTGTAGTATTACCTGCACCGAGACCGTTTTTTGCGCGGAGTCTTTCTGCCAATTGCGGGTCATCGAACGCAGCCGCGATACCACTAGGATCAGCTGCAGTCGCAATCATCATCCTGACCGCCGCTCTCGCCGCTCTCTCGCCAGCCTCATTGAGCATCAGCGCGAATGTATTTGTCACCGCCCTTGGCAGCAATGACAGCTGGGGCTGATCGCCCTTGGCATTCATCTCCTGAACCTTCTTCCAGAATGGCTTGTCTTCAGGGAAGCGCACCAGCCTGAGGTCAGTGGCGAGCGCAAGCATACCGTCTTCGGTCACCTCGCGGTCAGCACCGGGACGGATCTTGGCCGTAGCTTGATCAAGAGTGAGATTATCTTTGGTGATCATGGCCTCGATCTCGGCTTGCAGAGCCAAAGTCATGGCGTAGTAAGCGGAGTCCCAGATGCCGCCGATGGAGTCGACCAGGCCTTTGCCGTATGGGCCGATCTTGGAGTCCGGAATGCTGCCAGACTCGCCAGCGAGGACCCCCTCGGTTTTGATTTCGACATCGCTGTCCGAGGCAGATTTGCGGGACTCTTCGGCGGCGGAGTGAGCAGCAACTGCAAGGCGTGTCTCTTCCTCTTCCATGCGCTTCTTGAGCTTCTCTGCTCCGGTCAAAGCCTTACTCGACGAATCGTGGCTGGATTGTGCAGCGGTAGCAGATACATTATCGTAAGTGTCGGACTTTACTTTGAGGGCTGCCTCCGCTTTCGCAATGAGCTCGGAAAGAATGCCGTTGTGCTCGCCGCCATTGATGCTTTCGCTGTTGGACAGGCTAGAAGATTGTGTGGGGCCAACACGCTCGATCATGATCGTGTTGTTGCCACTGCTAGCATTCACCTCTTGGGTCTTCCACTGACTGGTGAGACTGACAGCCTTGATCCTGCGAATGGCCGACTTGACGCTCTCTTGCACCTCCTTCTGTTCGCTTTCCTTGCTCTCCGGAGCCTTCTCCGCGTTCTGAGCATGCTCTACGATTTTCTCCGCTTGTGGAGTAGCAGCTGGGTGAAGCTGTACTTGCTCGATTTCAGCATCGGGGTTGCAGCGGGCCCAAGCGCTGAAGCCTGTCATGACTCTACCTCCAGCCAGACTCTCGATAACATCGCGTGAAATGTTGCGTCCATCACAGACCTTCTGTAGGAAGTCGTTGTACATCTCATCAATGTGCTTGGCCGATTTGGCGCGTTGAGCTTCGTTCAGCTCGTGAAGGGTGGACTGTGAAGTTGAACCGGTGAAGAAGGACTGGATGCCGACGTTAAACTTTTCGAAGAAGGCTCGTGTGATTGTAGGGCGGAGAGACGCAACACCGATAGAGCCAGTGATGGTGTTCTCGCATGCAACGATGGCATCGGCGGCACTGGCAGCATAGTACCCGCCGGAAGCAGCGGCATTACCGAATGAGGCGACAACAGGCTTTCCATAGTCTTCACGCACTCGTCGGACGGCATCCCAGATGGACTCACTGGCTACGACATCTCCTCCGCCAGAGTCGATACGGAGCACGATGGATTTGACGTCCTCGTTCTCAGCGGCTTCCTTCAGGCCTTTGAGGACAGATGAAGTCGAGAATTCGCCTGGCGCTGAGCTGATACCGCCAAGAAGGTAGACCACGCCGACTTGGACGATTTCGTCGTCAGTGAGCTGATGTTCGAGGTGGCGGTCATTGACCTTGTTGTAGTGATGGAGTGACTTGAATTTGGTTTCCTCGTGTCCGCCGTGCTTGGGATCCACAAGTCGTTTGACAATGTCTCTCTTAAAAGCAGCGCCGTTGATCAAGCCTAGCTCCTTTGCCTCGCGAGTTGAAAAGGGACCTTCCTTCATCCAAGTCTCAACCTTGCCAGACATGACATCTGGATCCTCATCGGGGAAGCGATTGACGGCGACCGCATGCACAAGGCCTCGATTGAGCTCGCCAAGCAGCTCAGCTTCGTTCTGAATCTGTGGTGCCGGAAGCGATTCTTCGCGGCTGAAGGTCGATACCATGGATTTGTACTCTCGACGAGCCTCGGCAAGCACCTTGATGCCGAAATAGTCGAGTACCTTCTTGAAGAATGGAATCTGAGCCCCCAAGCCTGTCAACGGGATTGAGCCTGCTGGCTGCATCCATAGCTCGTCGAAGGACGAAGCAAGTAGGAAAGAACCTTGGCTGTTGAAAGTGTCCGCCCATGCAATCGACGGCCGCGCCTTTTCGCCGTGCTGTTGCTTTTTGGCGAGCTTGAACTCGTGGATTGCTTGCATGAGCTCTTCAATCTGCGCCAACCCCAGCCTGTTAGGCGTGACGGAAGAAGGCAGATGGAGGCCACTAAAGTCAGCAAAGATACCCTTGATGCGCTCGTCCGCCTGTGCCCACTTAAGAGCACGAATAACTTCAAACATCTCCATTACGCGGGGCGCTTCTTCGCCGGCGGCGGGAGCATTGATGAGCGCGCTGACAGAGGGAGGCCCGCGTGACTCGACGATGGATCCATCGTAGATCTTCCATACGAGGTACGTGTCGGGATGAATGATGTCGCGAAGGTAGGCATCACGTTTGAGCTTGAGGTAACCAACAGCGGTGTAGGTTGCGAAGAAGCCAAAGAAAAGGGGGCGACGGTAGGACCAGGCTTTGCCAGCAGTGCGACCGGTGCGCGATGTGATGATCTTGTTGGCAACAAATGCGATGCGAGGAAAGCGCTTCTGAAGGGAGGAGGGAACGCGACCATGGCTTGGCTGTTGCCCTCGGGTGGTCGTGCCGGAGGATGAGGAGCTACCGGCGTTCGACATGGTGACTGAACGTGAATCGGAACTGCTTGCCGAAAACCAAGATAATGAGGATTTAGGCTATATCTCTCCAAAGGATGATGAAGGTACTTTACTGTCCAGTTTATTGACAGCTTCAACGCGAGCACAATGAAAATTTGGTTTGGAAGGTAGACCCTTGTTCCGATGTTACGTGTTTGCTTTGATGACCAAACACCATGTCCAACCAAAAGACTCGAGAATTTTTAATCCAATGCTGAGAATTCTTGGGCTGAATCGCGGCAGCTACAATGTGCTCTGCTGTACCAAATTTTTGCTCGTCGACTGCTCCGACTCTTTCCTAACCTCCACTCGCAGTGTCAGGGTCGATCAAACTGCAAAACTCGAAGCGAGCCAG
This sequence comes from Melanopsichium pennsylvanicum, assembly GCA_900208305.1. Taxonomy (NCBI): domain Eukaryota; kingdom Fungi; phylum Basidiomycota; class Ustilaginomycetes; order Ustilaginales; genus Melanopsichium; species Melanopsichium pennsylvanicum. The sequence continues at coordinate 388,856 of OAPG01000012.1, forward strand.
CGATCTTCTCATTTCCATTTTATAGCAATTGGTCCATCCTTCTTAGCATCCATAATATCCCTCATTCCATTTCACGGATACCCCTTTTCGCGCAAAGCACTTCCCGATCCACATCAACATGCTGTCCGGCCACAATATCATTCGCTCGGCGAGCCGCTCGATGCGTAGTTTGCGCCCATCCACTCGGGGCGTTGCGACACATTCCGCTGCTGGCCCTTCCCGTCAATCTGCCGCCTGGTCTTCTTACTCGATTGCCGCTGCTGCTGCTGTCGGTGTTGGTGCCGCTACCTACTCCCTCTCATCTCGATCTGCCGCCATTCGATGTGAGTCACGCCAGGCATGGCACGACAGACTCAAACCAAAAGAGTCCAAAGGCGACGTTTTCCTCCATAATGACGCTCACACTCGCCACGCTCCCTCAGCTGCTCATGACGAGCATGTCGAGCCCGCTGAAGAAACCCCGGCCGCAATTGAAGTAGCTGTCGAAGAATCCGAGGAGCAGACCGGCCAACAGTCTGCATACGACCCAGACACCGGCGAGATCAACTGGGATTGCCCGTGTCTCGGTGGCATGGCTCACGGCCCTTGCGGCGAGCATTTTAAGCTTGCCTTTTCTTGCTTCGTCTATTCTGAGGCTGAGCCAAAGGGCATTGACTGCGTGGATAAGTTCAAAGCCATGCAGGACTGCTTCCGTGAGCACCCGGATGTATACAAGGACGAGATCGAGGACGATGAAGCTGCAAATGCCCACTTTGAAAAGGAGGAGGCTGAAGCCAAGTCCGAGGACAGCACCACAGCCAAGAAGGAGGAGAGCGTAGAGAACAACACTACAGAACATGAGGAGAAGAAGAGCGACGCATAAGGCTGGCGCAGCTTCATTTGGAAAATGGCGCAGTTTTGCATCGTCACGGATCGACGGGAATCAGCAAAGTTTTCCAGCCTAGTCCGCATTTCACCTTCCAACTTGCTTATAAGGTTCGTCCTGTAAGCCTAGTGCGTAGATGGGTCTAGTCGCTTGCTTCCTATGTCAACACATCAAAGCAGCGAAGCCGCTGATCCGTGCTGGTTCCCAAACCAGCGCGCAATATACACACCACTCTGTTTGTACTTTTACCAGCATATAAGAGATACGCATTTCAGCAATAGACTGCCCCCTCATCTCTACCTTGTCCGTCATCTCGAATCTACTGCGGCCTGACCTGATCAGACACGTTTCTCCCTTGATCATATCTGCTCTTGCGTCCAATCTGGGCTGGAACCAACCTTCCATGTCTTGGCTGAGGAAGAGGAGACCAGATCCCAACAGCAGACCGGTCTATAGTGCGACGACGTGTCGAGTTTAGCTTTGATGCCCTTTACCGGCCGTCAGCCGGGACTGTCGCTGTCCTTCAGCGCCACATTCCGAATACAACCGCAGCTGGAGCACCCATCCAAGACCAACATCTCTCCTCAGCCTTACGCCCGAATCGGGTTCCGTGGCTACTGCACTCGAGGCCAACTACTTGAGGACTTAGAGCCACGTCTCTGGGCCGTCGTTTCAAACCAGGTGCTCGTTCTGTTTGGTTCCCAAGTTGTGTTTCGACGCATCACCAGCCGCTGCATCTGTACAGTATTGGTCCCCCGCAAATCTTCTATATTGGTCCACCACCGTCTTTCTCGCAGAATGGAAGTGCTCACTAGTCCAACTCCGAGCAGGATTGAAGCAGTCGAACTGAAATCAGAAAAGCAGATCGATTCGGCAAGTACCGATTCGGGCTCGCTGACCCAACGAGCAGCCTTGATCCGTGACGAGCTACTCGGAAATGGCTCGCTGGAGCAGGAACCCGTGCAAGCTTCTCGATCTTCGTCTGCGAGCAGCGAAGCTAAAAGCGATGTAGCTGGTGAGAAGGAGACTTCGGATGACGATGAGGCTCTAGAAGATAGGCTCAGCAGGTCGAGCATCGCTCAAGCACTGCGACACATTGCCGTGTCCTTTGACGAGAAGGTAAAGTTTCGCTGTCATTTTCGAGTGCAAAACTACGCTGCTTCGCTTGATCGATATTGCTGACCTCCTGATCCCATGGTGCCTATTGACGATTTATGACAGAGTTGCGAGCTCGAGAGCCTTCGTAAGGTGTATTGACCTCACTCTACAGGTCCTGATGCAGAGTGTGTGTATTAAAGCTCGCTTTCGCCCGTCTTTCTCTGCCATCATTGTTTCTCACACAGATCCAGCAAATGCACAACGACGAGTGTGCTCTGTTAAAAGCGCAAATTGAAGCAAAAGAGTAATTTCGTGCTCTGCTATCGCTGTTGATATGACAGCATCCAAGCCAGCGTGACATTGTTCTAACTCTTCAAGATCCTAATTCCTTTCATAGGCATGAAAATCAATACCTAAAGACCCAGCTGAACGAGACTGCTCACTCTTACGACGAACGTCATCGTGAGAAGGAAGCCTTCGGTCATGTCATCGATCACAAAAACGAGCTGCTTTGTGTGTCCGACCGCACCTCGACCCGCCTTTTCGACATGCTGCACTCCATCAAAGCCCAAGCTGAGGAAGCTGAGTCGCTCTCCCCTTCCATTCGTAGCCGCTCCCTCACTCCCTCCAACTCTTCCCAGAGCAACAACTCGACTTCTTTATTCTCAAGCGAGAGCACGATGATGCCACCTCCCGGCGAGTTCAAGGTCCGTGCCGATGAGCTGATCAAAGAGATCCAGGACAAACACTCGGATCAGATAGCCCTTTCGATAGTAAACTGAGCCTCTATTTCCTATGGTCCCACCCCCTTCCATGTTCAGATCCTGCTGCTCAGTCTTCAAATCGTCCGTCCCTCCATGAATCTTGCTACAATCTCATCGCCTGTCAGAGTGACCGACGTTCCATGTGAATGCTATTTCACTGGTATGCGGAGTCACGTAAGCGACAAACTGTTGTATGGCCCTACCAGACCGAAAATTTTACGCGTTTGGTGGGTAAGTTGGTCCCAAACCAACTCGTTACCAATCTGGATCACACCCGATATCCGTTGATCTATTTGTTTTTTCAAACTGTGAGGTCGTGCTACCTTACACGATTTATATTTTGCAGCTGACGCGCTGGGGCCTTGAGAATTATAGTTGCAAGACTACACCCAACACCGGTTCAGCTCTACACTCCCCTCCTTGTTGCTCTTATCACCATCGGATCCAGCATACTGCGGCATCTTGGCGACCGCGGAAGGAACACAATCCAACCTGCACCATTGCTGGCGACTCTAATTTTCAAAAATTTCCCATGCGGCTCACACCGCCTTAGTCATCGCGTGGGAGCACAAAACAGATATGAGCTTCGCCATCCCATCGCACGCCTTGCTCAGCATGCCACCAAGTTCGCTCACCGTCAGATCCAATGGCACGCATCTCAGAAACGGAAGCCAACCCCTCTCATCTTCCTCGCCATCACCTTCATCGCACGGGCATGCCGGACTATCGTCGGCGGTTCACGGCGCTGCACCCATGTCAGCAGCGCTGACTGCTGCAAATCTTCCTAACGGCGCAGTACCAAGCTCATCCAACCTCGTCGCTGAGTTTCTCAAATCACCAGATGACCTCACCAAGATCTCAGCACTGCGCAAAAAGCTGCTCAAAGAGCAGGCAAGTCTATCAGCCAAACTCAAGCTTGGCGCCAAAGAGCAGCTCGAAGCTACACGCGACGGCTTGCTCAAGCTTCAAGCGACAAGAAAGGACGTCGCTGCCATCCGAGAAGCGTTCGCGCAGATTGAAGCGCTCTATACGACCTCGGAAGGCGATGAAGTATCTATATCTAATCATTCTGATGCTAACCGCTCTTTCCGCGTAATCAGCCAAGTGTCACAGATTCACCGTAACTTCGTCCAGACTGCTACGACCCTCGAAAAGCTCGATGCACTCCCAAATCAGATTTCAGCATTGGCCGAGATGCTGCAACGAAGTCAAGATGACATAATGGGGCCTGCAACAGACCTGCTGCCATTGCATTTCCATCTCTCACAATTGGAAGCTTTCCGCAACGAGACGTTCCAGATCGCACGCACATGCTCTGCAGACGTACGCAATACAGTATCGGAGTTCTTTGCACCTCTCGATGGCCTCATCAAGGCGTTTGATGACTACATCTTGGTGCTGGCAGAAAGAACACTGGATCTAGTGCGAGAAGGCAGACCCTCGGTGGTGATCAAATTCATCAAGATCATCGAGAAGGAATCGCGCGAAGACGAACGTGCAGCAGCTATTCGTCTTGCGAAGCGCGCCAATCTCGAAGGCGCTGCCCGCTTCCGCTCCGTCGTTGCAAACGCTCGCGTCATCAAATTGTACCGACCCAAATTTGTTGAGGCCATCGACCGAGCCACGGCTGAACTCTTTGATGAGTGCTGGGCACGTTTCGGCGCCGATGACACGAGTCTCGAATTCCTTGGCCATCTCGACTGGATCTACGATGACCTCCGCTTTGTTCAATCCGAGGTGGTGCCTCTCTTCCCAGAAGACTACAAAATCCTGCGCACTTTCGTCAAGAGCTACCACAAGCATCTGGGCAGCATCTTGCGCGAACGTATCCTCATCAAAGACCCGGAAGCAAGCGCCCTACTCGAGCTATATCAGTTCACTCAAGAGTATTGCAAGATAATCACCAAAGAGGTCGGAGCTGACAAGGCCTGGCTCGAACCAACGCTGCTTGCAGGCAAGGAGCAAAGCATCATCGACGACTATCTGGGCTTGATCACAAAAAAGATCGACGAATGGACGGCCAATCTGATGTCGGATGAGGTGCGCGAGTTTGTCGCGCGGCAGAATCCGCCTGATGAAGACAATGAAGGGCTGTATGGACTGCAAGGTGCAGCGATCCTGTTTCAGATGGTCAACCAGCAAGTGGACGTGGCAGCAGATTCAGGTCAAGCTAGCGTCCTGGCCAAGGTGGTGGATCACGCGGCCAAGGCGATGCATTCGACGCAGGCGACATGGCTGAGGGTGCTAGAGAGCGAGTTCAAAAAGCAGCGTGAAGCCAAGTCGCCTGAAGACGTTGTGGGCGGTTTGGTCGAGTACGTGATTGCTCTGGCCAACGATCAGCTCAAATCAGCTGACTATGCAGAGGCATTGATAGCGCGTCTTGAGCCAATGGTGAGTAAAAAGTACCAAGCAGGCATCCGCGAAGCCGTGGACAATGCGCTCAATGGGTTCTTGGATGTCTCGAAACGCTGCACTCAAGTTCTGGTCGACTTGGTCTTCGCCGACCTGCAACCGGCCATCAAGGATCTGTTCACGTTCCCAGTGTGGTACTCGGAAGGAACGATGACCATGATCGTTGAGACGATGCGTGACTACACCATGGACTACAGCGAACGACTCAACCCCGATCTTTTCGACGTACTGTGTGGCGACATGATCGATCGCTTCCTGGTTTCCTATATCGGTACGCTGCGTCGTGTAGGCAGCGGCAAACTGCGTATGCCGAAGGCAAGCGAACAGATGCGCAAAGACTTGGATGACGCTAAGAATCTGTTTCTCAGTTTCAAGAAGGAGGAAGAGGTGCAGGAAAAGTTCCAAGTGCTGGATGCGATCTTGGGCATGCTCACTTCGAGCGCAACGATGGTATTTTTGCCCTACTGGAGCTTCGCAAAGGCTCATGGAGCGCATTTGGGATTCTTGGAGTCGGTCATGAAGGCGAGAGACGATCTGAAGAAGGACGATGTGAATGGACTGATGGAGAGCGCCAGGAGGAAGGTCAAGAGCGAAGGTTTGAACGACCTGGTGCCTGAGACGGGTGGTCCGACAGTGATGAGCAGGGTGGCACAGGCGTATGGGCCGAGCAGTGGTGGACTATTGGCGAATCTAGGCGGAGAAAGAGCAGCTGGAATGGCTGCAAGCGCAACACAAGCACTAGGATTGACTGGTTGGAAGAGCAAAGATCGCGACTGAAGCCTCGCTGGCACAGGCGGCCTACCTGGAAATTCACCACGGCAATGCATTTAATGATCTGGGTCGATCAGCCTAGATGCAGATCGCATTGAAAACGGTAACCTCAACGTATGAATGAGTGTGAAAAAAGCGCCGCGTCTTGAAAGCATCTCTGGATACGAAGCATGAGAATGAGCAAGAATGAGATGGTCTCGGTATAGCAAATATATAATGTGACTGCTGACAAAAGTGACATATGTATTCAAGTTTTTTTGCAACCTCAGAGTAAAAAAAAAAAAAGAAAAAGACGGAATCACCAACCTCGGCAGCACACATGGCAGAACGAATCACAGCGGGCGGAAACGTCGAGGCGACCGATGCAGATGCGCTTTTTTGTCAGGTTGAGACGCAGCGGAAGCAGAAATGCCACCAAAAAAGACGGGCCGATGCGACGCGATTTACGCGGGTTGTCCCTTTGAGGCCCAAAAAAATCTGAGACTTACGACACTGGATTGGATTGCACAACTGTCTGTCAGCTGTCGGAATAGAGAAGGAAGCTAATTCGGCAATGGGAAAGACAGAGTGCAGTATTGGGAATTACTGTACATACATTAATTTTACTATACGATGCCGCTGTAATGTGTCATCCTTTACTGCCTGATACCCTCGAAATCATGCAGGGCAACCACTGGAAATAGGATTCTAGCCATGGCGCATATATTGTACTATTGTACTGTGTAGCATGCACAGACTCACAGATTCGTGTTAACTTACGCATTTCGGTGCTTTTCGTTGCACCATCCACACCACCTTTTTCCCCACAAATTCACATATTTGGCATCCGAACATTGATTCTCAGCCATGGCGACAACTGCTTGTTTGAGCTGAAGATCATCGTTAGCCCGCGCACCCCTATGGAGGTTCACACTCGCTCGTGTTCACTCGTCATCAATCCTACACTAGCTCATGTAGACTTGTAGTGACTGCTATTCTCGCGTTGGACTACCTATCCTACGCTTTGCATCAACAGCCCAACATAGCTCATTTGAGCAGAATATACCATCTTTCACTCAGTCTCCTTGCTGCCCAAAACACTCTTCGACCGACCGCGCAACCAAACTCGACTCGGCGTTTCACTTGCATTTAACAGCTCTTATCAGTGGATAGACATTCACCGTCCTGCAGAATCAAAATTACTCCCACTCTTGCTCCTCTTGAACATTCCACCCAAGATGGCTCAAGGGGATCGTCATTCACCGCCTATGGGTCACGACCATCACTCGGACAAAGATGACAACAAGGATGGCCAATCCACCAGCGGCCTCAAGAAGAGACGCATCCAACAAGCTTGCCGCCAATGTGGAATCAAGCGAGTAAAGTGCGACGGCTCCAATCCTTGCATCACCTGCGTCCGTTCGGGAGAAGTCTGCGAGTATGGTCAACCCAAAAAGAGAGGTCCGCCAAAAGGCTCTACACGCGGTGCAAGCAAGGCGGCAAAACGTAAAGCAGAAGCGCAGCTATCTGCCCATCGCAAAGGCGTTCACGAGTCAGCTGCAGCTCTGCCAGTCCTATCAACCCGCGACTACGCTGCGTCCATTTCAGCACCAGATGCAGTGCCCTTGTCACGCCCACCACCGCCGCCGATCCCAGAGAATGACTGGAGTCGCATTGTCCCGCCTGCGTCCATAGCCAACTCTGGTCCCGTCGCTTCTTCCTCCAGATATCCGCCGCACACACTGCCGCATTCATCAATACCACAACAGCTTCAGCAGCCGCCACCATACTATACTGCGCCTGCCGGAGTAGCTGGTTATAACGCGCCGTTCTCGTCGGAGCCCTATGCGGACACGTACGGCACAACGTCTGCACACGCCTCACCCGAAGGAAGCTACCGAACCGAGAGCCATCGCACCGGTGGAACTATCCATGACGACAGCGTCGGCAGTCCCAACTATGGCGCCACCAGCTCCAGTCCCGGCTACTATCCGCCTCACTCGTTTTCTTCGCGCTACGATTCAGCGTTGGCATCGCAAGCGCCCAAGCCGCGAACAGAGACATTCTATCGTGGTAGCAGTAGCGGTCTCGGCTTCATTCGTCCACCACCCGGTGCGGCTGATCGCAGACTGCCGCCGCTGGACTTCTACAGTCGTTCTGCCAATCGATTAGCGTCGTCGCCGAGCAACTATGGCAGACTATCTGCCACTTCAGATACATTTGAAGCGGCTGTGTCTGGCTGCTCAGCTGCCAACAGGTCACTGCACAAGACTTCCGGTCCTTATGCGCGTCCATCCCCCACTACATCTTCCTCGGCCTATGCAATGCCACCATCTGAGATCTCGCGCTTCGACAACAGATCGACGCAAACGAACAACCTGGCCATCGCACACCTGTCAGGTGGAACAACCTGGTCGACCGCGCAGAACGTGTTACCACCGCAAGCACATTCGCTGTCGGATGTAGCCGACTCTGACAAACCCGCCATTGGTCGACCGGCGGGCGTGCCTCAATCGCACTTTAGCGACAATAACCAGCTGCTGGTGGAAGGCACATTGCTGCAGATGCAGCGTGATCGCAATCGTGAACTTCGCAAAGACGCTGCAGGCGCTGACCCTTCAGCTGGCGCTGTTCGACCCCAACATGTACCGGAAGACATCAAGCTCGAGCCCCTCCTCTGGGTAGAACCAGGCGACGAGAGCAGATGTGGCGTCAATCGCTCCGGTGTCTCGCTCTCCAAGCCCGAAATCCCGCCGCTCATTCAGGAACGCCTTTTCACCATCTTTTGGGGCATCGTACAGACCGTTTGGCCTGCTCTGTACAAGCCAGCACTCTGTCTTACTGGCTTCAATGTGATTGATTCAGAGAAGCACCCCATGTTGCATAATGCCGCTTGTGCATTGGCTGCTGTTGCATGGGACTCCGGCGAGTTTGGCATGTCAGAGGAAGATACCGAAGCAACGCAATCAGATTTGGTCGAGCGCACAGCCTCAGACCTGAGCTACAGCCAAGTACCAGGTCAGCTCGGTGATGGCACAAGCCTCCGACGTCTCAGCGCCGTCGATTTGGGTGACATCTTCCTGGCCAGAGCAAAGTATTACCTCGTCAAGACCAATAACGAGCCTAGTCTGGAAACCATCCAATCGCTCCTCTTCATGGCTTTGAGAGAAGGAGGCAATGGTCGTGCCAGCCAGGCATCGGCCTACATCTCCACTGCTTGTCGCATGTGCATTGATCTCGGCTTGCATCGACAGCGTGATTTCTCATCGGTGCTAGGGTTGCACTTTTCGCACGCAGAGGAACAAGCGCGGAGACGCATCTTTTGGTGTCTCTATCTACTCGATAAGACATCTTCCGCATCGTTGGGTAGACCGGTAACATTGCGATATGCCGAAATCGACTGTCCTTTACCAAATATCGACGAAGCGGACGAGCACGAAACTTGGGCGGAAACGACGAACAACAGCTCTCTCATCAAAGATCGAGCTCGTTCTGTTCTTCTCAAGACTCCCGTCGCGGCCATGACGCACCTGAATTTTGGAGTTCGACTCGGCCACATTTGCGAGCAGGTTATTGCAATGTACACCCAAGTACGTCGACCTGGCGGCGAAGACGAAGAAGCTGATGATGTGACCCTCAACGATTCTTCCCCTAAGTCTGTGCCCGAGTGGGAGACTCGACTGATTCGACTGCACCGCATGATCAACTCCTGGGAACGTGACCTTCCTTATCGCCTTCGATTCGACGACCCTTCCCACCGTCTCCCCAATACTCTTTCCCAGCACCTCTGGTTCCAAGTTTGCAAAGTCATGCTTCATCGTCCTTACATTCTCAAAAAATCTTCTCGTCCCGACTTACCGCCCTCGCACCGAATCTGCACTGATGCCGTCGGATCGATCTGCGACATCCTCACTGCGTACGATAACAACTTTGGAATGCGCAAATTGTCTTCCACTTTCACGTACTGCATTTTCACAGCAAGCACGATCGAGATTGCCAACACTACGTCGACGGATGCAGCGATCGCAGCCGAGGCAAAGAGGAGGCTAAGGAAGTTTATGACTTGGTTGAGCAGGATGAGTGGTACGTGGCAGAGTGCTAGTCATCATTTGAAGATCCTCGAGCAACTGGGACACGGGATCGATGCTGATCTGGATGGCACTGGGTTGCCCAGTCACAGAGGTGAAGTGAGTGCGGGCGAAAGTGCTGGGGTGAGTGCCGGAGCCAGCCGAGCTGATAGTCCAACTGCGGCAGCAACAATGATGGCGGCAACAGGAGCTGTTGCGAAAGTCGCTGGCGTCGATGTTGGGCCTTCTCCGCTGTCGCTTTCGCGTGAAGCTCAAGAGCTGCTAGTTGACCTGCCAACTAATGCACAGCAACAAGTTCAAAGCACGGACCTTAACACAACCGGGGTTGCCCTCACAGCAACGGAAGACCCAACCAACACCGCGAATACCAACACTGCAACTTCCTCCCCTTTCTTCGTCCCCGGACCTATCGGAGCGCCTATGTACCTCACGCGCAGTCGCGCCTCATACCAAATCGCACCTGCCCTGCAAGACAATCTCCAGGCTCAATTCCAGGCTCAAGGTCAAAATCCGGGGTCTCTCTATGCAGGCTGGCCTACTATGACTCAAAACTCTCGTGTTGCCACACCCACACCTGACGCCAATATCAATCCTAATGCTGGGGTGTTTGACTCGGCTTCACAACTAAACGCGGATCGAGTTCCTGCCTCAACAGCAGCAGCAGCAGCATCAGATTCTGGTGTGGGAGCGGCGAATGCAGCAGCAGGTTTCACCACAACGGGCCCAGTGAATCCAACGGCCTATCTCAAGTTGCACGATACGTCGTACTGGGGTGCGATGCCTTTAGCTTCCGAAGACGCGCTGAGCTGGGCGAACTTCACCAATTCGTACATTGAAGCGTTGAATGGGATGACGCATCCGAACATGGGTGTTTCGAACACCGGCGGTACTTCGTCATTTGTAGACGCTCCGTCCTTCGAAGAAACTCAGCAGCAGCAGCAGCAGCAGCAGCAAGGATCAGATCACGGCGGTGCTGTTGTTGGTGGAGGTATTGCTACGGTGTCGATAGTAACGCAGTAGAGTCTTGATTTCGAATGAAGTGGAAATAGTGATTTTATTTGTATTTGTACCTAATACTTTCTCGTTTGGTGTGTCTTTATTGTGTGTGACGAAAAGAGATTACTCCTGACCTGCCTTGATTCGCTCGAGTTCCTGTTTCCACGATTCGAACAACTCGATTCTACAAACACCAAAGAGAAATAAGAACTATCCTGAGTCAGCACATGTTGGATAATGAAAGGGGGGTTTGGGGAAAACTGCAAACATACCCTTGCTTCCCTTTGCTGAAAGAACCTTCGCGTGCCAGCGTGTTCTTTTCAGCCTGAAAGAGCGAGATGATTTCGTCGAGTGAGGATTCCAGCTTGTTGATGGCCTCTTGAAGAGCGTAAGGGTTTTCAATGGCGGAAAAGATGGTGGATTTGGGTCTGTGCGCTTCGATCGGATCGGGGTCAGCTGCCGAATAATTGAATCCACGCGGAAAAGTAAATGTCAGTAGATGAGCAAGAGAGAGCAAGAAAGAAGGAAGGAAAATTAAGAATGGAGGTAGACGAGGGTGAAACATACGTTGACGAGTGTCTCGGGGGAAAGCACCAGCCGGATTTTCTACCGAGACTCCTGGTCCTCTGAACTCTGTTGTCTGACCAGGGTATTTGCTGTGATTTCAATGGAAGCGGAGATGTTGAAAAGAGAAAGGGATGGTGTTAGCAAGATGTTCAAGATGACTGAATGATAATTGCAATGATGATGCGGGTCATGGAGCGACGTACGCTTCGTTTTGGAATGCCACGTTGGGCGTACCTTGGTCCTGTGCTGACATTGTGATAAATGCTTTCTCTAGTGTGATTGTGTGTTGGTCCTTGAATTGCGGTTGATGATGGTGGTGATGACAATCTGAGATGGTGTTCGCAAAAGTAGGCAGCAAACAAGACAGGACAGAACAAGGTGACAAACAGTGACATATGCTGGCTATTGGCGTGATGACTCAAAATCCTTCTCTGATAGTTTGTCCTCGGGAAGATTGTGCGTACCCGAGATCAGATGGCATTCTCACGATCCTGCCACCCAAGTGTGAGGCTTGATGACACTCGCCATGTGGGGAGTTGCGACAAGGCTGTCACCGTTGTCTATCAACGCGCGATGACGCTCTTGCACCGCAATCCTTTTTTTTTAATCTTTTTTTTGGAAAATTAGTATGTTAGATTCCTCTAATAAACATCACTCGAGGCCAAAAAGATGGAGTCACAGCCGAAGGCCGAAAGTCCCGCAAGGGTCTCGCTACTCATGTGCGAAGAAAAGGTTGATGGTCCAAGCTTCTGATCCCTTCCTTCATCATTCGCTACCACCGCTATCATCTCAACATCGCCAGACTGATCGGACTACGAGTTGATCAAGATGGGTCTCCCAATGTATGTACTGCATCGAGTTTCAGCGTTCTAATCTTACCCGCAAGCTTGGCTAACATGGAAGGTTTCTGCTCGGGCTTTGTAGCACCGTCTCCACATGCTCTCTCAACCAGTGGGCCTTGGACTTTGACGGCAATCGAGACCGCATCCTCTCTTCCATATATCTTGCCAAAGCCGCCGGATCCCGTCTGCGTGTTGGTCCTGAACTAGAAATCCCTGGCTATGGCTGCTTCGACCACTTCCTCGAACCCGATACCGTTCTCCACTCTTGGCAAGTTCTTGCCGAGATTCTCTCCTCGGATGCAACCCACGGCATATTGTGCGATGTCGGTATGCCCGTCCTTCACCGCTCAACCCTCTACAATTGTCGGATTCTGCTTCTGGACGGAAAAATTCTGCACATCCGCCCCAAAATGTGGCTCGCGAACGATGGAAACTATCGGGAGATGCGATACTTTACCCCTTGGACCCGAATCGGTCAGACAGACACTTTTGCTCTGCCAAGAGTGATTGCAACCGTGACAGGCCAAGTTGAGGTGCCTTTCGGAGATGCAGTGGTCAAGACGAGGGATACCGTATTGGGCGTAGAACTATGTGAAGAATTGTTCACCCCTAACTCGCCCCACATCAGGCAGGGTTTAGACGGCGTAGAAATTTTCACCAATTCCTCGGCCTCGCATCACGAACTCAGGAAGCTTTATAGAAGGGTGGAACTCATCAAGGAGGCGACTCTCAAGTTGGGCGGAATCTATCTGTACGCAAACCAGCAAGGCTGTGACGGTGACAGGCTATACTACGACGGATGCCCGCTGATTGCGGTCAACGGCAGTATCGTCGCACAGGGAAGTCAATTTAGCTTGGATGACGTTCAGGTGGTCAGTGCTACAGTTGATCTAGATGATGTTCGCGCTCACAGAAGTGCAAAGTCCAGGGGAATGCAGGCCGTCAGTGAGGCAATCGGCGCTGGTTGTCCCAGGATCAATGTCGATTTCGAAGTGGGAGAGAGTGAGGAGTGGGGAAGCAAGACTCCTGGAACTGCAACTCCCATTCCAGGCCCTGCTGTCGAAAAGAAGAGTGGTAACAGCGGTAACAGTGGCGATACGGGTAGATTGTTCAAGCGATATTTCACACCCTTGACGCAGTCAATCGAGGTGCGCTATCACTCTCCCGAAGAAGAAATCTCCCTCGGCCCAGCCTGTTGGCTCTGGGACTATCTGCGTCGTTCTCGCACGCAAGGATACTTCGTTCCGCTTTCGGGCGGCATCGATTCGTGCGCCACTGCCACAATCGTCTTCTCCATGTGTCGACTTGTCATTGCCGCCATCAACCCAACCGGATCTACTAAACCCAAGGCCACTTCGGCACTCACAACCGACACCCCCGCTCAAGTTCTTGCAGACGTACGTCGGATTTGCAACGAGAAGGAGGGCTCAGACTGGACGCCTTCTACACCGCAGGAACTCTGCAACCGTATCTTTGTGACATGCTACATGGGAACCGAGAATTCCTCCGCTGAGACTCGACAGCGTGCCAAGGACCTAGCCAACGCCATTGGTGCGTATCATATCGATCTCAACATGGACATTATCATTCGTGCCATCATCACTCTTTTCACCACCGTTACGGGTGCTACTCCTCGCTTCAAAGTGCACGGCGGTACTCCAGCCGAGAACCTGGCTTTGCAAAACATCCAGGCTAGATTGCGCATGCTCTTGGCATATATGTTTGCACAGCTCAGTCCATGGGTGCGCGGTGCCTGGGGGGGTTTACTTGTTCTCGGTTCCGCCAACGTCGACGAATCCCTCCGTGGCTATTTGACGAAATACGACTGCTCGAGTGCCGACATTAATCCAATTGGTGGAATCTCCAAGACCGATCTGAAATCGTTTATCGCATATGCGCGCGATGCGTTCGATCTTCCCATCTTGCACTCGTTCCTCACCGCAGTGCCGACAGCCGAGCTGGAACCGATTACGGAGAACTATGTCCAAGCCGACGAAGCGGATATGGGTATGACATACGACGAGTTGTCCGTGTTCGGTCGACTACGAAAGAATCTCAAATGCGGACCGTATAGTATGTTTAGCAAGTTGCTTCAGGAATGGGGTCCAAGTTTGGAACCGGAAAAGGTGGCGGAGAAGGTCAAGCTGTTTTGGTTTGAGTATGCTCGAAATAGGCACAAGATGACAACCTTGACACCGAGTTATCATGCGGAAGGGTATAGTCCTGATGACAACAGGTTCGATCTAAGGCCATTTTTATATCCATCCAGGTTCCCGTTCCAGTTTCGCAAGATCGATGAGTTGGTCAAACGGTTGAGTCCGGTTAGTCAGGCTGGATTGTTGGCCGAGGCCGAGCCTAAGAAGCACAAGTAAAAGGTCTGGAGGTTGCATAGTCTAGTGTGCTGTATGTATTGCACAACCATGCTCTATTTCTACAATTGAGAGGGAAAAACACTGCAAATTTGATTGAGGTCATGCTGAATGACGAGTTGCGCCGTTTTCATGCTGTGTAGAACAAGTCGTCTTGTTTCTCCAAACAGCCTTTTCAGGAGCCTTGACTCTGAGTGTAACCAACCACGTCAATGCGCTAATCCCCCACATGACGATCCAGCTAAATTGACCGCCTAGGATTCCTTTGCTCGTACTGAACGCAAAGAGACTCGTACTGAACGTCGGTCCGATGGTTCTACTCAAGCATCCTGCCATCTGACTGACACTGTTAAGCGTCGCGAGACTCGCTCTACTCGGAGCGGCATTGTTGACCAAAAGATTGCTACAAACAATGCTCATGTTGCTCACACCTTTGAGCAGGATAGCCAAGAACAGTGCCGACATGGGCAACCATTTGCCTTGGTCCGGATACGTTGCCGCGAGGAAGTGTGCTAGGGGGAAGCAAAGCCAGAGGAAAGGTAGGCACGATGTTACGCGAATGTATACGCGCAAAGGGCTACCGAAACGACGTTCGAGAGTGGGAAAAGCGATCAGTTGGATAAAGATGGTAAAAGCTCCATTGGTGGCGAGAATAGTGCCAATGTCAGAGGAGGATAGCGAAAGACCACCGTGAGCAATGACGGTGTAGCAAAAGAGCGGTAGAAGCGCCGCATGGCAGGCATTGAGAAAGTTGAGACAGAATTGAGTGCCCAAGATCCGTCGAATGGATGTCGAAGAGAGAAGGCTCGAGATCGAGGGTGGGCTTTCAACTGGTTCGTCGGTCTGCGTTGGTGCTGGCTCGTCCTGCCCAATCTTTTGTTTGGAGAGGGCTTTGTTTGGTAAAGTTTCCTTGAGGAAGAGAGAGCCAAAGATGATGGCGGACAAGTTGAAGCAGCTGGCGATACCGCATGGTAGCCAGAAAGGGTGTTGTCCAAGAAAGCCACCTTTGCCTTGCCCGATTCCTGCCAACCAGCCGCCTAACCCATTGCCGACAATACTTCCCACAGCAAAGCACAGTGGAATTAGACTGAATGCTCTCGCCTGATTCGTCTCGTCTGTTATCTCTGCCAAAACGCTTTTGAGGATCGCAATATTTCCGTTCATCAAGCCTGCGATACTCCTAGCCATGACCATTTGCGGGAAGGTCTTTGCGAAACCGAACGCATTGACCGAGAGGAAAGAACCGAAAAGGCCTATGAGGAGCACTGGTTTGCGGCCAATGCGATCGGAGAGACGGGCCCAGAAGAAGATGGTGAGGAATTGCACAAATGCAAAGGAGCTCTCAACCAGGCCAGCATAGTAGCCAAGCTGGGAAGATGGGATGCTGGGATCGAGATTATGACGAAGCATGGCATTGACGAAAGGGAAGATGACGGTAAATGAGACCGGCTCGGTCAAACGCATGAGACAGAGCACAAAGAGTTGTTTCTTTGGAAGTGGAGTTGCTTTCGGTGGCGCTGGTGGAGTAGATGGCTCGCCATATCTTGCTGAAGCGGGCGAGGAGAGAAGCGGCCGCGCCTCGCCTTCTTCTCTTGTTCGTGACATGTTCGTCAAAATTCGGCGGAAGCTTGACTCGGAAAGTATCTGTGGTCAAAGCTGCATGTCTAATGCCGTCTACCAAGAATCGATAGAGTTGATTTTCTTAAAAGGGGATGAGAAACAAAGGAGAGTATAGGTGAGGGAGGATATGATCGTGGAGGTGATGGTAACTCATGGTGACGATGTCGAACGAGAGAAAAGCTGTCAAGTAAACTTTCGAAATTTCAGCTTTTATTCAACGGCAGCAGACCTCATGGTTCCACTTGCCGTCTTGGATAGCCGAACTCCCGCTCAATTCACCGTCGCCGCTGACTCCGCGGCAGGATCTATCGTCATCATACAACTTTGTATTGGACTGAATGTGCGTTATCCTATATCTCCCTCACCACTCACCACGTTCCCAAATCACTAAAGATAGCGGCAACGATGGTCACAACTCGCTCCGCAACGGCGTCTTCCTCGTCAAGCTATGGATCAACGCGCAAGTCCACTTCCACTTCCACAGGCAGAACAACTTCCATTGCTAAGACCACTTTGAGCAGCAAGAAAGCCTCGGCGAGAAAAGCTACAGAAACACAGCAATCCAAAGGAAAAACAAAGTCTAAGTCGAAAGGCTCTTCAAAATTTCCTTACGACTTTCCATACTCTGATCTATGTCTTCGCACATGTCCGCACTTGTACCGTACCGGCGTCGGCGAGCAGGGCGTACTGATGGTCGAGCCCTACAAATCCGAGATCCTCCCTCATTGGCGTTTTAAGGATCCACATGCAGCTACAGACTCGTCAACGAAAATATACTCGATGTTTCGGTCCTACGTGGAGGAGGGAGACTTTGCAGGTGCAGATATGGCGAGGAAGTTTATTCAAATGGGATATACCCGAGCTAGGCGCTATGCAAATCGCAAGGGTGGGAAGAAGTACATTTATGATTCCGATGATGACAGTAGTGCTCACGGTTACAAAAATCGAAGAACAGAGATTAAACGATTGGAGGAGGCAGATCAAGACCCGGACAAAGTCGAGGCAGCGAGGATCTTCAAAACGCTGCTAGATGAAAAGGTATGGACCAATGACGAGTACGTCAAAATGAGACAAAAACATATTGAATGGGCGAAGAATCAGCCGACTTTGCAAAAAGGTAGTGCAGAGGTACAGGAAGCATTGCTACCGGATCCAGCGAAGGAGAGAGAGGTGAGGAAGTGGTAAAGACCCTAAGGCCCCTGGATCTTTTTTTTCTCTCTGAATGTGTTAGTAATGCTGTAGAGTAACAATTGCGAAACATGGCCATGTCGCGTAAAGCGAGCGCGCGAGGTGTCAAGATCTGCCAACAGAAATTAGGAAGCACGGATCAGGATGCATTCCGCATCGCTCCTTGACCCTGTCATATCTACAATTGAGGTCTGAATGCTGTAAAGTATAAGCTTTGGAGGCAATATGACAGACGCAACATCCCCGAAAGCTTCAAAACCCAGCTGGCCCTCCGCACAAGATGGAGAAGGTGTAAAAGACGGGTCCATCGCAGCACGAGGAGAGCATGAAGCGCAAGAAGGGCAGGAGAATGGAGGCGGCGAAGGCGAAGGCGAAGGCGAAGGCGAAGGCGAAGGCGAAGGCGAAGGCGAAGGCGAAGGCGAAGGCGAAGGCGAAGGCGAAGGCGAAGGCGAAGGCGAAGGCGAAGGCGAAGGCGAAGGCGAAGGCGAAGGCGAAGGCGAAGGCGAAGGCGAAGGCGAAGGCGAAGGCGACCAAGATGAACCAGAATACGAGTCATCGGATGATGACGGAGCAGGAGGACACGTTGGGCTCTCATACTTGCTCGAAGACGTAAGTGATACTTCTTCCTTTGCCCTTTCTCACACGTTGATTGTCGCATGCCGACCATTCTGTAACTCACCTACTGAAACTGCGTCTCCAATGTGTACAATCCTCAGCATGATGAGGATGAGTCAGAAGACGAAGACTTTCGCGGATCGCAGGAGGAAGATGACGCAGATGACGATCCAGGTAAGTTTTTGCCTTTCGTCCCACTTTTCAGATTCAATGTCCATTTTCCCTTGCTGAGCTCAAACTCAAATATTATCTTGTTTTGCTCGATTCTCCCTTCGTTGGGAACTCGACGTCGCTGTTGCTCCGCGTGTAGAGATCCAAGAATCCGACGAAGAAGACAGTGTGCCTGCTTCGGCAAGTACAAAGCGTAAACGAACTCAGCAATCAACTTCGGCGAGCAAGCGCTTCAAATGAGACAACTCTTGACGTTTTGTCTCCACTACTGCCAGACACTCTCAACACTCTCGAAATACGACACTCTCTTTGCTCGATGTATAGTCGAATTCATTCATTGTCATGAGCAAATATGGTTATCATGACAAATCATGGCAAAACTCTTCAGATGATCTGGAGTTTGTCTAGCTGTTCATGATCTTGTCAGCAGCCATCTCCGCAACACCGTAGAGCGTAGAACTCAAATGTGCGCTGACTTGGACTGGCAATACGCTAGCATCCACCACCCTGACGTTCTGTGTACCATACACTCGGAAGTTCTCGTCAACGACTCCTCCCATTTCCTGTCTTCCCATGACCGCCGTACCTAGCTGGTGGCTTACAGCCGAATAACCCGAACCACCGCTGTTACCCAGGATCCATGATTCCCACCTGCTATAACGTCCGCTGTATGTTCCATCGGGGATGAGATTGAATCCAGGTGTTGTCTCTCCGTTATATGTTAGCTGCTTCAGATTGTCGTTCTTGAGAACTCGTCGAGAGGCACGGAGGGAAGCCACTTGCATATCCATGTCGATCGGCAAGCCAAAGTAGTTCGGGTCAATTTGAGCATTGTCGAAAGGATTTTGCGAAGTAGCACGGATGGAACCACGAGAGAATGGCAAAAGCGTCCAGATGTCCAAACCATACGAGTTAGCCGGGAATCCTGTGTCGAAAAAAAGTTCAACTACCGGTACCTTTTGGTCAAAGATGAGGTTGATCGCACTCTCCCACTGCGCTTTGACGCTTTCGGCGGAAACGACATGTCCCTGAGAAACGAGCTGCGAAGCCCAACTGTCGAGGTTGGAAGAAATCCAAGAACGAACTTCAGTGGAGTTTGAAAGAATCTGATCAACGTTGGGCATCGCGATAGCCGACGAAGGTCCTCCTCCGTTTTGGTTAACGTTGGCTTGAGATCCGATCGTGGTCATTGTCTGGTCTTGGAGGTTCTTTCCTACACCTGGCAAGTCGATCTTTTGGTCGACGCCGATGGAGTCGAGATCGGACTTGGCTCCGACACCTGATCGCTGGAGCAGGGTGGGAGTATTAAGTGCACCCGCGGCTAAGACTACCTCTTTGTTGGCCAAGATTTGAATTTGGTCCCCATACTGGCTCTGCTGCACGATCACCCCAGAAGACTTTCTGCCAGAGGAGGAGGATGCGTCCCAAAGCAATTGCTTAGCGCGAGTGCCTGTGAGCACGGTGAGGTTTTCTCGATCCTCGACTGGGGTATAGTAAGCAGTGGCGGAAGAGATGCGCTGTCCATTGACATCGATAGAATTGGGCGTGTAGGCAACACTGTTAGCCTGGCCGGAACACTGGTCATCCACGTGCTGAACACCAAGTGTCTCCCCTACAGCGCTGATAAAGGCTGCTTGCTGAGGGCCGGTGTACATTCGACGCCATTGCTGTGACGTTCCGCCGATGTTTCGTTTGCGGTTGGAATTGCTTCCACGGATCTGGGAGAAACCAATGCCCAGTGGGCCATCAGTGCCGTGGACGGATGGGTCCCATCGAGCACCGACGTCTTGTTGAGCTTGATCGGGAGCGACGAAATTTTCGCTCTTCTTCATGTATCCTAGCAACCCATCCCAAGACCACCCACTCGAGGTCGAATTGAACATGAGGGGGCCCAGTGCGTCATATTGCGCCTTGGACCCACGATTCCAAGCTGCACCGTTGATAGACGTAGACCCACCGAGGGTCTTACCTCCTTTAGGTTCCCGGGTACGACCACCTACTTGAGTGGTAGTGGTGAAGGAGTAGGACAGATCCGTGCCGAACGCTTTTCCATAATTGTCCACGTCATAGATGTCGGCATTGGTTCGATCGTCATTACCAGCTTCGATTACGAGGACAGACGCAGAGGGGTCGGAAGACAGACGATTGGCCACCGTCAGGCCAGCAAGTCCACCTCCGACCACGACGTAGTCGTACGCTCTGTTGGAGAGTTGCGAAGCGTCGGTCACGATGGCGGCCGTGGCCGAGGAAATTGAGAGCAGTACGAGGCCTGTTAGAGCCGCGAATGATCGTGTGAGCTGCATGGTGCGTAGAAATGTCTTGCGCAAAGAAAAAAAAAATACTGAGACTAAGGTGTGTTCGAGTATAATGAGTGGTATGAGACCTTAAATCTTTGGAGGAGGGAGTTCTTCTGATGTGACAAGGGTGTGCCGTATATATGTCTTGGAATGTTCATCGGACTCTGGGATTACCCACTGCATCAAGCATTGTGAGAAGGATACAGATAGTGTATAGGGCGGGACGGTGCATTCACCCCACCATGTCACTCTAGATCACGTTTGATGCTCTTACAAGAATGGACTTGATACCATGATTGCCCTTGTTCCAAAATTGCTGTGCTGTGCGTACGGAGCATCCGCTCCAACTTCAACGCTACGGGAAGCCACGAGGGTCAAAGTGAGCCCAGGTGCCGACCGTACCACAATTGAAACTACCATATCCTTGTCCATGTTGTGCCACTCTTCGTGCTCTCTGCCCACAATCTCAACCCACGTTTTCCATTGTGGCTCAGAGTGGGTTGTTTGGGAGCTGCATACACTAAGCGAGGTCGTTTGAGTCTCAAGCTACTCGCCAAGAACGTCGGACTTCCCCAATGTAAAACCAATGCGAGTGCTTTTCGGCTTCTGCTGTGTTTCACCTTCCGAGACGGCGGTCTGAAATGGTATGATGACGTTCTGCAAAAAAAAAAAAGGTACGGTACGGTACGGTACAGTACAGTATATGCGTCATAAATGCTATTCCACGTCTGCATGAGCTCAGCCATTCGCTTAAAGCTCAGTACAGCGGAGGGTGGCGAGCTGTGATTCTGACAATGCTGATTTGACTGCATGAATCGTCTGGCGCCCACCAAAGCCCTGCGCCACTTTGTTTCTCCCCTCTGTACTATCAACTCCGGTCCGCCGTTCCGGTCGTGCCTGTCTGTCCTTTGGTCCTATTTTGGGACTGCGAAAAGTCAGGAAAGGAGTCGAAGCGACAAGCTGATGAATCTGAGACACAAACACTCAGGCCAACGACCGATCAGTCAGAAAGCGGAATGGGACGGGGAACCCAAAAGTGCAGAATTAAACTTTCGCGTTCGGGTTCCTGTGATGCACCTGCCTAGTTTGGACATAAACAAAAAAAATTACATGTAAGCGAGTCTGAGTCGGACCTCGACGGCAGAACGGAGAACGATGTCGTTGCATCATCGAACGTCGATCTTTTCATCCCAATTCTGTCAGGCCGCCCCTCGTCCTACATTGCATCTCACTTGGAAAGCTGTGCTCAACGACTAGATTTCGCCCGGCTACAGTATCCGTCAAGCACATGGAAACACGTTTCCAAGATCGTCGAATCAGAGAAATTTCTCGAAGATACTCCTCTCGCAACGAAAAGATGTTTTGTTCCAAATCAAGGTTCTGAAACGACAGCCGCACTACAAGCTGTTAGTCACCGCTTCATACTCAGGGTCCAAGCACTAACAAAAAAAAATTCCCGGCCAGGGAATCGAACCCTGATCTGAGCAGTTCCTCAGCTTTGAGATAATGCTTACAATGTGAGAGTGCCCTATACTAACCATTGTACTAACTGGGAGTTGAAGTGGGGCTGATATTACTGTTATATAATCCATCTGGTCTACAGAGAGTTAGCGAGCAGCTGCCGCCGAATATCACGATGTTGACCGCGAGGCCTAAATCCCACACCTCGTTGCTTCCTTTGTTGTCAGTGCCCTGCCTGTTCTTTCCAACCCAACACCTTCAAATCTGCGGCTTGATGGGCATGCTTTTATATGCGAAGTTCTCAAAAGTCTCTGCTTCTGCTTTCTTTCTCACGCCATCGAAGCGGCACGCCAAGCAAGCCAAGCAAGTTCAAGAGACAGCCTGAAGCTGATCATGGGATCGTATAGTTCTAGTGTTACAATTTATTTATCTTTGATTTTGAGGCCTCGATCCATGAAAGTGCGAGCAGACTGAACGAGTAACAGTCTGTAATGCCTCCAAAGCCAATGCATGGCCGAATGATAGTACATCCGAAAGTGAGCTTCCAACAGCCTGTTTGGCGCACAGGACCTAATCATTCCCAACCGGAAGCATAAGGATTCGCAGCTTGTCCCTGATACCCATTAATGTCGCCCATTCCCCTGTTGAATTCCATACCTCCATTCTGCCCCGTTCCTTGCCCACCATATGGATCGATCATACCATTCTCCATAACTCCTGCATCTCCACCCGGTTGTTCATCCAGCATGCTCAGCTCTTGCACGATTTGCGCCACCCTATACTCCAGCAAACCCAACCCTGTCTCCACAATCTCGGCTGGATGCATCGATCCACTTGCCTCTACGTCAAAGTAGAATCTGTTGGCCTTCCTGTTGTAGTCGAACGGCGCACCTTCTTGTGGTGGCTCCTCCAGCTCTGCATTCGGCCCTTCAGGCCATTCCTGTTTTGCGTCGAACTCGTACCAGTATGTAGTGTGTCTCAGCGAGTTGTGAGGATCATATTCAAATCCGACCGCAGAGCAAGGCGACCACTTTGCATGTTCTTTGGCGAAACCTTTTCGAGCGATGCAGCGGATATGGAGTTCCTGACCCTTTGACATCTTTACTAGCATGATGGGAGGGATGGAGCCATCGTGACCGACAGGTCGGCCGAAGTCGGGGTGTTTGGGGGCTGCCGGCTCGGTCATAGCGTCGTCATCGTAGATGGTGGCATTCTCGATGGTATCCGAGCGAATAAGGTCACGGGATGTGACTTCAAGGTTGCCACGAGTGGTACATCGCGCTCTTAATGTCAGCTCCACTGAGCATCTGTCGCAGCCGTCCTCACAGGCACAGTCCTACGAGCGTTGCGAATGGGTAAAAGTCGGTGGTGAAGAGGTAGTTGGTGGTGGTGGTGCAAGCGATGTAGATGGCGTGATGGTACGCAGAGGTTTGTTTGTGGTGAGAGCGTCGAAGGCAAAAAGTAAGATAGGAAAAGGGGGGAAAGTCAGTAAGGTTTGGCACAGAGCTAAGCAAATACAAGTCTGAGTCGGACAGAAACGTACTCTGTGATCAACCAGAGCCTTGGCGCAGTCCATGCTGAGTAGGGGGACCATGCCGAGCCTATGCGCCAAGAACTCATCTGGAAGTACCGTTGTATTGTTCCTGATCTCCACCATGTCGATTGCTACTGTAGGAATATCGGCAATCATGATTCTTCTGAATGAGTTGGCGAACGAGAGATCGACATTCTCGAGTATAAAGTTGGCATGATCACGATTGAGTTGGCGCACGGTGATCTTTGGCCTTGATGGCGTTGCTTCATATTGACCATTCATTCTGTCTCGATATGTGCAACTACCTTGTGCCGACAGCGATTTATGAATCCAGAAAGAGGATCGAGTCGTGGGAAATGCGGAGCGATTTCGAACAGGCGCTATCGACCTAGAGATGCGATTTCGAGGATGCTCGCAGACGGACAGATCGCGAGATGATCTGCGTCAGATTTCGGGCACAGGCGATTCCAACGAGAGTCCTGTGGAAGGGAATGGTGGGATGGTCAAGACTTGCGAGGACGGAGGTAAGGAAGTCGGAGGGTGTTGTTGGCCTGCAAGGTTGAGATGTTCTCAACTGGCGACCCCTCGTGGAGAAGGACGCGTCACGTGCATCTGCGCTTTGTCGGTCTAACAAGCAGGATTTTTCTTGGCACCCGTGAGCCCTTCCTGCTTCGGAATCGCGGACTGTATTCGAAAATGATCACGACTGTTCTCATATAGGGCTCACTCGAAAGCTTGTTGCGAGGAAATCATCATGTATTAAGATTAGAATCCATGAGAGGTCCAAATCTTGAAATCACCCGGAGCAAAAGCACCCGTCCGACCCCTGTTAGTGGCCGCATCATCCCTGCTCTGCTGTGGCTGTTGCTGAGTCTGCCTCCTCGAAAAGGTATTCAAGGGAGGCAGCCCCGAGGAATTCTGCTGATTTTCAGAATTTCTCTCGTAAGCGAGCACCAGCTGCTTAAGCTGCTTCCTCTCCGCCTCTTCCTTCAGCTGTTTTGACCTCGTGTTGATCGCAATCAACGACGTGCTCGGCACCTGCATTTCGTGCGTGACCTGCTTGGATCCCTTCTTGGAGAGCAAAGAGAAATTCATATGCGCACCATTGTCTCCAGGCTGTTCCACGGGCTTCCTCTTTATCGGCAGGCCGATTTCCGAGAGACCAGATGCAGAGGGATGTGCATGAGGGTGCGAGTGTGAGTGACCGTAACTCGCGTTTGTCGAGGAGAGACCGCCACGGGTGAAGAGGTGAGCGCTGCGAGAAAACGTCGATGAGTTGGCAGACGTGATTGAAGCTGGAGCGGCAGCAGAAGAGCCAAACTCGGCCATCATCTTTGCGAGCTCGCGGTCAAATTCGTCATCAGCCTCTTTGCGGATTGCGAGCTCTTCGTCTTGAAGATGACGGCTGACTTCAGGCTCTTCGTCTGTGTCATTGTCTTCTGATGGCGAATCCGAACCAGAGTGTCCCGATGGAGATGCGTTCGAGTCTTCAGATGAAGAGGAGCCGGATGATGTTGAGGAGGAGGAGGATGAAGTGGCAGAAGAGCCATCGCTGCCAGATGCATTGACTGCATTCCTCGCGTGACGACGCTTCTCGCCGCCATTAGCGGTCTGACCATCACCCCTCGCAACACCTCGCCCGTCGTCCTCATCATCGCTCTCGTCATGGACCCCAGCTTGCGCCTTGATCTGCCTGTTTGTATCCATCATCTCCTCCAAAGCTACTGCTGCCTCTGCAAACGACTTTTTGAACTTCAAACCCGGTCTCAACGTCTCCAGCGTTTCGGTGAGCATGAAATCCACATCCATCGGCAATGGCTGCTTCTTGCACAGCACATACACGTTGAAGAATACCAGAAAATCGTCCAACTTCTTCTTCAGCGACCCTCTATCGAAGCAGACACCACATGTGTCCAGCAGGGTGCAGATCAATCGAATCCTAAAATAGTCGTCGGGCGCATCCAGCGGCGCTACCTGCCCGGGCCAAGGGCGACCGTTGAGATGACCAAACGTGGCAAGTGACCAGAGCTGTTCGAAGATGATGCCGCCATTGATAAGACGGTAATTGTAAAGCTCGCCGAGATAGCAAACGGTAGCAACACGGCGCTGGTTATGGTTGAAGATATTCTCTTCCGTGCCGATGCGGACGTTTTCAAGCACTTGATCGATGACTTCGACTGCGAAAGCAGGGTGGAATCGGTCGAGCTCGTACACGAGAATTGCGAGAAGATGGATATTGGAGTATCGAATCTTCCAGGACCGAGTGAAGACATCTTTCAGCCATCCAGACACCTCTGGGTTATCCCAAGGGAGCTTGCGAAGCTGAACAACTACGCTGTCGACCGTCTTCTTCTGTAGGACGTTGTGAACGAGGTGTCGGATGTAGAGCTCCATCGGCTCACGCACTTTCTGCTCGATGGCTTTGCGCTTGGGCGGGTTACATTGATAGTAGGCGTTGTTGAGCATGAGCAACTGTCGAGAGTCCAAATTCGTCGCAGCGCGCTTGCGACGAAGCATGTCGAGCATGCTACGCATCTTCGCCGATGTCTCCTCCGTACGCAGCAGATACCTTCCGCATCCCTCCAGTAAATAGGCGAGCATTTCGATGTTGGGTCCCGAAAAGTCCTCGAGGCACGTCTTGAAGCAGTGGAAGATGGCGTGTGTCGGTGTTATCTTGAACTTGGTGAGTTCAGAGATGAAGCGAGCGTTCTTGGCTCGTGTTTCTGTAAGGTCGACGTTCTTCCTACGCTGCAGATAGCGGAACTCGTCTTCTAGCGGGGCAGTGAGACCAGCGCCAATATCGGGCATGTACTTGTTGAGCGTGGCGGCAAGGCGGGCATAGTACGGTGCCAAGTCGATTCGATTGCGGGGAAGAGAAGCGAGGTGCTTGACTAGCTTTCTGCGGGCTGGCTTGGTGGCGATGAAAGCAAAGTCAACAGCGGCGCTGTCGATCATGCTGCGATTGGTCATATCCGGTAGCAATGCCATGAGACTTGCAAGCTGCGCTGCCGGCCCAGCATTCATGGGTTCGTCAACTGGGTCAGTGTCGAGCTGGGGTGAGCTGGACGCTGAGCCTGCTGCAGCAGCGCCTGCCTCTGCAACCTCGTCACTGTCAGTCTCGTCGACCTTCGCAGCAGTACTTGGCACCGCTGCGATGCCAGTAGTCTGGGCTAAAATAGCATGTGGAATGATGTCACCAATATCAAGAAGGTTCTCGTAGAACTTTTGCGTGTCCTGATCTTCCCAAGGGCTTTGATCTGACGCAAATTCTTCGTCCGCACGCTCGAAAGCGGATTTGGAGTCAAGATTAACACCCAATGCAGCAGTAATGCTGGCGGACGCCGAAGATTCGAGTTGGGGCATAGGCACGTTAAGAAGCTCGGAGAGAATTCGCCCCCAGCCTCGAACGCGCTCGAAGCTTTTGGTCATGCGTTCATAGTTCTGCTGTCGATCTTCGAAAATCTCACCAGAGCGAATGTATGCTTCATGATTCCTGCGATCCTGGTCCTGCAGCCTTTGATGCTCCTTGACGATGCGACGTGCGAGCGTTGAAAAGTAGGTCTCGAAGAGCTTGCGGAACTTTGTTTGCATGACCGACGATACCAGAGGCGCGATGGAAGGATTTAGCGGTTCAATGTCGTTCATGTCCACGTCATCGCCGAGTGTCATGGAAGACGCTTTTTCGGATAGCGTTGAAGCGACATCGGCTGCTGCTACAGGTGAAAGCATGGATTGGCCCAGTCCCTTAAGGATGGCAATCACCAGCGGAACATTGGAGTGTTCCTTGTCGGTAGCAAGTAAATTTTTTAACAAATTCAAGAGCCATGGTGCGCCGGTGTTATCCTGAGAGTGGCCGACTGCCTCGACCAGAGCCAGCTCTGCTGTGACACGAAGCAAAGGCTTCTGGCGCGAAACTCTGGCAGCTTCATCGCGTTCCTTTTGCTCTGCTGTGGAGCTTTGAAGTGCATTCTTGCTTGCTGGAGCCAATGCCTGTTCGAGGGCATTGGTAAGAGGGGAACCGAAAGCATGACCGCCAAATCGGACCTGAAACGCAGAGACAATTTCGGCGGCCGCAAAGCAGTCTTTTGCGGTCGTACACCTTGCCAAGCCCTCGGACACAGCTTGAATGAGCTCCTGAAGGTACTTCTCGAGGTTGAGAAGAGGCAGATCTTTGAGGAGCTGATCGCGGGCATCTTGTCCAATGCTCTGCTTGACTCGTTTAAGGTAGGCTGTATTCTTCTTGAGATTAGAGTCGAGTGTATTTGGAATGCGTGTGGGCCCCGACTTCCAGACTTGGAGATTGGCGACTCGGAGTTGACGACGCTTCTGTTCGCGTTGATTGTAGAGGGCTTGCACTTGCGATTCGTCCTTTGCAGGTGCTGTTGAGGCAGAGGTCGAAAATTTGTCGGTGGCGGCGACTGAAGCGCCACTTATGGCGAGTGCCATGAGCTATGACACACGCGTGAGGTGCGCGTGCGTTGAATATAATTATGACTCTAGCATGTGCTGGTATGTCTCGTTCGCTGTGAATGAGTGCCGATGGCAGAGAAAAGCATGTAAATGCTCACTGAAAACCCCTGCATGTGGCAGGTTGGCGTCTTGAGACCAGTCGATCAGGAATGAACCTACGTCTGAAAGTGACTCGATTGAATCAGCTTGTCAACTGAAACGAGTGCTGAGCACACGAAGCAAAGAGTGTACTGTTAGGATATGACAAACCTCAAATCTTTCCACTTGGGCTCTCACTGTGTGTGGCTCATCTCCCGGTATCCGCAAATCCAACTACTCAGGGTCCACCCCAGAACCCGATCTAACAAGCAGATGAAAGCTCTAGCAAGCTTAACATCTTTAAAAAAATGTGCGGATTTTGAAGCACGGCTATGAATTATACTTCCATGTGGCAGTGACTGCCGTCAGTGTGTCAGCGTCCGCACCGTAAATTCTAAAATTCAGAACTCGGTTTAGACTTAGCCGGCTGCAAAGCGTTGGGACATGAAAGGATTGCACTTAAGTTCGAGCACCCACCGGCAAATTTAGCCACGTCGATGACCGGAACAAGTTTGAGCTTTCTTCTGCCGAATCCAAAAAAAAGGAACAATTGTGGCTCGAGCCAACGCAGCATGGCATTTCGTGGATCGGTAAAGTCGAGACTACCTTTCTGTGAACGACGTACTTCTCTAACCCCGAGGTAGCTACACAAGCAATGGCAGGGTATCAGTTGGTCCGGATTGACAAGGCCAGCTGATTTAATTACCAGAGTATAGCCAGCCTCACTGGGCAGCGTATAATACAATTCAGTCTGGGTACCATGTTATCTTGTTCATTCTCCACTTCCACCAACCCGAATCTCTTTCGCGAAACTACAACATGTCCTTGACCATCCCCTCCCAGCAGACCCAGATTGTTCTTCGCGAGCGTCCCACAGCCGCCATAAAGGACACCATTGGCTCTCCCGATTCCACCTACGAGAAGCGCACCGTCCCCGTACCTCAAGAATCCGAGCTCAACGATGGCGAAGTTCTGGTCCGTGTCGAGTATGTCTCCCTCGACCCCGCCATGCGTGGCTGGCTCCGCGATGCCCGCTCCTACTTGCCCCCCGTCCAGATTGGCGAAGTCATGCGTGCAGGTGCCGTTGGAGTCGTTGTAGCTTCCAAGTATGCCGGTCTTAGCAAAGGTGACCACGTCTCTGGTACCCTTGGCTGGCAGCAGTACGCACGCGTGCCCGGAAAGAGCGTCGAGAAGCGTCAGATCAAACAAGGTGGCTCGGTGCTCGACTATCTTGGTCCTCTAGGCATGTCTGGTCAGACCGCCTACTGGGGTATGTTGGACGTCGCCGCTGTCAAGGAGGGTGATGTGGTCGTTGTCACCGGTGCAGCTGGTAGTGTTGGTTCTATCGCTGTTCAGCTGGCTAAGCTCAAGGGCTGCAAGGTCATCGCCGTTGCTGGTGCAGATGATAAGTGCGAATGGCTCAAGTCTTCCCTCGGTGCCGATGAGGCTCTCAACTACAAAGCTCCAAATTTCAAAAAGACCTACAAGGAGCTCGTCACCAAGAAATACGGCTACATTGACGCCATCTTCGAGAACGTTGGCGGCGAGATTCTCGATATGTCCCTACTCTGCATGAAGCCTCATGCTCGTATTGCCCTCTGTGGTGCCATCTCGGACTACAACAACCCCAAGCCCGACGGTCTCAAGAACTACCAGACCATCATCGCCATGCGCATCAAGCTGCAGGGCTTCATCGTCTTTGATTATGCCAAGAGGTACACTGAGGCTGAGGACAACATGACCCAGTGGATGAAGGAAGGCAAACTGGCCAGAAAGTTCCACATTGTAGGCGAGGAGCTCGATGCCAAGGCAAGGCAACAGGGTCAGAGTCTCGAGCAATGCCCCAAGGCTTTGAACGATCTTTTTGCTGGCAAGAATGTTGGAAAGATGGTCGTCAAGATTGCTCCTTAGGCGATTTTTTAGGGAAGGATAAGCGAACACTGTAACACCAGCTCAGAAATTACCAATCGTACTCGAAGTAGTGAAAACCTATACAAACTGTGAGAACAACTGGTGTATTGCTCCGATGAGACTGTTTGAAAGAGCAAAGGTGCAGGCAAACACGATGTCCGACGCAAACAGTCACGTATTATTGAGCAGAATGTCATCGAGCAATGGTATCGAGCAATGGTATCGAGATTTAAAAATCGAGGTACGAAAGGGCCATCTCGCCACTGATGTGGCAGAATGAAGAAGCGAATGGAAGCATACAGTAAATTTACAGTAAGGAAGGTGGGAATTTAAAAAAAAAAAAAAATTCGACTCAAGAGAAAGGAGAAATTGTGACTCTAAAAAATCCTATCAGAAAAGTGATGCACTGAAAAGTCTTTTTACGATACTGAAGACTATTTCCTACTCGCCGCTGCCGGCGCTTGATACGGGACTCAAAATGGTAGACTTTGTCTTCCTCGGACTCCTGTGAATTTCCCAACCTCTGCTTGGCCCTGCTCCACCTAGATTTGCCATAGACCTCTTGCTCTTGAGCGGGCTTCCCCCACTTCCTGGACTCAACAGCAAATTGGGCCTACTTGAATTCTTGCGAACTTTCTTGGTAGGACTTGATGGAGTTACTCCTACTGTAGACCCCGGCGACTCCATATCATCATCTGATCCTCCACCCATCATTTGCGTTGTCCCTGTAACATTGCTCGTCGTTCTCGTCCTGACCGAACTGTCATCGTCAAAGTCATCATCTTCCCCAGAACTATTCCCGAATCCACGCAACGGCACTTTGTACGATCCTGAAGGTGCAACTGCCGAGCAAATCTCATCAGCATCGTCCATACCGTAGTTGACAAATGCGAGCTTTGAAAAAGAAAAGCCTCCACCACTAGACGAGCCAGCGGCAAGAGCGCTCGAGGTGGGAGATTTGGATTTACCAGGCGAGCTGTTCGAACGTGAAGATGAGGCAGACTGGTGGGAGATGGTGCGCGCTCGAGTGGGCGATGCGGATGTGGTCAGCTCAATGGAGAAACCACCGGATCCAATCGTACTGGACTTAGACTTTATTGCACCGCTCCCTGAAGCAGAGCTGCTGGAGCTACAAGAGGTGGAGCCGGTACTGCTACCACCAGGCACAGAAAATGAAGCTGTGGTGGTGATCCTTCGGTTTGAAGCGATCTTCCTCAGACCTGGCGCTAGTGGTTTTCCCGTTGGCAAGGGGGGCAGAGCTCCACTTGCTCCCGCCAGTGAACTTCTCAAGTGAGGAGTGGACTTCATCTTTGCCGGAGACCTCGGTGGGCTCAACGGAGCTGAGAGGGTACTTGGCATCTTCCTGGTCGTAGTTTGCTGTCCAGAAGGTCCGGCCTGCTTGGGAATCTGCTTGGCTAAATTCGCGTTTTGTATCTGCAAGAACTGTAGTTGTTGCTGTTGCAGTTGGCGCATCCTTGTTTGCTGCATTGCCAGGTGCTCTCGAGAAGCATCGGCAGGGGCGGATCGCGGAGTGGTCGCTGCAGGTGGGATGAGTGTACCATTACCACCCATGAGCCTGGATGGTTCGAGATTTGTGGGCACCTGTTGCTGTTGTTGAAATGGATTTTGGAGTTGCATCGGGTTGCAAGCTATCTGGCTTGCTAGCGATGGACCGGACTCGGAAGTCCTCAGTGCTTGAGCATGACTTGCTCTCCTTGGGGGTAGCAGCATTTGGTCACCAGCGCCGAGGTGAGCAGCAGTCACCATACCGCTAGAGTTTACGGGCATTCCGTAAATTACAGCACGCTGATCGCCCGCAGAGGGACCGCTGATGCTGTTGTGACGAGGCGGCGGGTACACGGAAGTGTATCCAGACAAGTCTTGAGAGCCGAGGTTGCCTTGGCCCGCAAACAAGGTGGTGTCATGTTGGTGAAGGAACTGAGGGGTGAAAACACCCTGCTGTTGTGGCACTTGCTGTTGAGACTGCGCTTGTTGTGCCTGATGAGTGAGGTGAAGATTCGAAAATTGGTTCTGGATCGAAGGTGCGAAGCTTGCAGAATCGGCAGACAGTGGCATACCAGGGACACGAGGATCGAGGTTTGTACCGCCATACCCCGGCATCTGAACCGTTAGATAGCCTTGCGTATTGAAGTGATAAGCACCACCACCAGCCATGCTAATGGGGCCTGGTTGCAAAGGATGCTGCGGCGTGATGGGCGTTGGCAGCCCAGTAGATCCTACGCTGAGCTTACGCGGAGAGTTGCCTTCCATACCATACATCAACGCGGCCTGCACAGCCTTCGCCGCGCGCTCGCTCGCTTCCTGGCCGGCGAACTGTTGCGATGGTGTGACAAAGTCTTGGTAGACGCCCAAGCGTGCTGCTTGTTGGGCTACGTGAATCTGATGCAGCTGCGCAAGCCTTTTGCGCTGGTCTTCGGTCATTTTCTCGGGGTCAATCTGGGTATCAGTCGGGTTGTTAATCGTGACTGTACGACCGGGCCCAACTTCGATGGTCTGATCAGAAACGCTCGTTGCGCCGTCGACGTTAGCAGGCACTGCAACGGGTGTTGGGGCAGAAAGGTCACGCTGGACAGCACGGCGTTGGAACAGCGCTGAGGATTGGGCGACATTCGTGTTCCCCGCTAACTCTGTGAAGACGGGCAGGCCGTCCTTGCCGATGACGGTCTCTTTGCTGGTCACAGCCGTATCGCGAGCGGGGCTGCTGATGGAGCCGGACTGAGGTCCGAGCTCAAGTCCGAGAGCATTAGATTCTTCGGGTATGCGATCTTGCGGGTAGCCAATGTCGATGAGGTAGTCATTGATCAAGCTCTGAGTCCCTGCAGCCTCAAGGACTGGATCATCTCTTTGTAGATGAGGAGCAGAAATGCATGAGCGCAGAGCACGCGCTGGTGCGCCGAGCAGGCCCACACTTTCGCTCGTATTAGGCGATTCCGAAGGATAGAGATTTTCAAACGAAACAACAGGGTTCGATGCGCCAGGTGAGCCGGATGGCTCGGAGTGCTCAACATTGATAGCAAAGCTAGGGAGATTGAGGCCTCTGCGTGAAGATTTGAGCGCCGGTATCTGCGTTTGACCGTACCAAATTCCCTCAGGTGAGTCGATGTCGGAGTCGATGAGACCACTGGTGATCTCCGGACCAT
Organism: Melanopsichium pennsylvanicum; assembly: GCA_900208305.1. Classification (NCBI taxonomy): domain Eukaryota; kingdom Fungi; phylum Basidiomycota; class Ustilaginomycetes; order Ustilaginales; genus Melanopsichium; species Melanopsichium pennsylvanicum. The sequence goes on from OAPG01000012.1 coordinate 422,113, forward strand.
GATTCCAACCGGGGAGGTTGATGGTCGTGCCCGTGTAAGGACTGCTGGAGTTTGAGGCGGTGTCGTTGAAGAAGTCATCGACGTGCAGAGTCTCAGTGAACGTTTCCTTTAGGTCTGTGCTTTCAAAAAACATGACTGTAAATTCAGGTCAGAGTCGGATGGTATTATTGTGCTGCAGATTGCGTCGACTTACCAATCGAGTGCTCGGCCAAATTGGAGAGATAGTCGTCAGCGTTACTCAAGCCCATCATCTTGGCTTCTTCCGGGTTTGTCCAAGTCATTACAGGTGGTGAAATAATATCAAAGCCATCGGTGAGGCTGGCGAAGCTGTTCTGACGATGGATGCTGTCGTGCACAGCGAGGCCGGTGAAGCCTTTGGGCGTATTATCGGTGTTGAACCAGTCTGCGACGCTGTCAGATCGGATGAGGTTGTTATATGAGTTATGACGGCTGCCGAGCGACTTTCCTGTAGCCGTGACTACGCTACTCGCCATAGCTGATAGCGGAGCGAGGGAAGCCGGCCAGCTTCCCCTGTTAAACTCCCGAGCGGATGAGTTAAAGGATGGTGGCTTGTACGCGCCGTTGCTCAGTCGTCAGAGCTTAAGTATGTGTCTTTTGAGATCACCACTAGTGTAGCGGATGTGTGCGGATGATAGTGTTGAGTCGAAATTAGGATAGGTGTTAGCGTGTAACAGTGAAAGATGAACGTAATAGTTGAATATGGAGGAGCAGATGGTGGTGGCAGTGAAGATGATGTGGTGGGGTGTTGTTAGAATGAAAAGAATGTTAAGAGTAAGACGAGGTGGAAAAGGAAGGTGGGGAAGGAGAATGTAGCTATGTCTCGCAGGCTTAGGAGCGGGCCAAAGATTGGGCGTTGCCGAAGCTGTCAGGACCCAATTTGAATGAGACAACGCTATTGCGGAAAGTGAGACCGTGGTTGCAGCTTAACAAGAGTGATAAGTAGGAACACTTGTCTTGCACAGGCGGACCCATGGGGAGGGGGCCATTGTCGTAAGCGAATGGAAAACCGGAGCACAAAGTGGGCTGTTGCAAGATGAGTCAAGTCGTCCAGGGACGAGAGAGGGAGAAGTTACACACACTCGGATGGCGCCGCTGTGTGCCATTGTAGGTCTTCTGTGCGGTCACTCGTGGTTGCTTCTCAGCAGCGCAGATCTTAGATGCGGCGGATGGCGGATGAATCACATCTTCAGTCTCACCATGCACACCAGGCGTCGATCCTGCACAGTGCTGGCTTGAAGCTGAGTCGAGGTAGACGATTAACAGACTTTGGTCCATCAATAAGGCTACTAAAGCTGTTACCCGCCGGAGCGGGGCTTGCGTTTGCTTTCAGAGACGTGTGTACACACAGTGGAGGTGCATCATTCAAATTGAGTCGACGTTCATCAAAAGCGATCGACCGAAGGGATCAGCAGCTCGGTCGCTCAGTCCGTCAGATGGGCAATAGTAGGAGGGTGATGATAGGATACATCGCGGCTGACAAGGAGCGGACATGGGATGGCCGTACGGATCTGCCATGCAGCTGCAGTCAGTGGAGTTGAGAACGCAGACCACCTGTGTTCATCCCTCAACAAAAAGCTTGTCGAGAGCACGGTAAGAGTTGGATCAACAGATGGAAACAACTTTAGGCGAGGCAAGATCGACAGTCTGTCAACCCGGAGGCTTGGATTCTGGACCTCGCTACGGTTTCCAGCCTGTGGCTTCCCAAACCTGCAAGCGCCCGTCGGAGCAGCAGCGGCCATCCAAATATCGTCGACACAAATCCTCTTTGAATTTCAAGTAAATATCTACAAAAATAAACATTGCACTGAGCACGAGGAGAGATCAAGAAAATAAAATAACAAACTGCCTTCTCTTACTTCTCGTTTCTCTACATGGAACCGAACTGACTTGCTCGTCCTGTATGCGCAAGTTTTACGTTCGTTTCGTGGCTGTATCGACTGTTCAGTTGCTCGTGAGAGTTGCCATCACCTCCGCCAAACCTCTACTGCAGCGCTTACAATCTTGCAAACGTACAGGACTTTATGCCAGCATGGCAGCATGCTTCTTCTTTGAGCACTAATAAGATCTTATCATATAACTTAATAGCTAATCAAGATAAACCACAAAAAGCAACGCAGAAGAGGCTTCGCGGCTACGGCTCCCGTTATGGCAGCTGTCACTTTCCCTTGCATCTCCGACATCACAGACATAATGTTAACCGTGCAGAAGAAAACAGTGAGGCCTGAGCTATGAATGCAAACTGCAGGTTGCCCATACCAAGCCGCGAGCCGCCTTTGAGCAAATGTAAAAAGGAAAAGACTGAACCCTTCGTCACCCATAAGGTTACCGCAGGTAGAATTCGGCGAGCTTCAGAGGAACTCCTCTCCTTTTCAATTTGAGCTCAGATAGGCTTTTTGAGCCGGAGCGAGATGACTTCCATCACGTCACCGACTGCATCTAGCTTCGGCTGACCCTTGAATATCGGAAAGAACATCAGAGATTAGCAATCCAATGCCCGTGAACCGCTCTGGTGATGCAAAACAGGATTATATTTGTCGATGATGCAACGAGCCCCTCAAACCAGATAGGGGTCATCTCGTGGCTACGATGATGTGCAGCTGTGTCTCGGGTGAGGCCCAACACAACGGTCAACCAAGGCCCCCAGAGAAGTTGGCGCGCCGAAAGGTTGACTGACATCGACCAGTTAGGAAGAAGGCTCAAGGGGGCGGACGTACTGTAAATTGCTGTACTTTTGTGCAAGTACTACGAGCCTCGAGTTTATTGTGTGCACACACACTTTGAGATAATGTGGTGAAAACGGCGCTTCTGACTAACAAAGCAAATGTTCGCCGTAGCAATGACGTTGAGGCCAGACAGAACAAGCTTTCTGCCCAAACCGGGCGTTTAGAATACGTCTCGTGGCAAATGAAAGTGAAACAGGTTCTAGCAGCGAGGAGCACTGAAAACTCGCATAGCCGTACAGACAACGGCAGTGAATAAGAGGGAGACGACGATCCGAACATTCAATTCGACTTACTCTAAACAAAAGGCTCGTTCTGAACCGGACCTTCATCCTCACTCCAGTCGAATATTTCGTCTTGGTGCACGCAGACCACCTTCCTCAAGCCCCAAAGCCACCAAGTGCGGGGTTCAAATCTTTTCCCTGCCAAACCAACAGTGTTGGATGGACAATTCGAAAAAGTTAAACGCAGGCGGAGTTTGTCCAGTCATGATCTACACAACATTTGCATTACCTCACCTGAAAGGGAAGGCCAATGTGAGAGAGGTGGGCGAGGAATTCAGTTTGTGAGAATATCTGCTCTGAAATCACTGGGAAGGGACATGTCAAGTAGAGGTTGAAAGTGTATGCACCTCGGCCTACACTAACGTTTGTATTTTGCCTTTCAAACCTGGCCGAGTTTGACAGCTGCACCAATGCCATAACTTCGAATGTATACGTTTGTTTTGGGTGTTGATATTGTTTTGCGCACATGGTTTGTTGCCTTCCTTCTTCCTTCAACATACCCCTACCCTCTGAGCCAATCGTTCTCCTTTTCCTATCCTGCCCTCACCTTGATGGGCTAGAGAATAGATGGCCTTCGCACTTCAGCTTCTCGAAAAGCTTCCTCTCTCTGAAAGCCCAATATTGCCAGCGGGCCATCTTCAATGGCTGCATTCCCCTCGGTCGAGCTCTCTATTTGGCTTCTTTTGTTTCTGAAGGTGATCTCTATCGACATTCAAATGTGCGTGGCTGGAGTTCTAGAGCTCTTGGCATCCTGTCTCGCGAAGCCACATTCCATTCGCCGATGCTGTAACCTCGTTGCTCAGAGCCCAAACTTTAATCGCGCTTCCTGGGCTTCCTGGACCTCGAACCTCCCATTCCGACATCTAGAATGCAGTGCTTATCGTGCAAAATTGGTAAACGTGATGAGCCAGTGCTGAGTCGTGCAGTTGCAGAGACTAATACGGGATCATAACCCCGTAAACAAGGCTCATGGATGATTTGGGAAGGTGTCTCCACCTGTGCAATGGCGTTCTATCTCGCCGGCAAATGTACAAATCAAGGGAGTGAAACACCGATTATACAATTGTCATGCCTCTGCATACCCCCGAGAAGGGGAGGAGATGGCCGTTGCTGGAGCCGAAACTCTCGAAAGATCGATCCGTTTCCGCATTCAATTGTCCATCGCGCGTCGCTCATTTGATGAATGCATGCCAGAAAGACAAGGATCGGAATCGCGAGAAAAGCTTCTGCCTACCTATAGATATTCTTGAGAAACCGTAAGATCGCGCGGCAGTAATTTGGTGGGAGAAAATTTGAGCTTTGGGTGCGGTCACGTTGCGTAAAGTGAAATGGAAAACCACCCCTGTTTCGGAGCCTAATTCTGAGACTCAGTTGTCGCCGGCCCAAAATATTGTGAATGACCTGTTCGGAAAACGAACCCGTTCATTTAAGATCGGTCGATCGGGCTGATTGGGATTGTATTCGATCGTAGAACCAGCCAGATAAAGAAACTGTGACATCGTCCGTAATAACAAATTTAAGCTAACTCGGAAGCCACGATGCGCATTTCGGCTCCGACCGTGATTCGAGACGATCACGCTCACTCGCTTCTCGACGTTGAACATTTCACACACACCTTCTCGACACCTTTCCCGACCAACCTTCCTAATCACGACTAGCATACTTTAACTTTTCCCTCACCATTCAAATCTGCCGGAACCAAAACGCAGTAGGCACTTTTAGCTGAAGTGAACAACAGGCATCATGGCTTCTTTATTTTCCCCTTTCCGCAGCACATACCGGTACCTTGTACGTCTTGCAACGCCCTTTTCCGCGATGCCAAGGTTGCAGCTCTAGTCTGCCTGCCTCTTGATGAGCGCTGCAAATGTCGTTAGGCTCGTATTTGAGCTCTATACTCCTCCTTGAAATACCCGAGTCGGACGTAGATTCTGCATATTAGCATGCAGTGTAGGCCAAGTCGGGCTCTTCCCCATTTCGGAATGGTCCGAGAAGCTCCGACTCGAGTTTTCGAGACTGGAGCTTTCGAGACTGGAGCAGCGTAGGAATAGAGACGGAAAGAAAATTGGTGCAGCTATACAGTTACGGTATCATACTGACCCATAGCTCCTGTTTGTTTGATCTTGACAATCATGTTGATTTTCCCGTCAAAAGCAATATGCAGCACACGAGCATCCCGTGGTATTCTTTTCGATCTTGATCGGCTCTGTAGGCCCTGTTGCAGTAGTTGCTGTTCCGCCCATCAGGAAAGCTTATGGTTGGAAGCCTGCTGAGAAGGTCCCCACTTCCTATCCGCGTAAGTCATCGCTTTTTACATTCATAACTCGTCGAAGAAGAAAACCCACTGATCCCCCAAAAACAAACAAATGAACCGCTGTGATACGTTTTAATGGGATAACGTTAGTTCCAGCTCGCGAACGTCAAGAGATCACTGCGTACGGTGACGAAGAGTAAACAAAAAAAACATATACACATCTACAGGCTTTCTCTTGCAATTTCAACCACAATTCCCGACATACGCAGTCGCAGGCTCGCACAGCCAGCTCTGCTCAATTTGACTGAACATCCAGAAAGGATTGACAAATGAGGTAGCGTGGGTACGAAAATGAGGGATTATAATGGATCTGACAAGATTTCTGTTGCAGCAGACCATACGGCGAAAAAAAAAGAAAAAAAGGACAAGGTGGATGGGAAGATTGACGGACATCCGTTCTTGAGTAGACGTCAATGTCAAATCGAAAAGCTAGTTCTAGACCGAGAGGATGGTTCTGTCATTGATTGGTGCTACAATGTCGAATTGCGATTGCTGAAAATCAATACCATACAATGCCGACGAAAATTAGAAATGAGCGGGAGTAGTCTTCGATTTGATATCGAGCTCAAACTTGGCTCTCAGTGCCGTTCTGAAATACAATGTGCTGGTGGCAACTGGAAATAAAGGGAAAAAAAAACCAAGGACAGCAATGCAAGCGACTACAAACAGAATTCGTCAAACAAACACACCAGACATACTGACACAACATCGAGACGACCGCAAATTATCAAACGACGTTTTTGTAAGTTCGAACCAAAATGACAAAAAAGGACATGCTCACAAGGATGAAAAGAAGAACGAAAGATGCTGAATATAAATGATAAAACGTGGAAAACGTCCCCACACTGAAGCTTGAGTTCCTACTGATCTGCTGTCCTGACCAATCTCTTATCCCAAGGACCACGATCGCTGTTTCTACATCCACCCTGTTGTGCACATTCACATTCGCCACCTAAACTCTTTGGCCAAATTTGTTTTGGCACATATTCCCATATGTTTTGATGATAATCTGATCCTGCGATATCGATCTTTTCCACCGTGCCTAGAGGTAACCAACCTTTAACCCAACTCCAAATGGTACTAAACATGTAGGGAGCATTGATGATCTGTACTCTTCCCGACAATTCGGGAAAATTATTATCCAAGATTCCCAACAATTGCTGCAATTGAGCCTTCATCGACCAAAACGTCGACAGCCCCAATCCTGCCAGATTGACAACCATGAAATTGTCATCCACCCATCTTCCACTAGAAACAGAACATGCTTCGTACCGATGTCGTACCGCCAGTTCCAGAGTAACGGCAAAGTTCTGAATCACCCTCTCAGGCGTGGTAGTCTTGAATACAGCGGTACAATCCATGTTGCCCAAATCTTGAATAAAGATCGGTCGACCAAGCTTATCAGTGCCGTGAAAATACATGCACCATCCATGTGATGCCACCTGATCTCGTTCCGAAAACACAAAATCCTTCACGAGTGCATCCAGGTGGATCTCCTTCTTCCAAGCTTCAGCTTTGAGATACATGACTCGAGTTGCAGCGACGTTGAAGCTGCGTGCTCGTAGGAATCGGAGAAGCTGTGTATCTTGGTAAGTGGTGGGTTCATCTCCGATTGCACCATCCAGCTTGAGCGATACGGTGAGGTCATGAAGAGCTTTAGCTTGGGCGTCTGTGAGGTTTCCTGGATGACCTTGAAGAGGTTTGACGTGGAGAGAGTGAAGCACTTTCTGCAACGGTGTATCCTCGTTCACTTCTTGCGCAGATCTGTGCGGGACCGAGGAGAAGGTAGAAGCTGAGAAGACGTCGTCTGTGCTTTTGGAGAGGCTAGCTCCACGCAAAACGGGCGAGCATAGGGCGTCTTTGGCCGGTGCACCTTTGGTGAGGTCTAGCTTGTCGATCTTGCCGGAGCACTCATCGACAGGGGTGCTAGGATTTGGACTAGCTCCTGTAGACGTGGTAGAGGAGGCAGATTTGCCGGCCGACCTTGTGAACGAGGCAAACCTCTGACGGAGGGATACGGGAGTGGTTTTGGGAGCAGCAGAGGTTGTGAGCAATTCTTTATCTGGGGTTGCTACACCTGTAGCAGCATTTTTGGAGCGAGAGGCCGACCAGGTGGCGTTCCTTCTGAAGGGCGGAGTGATTGGTTCGGAATCGACTGACGAGGTCGTTGAGGCAGACTCTGTCGAAGGGGGCATTGTCGAGGGATGCCAAATCGTATACTGTGCGATAGACAATCTATTGAAATGCTCGCAAAGGAATAAAGTGCTGCCGATGCGAATGGCCTTGTAAGGAGCGATGTAGACCAACTCGTGAGACGCTAGAGCAAGCAACTTCTTGCAGAGATGAGGAGCTGAAATCTAGCTATTGCGTTTATCGGATGCTCTTTGAGAAGGCCGAATTTGCAGGGGTTTTGGGCCAAATTTGCGGCTAGATAGTCTGTGAGCAAAAGATTGTATGTGTATGGTGGCAAACAGAGTGAGCGCTGCGTGTAAACGTGTTGACTATAACGAGAAGAAGAAGCGAACAAAGTTGGTGTCACAGATGCCAACCTTCAGAAAGTGGACCGAGCGAGACCCTCCCACTTTCGCGTGCATCGCTCCGTTTCTCAGGCCAAGTGCCTTGAACATTTCGTCGCGCTGCTCGTACTGAGATTGCATGCAAGAAAAAAGTGTCATCCAACCTCATAAATTATACCTATTTTAGTTTTCAAATTTGTTACTGTGTCATTTTCGTTGAGACTGCTGCTCTGCGTGCGAGCGTAGCCTCCACATCTAACAACCACGAACAAAAAATCTCGGACGCAAAGAGCCGTTGCCGATCCCACCCATTAGCTACGGTCACACCCGACTCGTCTGTCGTGCTCTTTCTTCAGCATCGATCTGTACCGTCAACGAACAGGTATCCCAACATTCAAACGGTCTCGTTCCGAGCCTTGTGTCAGCAATCCGACAAATATACCAACAGATTTCAATTGTGAGATCATAACATAAATAAACATTTTCTATGAAAGAGAGCATTATATCTTTAACAGTAGAAGCAGAGAGGAAGAATCATATCCTTACCCTAGATTTTTGCCGCCAATCTTCCTGGTCAGTCTCGATTCTGCCAGCCCAAATCGACTACAAAGTGAGGTCCCAAAGGTGATTCCAACTCATGCACATCTGGATTCTTTTTCTTCCTTATAAAACAACCAGTGGATAGGTGGAAGACAACGTATGTGTGTCAAGTGTGGTATTTAGCCACGATGGTGAAGAACCATAGCCAGCAGAGCCATACGCAAGTACAACCCGTACTTGACCTGTCGCCACCAAGCAGCCCTAGGATCGTACTCGAGATCATCTGCCAGCTCGTTGTTCTTGGGCAATGGATGAAGTACAATCGTGGTAGGCTTGCACTTGGCCAAGGTCGCGTTGTCGACCACGTACGTGTCCTTGACTGCCTCGTACGATGCCACATCGGGGAAGCGTTCCTTCTGCACGCGCGTCACATATAGAACATCCGTGCGTGCAAGAATGTCGTCGCTGAGCACAGTGGATTCGTACTGCTTGATGCCCTTGCGTGCGACTGCCTGCTTGACGTCCTCGGGCATCTTGAGCGACTCGGGCGAGACGTAGTTGACCGTAACACCGTACAAGCACAAGAGCTGCACCAGCGAGTGCACAGTGCGACCGTACTTGAGGTCACCCACCATCGTGATGGTGAGGCCAGCAACAGTGCCCATCTCCTCACGGATGGCGAATGTGTCCAACAATGCCTGGGTGGGGTGCTCGATGCTCGACTCACCACCGCTGATCACAGGAACAGGCGAGTGTTTGGCAGCAAGGTGAACGCTGCCAGCAAGAGGGTGGCGCATCACCACCGCATCGGCGTAGCACCCAAGTGTGCGGATCGTGTCTGGGATACTCTCACCCTTCTGCACCGAGCTCTTGTCGGACTGCACCTTGACCACTTGACCGCCCAGTCGGAGCATAGCCGCCTCGAACGAGCACGAAGTTCTGGTCGACTCCTCGTAGAAAAGTGTTGCAAGCACACGGCCACGGAGAAGATCGACAGAGCCCTGACGCTCGACCATCACTCGCATTTCGGTGGCAACCGAGAACAAGGCGTGGAGGTCGTCACGAGTGAAGCTCTTGACCGAAAGAATGTGGCGGCGAGCGAAAGTTGGGTGGTACAAGACCGATCTGATCGAACCAGCGGTGGGAGCCACGGTAAGAGCGCTCGACTCGTTAGCGAACGCAGCCATCAAGCTTCCACTGCCACGAGGCTGAGCAGGCTCGCTAGCGCCAAGGACAGGCGACTTTAGTCCTAGCGATAGAGGGGTGGGCGAAGTAGGAGCTTCTTGAGCTGCAATCACGCCCGAGCTAGTAGCGGCAGAGAACGAAACGCGGCGGCCTGCGTTGCTCTTGACCGACTTGGCGACGGTGGCGATGCTGCTGACGTTGCTGCCGAGGCTTGCATTGGAGAGCACCTCACCGTCGACGAAAACAGTCTTTCCCTTGAGGGTGACACGGTTGATGGAACCGACGGTGGCACGAGAGTCGAGTGGCGACCAGTAGTCACGGCGGACAAAGGCAGTAGGTCGGTCAATTTCGATCTCAACCTGGGTATTGGGCTGTGCCTGAACGCCAAAGATCTGCTTGGGCTTTGTATAGAGTCTGAGCAGGATGTCGTCGAGGGTGAGACGATGCTCGTTCACAGCATCCAGCAACAACAAGAGGGTCTCTTCGATACCAGACTGAGGAGCGGCAATCTCGCCGATCTCCTTGGCAAGCTGGTAAGGCGTGTTGCCGATCGAGAACATATCAATGTCCTCGATGTTCTCCCAAAGCGCCCTCTGGTCGTCCAGAGAGGGCAGGCAAGTGGCCTGCGGGTACATCTCGGTGGTGAAGAAGAGGGCATACACAGCAACATCACAAGTGACCTGCAGACCCTTGGCCTTGGAGAGCGCGATGAGCTGGATATCGTCACGCGAGAGGACATTGGTGACGTGGAGGGATCGGTTGTTGAGGCTGGCAAGCAGGAGCACGGAAGCAAGGTCGGTGTTGCGAGCGTCCGTCACGATCGGGCGATCAGCAGGCCACGAAGCAAAGTGCGAAGCAATGGTGGCAGCCTTGCTGACATTCGAGCCAAGACCATTGAACGAAATGAGCAGCGAGCGAGCGCTGTCAGCAAGTTCGTCGATCGACTCGTGGTTGTCGACGGAAGCCGAAACACCGATTAAGACATCGCAGTGGGCGCCGCCAACGATCTTGCTCTCGGCAGTAGCCAGCGAAGCAGCGTCGACGATGCTGGAAGATACTCCGGCGGGCATCACCTGGACCGTGGTGAATCCACCAGCGATCGAAGCACGGGTGATGGCTGCAAGCTCGTCAGCGCTCACCTTGCCGTCAGCGATGCTGGGCGCGAAGGCGTTGACGTTGATGAGACCAGGGAGGGTGAAGGCGGTGTGACTGGTCTTGAAGTCGACGGGAGAGATGTCGAAGCTGGAACCAGCCTTGCGGTGACGAGCGAGAGCCTCGACGAAGAGCTTGGCGTTTTTGACGTTGGTGATCAAGGGGATGGATCGGTCAATCGCCAAGCGACGAGCACGGTAACCCATGGAGGTGAACGAGACAGGTCGTCGGTACTTGTTCTTGCTTGGTAGCGAGATGAAGAGCGACGAGAGACCCTGGGTCAAGTGAGTGAGCAACGAGTAGGAAGCCTTGTTCGTGTCCTCGAACTTGGACTCGTCGTCCTCGGGAAGGGCCTCGAGGTGAATGACAGGTATACCCTGCTCCGAGTAGAAATCGGCCGAACCGGACGAACCGTAGAGGGTGAAGCCCAGCTGGTGAAGAGTGCGAACCGAGGGAAGAAGCTCCTGCTTCTCGCTGTACGAACCGATGGAGAGAAGTACGTTCTTGGTGGGAAGACGGATACCCGAAGCGATCATGGCCTTGAGGTAAGCCTCGTACTTGTTGCGACCGAAACAAGCGACCTCACCAGTGGAAGCCATTTCGACACCCAGAATGGGGTCAGCACCAGCAAGACGGCTGAAAGAGAACTGAGGAACCTTGACACCGACATAGTCGCGGGGCAAGTCGATCTTGGGGTAGGCCTCAACGGGCAAGTCGAGCATGATATCGGTAGCCATCTGAATAGCATCGATGCCAGTGACCTTGCTGACAAAGGGGAAGGAGCGAGCAGCACGAACGTTGCACTCAATCACCTTGATGTCGTTGTTCTTGGCGATAAATTGGATGTTGAAGGGACCCGTGACGTGGAGCGACGCAGCGATCTTGGCGGTAGCCACCTCGATGCGGCGAACAGTCTCGGGGTCCAGGTCCTGAGGTGGGAGGATGAGGGTAGCGTCACCCGAGTGAACACCAGCATTCTCGACGTGCTCAGAGACGTAATGCATCACCATCTGACCATCCTTGGCAACGGCGTCCATCTCGATCTCCTTGGCACCCTCGAGGTACTTGGTGATAACGACTGGGTGCTCGCGGTTGATGGCAGCAGCCTGCGACAAGTAGGAGTTCAGATCCTCAGGCGAGTAGACAACGTTCATGGCGGCACCAGAGAGGACGTACGAAGGTCGCACAAGGACGGGGTAGCCGAAGCGGGCGCAGGCCGACTGCGCCTCCTCGAACGATGTGAGCTCCTTCCACATGGGCTGGTCGACACCGATCTTGTCGAGCATGCGCGAGAACTTATATCGGTTCTCGGCCATGTCGATCATTTCGGGCGAAGTACCGAGGATCTTGACGTTTTGACGGTGCAAGGGCAAGGCGATGTTGTTGGGTGTTTGACCACCCATCGAGATGATAACACCGGCCGACTGCTCCGTGTCGTAGATGTCGAGCACAGTCTCGAGCGAGATGTTCTCAAAGTAGAGACGATCGGCCTCGTCGTAATCGGTCGATACGGTTTCGGGGTTGTAGTTAACCATGATGGTCTTGAAACCACGCTGGCGGAGGGTTCGGATGGCACGCACGGCACACCAATCGAATTCGACGGAAGAGCCGATTCGGTAGACACCGGAACCAAGCACCATGATACCCTTGTCGCCAAAGTTGACATCGTGCTCGACGGCATTGAAGGTGGTGTACAGATAGTTGGTGTAAGCGGGGAACTCGGCAGCGACGGTATCGATCTGCTTGACAAAGGGCATGATGGCGTGCTCCTGACGCATCTTGCGAACAGCCAACTCGGTGGAGTTGAGGCACTTGGCCAGCTGCTTGTCGGAGAAACCGAGCTGCTTAGCCTGACGAAGCATGGCGGGTGGGAAGCTGGCGGCGTTGTGGGTAGCAAAGACCTTGCTGGCGCTCATGATGCGCATGAGCTTGCTGAGAAACCACCGGTCGATGTTGCTCATCTGGTGGATCTTGTCCACAGAGTAGCCCTTTGCCATGGCGTTGGCGATGGCAAACATGCGCTTGTCGGTGGGGTTGGTGAGCTCCTCGTCGATCTCTTGGTCAGTGACGACCTCGTTCTGGCTAAAACCGTCGTACTGGTAGTCGATCGATCGGATCGCCTTCTGAATGGACTCTTCGAAGGTTCGGCCGATGGACATGACCTCACCGACCGACTTCATCGAAGACCCGAGCTTGCTGCTAACACGCACGAACTTGCGCAAATCCCATCGAGGGAACTTGGTGACAACATAGTCGAGCGAGGGCTCGAAGCAGGCGCTGGTCTCGCGAGTGACGCTGTTGCGGATATCGTTGAGGGGGATGTTGAGACCCAGCTTTGCGGCGATGAAGGCGAGCGGGTATCCGGTAGCCTTGGAAGCCAAAGCCGAAGAACGAGAGAGACGAGCGTTGACTTCGATAATGCAGTACTCGCGCTTGTGCGGGTTGAGAGCGTACTGAATGTTGCACTCACCGACGACGCCAAGGTGGCGGATAACGTTAACAGCAGTTGTACGCAGCATGTTGTAATCGTCGTCGCTGAGCGTCTGGGAAGGAGCGATGACGATCGAGTCACCAGTGTGGACACCGAGTGGATCAAAGTTTTCCATGTTACAGACGGTGATACAGTTGTTGCGGCAGTCACGAACAACCTCATATTCGACCTCCTTCCAGCCCTTCATCGACTTTTCGACTAGCACCTGGGGCGAGTTGGCAAAGGCAGCAGAGCAGAGCTTGCGGAGCTCATCGATATTGTTGGCGAAACCGGAGCCGAGACCACCGAGAGCGAAAGCGGCACGCACAATCACGGGGAAGCCGATGGACTGAGCAGCAGCGAGAGCCTCGTCCCAGTTGTTGGCGGCAGCTGAGGGAGCGCACTTTTCGCCGATCTCCTCCATGGCCTTTGCGAAGAGGTCACGGTCCTCGGTGGTGATGATGGTGTCGATCGGGGTACCGAGAACACGAACACCCATCTTCGGCAGCTCATCCTTGATCTTGATACCGACGTTGAGAGCGGTTTGACCACCAAATGTGCAGTAGATTCCGTCGGGTCGCTCGTGCTCGATGACCTTGAGCACAAATTCGGGAGTAACAGGAAGGAAGTAGACCTTGTCGGCCAGACCGGACGAAGTCTGAATGGTGGCAATGTTGGGGTTGATGAGAACGGTGTAGATGCCCTCCTCCTTGAGCGCCTTGATGGCCTGCGAACCGGAGTAGTCGAACTCACCGGCTTGACCGATGGAAAGACCGCCGGAACCGAGAACAAGAACCTTGCGGACATGGACACGGGGAACAGCAGCAGCGTTGTCGGCGAGCAGACCGCCGGTGAAGCCAACGGGGGGTAGGATGGTGGCAGAAGCGGCACCAGGAGCAGCCTTGACAGCAGCGCAGTCAACGACACTGCGGATGAAAACGTCAAAGAGGAATTCGGTGTCGCGAGGACCAGGAGTGCTCTCGGGATGGAACTGCACACTGAAGAAGGGACCCTCAGTGCAGTAGATACCCTCGTTAGTGTCGTCGTTGGCATTGGCAAAGAGCGGCTTCCAGCCGGCAGGGAGAGTGTCGGCATTGACGGCGTAACCGTGGTTCTGTGAGGTGATGTAGCAGCGACCGCTGATCTGGTCGGTACAGGGGATGTTGTGACCACGGTTACCAAACTTGAGCTTCTCGGTCTGGGCACCGGCAGCGAGAGCGAGAAGCTGGTGGCCAAGACAGATGCCGAAGATGGGAATCATGTTGGCACCCTTGAGCTTGAGGAGCTCAGCGATGCGGGCAATGGTGGGACCGCACGAGACGGGGTCACCGGGACCGTTGGAGATGAAGAGACCATCGAAAGCTTGAGTTTCGGCCAAGAAGTCGTAGTCCCAAGGAACGACCTTGAGCTCGACACCACGAGAGGTGAAGCATCGGATCTGATTGTACTTCATACCCACGTCGAGGGCGAGGATGCGGATAGGACGGCCAGATGGATGCATGAGGGGAGCCTCAAACTTGCCAAGGGACTCGCCGGGGGCAGTGTTGGCAGGGGTGTAGAGCTGGGCCTGCCTGCACGAGACGCGAGCGACGAGGTTCTCGGCGTTGGGGTCGGCAAAGGGGAGGTCGACGACAGCCTGGCGCCAGTTTCCGGCAACTGCGGCATCAACGATGGAAGCACCGGGTTGAGGGGTGAGGAGCTTGCCGAGCATGGAGCCCTGATTGCGGATCTTCTTGGTCAGGGCTCGGGTGTCGATACCGTAGACTGCGGGAACGCCGCTCTCCTTGAGCCATTCCGAGAGGCCAGTCTGTGCAAGGTAGTGGCTGAACTCGTGACTGTAGTACGACACGATGAGACCGGCCACGTGAATGCGACTGGACTCGAAGGGCGAAGCAAGGAGGGTCTGGATGCTCTTGGCAGCCTCCTCTCGGCTGGGAACACCGTAATTACCCACGAGGGGGAAGGTAAGGACGAGGATCTGACCCTCGTAAGAAGGGTCGGTGATCGACTCGACGTAGCCGACCATACCTGTGATAAGCAGCGTTGCATTGCGAAGTCATGAATTGAGAATAAAGCGCCGAGTCAGGTGAGCCTTTTTGTTCCACTTTTGGTGTGAGGAGCATTTTGAGGCGCAGAGCAGCTTGCACAAGAATGGAGATTGGTTGCTTGCGCCAGGAGTGTAGGAAGTGGATGAAACTTACCGGTCTGGAAGACACATTCACCAGAGACGGACTTGCCTTGGGCACCGAAGCTGATACCTCGGTAAGCGGTGCCATCGGCAAGTTCGAGAACCATCTCGATGCTGTCCTCTTGACCAAGAGGAGGGCTAGTAGCGGGGGGATAAAGGGCGCCATTATTGGCGGTGATGGCGACTTGGCCTGCTCCCAACGAAGGGGTGGCCATGATGGAGGTGTAGTTTTAAAAGAGAACGAGGAAGGCGAGAGAAAGTATATGGATCAAGCCCTCGTTATGAAGCGACGACTGTAGAGAGAAGACGGGACAGACGTGACAGATGGGAAAGGGCTCGAGAAAGAAGGTGATAAACCTCGAACAGCAGTGGTACAACAAAAGTGAAATGCTGTAAGCTGAACAGAGTGAGGACAGTTTTGAAGGTTTGTGGACGAATAGATTCGTGCGGTTCGGTATCGGTATCAGCTCGATAGAAGGATTCCGAATATCTTCGCTAGAAAGCGATGAAAATGATGTTGATGGACGATGAACACAAAGAGGAAGTCGGTGAAATGAAGTTGTCAGATAGACGATGTGGGTCACTTTGAATTGGCAGATCAAATCGAGTCTTTGAACCTCGTTCGACCTCCTTCCTGTCTTGCGTGTGTTGTGCTCGCTAAGAGAGGAAGGGAGGAAGAGAAGGGAAGAAAGAAAGAGGAAGAAGGGAAGGAAGATGGTGGGAGTGCCATCCAAGCCAGTCAGCTTTCGTCGACGGGGGCGGCAACTAGACCGAAAAGAAAAAAAATTAAAAATTTGGACCACATAAGCGAAGGTCAAGACGGCCGACTCGCACCCAAAAAAAATTATCAACTCTCGGCTTTCCGTCCCCAATCACACTCACAAGGAAATTTGATTAAGCTTGACAAGCTTGAGACAGAGTCGTGCTTTGTGATGTTCAGCCTTCATCAGGCCCATGGTTCATCAGGCACATGGTTCATCAGGCACATGGTGTACAGTAAACTTACATGACGGCAAGGGGCATCCTCGTTCAAGAGGGAGTGGAACCAGAGTGGAAACGGACTACAAATCACGAGCATGACAGCGATGGGGGAAAACCCGGTTCGTATAGGAAAATTTTGGAATGTTTGCTTGTAACCGCCATTGTGCATTTGGAAAGAGAGAAAAAACTTGAAGGAAAATTCTTCCTAATGAATTTGCTGCGATGTTTCATCGCGACGCAACGACCAGAGATCGCTTTAGTGCCCGATCAGTTTTGATGCTGATCCGACCGCAAACCTTGAGCTTGTTCGCACCATCTGAACTAAAACTTGAAAGCTCACTAACGCTACTGTGCTGCACAGTCCATTGAATTTACAGTCTTTGAGCCAATTACTTTATAGTCAATCATGTGATTTCAGAGTCTGCATATCTATTTGCTCACAATTCTAATGTAGCCTTAATTCGAATACCGTTCTCGCCATGCCTTCGGCGTATGGCTGTCGTTGGACCAAATCCCATTCCAGCCAACGTCGCGCACGTTGACCGTCTAAGAGTTAGTGTGCCCTGGCCTGGATTGATACTCTCTTGAACGCAATGATTCGTTCACATCTTTTGCCCTTTCCTCTTTTAAAAATAAATCCTTCCGATTCGGGTTTTTCCACACCAACCTAGCGCAAACAGATCCAATCGTGGTGGCTCCTCAGGCTTGGATCGCGACTGTTTCATGTACTATAAGTTACTGTAATTTACTGTAATGCAATGTGAATTTACTATACATTCGTGATTACATTACTGAACTTTGCTATACTTTTCATCTTGATTGTGCCGTGACGCACTCACACGTCAAAAGCCTGCAAAGCTCCTATCAAACCTTCGTCATTTCACCGCCCGAATCGCAGATCGGGAAGATCCGCCCACTCGATCTTGGTAATCCGATCTTGATAGAAATCACACCGATTCGTGATTGTTTTTGAAAACATCTCTGTTTGATACGAAAATGTCGATAATGATCATTGGTCCACCTCTTTTTATGGGTATACTAGTATTACAGGAAGATGAGATGGCATCTGACGTTACTACTGACGTCTGCGCTTGTTCTTCAGCTTGGCCAAACATTCGGAGCAATACCATTTTTGTGGCAGAGGCTTGGTAACACCCACGCATCCGATGTGGAACCATTCTTTGCAGTCTGCATCGTTCTCCGCGTTGTCACATCCAATCATCTCACCGAAAGATACGCGCTGGCAGAAGCAGTACGGCGTGTCGTCCTTCTCCTCGCCCTCTTCTCCTTCTCCACCCTCGCCCTCGAATCCTTCCATACCCAACGATCCAAGCTCGGTGCTCTGCGACAGACCAGACCTGCCAGGACCGCCGCTGGCCGACAGAGATCCACCTCGTGTTTTGCGCGAGCCACCCACGCCTCGTATTGCACCTCCCAGTCCTCTTTCAGGCGGTGCGGGCGATCCAGATTCGATGGGCGTGGTGCGACCTCCTGCGCGAGCTCGTGCTGCTGCGCTCATGGGCGTACTTGGACTCAAAGTGCCAACACCAGCTGACAGCAGGCTGCCCTTACGCTTCAAGCCCACTAGTGGCGAATCCATCTCCACTGCAGGACTCTTGAGCCCTGCCAATGCTGCAGGCAAGGCCGAGAGAGATGGTACTTGCGGTGTGCCGATGGATACGGTAGCTGAAAAATTGTTGAGTACCGACGGACTGATCTTGTTCATCTCTTCCTTCAGATGCTTGTGATGCGCATGAATGCAGCGCCAAAGACGCAGACTCAACGCTTCCTTCTGCGAGCTCCATTCATCTGCTCTTCCGTAGTCGGTTCGAATCTTTTCTGCCAACTTGTCCGCTTTGACCCGGTCTACCTCCGACATATTGCCTGCTGGATTTGAGAGTCCACTCCCACCTTTTTGCAAGAGCTCCTTGAGCTGCGATTCCCTTGCTGCAATCTTGGGTAGTAGATCCTGTATCTTAGCATCTTTATGTTCAATCTCCTTGATCATATGGCTCACTTCCTGAGGTAAATTGTCCAGATTCGAGATGAACTCGGTTGCGATCGCTGCGATCTCGGCTGGGTCTTCGATGTGCATGATGATGACGGTATGATTGCTCTGAGAACAGAAAAATCGCAAGACCGGCCAATTTGATGAAGCCGTATGATGTCGTGGTTGCGTGAATGAGGCGGCAAAAGGGAGCTGCTTCTATCAAGATGGTCTAGGTTTGTGCCACCGTTTGTCCGCAACTCGCGTCGATGTACAACACAGTGCTGTGCGGTGGAGCTAATCGAGCCTCTTGAGAGCCGACTGGATTACCAAATCCTTTTTGGATGAGGTTAGCGCGGATTGATACTTGCACGTTGACCGAAGGAGGTGATGGTGGTAACGAAAGGCTCAACATTGCAACGCGACATGACCGCTGCGCCGTTGGCAACGAAACTGTGAAACGATTCGTCCGAATTCCGAGATATGAAACAAAATTTTGGAATTTTTTCTTTCGCCCCTGCAGCCTCTCTAAATTTCCTCCACATTTCTTCCAGAGCGAATAAAAAACTACGCTCACACCACAACTAGCACCACCAGCATCAGTAAACTTCGGCAGCCAGCAATATAGTCTCAGTCCGAAGGCATTGAAAGTCCAAGATGGCGGACACGTTGGAAGAGAATTATCTCCTTGATGAGGGCGATGCAGCCTCCGTGATTGGTTCCGACGACGGGGCCGTCAGCATACAGGATGAACCCGAGCTCTTGAACAACAACTCTGGACAACCATCAACAAAGCCTCTTCCAGATGCACAAGAAACTAAGGAGGAAGCAGCTCGCAAAGAGGACAAGAAGAGGAAGCGCAAAGATAAGGAGAAGGCTCGAAAGCAAAAGGTGAGTCCAGACAGCAATGTGTGAGAACTTGCTTTCTCGAGGCATAGCATGGCAAGATGCGTGCATAGAGAATCATTTCGACTCACGTTCACTCATACATTTCAAACCTTTCGCCATCTCTGTCGTACTACAGCGAGCGGCCTTATCTGCCGAGTTTGCGCAAGGCGTAGGCTCTGTAGCCACCCAGCCACCTGATATGCAGGCAGATTATCTCGCAACCAAACAGACAGCCTCATTCTCCAAACTCAGCGAGCTCGAGCTGGAGGGGCTCCGGCTTCGCGAAAACATGCTTCTCGATACTACCTCGTTTACTCAACCACGCATTCTTGACACCCTGCCCGACTTTGTCCGCACGTGCACGCCATCAATAGCTAAAAATGTTAACGATGCCAAGGACCCATCTGTCAGTCAACCTGGACGTCCTGCTCTCATCATGCTTACCGGTAATGCACAGCGTGCAGCTGATCTCGCACGCAGTCTGCGGCCCCTTGGACCTCAGCTTCTCACAACTACAGATAGCGACGACCGATCTGCAGGATCCTCATCAAAGAGGCACAAGCTCGGCAATGGTAGAGCACATCCCGACAATGAAAAGAAGTCGGCGGCAGGAGGCAAGAAAGGTGCCACGGTCACATCGAAGGACGACAGAGAAAGATTAGGAGGCTTCTCGGTAGCTAAGCTCTTTGCACGCCATTTTAAGCTCAAGGAGCATGAGGCGTGGCTCAAGGAACACACCACACCGCTTGCAGTCGGTACACCGCAGCGAGTGGCAGCCTTGATCTCCTCGGAAAGCTTGCATCTCGACTCGCTACAGGCAATCGTCATCGACCAGACTTGGGTGGATGCCAAGCAAAGGAGCGTGTTTGACAGCTTCGAGACCAGGGACGAGCTAATGAGGCTGCTGGCGCTCGACGCGGTCGTGGCCTCCCTCAAGCGATCGAAGGACCCGGCAAAGCTTGTTCTCTTCTGAAAGGTCAGAAAAGCAACGAAGGGATCTTCTATTTGTGTACAATTTCTTGTGTCTCAGAGTTGAAGCGCATACATGCAGATCTTCCGACTCCAGTGTCTTTGTTAGAAATGCATCCACATCCACTATTCTCTCCTGCTCACTCTTGCAATGGATCTAACCCTGACCCGCGCGAAGAGCAGACTAACCAAAGTTAACTTAGTCACCATCTCCTTCATCGCAACTCTTCCATGATGCACATCATCGTTAGAGCTCTGCAGGCCTTTGAGTCGGTGTATGCAAAGCAGGATCCTCGTTCACAGCTTGAAGTTTGACGCAAGAGCAGGAACAGGGGTGTTCGAGCAAAGGGAGGGGTTGGCGCAAGGGTTACTCCGTCTTCTATGATAGAGCTGGATCGTTTCGCGCGCAGTTCGCATTGCGCAACGGGATTTGTGACTTCAGAAGAATCCCTGGCGATTTTCCTGGAATAGCGCCTTAGCCACGTCGCTTTGTCGACGACCTTCTCCACTGAGCCAGCGCCCGTCAGCTGTTGATTAGCGCAGTGGCACATCCGATTCTCAGCTTCTTGCCCCCTACCTTTGCACGCAACGTTGAGGCGAGTATCCATGCTCCACTCAGTCCATAGTTACGACTCTGTCGCCCATCTCAATTTGCAGGGAAACTTGACAGAGAAGCCCTTCGTGGCTCAGCTGCGACAAAGCACTCTGCCATCTGGCTCCTCCTACGAACGCCGAGCGTAAAGTCTCTGCCTCGCGCGTACAGGAAACGCTTGCGCTCTCACCGTTGTCATCCTGCTCTTCCGAATACGCTCTCGAGTCTCTATGCATGCATTCGACCCAAATCCATTGCGGTCGTGCTCGGATTCAGCGTGGCTTACCTGGTCAGGCCAAGCTGATCAGGAACTGGAAGCGGTCTGCCCCAGAGGCCGAACGGGCCTTGTCCCTATGGCTATCAGCGCCCGGTATCCCTTACGCTGCCCTCAGTGCAACCGCAGAAGAGGTCGACTCCAAGGTTCCTATGGATAGCTTCCCAGCGATACTTTCACATACCCGTGGCACCTGCACTTGACGTGATTGACGTAGCTAGTTGCATGGGTGCCAGCCTCTTGCAGCCGGACAGGTCGAACATGAACAGGACTCTGCGGCTGTGAGGCTGCTCTGCCACATGAGGATCAATTTAAAACGTCCCAGATTCAAGGTCTTCATCGACGAAGAGCTCTCCAATGGACTGTATGCGCAATGCATTTGGGCTGAGAAGGTCGTCTACCCGAAGCTCTCGACCGCTTTGACACGGCTTCGTTGCAGAGATGGATACATTGAGGCCGGCGCCAGCAGTTCAAGCTGCTTGAACAACGAAGCGAGCGCAACTGTGTGGCTATATGCTAGTCAGCAAGATGGCAGCGTGAGTCTGGCTCCGCTCGTCTATAATTCCTAGCAGCTTTCTGGATACTCGTCTTCGCCGAAGCAGGCTAATTGTTTTTCAAATGCCATCCTTCCCTTGGAAGCTTCCTACACTCTACGATATCTCTTTCAATACAAATAGAGCGCTGCTTTTTGCCAGACCTCCGAGCTCCTCCTTGCCGCAGTCTCAGCTGCTTCTCGACAACACAGAGTCTCTTACATACAGCTAGAATTCTTCTAGCTCTTTCGGCTCTTCTTCAAAGTCCAAGGTCGCTTTTTCGTCACTGCAACTGCCTTCGATAACCTTCCAGTCAGGATCGGGTCTATCGAACAGTTTTTTCGTCAGACCTGGGCGACACAGCATGGCTGCGTTGGGATCAGTGACAGATCTTGACAACGCTCTGTTGGCGAATCTTCCCTACGTTCACCTCAGCCCGATAAGCACAGATTCTTTGGTGCCCCGTACAATTAGAGAGATGGACCGTCACGTCGAATCTCACCGCTGCTCAGCCCATGCCTACATCGATCCCAAGAGCGCTCTTGGTGCCATCCCCTGTATTCCTTTCGGGCAAGGCATTCTTGCCGAATCTTCCCAGACTTCTCTTGCCGAAGGAGACAGCCAGCTTGGAGGCGCCGGTGGTTTACTCTCGGGTGTAGCTCAGCAAGGCGAGCTCGCCTTTTCCTCTTGCGATGAAGATGCCGACGGTGAGCCCGACGAATCTTATCATTCGGAGCACTCCTTCTGGGCCACCAACCCTGGAGATACGAGCACGAGTACCGTCGCTACCATCGATGTCGAAAATCCTCCCATCCCTTTCGTTGGTCGAGATGGAAAGTGGGGAGGTATTTCGTCATGTATTCCTGTGACGCGCGACGACACGCAGCACGAGCATCACGAGCATCATAATAAAGACGCCAACGAAGATTCGGAAGAATGTCACCAACATGTTGACGCGCAAAAGGTCATCGATTCGACTTTCTTGTATAGCACTCCTTCGCAGAATACGCGTCAGAAAAGATCCGCTTCCAACGCTTCCGCTGTAGGCAGTATTCGCGGTGACACTTCTCGCTCGGCAGCCAAGGCACGGAAGGAAGCAACTGACGAAAGCTCCCCAAAGAAACTCGTTTCGAGCAAGCCCGCAGCGGATCGCACTGGAGAGAAACGGAGCGAGCGTTCAGGATCAACCAAAGCTGGCAGATCCCGCAAGACTCCGAGCTCCAACGCGCCTCAACACGACACGGTTGCAAGTAGTGAAGCTGGAAGCACATCCTATCCCACAAGCGTCTCATCTCCCGCCTCGTCTTCGGGCAGATACAAGCTGAGGAAAAAGCAATCTGTACCCAAACTTGGTTTCGCGGCCCTTCTCACTCCTTCAAGGGCTCAGCTATCCGATCAAGCCGCGAAAGCGCCGGCAGACTGGCTCGATGAAGTGGGTCGAGACCTCACTCAGAACACCATGGGCGCTCCCGAAGCCTCGCCTGGGGATGAGAAAGCATCTGTGGCCAAGGAAGAAGGGGCTGAGGTTGTGGTGGGATTGGAAGTGGAAGTCGACGAGCTCGAACTTGATCGCGCAAGGCCAGGGACGGTGCGGGATAAAGGAAGGCGTACCTTTCCTCCTCGGTGGGAGATTCGTTCTGACTTTCCCTTGCTCTATCAACGATACTATGTTTCCTCGTCGGTGAGTCCAGAGGTACTCGAGATGCTCCTTCGAGGTCTCAACTACACCAACGTCGACGATGAGTTCCATGAATTTGTGGAGCGAGCGCAAACTGTCCAGGGCAACTTCAACAAGCCTCGCTCAATCCTCGATCTGTACACTCCGCGCTTTGTCAAAGGTGTGGGCGCGCAAAAGGTCGGCATGTGTCCCGTATGCTATGCGAACGGTAAAGTCAAGTTTTTCAAGACCAAATTTTCCGCCTACAACTATCATCTGCAAAACTTTCACGGGATTTCTGCTCTGACCGGGCTCCCCTTCACCCCTCCGACCAAGTTTCGCATCAAGAAGAGACCCAATGCCAAGCCAAAGGAGAGGAGGGAGCTGGTCCAGGGTCACTGCCATTCGTGCAAAAAGTGGATCGATGTGCAGGGTCCAAAGGAGACCGAGGTCAAGGTGACTGAGATTTATTGGTGGAAGCATGCTCAGGCTTGTCACAAGAAAGCATCGGTACCGGATGGCGTGGGCGATTACTTTGTGGAGAATCAGTGGTTCGAGAGGGTGCAGAGCGTGCTAGTGCTGCTTGGAGGTTTGCAGGCAGAATTGGATAGGTTGTTGGCTGGCAGCAAGTGAGGTGTTGACGGGGAAAAGGGGTCAAGACGATGGCGAGTAGCTGTCTCTGCGTTGTGGCTAGAATTGGGGTTCAGATTTCGGTCCATTTGATTTGCGTGGTCGAGTAAGTTTTTGTTGATCTGTTCGCAATAGAGATCGTGCCTTTTCTATCTTGCCACGCAGTGCTGTTCCAGTGGTTGACGGAAAGGGTGACTGGGTGACTGGGTGACATGACAGGATGAGCTAAGGATGAGCGTACGTACGGACATGAGAGCTGAAAAGCATGCGGATTGCCGAATAGCCGAAATGGTGAACGAAACTCTCATCTGGATCGCCTCCAGGGAGCCTCTCTAACCGCACTGTACAGCCCCTGTGGACCGATTTGCTGATACGTCTGGACCCAACCTTGAATTCTACCTCTGAAACCAGCCCAAGCTACCAAACCTAAAACCACCAAGATGTACAAAGTGATAATTGTTTGATCCTTGCCACTATCTCTCTCGAAGCATTTGGCCCATACATCGCCCTCTAATCCAGTACCCGTGTCATGATCGGTATGCTCCAACTTTGCACCTTTGCAGATGTCCAACCCTTGATCCAGACAGAACTGGCGCGTGCACGTCGCGCAAGGTTTGGCCGGGTCCGACGTAGCGTACAACGGCACCAGCGTCGAATTGGTCTGAAAACATGTGCATTTGCACAAGTGAAGATGTCGACTGTTGGTACGCGGGCTAGGCGGCGAAATGTTGGAGCGTGGCGAAAGCGAATAGGGAAGGGAAAGGTGTTTCAGACGAGGGTTGACGATGGTATGATTTAAAAATGGGTCGGGTGTGGCGAGTGTGGGACTGATGAACGCGACAAGGCACGTCAAGATGGTCAGAAGGGAGAGGGTGGTGGTTGAAAGGAAAGTGGTACGTCGTGGTGAACGAGAGCCAGAGCGAGGGCCAGAAGAGAGAGTCGAGCTAGTGGAGGGTGTAGAGACGGCCGTAAGCGACTCGTTTTGGTCCTCATGCTCACCATCCTCAGCAGTGATATTGGCGGCAGCAGTGACTCCGGCGGTAGCTGGGTTCTCGGCAGTTGTCGAAGCGGTTGCTGCTGCGCGTTGCTGAGCAAGCATTTGTTCAAAAGCCTGTCCGAGCTCGTTTGTCATCTCACCTCCAGTGCCGGACACTGTGGAGCCGTCATCGATGGGTTCTTGCGGAGGCTGTGGAGGTGCAGAAGTAGAGCTTGGTTGAGTACGGAGGCGTGAGAGCTCGTCAAACAGTCCTCCAATCAGGGATTGCCTTTGAACTGTGCCCTGAGCGGCAGATGCAGCGGTGTTGGGGACAGGTGGTCCAGTTGCGTTGGTAGAATGCCGAGGAGCTTCGAACGCGGTAGTTGGTGCAGCCGGAGGAGGCTGAATGCCATTCTCTGGGACAGAAGGGCCAGAACGAGCAGCAGGCGGAAAGAAATTGTGGCCACTAGGGACTGACGTGTTTGCATGAACACCAGCAAGCTGAGCAGGCAGACCAGAAAGCATGCTTGCAACAGCAAGCGGGAGACTTTGAAGTTGAGGTTGGAGGGCCTGTAGAACCGAGGCAACTACGTTGCTGGCGATGTTGGAAGCTGGTAGAGATTCTGGCAGCTCGTGTTGAGTTGCGGAAGGTGTAGAAGATGCCTGAGAGGCGGTCTGGGGGTGAGTTGACGGGGATGTTCGCTGTTGTGAGAGAGACGGGTTCTGCTGCAACTGGCTTGGTTGTTGAATAGATGGGGCTGGAGGCGTCGTGCCATGACGATCCTGCACGCAAGTACGGATCGTGGTGTTGAGTGCGGCTACGTCTGGAAGTATATGGTCCAGCGTTGAGGACCTTTCAGAGCTGTTTGCAGTGGTAGTCTCGGAGTATGTCGGCAATGCATTGGCGGATGCTCGAACGCCTGCACTTGAGGTGGATAAGTCGACAACGATGTCGTGGTTGACAATGACATGGATGTGGCTCGGCTCGATCGTCACTTCCCGCAGAGGAGCTCTACTTGAAAATTGCGAAGAATATGATGATGATAGCGATTCTTCTTTGGACCTCCAGAAGAAGGCAGACAACCACTCCTGCCAATCTTGCTCGTTCTCGATGAGGACGCGTTGACCGTCGAGATTGACGGTGATTGCGCGAATCTGATCCTCCAAGATTTTCCAAGCTTGAGCGATGGGGCGGCGAAAGTTGTTGATGCCGGCTGAAGCCACCAAGGGCCAAGATACGGCTTCAAAGTTGATGAGCTTGACGAACCCTTGGTCGTTTGTGCTGAGCGAGCGTCGGATGGCTGGTAGCGCAGCAGGGGGAAGACGAACAAAGGCAGGAAACTTAATCCTGCCTTCCTCGGAGCTTGCAAAGAGGGATGATTTGCCCTGTCTCATTGTTGCAGACCTTGACCACACGTAAGCTTTGATGTTTGATGGATTGATCTGAGTGACAGGTGGAGAGAAAAGAAACCAGAATTGAGTTTTGAGAGCGCCTCAGCATTAAGGTGTTGGTGTCAGTCTGGGAGCAGCATGCACGGGAGCAGCAGCAGCGGGACCAAATCGGGGCTCAAAAATGCACCCTTACGTATTCTGAATTTGGATCAGATCTATGGCTACATCGGGCTGGTCTGTGCAATGTGTGTGAATTTCATTCGATATAGCAGAGAGATAAATTTGGGCTCATTCGCACGTGTTAGATGGCACAGATATTAGCACAAAATTTACAGCTCGAGCCACACCTGAGTCGCTAAGTGCATTGCAGTACAGTGCAGTACAGTGCAGTACATTGCAGCGCAGACTAACCAAAATGCCAAACACGCCAGGTTTGAAAGAAACACGCCAGGTTGAAAGATACAAGCCAGCACAGACCCATACACACTATTAACCATCAAATGATTGCCTATCGCCTATTCTCCACCCTATAGTCACACTTCTCTTACCTATCACCCCGTCCGTCGCTCTCTCTCTCTCTCTCTCTCTCTCTCTCTCTCTCTCTCTCTCTCTCTCTCTCTCTTTCTCTCTCTCTTCACCCTCTACAATCGTATCCAAAATGGATCAGTGGAAGAAATTCGCAAGCAACGTCACCAGCAATGTTGGTCCTCAATTCCAGAACATTGGCAAGACCTTTGGTAATCTCAACCAACAGGCTCGTGAACGTTTCGGTGCTGTAGACCAGGACGACATCACCGAGTTGCCTCAAGAATACAAGGACTTGGAGCGAAGGGTGGATGCCCTCAAAAACGCTCACACCGGCCTCATCAAGGTTGTCAAAGTTTACGAAAGCGAGAGCTACGACTACCCAGTAAGCAATCTGCTATCCAGTGTTACCATCCTTGCCACGAGTTGACTTGCTGTATGCAGTCATTCGAAATACTGACTAGATCGAATCCTTGACACATTGTTGACTTGCGGGCATCATAGACTCAGCTGCAGGAATCTATCACCCAACTCTCGGCGAGCGTTGGCCACTCCGTCACCTCCTGGGCCGCATCCGCAACCCGTGGTACCAACCTCCCCAAGGTTTCCCCCACCGCCCGCCCTCAGAAGGTCAACAAAACCCTCCACCATGCTCTATCTCGCGCTGCAGCTTCCGGTGCCCTCCAACTCGGCGCAGACCCCTCCAACCTTTCCGGCTTGCCCCACCTTGATACCGCCACTGCTCCAGGTTCCCAAGCTCCCGTCGCTAAGGACGAATCCAAGCTGGGCGAGGCACTTCAAAAGTTTGCCATCGCCGAAGATAGGCTGGGTAACGCAAGATTGACTCAGGATGACCAGATCACCCAAGGTTTCAACGTTCCCTTCAACTCGTTTGGCGCTCAGATTCAGCTTGCCATGAAGGCCAGGCAGAGCGTCACTGACGCCAGACTTCACTTGGATAGCTGGAAGCAAAGCCTCAAGAGTGCAGAGAACCAGGGTGCAAGTGCCAAGCTCGAGCAGTACAGGAACGAGGTGGAGCAGGCCGAAGACAAGTTGGTCGCTGCAACCGAAGAGGCCATCAGCTTGATGAAGCAGGTTTTGGAAAACCCAGAGCCAATCAAGAGCTTGAGTGCTTTTGTCAAGGCGTAAGTACACGACACAAGTTGAAATTGCTACGCACTGCCCTGATGCACGAAAGAGCGTTCATCACTGATCAAGTTTCTCTTTTTCTGCTTGCTCCTTGTGGATGGATGTCTTATTTTTCTTGTTTGTGCGTGGATGACATGACAGTCAAGCCGAATACCACGCCGCAGCAGCTGAACTTCTCTCAACGGTTCAGCAAGAGTTGGCACAGCTCGCAACTTCGGTCGAGAGCGATTACCGTCTCTCTCGCGGCTAAAGTTTGTCGCCGCCTCGCACGGATCCAAAATATGACGAAGAGCACATGGCTTAGCAATCGAGTCTAGTCTAGTCTGGATGCTCGATTTTGACTAGAATGCCAGGCTTTTAGTAAAGAAGCAATGTATTTGTTCTCCTTCTGTCTACATAGGTGCCCCGCGATGATGGTCGGAATCCGATTCAGAAATCTAGTTACAGCAGCATGCGCAGAAACATGCCAATGTGTGCACATCCAGCCAAGTGATTTCATGTCATCATTTTCCTCATGCTTTTGTCGAATCTGCGTGAATTAGGCGGTGATGGGGATCTCGAGTCCAGCCTCTTTCCAACTCTGCTCGACTACGCTGCGCAAACGTTGGAATGCCAGATCGACCTTGTCCAAGGGGACCTGACTGAAGCTTGTCCTAACGTACGCGCTTGTTTTTTTGGCATTGGAAGGCGGTTTGAATGCGACTCCTGGCAAAGCGAGTACACCGGCAGCTTTGGCTTTATTGGAAATGAGGTCGAACGAGTCGCCTTCTCCTGTCATGTTGTTAGTTGAAGGGGGTAGGTTGAGACGAATCCAGAGAAACATTCCTGCTGTAGGGCGAACCCAAGTGGCCACACTTGGCGAGGCTTGGAGGATGGTTTTCGCTGCTGATTCGAAAATTTCCAAACGGCTCTGTGATATGGTTATCGATACGAGTTTTCAAAGAGGAGTCAAAAAGATGGATTAGTTTTTTTTTTTTTTGTTAGCTTCAACTGCAGATTCTGAGCACAACAGGGGATTGACTTAAGGAAAGATAAGGGGAAACTTTACCTGATAGAACCTTGCGACATCATCTGCATGACGCAAAAACCCCTCGTATCCCCATTTTTCAACCAATGCATACACCAAAGCTTGACTTGTACCACTAGTCTGAAGATTTCGACTCGAAGTATCCAAATCGATCGCATCCAAAACCTGCTTTGGTCCCGTCACAAACCCAAGTCTCAATCCAGCACTCAAAATTTTGCTGAAAGAATCGAATCTCACTACCCTACCGGAACCACCAATTCCTGCGCCATTGTCTTGCGCTTCTAGCTGGAAATAGCTCTTTCCCCTCTTGCGCGTTACTGCATCCGCACCTTGGGTCAAACCCTGAAACGATAAAAAGTAGTATGGATCATCTTCGAGTAAAAGCATGTTGTATTTCCTCACGATGGTCAGGATGGACCTTTTTCTGGAATCGGATGCACTTGTACCGCTTGGATTGGCTCCCGTAGGTGTAGTATAAAGAAATTTTGGAAAAGGTGCATATTTGGTATCCTCATTCTCACCCCAATTGGCAAGCAATTCTTCTAGAGCTGTAGGTTCAACACCTTGGAAATCGGTTTTCGCTTCAAACAATTGTGCTTTGTGAGCTACCAAACTTGGAAGGATACCAGAGTATGCTGGAGATTCGAGCACAGCGCTGTCACCAGGGTTGATCAAAGCTTCAAAACATTTGGTTAAAAGATCCTGACTACCATTACCCATGCTAACCCTCCAATGCGCGTGTTGATCTGCGGATCGATTATGTACGCGAGCTTGAAATTCGGTGATCCAGTTGACAAGTTTGGGTAGACCAGAAGTGGCGGAATACTGTAGGGCAATGTCGAGATCTTCTCCTTCGATCGAGACGCTCTCGGGTTGCGAGTCTGGCGATGAGAGAGGTGGTTTGAGTTCAAGTGTGATTCGTTGAAAAGGAAAAGTGGTAGAGTTGGGTTTACCGGATAAGAGTGAGACCATTCCTGGGATCAATTCGGCTGGGAACAGGGAACGGATGGCTGAGGGCATTCGATTTTGTGCAGAATGGCTGAGAAGCGAACCGTAATCTACGCAATTTGTCTGAGAGCTTGTCATGGTGGTTGCTAAATTTTGTTTATGCAGAGAGTGTTTGTAGTGAACGATTGAATGAAACTTGTTTGGAGAAGAGTTGAATATAGATGGAAGGAGAACATCAAGAGTGCGGG
Organism: Melanopsichium pennsylvanicum; assembly: GCA_900208305.1. Classification (NCBI taxonomy): domain Eukaryota; kingdom Fungi; phylum Basidiomycota; class Ustilaginomycetes; order Ustilaginales; genus Melanopsichium; species Melanopsichium pennsylvanicum. The sequence continues at coordinate 452,276 of OAPG01000012.1, forward strand.
GTGTGAAACAATTTGGCAATTTGTTTGATTCCATTACCATACACTGACCAATTCAAAGTGTGTAATTGCCGAACTGATTTCCGGTGAAGGGATGCTGTCCAAAAGTGCGTTGCAACCTTACGATTTGACTTTGCTGGACGCTGATCTAGACTTATTTCCGCCCTACGTTGCGTCCAATGATTCGGAAAGAGATTCTGATGATGCTATCAGTGTTATGATTCGTAGAGGATCACACTGTCAATCTGATTCACAATATAGTAAGATGGGGCTTGGCTTTCTTTTTGGTCAAGAAAATCGTCTTTGATTTGTGATGACGCTGTTTTGGCAGATAGGCAGGCAGACAGATAGGAAGGAAGGCAGATCGTCACTTTGAGCTACCTCAGCTGGAACTAGAAACACCAGGGCCTATCAAGCATCATGGCACATTGTTATGACAAACCGATTCAAACAATTACACTCACTCCCACAGCAGCACCGAAAACACTTTTTGAAATTGCCCAAAATGATTCAAGATGAGTCTTTAAAAACTTTTTTCAATTACAACTCCCACCGACCAAACATTCGATCAAACAAGCTCATGATGGTCCATTTCCTGTTCTCGGCCTCGGGGAAAACGACCGACCTCTTCGAGTAGAATACTTGATCGTCCACCTCGTCACCCTTCCTTGGCAAGCAGTGCATGAACTTCCAATCGTCCTTGGCACCACCTTTTTTCGCCATGGCTTCAGTTACTTGGAAGCCTTCAAAGTCTTTCAATCGTTGCTCCTTTTGTGCTTCATCACCCATGCTGACCCACGTATCCGTCACAATAATGTCGGCGTCCTTGACAGCTTCCAGAGCATCGTTGGTCCAAGTGACTTGGCCCAGAGAAACGGGTGACGAACCGGAAGAGCGCAAGGCAGAGAGGCCATCTTGCATAGTTCCCCAAACCAAGTCGTCGCGTGCGTAAGAGGCGCCAGAGGGGGTCGCAACCGAGAGGTCAATTCCGAGTCGCGGATACGCCACTAGCATGTCGTTGAGGATATTGTTGCTGTCTCCCACCCAAGCGACTTTGAGACCGGCCAGACAAGTAAGATCAGTGGGGGACGAGGTGGGGGCGTAGATTTCGAGCATGGTCTGCAAGTCTGCAAGTATTTGGGTGGGGTGGTAACGGGCGCTGAGAGCGTTGATTACAGGAACGGTCGAATGCTTGGCTAGCAGCTACACCATAACAAGCATACGTTTTGAAACATCAGATGCCTATGTTAGTGAAATGCCCAGTATCAAGAGGATAGGGCAGACTGAGGGATGGAAGCACTTACCTCAACTTCATCATGACCTCCGACACGAGCCATGATACCATCTACCATAGAAGAAACCACCTTTGCTGTGTCATACAAGCTCTCGTTCACCCCTAACTGAATGTCACTTGGGGCCAAGAAGAGTCCGGTTCCGCCCAATGAAGCAACACTGGTCTCTGAAGCTACGCGAGTTCTAGTGGAACGCTTGGAGAACATGATAGCAATCGACTTATTCTTGAGACTTTGGACAATGGGCGATTCTGCCGCAGCAAGCTGCTTGCGAGATGCTTCGGGATGCGCGAGCGAGGTGGCACGGAAGGCAGACTTGAACGCAACAGCCGATTCAAGCACCGAGCCGATCTGTGCAGGCGACAGGTCTGCTAGCGTCAAGAGGTGCGGGGGAGTGCGCGTAGCACTGGTAGAGGCAAAGCGACGCCCTGCAACAGCGCGCATCAGGTTTTTGGTTGCGATATGTCGTCCAGTCATGATCACGATGCTGATAACGATGATGATGATGATGATGATGATGATGATGATTATGTGAAGGTATGAGGGGAAAGATAGATGAATTCATACAGGACCAATGCACTTTGAAAGCTTTTTTCCTCTGCGCCTTGATTTTTCCGAGGTTCCGAGTCACGGGTATAAGGTGGTTGGGCGCCCAGCCAACCTACCAGAGCGATAACGTTTCCCACAATTTGATGCCCCCCCAATCACAACGCGCTCTGCCGCCCCAATTTTCGCGTTAGTCGAAAGCTAAGCCCTCGTCATCAATTCCGCTTTACACCGAGTCACTTTGATTTCGATGCATCATACATCGGCTCTATGCACCGTGCTGGCTTTCTCTTATTCATTCAGCTGACATCTCTCTTTTGACTTATATCATACAGCACAGATGCGGAAAGTACGTTTTGAGCGGAGAGATAGGTTCATTCGCGACGAAGAACACTAGAAGAGTATCTGTATATGCAAAGTGGTCCTTAGTACCATCTTCCAGGTAAACCTAGAGAAGGGAGGAAACAAGAAACGGCGCAATATCCTCGAACCCAGAAAGGGCAGAAGGGCGCAAACCACGGGGCGAATGCGTAGGACAACATTAAAGGCGAAGATCTAAGAGGCAAACTGCAAATGCGGTGCAAGGACAAAAAGAAACCAAAGATGACGTGCTTCGTGAAGAGAGACGCGGTGAATGGGGTAGCGATCGATGGTAAGGTGTCGGGGCGGGACCGATGTAGAGTCGACTTTTGGGGAATGCGCGAGTTTGGCTTGACGCGGAAATTATAAACACAGTGCAATGGGAGGGGTATCGATACAGACGAAAGGGACGGAACAACGAGGGCAGCACCACCAAAACTCTACAAACCAGTTGGAGAGGAGGCCACATTCGCCTGCGCCAGGGCCTGGGTTAGCTGCGATGGCGGGGTGGAAACCGTGGGCGTCGAGCGCTCACTCTCCTCCTTTCGTGCTGCAGCTGCAGCAGACGCTGCGGCGGCAGCGGCAGCGGTAACAGCAGCGCTCTTGGCGGCCTGTGCTTGTATCTGCTCCTGAGCCAACTGAGCGGCTTGTGCAGCAGCAGCAATTTCCTCTTGGCTCAAGGTGCTAGTGCTGATGGGGGCACGACCGGTGGCATCCACCTTGGCCGAAGCACCACCGCCCGACTGAAGCAATTGCAAACCGAGCAAGCCGTGCGAACCAGAGTGAAGATAGTGATATCGCAAGCCGTTGAGGTTCTTGTATCGCTTGCCACATGCGCCAACTTGGCAAATATAGAGGCGATCACCGAGAGGGATGGAAGCTTGCGCAGCGGGGCTAAGGGGATCAGGGGAGGAGTTGGAGCTCGCCGATGGGGAAGAGGGTGAGCCGAGCACAGGAGTAGCTTCACCCTCCTCGCTCTTGATACCGGACTCAGGCTGGGGGGAGGTCATGGCCGAGTTGGTGGTGATGTGAACGGTAGGTGGTTGAGCGGCAGCTTGGGTGGTAATTGGGAGGTTGTTCTGGTTGCAGTGCCCGTGAAGGCGGTGGTACTTGAGACCGTTCATCTGCTTGTAAGCCTTATCGCAGCCAGGAGCGGGACACTTGTAAGGCTTGTCGACGTTGGCAGCTCCAGCGCGAAGGGCATTCTCGAGTGCGATGGTGGATGCGTTGGTGACTGCGCTGGTCTTCTCACGCTTGGCAGGAGGCTGCGACGACGAAGCAGTACCAGAGGCGGGGAAGAAGAGGTTGGGCGGCGCACACGATGGCAAGTGATGCTCATCGGCGTTGCTCGATCGAATCGACAGAGCTGAGAAGGCGGCGGGGTTGAGACCATTGCTGAAATAGCTGTCATTATCGGAGTCAAGGGAGGGTGTTCCAGGAATGGAGCTGCCAGGCGTGGAGAAGGGCGAGTTGGGTGCATAGATGTTTGGCGACCCGGGTGTCCTTCGACCCACACCACCGTCGATCAAAGCCCTCCTCAAAGACTGGTGAATGGCACCATTGGGGTTAGCGGGGGAAGCGTTGGCGTACTGACCAAAGGAACGCTTCTTGCCCTTGGAGAGCGATGGCGAGCGCATGATGGCGGTATCGAAAGCCGAAGCCTTGTTGGTGTCGTCAAGAACGTTTGGTGTTGTGACATGAGAGGAGTTGGTGGCACCGGGAGTGGTGGCAGCAGTAGCCGAGGTAGCAGCAGCAGAGGTGGAGCCGGCGTTGGAGGTTCTTGGCGAAGAAGGTTGTGATGTGGAAGCTGTGGAAGAGTCGGAAGACTCCACCTCATCATCGGCGATCATGGCAGGCATCTCGTCATCCTCGAAGCGGACGTGGCATTCCTCGTAGTGCTGAAGAAGGTCGTGCAAGTCGTCGAGCTTCTGACCGCAGCATGTGAAATTTCGGCAAAATGTGGATTCGAGTCGTACTGAGGAAGGGGCGACAGTGACATCGGACTCGGTAGAGGTGCCGAACCTGGAGATGGAGTAGTCCATGATTCTATTCGAGGCGATGAACGATGCAGGCACGGTCAGCGAACACTGTCTGTTTATGCTGACGACGTGGAAACGATATGACGATGACAAGGTACTTACTCTGAGACATCCTTGCCGAAAGAGACTGCCATAGGCTCCTTGTAGCTCGCGCTGCCAACAAAGCTGGAGGAAGCGCGTGGTGTGAGGCCACCAGGGCGTTGGAAGCTGAAAGAGTCAAGACGGCCAGGCGCCTGTGCGATTGGAATTGGTGCCTGCATGGTGGGGTATGAGATTATATTGGGATGATGTTGACGAGAAACACTGAGTTGGGGGGAAGCAGACAGGGGTCTAAGTCGATGCTGATGATGGTGGCGCTGTGGCTGCTGTGTATGTAGAGTTGATGAGATCCGAGCGATGAGATGCGGAGTTGCTAGACGCAGGGATGGGGTTGGACGAATCGATGTTTGGTGATTAGAGGAAAGAGATGGTGTAAGATGTGATTATAGGTGAAGTGGCAAGGTCAAAGATGCGGGAAGGTGTTGGGGCGAGTAGACAAGGACAGGATGTCGGATAATATGGATGATTGGGAGATGCTTCCTAGACGGCAGCTTTTTGGGTGTAGTGGATGAGAGGAACTAGATGCGCAAGAGTTGCAGGAGAGGGATATGTGGATAGGGTTGATGGCAAAGTGGGTCTGGTCGGGCAGATGAGATGAGGTAGTCGGTGACTAGTTGGGAGGGATTTGAGAAGAATACGACTTCAAAGTGACAACAGCGGCGGATTGTGCTTGGTTGGGATGCGAAGCGATGCGACGGGTTGGGCTGTTGCTGTTGCTGTTGCTGCTGCTGCTGCTGTTCGAGCTGGGTTAGAATCGCTCCAGAAAGCTTAGTGTGGTAAATGCAAAGGCGGCGAACGGCGAGAGTCAAGTTGAGCGTCGAAAGATTGAAAGAGGGCATGGTTAGGGTGAGAGCGTAGTGGGATACTGGTCAAGTGGGCGAAAGAACGATGTGCTGCGCAGAAGCTGAGCGTATGCTGAGAAGAAATGCGTGACTGAGCACTTATCGCCTCTGCCGAAGCGCTGACCGGAAACACCGCCGACGACGGTCTTGCTTTCAAATCAGAGCAACCTGTGTGTAAAGCGGATGACAGACGAGCTGCAGTAGTAATGCGAACGGAAGCTTCATGAGATGCGAATCAGCTTTCAGTCGCTGGAGCAGTGGCGGTCTGATATTTTGTGGAACGCTAAGCAGAAGACTGACCATCTTAGCCGAGGCAATTGGAGCCTTCAGAAATTTAACCTGGGTGAGGTACTCGACAAGAAAGAACAGAAACATATACAAAACAAACAAAGACTTTTAAAAAAAAAAAAAAAAAAGGTGGAAAGATGGGAAGAAAAAAGCGAGCGGACTTCATTTGCGAGCAGCGATGACAGGCCAACTTTTTTTTTCGAGATTTGGAAGATCTGAACCGGTTGGACACAATTAGGCACTTTAGGAGTCATGTCGCTGAACCAGCTTTACAAAACAATGCATCGCGAGAAATTCGGTGCAGACAGCGCTCGTGCCTGTTTCAACCAGTTCAGGCGCAGCAAAGTGGCAAGACGCAGTTTGTAACTTTGTCACCTCCCATCCGTTCGCGCGGCACCTTTGAAAGTGAAGTGTGGCCCATCTTGCCCCCCAGTTCCGTCTCTCTGGAAACAACACCGCCCTGAACAGGTTTAGGGTCGAATTGCTGCGGCTGCTTTTAGCACGCTCTGAGCTGTGTACACTTGTATTTTCAGTGTTGCAGTGTTGACTCTGGCAGAACCCTGATTCGTCGCTGGCTGGCTTTGAGGATCTAGGTTGACCCAAAAAGGTATTGCGCAGAACCGCTTGAAGCCACCAACGCCAATATGCGCGTGACCCGTCTTCAGTGGAGACCAGAAGCCGTTGATGAAAGCGAACACCATGAGTCGGCTTTGCATCTCATTGAGGTGAAGCTTGCGTCTTGCACCCACTACAACTTGCGTCAATGAGCAATAATGAGGTTGAAATGAGATGTAATGCAAGTTAAGTCTGAGTCGGATTTGCTTTCAGTTGCTCTGCACACACGTCCAATGAAGACGTGGAAGAGCACAGGCACAGAGTGGCGGGGAATGTGCCGACCTTTACTAGTCCCATCAACGACTTGAGCTTCTTCGCCCGTGTCCATGCGGCGCCGCCTACTCTGAGACGTATCCCGGATACTTTGGACGCTGTGTTGTGTCACCGACCAAATGAAAAAGCAGTCGCGCGAGAATCCGCTTTCGGGTAATTGAGCCCACCAAATTTAGATGGAAGCTGAGAAGCGGAGACCAACCACATAACGGGGGCGCTGCTCTATGAATTCTACAGCTTTGGTTAATAGTTGGTGCAAACATCATGGAATCCGAATCGAGACGCTGGTTACATGCCCGAAGTACAGAACAGTGGAATGACCCACCGCGCTAAGCAAGCGTGGCAAGAGGGTCCAATACAAGACTGCATCGCAGCAGCCAACACCAAAAAAGTGCCTTCTCGTAAAATTAAAGGTTTCACTTTTCTCATGCAGAATGATCCAGCCGAGTTTGGCCGGCTCAACTCTTTTTTTTTTGTTTTTTTTTATTTTATTTTTCTTCTTCTTCTTTTGCCTTGTTTTGCAGCTCAAGCTCAGTCTGAATTTGAAAGTTGCGTGGAACGGCCCGTTATGATTTGAGCTCCACCCGAAGCGTAACATACTCAAGTTGGCAGCGCAGAATGAAGCCAGTCGGTCCGCGCCTTCATGCAGGGTTGAGCTTGGCCTTTCTGCACCAGGAACTTTAAAGCCGGCACGAGGGGGCTGCATCCCTCAACTTGATTTGCACAGCACAAGTTGAAACGAATCATATCGTGCTCGAGTTGCACAAATGGAATGGCTGGCTATGACGCTTTGCAGTTCTCGGCGTTTGGAGCGTAGAACCGGTGTTGCTTCGACACACACTATGTTGCGCGGCGTCTGTTCATCTGACGATGTTAATGCCAAGGAAATGTAGGTTCGAGCTGAGCACAACTCACGGGCTATAGGCGTGTGGTCGGGGCTTGGTGGGGTCTCCAAAGTACCCACAGCGTTGCGCGAGAGCGAGACTTTTCAAAGCTATCAAGTAATTAGCGGGTTACTTTTAGAGACAAGAAGCACACAGCGTTCAACATGCTAGTCTTGGAGATAGGCTTTCGGATGCCGCGCTGATGGTCTGCGCAAGAGCAACCAAGTCTGTTTCGGACCGGTGCGTGCCCAGCTCACTTCAAACATGGGCCTAGGCTTCACTAGAAGCAAGTATGAGCAGTTGAGTACAGTTGTCCGATTCCATCTTTCAAAACTGATTACACCTATCCACACCCTCGTTGTCGCTATTCGACGCCGACCAACCCATCAAAAAGCATTGTGTACAACTGAATATGAGAAACCAAATAGTCAACCATCATTTCTGGCTCTTGGCTTTCACTCTGGTTGCTTTTGATCATTGCGCTATGAGCCCGCGTTTGGGTCCTCAGTCGTGTGAAATGATCCTCTTTGGGCAACAGCAGACAATGGAAAGGCAACTTGTTCGCTTATGATGTAGTATTGACCCGTGCGTGAAGTTGGTCTTCTCGTGAAATATAGCTAATTGTGCTAGGAATGAATACAAGTGTTTGAAATTGATGCACTCACCCAATCGTATTCCCTGGTTCACAACTACTACAATCAATTGAACAAATTAAATCAACAAGCAAAGGCTTGCCTGGATCCAAATTTTTCTGAAAAATTTCTGCATGCAAGAATATAGCTGCAACCGACTGCAAAGCCGCGGAGAAATTCTGCAGGAATAGTTGATTGCATGGTTTCCGCGAGGTCTCGGTAGCAGGTAAACTAGTCTAGAGGCGGGGCTCAGAACCAAGTGTGCCCTCGAATTCAAGATTGGCCAAAATGTACGCGAGGAGTGGCATTTCTCATGAACGTCACAGGTTGCATATGTATCTATCTCTGAGGTCACATCCAAGTATTTTTGTTGAATCAATGACACCAGAATGACACCACAGTCAGATAGATAAAATTGCTTGAGAGAAGATATGATGTATGCGTTGTGTGTGAATTGACCCCAAGCGAGGCCAAGGGATTTTGCCATGCTGTATTGCGAAAACTTTGACATGGGAACACAGGTGGGACAACAGGCCTGGTAGGTGAACATGATCAAGTTGTCAGCATTGACAAATACACTAGTAGTCGCTTCAAGTGCTATCCGCCGAGTTTGTGTGACCATGCCACCAGTTTGATAGGCGAGCTTGATTTGAATCAGAGCAAGTTCATACCAATTCATTATCTCCCGACCATAGCTTGTGACGTGCAGTCAATCTAAACTTACTCTACACCTGTACTGGCCTCAGAGCAGCCGAAGCGTGGAATTTGCAGGGCGAGTTGAAGGTGGGAATTCTTCAGAGTGCAAAGACCAGCCGAGTTTTGACACAGACTACGGCCTAAAAGAGCCATTCTGTCATCACTGTGCCTTGGCAGCGTGAGCTGTGACGATTTTTGGTTCCTTGCAAACGTGGCTTGGCTGTCGAACAGACTTTACGCATGCTGAGAACAAATGCAGCCATTCTGTGGCGACGTATTCTGAAGCGTTCGGGTAACACCACCCAGTCACTCGCATCCATGTTTTTGGCCAAGTCAATCTACAAGTGTTGGGCAACACTGCCTGCCGTGAAAGACGGTGACACGATTGTTTGGTGGATGTTCAGATGCCGCACATCCGAACCTTGCCTGCCTGCCTGGCGGGTGGCTGGCTGGCTGTCGGGTTTGATGTTTGCATGAAAGGTCTATGAAGCTACGTGGTCAAGTGCAATGTGCTTGCGCCTTCCTGCACCCTCGATATGACACAACTTTGATCATCGCAAGTGGTGTACAATCAGAGTGTTGATCACCAACAATGACGTGCCAAACCGACCGTCTTGGCAACGATAAGGAAGAGATTGTATGTGCCATTCCAAGTGGACTCGAGTGGATCTAGTGCTAGTGCTGCGTCGGGCTAAATGTGCAGAGTCAACCGAGTCTGCAGCTGCCTGAATGGCCGAGTGGCAGATTGGATGAAACCAGCTGACACTCGGGAATGTGACGGCAACAAAAGTAGAGCCATTGCACAGTGATTTACGTTAGCTTGCCTATTAGCAGAAGAGAGGTTTCATGCACAGACTCGGTTGGATGAACCAAGCTCCTCTGGACAGCTTTTTGGTGGCGTAGACCAGATCCGCCACTTTCATCCTCTTCGCTCCGCCGTTCGCGTCGCTCCAAGCGTATCTGGCAAGCTTCATGCGAGCCACGGAATTGGCGACCCGAACTTGATTCCACGCTTTGAGATTATTTAGCTGTGAGGAATAAGCTAAAAACTGTCAATTGCCCGCAACCAAGGCGCGACACCATCTTTGCCAGTACAACGCAAAGCCAGCAAAGCCAGCAAAGCAGGAGCTTCAACAAGCTGCAGGGGCCAACAGATTAGTTTTATCTCGCAGACTCTAGTGTATGGCTCAACAGCGTGCACGGATGCCGCGATAAAGTCATAAGTAACCTCGACAATCATGCCAAGGCAAGTTTTAAAGCCAAAATGCTCACCCGGTTCTGATGATGCATTTGGAGCTTTGATTTGTAGCCGTGAGTGCCGAGCTCTATAATGTTTCTCTCGGCACACATTTGTGATTGGCAGAAAACTAGCATCGGATCCCTTAAAGCCGTTTGCTGCACGCATGTTTAAATGTTCGTCTGCGCGAGTGCCCGATACAGGCGAATGCATATGCGTGGACTGCTAACTTTGCCGAAGCGCGTTTCGTTGCCCCGCTTCTATGTTGAGGCCCATCACTTTTTTAACGTGTTCGGCAAACAAGCGAAAAGCACAGGCCACTCAGCTAGTTAAAGATGGCAGCGTGGTTGCGGGTGAGTTCCAACTGCATCCAAATTGAGTCGAGCCCACTTTCAGGAAGGAATTCGAACGGGCAATCAAGCAGAGTGTGGTATAGCCTCCGTCGTACCTTTGGCGTGGTCTATTTTGAGTCTGCCTGCTTGTTTAAAGTTTAGAATTAAGCAGTTTGGCTGCACAAGCAAAGACTACATTGTCTCGCATGTTACTCTGCATGCAGATGCGTTGCGATGCAATGCTCCACGTTTTTGCCCTTTGCACAATTGATCGCTCCTTCTACCGTTATTTTTGTGGCCCAACATGATTTGGTTTGCGCTTATGACCCTTCCTTCATAAATATTCTGTGGACCAAGAGAGGCGGTCTTTATACGCCACATCGGGGATGGATTCAATGACCGGGGTCAAACTCTGGAAACGAGTACAGGTCAAGAGAATGACACGGACGAGGAGTCTGAAAGGGTTTGGCGTGCGTCAAAGGTTGGGTCTAGCCAAATCCGGTCTCGAATGCCCGCGTGTTTCTGCGTTTGCCACACTCTGAAAGCGTGAATTTTCGGAAGCAATGACGCCGGCGACCCTTTTGCCGCAGACAACAAGATCAATTGCCCCTCGAGTCTCACTTAGTACGCATTGCAACGCGTTGAGAACGATCAAATCACACTCTGCCACTCACGTCAAATTCAGGATCCATCTAATAGAATCTGTCTTACACGTAGCGTGGAGCATTGAAGGGCGCACGCGGATGAACATGCGGGAAGGGACGTGCGGGGATGCACATGCCGAGATGTCCGGCACGGCCAACCATGCTTACGGCAATAGGCAAGTGAAGATTGGTGCTTGCAATCAACTCATCCGGTCCGAGGTTAAGGCGAGAGGGTTAGAGCAAGCATATGGAACCTTGTCCTAGAGGCGAGGGAAGGGTCCATCCTGTGTGTAAACGGCTGATGAATGCGCGGGCAAATAAGCAACCCGTTCCATGCCGAGCATTTGACATCTCTGCGACGTAAACATATCGACATCCTTCGGTTCAGGTTACCACACGGGAACCGCACGCATGCAGTGTTGAGAGGCCTTTTCCGAAAGCCACACTGTCTTTCGCTTTTGATTGGACGACCCATTCGCCCAACTATGCACCATAGAGAAGCTCAGCCAGCGGAGGAGTATCAAGCAAAACACTCGGCGAACTCTAGTCACACTCCTACTCGAGAGGGACAGAAAAAGGGCAAGAAGGGTTCAAGCTTGTTTCAAGCTGCAATAGTCGGAGTACAGTAGTTGTGCAATTCTCAAAAGTTTGGTTCCTGACCAACTGAGTTTTATATGGAGCGGAGCCAAGAACATGAGGCCGATTATAATTCGCCAGCATCAATTGCAGATGCCAACTCGTCAGGGTCTCTCTGACACGCCTTTATTGTTACGGGTGCGGACTTTCAATTCGAAGGAGGGGGGAGACCCGAGTTCTGAGAGTGTGTGTTGTACTCACAATCAACAACACTATGTGGCTCCTTGACTTCAACGTCACACGAATCTAGGGAAAGATGCTACACATCTACATTCATTGAACCACACAGAACAACAACGGCAAGTCGGAAAGTTGCTGAGATTCAAGTGATTGCACTTGCAGACCGAGACATGAGGGCGAACAAAAGGAGATAGTCAACAAAGAATGCGCCTATGGTTTGCTACGGTCAGGCATGCCTCGACTCCGATCATCAGTCACCCACGCGACCGTTCGCCGTTTTGAGTTGACAGCCGTTCGGACCAACGAAGGATAGCGCTTCCGATTGGGTGGCCGACTTGCTTCAATCGGACTCAAGGAGCAACTCGGCCTTGGAACTAGGGTCTCGACTCGTTGGCTCGTTGCTATGGTGCGGTACACAACAACGCGATACGTATATTTGGCCATGACAGGTCAGTAGCAACACTCGAACCAGAGCGGTGCTATCTCATGATGATCACCCGAGGTCAGGTCATGCTGTCGATTCTCTCTCATCGACGGCAATCAGTGCCAGGAGTTGTGACAGCTCTTGTTCCTCTCTGAGCTGCAAGGCTTGAATTTCATGTCTTTGCGGCGTGACATTTTCCATCAGCAATTCGCTGCCGCTAGCATATTCGTGCAAACAAGATGAAATTCTTTGGAAAAATACACGTTTGCTGACACAGCCATGGTAGACCGCCAGCCAAGCTTCAAGCAAAACATCCAGCAACAGCAACACTAACAGCAGCAATACATCCCAAGAGCAAGTGCGGAGATACATTGCGCCAAGATCGTCGCTGTGAAGCCCCACCTCTCTGGTGTGCTTCTATCAGGATTGTGGCTCCTGCTGTCTATTACTCATCTTGCTGGCATGAATGAACTTGGCTGGAGAAAGTGCCACATTACCCGTTTGATCTCCAGTGGAAGCCGTCGTCACACAATCTGTCTAGTTGGATCCTTCCTCTTGAGGATTCTCGTCTCTACTTGGCTGGTCAGACTTTTGAGTCGCCGTGGTATCCGTGGCGAGCTTTATCGATCGAGCCCATCTACCTCACCATACAGCTTTCCTTTCTACAGAATTGTACTGTGTACTAAGTTTTGGTCGGGCAAGTTTCAGCAATTTCACCCTGTTCCTTCTCAGCTTCTTGAGCTGTGTTGAGGGTGCATGAGATGAGCTTGATGTCATGATATGACGCTACTTTTGCCAGGGAGAGTTTCACAAATTGACATGTGTCTCTGTCATTGAAAATCATTCTCATTGTCAACCAAAACATTGTAATTCATACTGTGGAATAAATGGACAGTATCGAGATCAATTCAAGGCAGGTGAGAGCGTACCAGCTTGTGAGAGAAGGGGTACGATGACCGCACCGTTCGTGTCAAGTGTATACGTAGCTGATCCGCAACGCATCAATCAAGAATCCACATCCATGAACCAGTAAGTATAATCTGTACTTAGCTGTTGTTTCTGCTTTAGTTGCACCTTTCTTGTATTTGGGCATGAGAGTCGTGTGATTGAATACGATAGATCGTGACGGTAATCACAAGCACATGTGCACACACAAACACACAGACCAAGAAGCTACATCCATCCCATCTCCTGTACAGCACACTGGTAGTTCGATCATCTCTGAGTTGTGCCGATCACATGAAAAAAACTCTCGCTAAATAAAAATGTCTCGGAAAGTTTTCAGTATCATGCCACGCGGCCTATCATACCGTATGCAACCAGGAAAAGCGTTTGTGTTGACTCCTCGTTTGCCGAGGTGAATCGATTTCATCACTCTGCCTTGAATTTTGCGTTTGTCTATCTAGTAACAGAGAGATCCCGTTCTCAAGGCTTGGACGGTCGGAGACACAGACAACTCTAGAAACAGATTGTAACTAGTGGTCATGTGCTTATGCGTACTCTCATCTCTGGTCCCAGTATTGTATGTACGGCTTTCTCTTCTCTCTTAACGTATCTGGTTTCTTGTTTTACAACATGTGACTGCTGGTGGTCAAGGTAGTACGATAACCTTACCATGCGATTTCAGCTTCGCCTCTCTCAATAACTCGGTGTTTGTTTCTCTCCATGTTATTCGCCATTGTTTGCTCTTTTCATAAATCGGAAGCGCGGTCCACTTGTCCATCCCCAACGTTCGACCCTTAAAGTGCTGTAATAGTGCATCTTCCTAGATGCATCGAAACTCGTGCTATGCATGCTGTACGCCGCTGCCCATTATGTGCAGTATCATTCTTATTTTAGTGTGTTTGCAGCACAATACTGTTTAAATTACTTCACTGTAAAAACAACCCTATTTGAAGCACGATGTGATGATGTAAACTGAGGTGATACGTCATGTAACGAACACCCCAGTCCCCCCGCTAAACACCGAGTATGTCTTGCCCCTTTTTCACGATTTTGTTTTGTGAATGCCACACTCGAGTAAGTCTGGTTGAAAAAAAAACCTAATCCTTTCCTCTCAGATTCGGCTCTTTTGTCGGCTTTTGTTCAACGTCGTTCATCAAATCTTGTACTCTTCTGTACTTTTTCACTTACACACAGATACCCAAAAATCCCAAATGAAAAGGCTAAAAACACGCTTTTGTTTGTAAGACAAAAATACGTTTCGTCATCAAGCTCCCTTGTCAAATCAAATCCATCCTTTGCCAATTTGAGATGCGAACAGCTCTCAGTGAAAATCAACAGAAAAGTGTTTTTTAGTAACCTTTTTATTGACTATTTTCCCTCTTCTCATCGTCACTGCACCCATCAGGCTTGGCTAGTCAGCAAACCACAGATTAAACTTACTTTTTAACCAAATCAAACTCCCTCCCTTTGTCATATACCATTTCCTCATACGTTGGAAACACACATTTCAATCTTTAATCCGTCCATCTCGATCAAGCTTCAGACCAAGATCATAACAGTATATATAATGTTTTTCAAGTCTATTGAATGTAAACAGGTTCCGAATTAGTTTAGTGGCTATGACGGCGCCTTGTCATCCTCGGATGCAATTATGTTCTCCGCGTTTCCAACGGCGCAGACCCGGGTTCAATTCCCGGATTCGGAGAAAACAATCTTTTTTTTTTTGATATTATTTTCTTCTCGATCTTCATCTAGCCAGTCTTTTATTGTTACTTTTTTTGGCTCCTTTATTATTATTATTTTATTTTTTTTCACTTTTCGCATGAAGCTTCTTGTTCTGATAAACATACAAGGAAAGCGTCAACCAGCACAGACTTGACCCTGAAGCTCAACGTGAAGGAAAAAATGTAATACGCACATCTCTCGATATGATCGGGATAAATCTTGTTTCAGAGCCAAGGTGACAACACAAGTGAAAAATGTAGGGTGGTTGCAATTAGGCTAGCTAGGCTGTTTGATTTTATTGATAGTTGGAAGCGACTTTGCTCTCTGTAGCCATATTTTCGTTCCTAGACGCTTGCGGCTGCTGTTTTGTTGGAAGAAGAAACCGAGCTCTTATCACCTTGTGACAAAGTCGCCGAGTCGTCGTCGACGCCGACGACGGAGCTATCCGAATCTGAATCGCTACTACCATCTGGATTCTCCGATCTAGAGCTGCCACCAGAAACGCTACTCGTGCCTGAACCTTCCGAAACGATACTGTTACGCATCATGCTGACTGAATTTTTCTGGTGTTTGGATTCTTCTGCAGATGAAACCTCGGTGGATCTCTCGCTTGTCATTGTTGGTTCTAACGACGACTCGTTCGCAATCGACGTTGTGAGCATACGCTGTGAGGCTGCGCCAACAGGTGTAGCAGATCCAGGCTTACTGTCCGCCTGTGACCCTTTCAAGACGACACTGTTATTACTAACGCATGCAGCAGATGGACCAGGTGCAGGAGATTGAGTCATAGAACCCCTATCCCTGCTAGCACTCCCACTCCCACTTCCACTAGCTCCAATTAGCTGTCTCCCCCTCATCCCAACACCACCACCACCACCACCACCACCATGCAGACTCGAATCTTTGGCATCACTCCATTCCATCTCATCGCTCGTATCCTCTCCCAACGGATGATGTCCCTCATCCCACCCTTCAATCTCGTTTTCGTTGATCCGAATACAGTACGGTTCATCTTCAAACTCCTTGCGATGCTCGGCCAACCATTCTGGATCAAACAGCTGCTTGGGCAGCGTCTTGCCATACAGCTTGATCGGAATCGGCAAATCCACAGGATCGTCTCGTCTCCATCTAGCCATCTGTTTGCTCTTGGATACAATGTCCGCCTTGTGATATGCTCGCGTCAAATGCTTGTTCCTCCATTTGGGCGTCACCGCCTCCCAACCTTTGGCAATGCGCAACTTGCGCAAACGCTGACGCTTCCATTCGGATTTGGTCAGTCCGTGCAGATCTTCGTCCGAAGCCGCATCGTCCGAGTAGGCACCAGGAATGAGAAGCTGTTTGGGGATGGCATGACGTAAACGGCCCGCACCGATCTCTCGATTACGACACTTGGTCTTGGCGCGTTCGACTCCACGATACTTTTCATGCTTCTCCTTGTCCTCCTTCTCCGCTTGTAGGCCAGTCCTCAGCGACATTCGGAAGCCACTCCTAGCAGAATCCATCAGATCTTTGGCCACATCCTCCAAATGATCCCGATCAATCGTTCCCGGTACAATAGCATATGCCTCAGGCTTGGCTTCCACCTTCCGACTACCCTCGGCTACAATCGCATCGATCAACGACTGATTGGTGCGATAAAAGTCACGAGACGTGAAATCGACGTGAAAGATGCGCGTTGTGATTGGTGGTTGTGCAACCGCACCTGGAGGCAGAGACGCCAAGATCTGCTTCTCTTCCTCTGTAAGGTGGGGGTTCGGCACCCATTCGGCAACCTTGTACGTGTTGCGAAGTTTCCTGAACTCGTCTGTCCCAAGCCAACGATAGAGGTGTTCTCTTAGGTCGCGGAGGAGCTTACGATTGCGGTAGCGCTTGTCACCTTCTTGGCGCAGACCGACGCCAAGCGTTGGAATGCGTTTGTTTTGGGAGGACGAAGAGCGAGATTGATCGTTGGACGGATCGGCGATGGAAGGGCCAGGAGAAATGCTGTGCTTGTGCACCGCTGATGGAATGGAGGAGGAAGACGCTTTGTTGGAGGGGGCGCTATGAATCGCAATTGGACGAGCACAAGCGGCGAAATTCTTATCCTCGGACGTTTTGGATGGCTGTTTCGACGAACTTGGATCGGCGAAGACGTGAGGAGACGAGCTGATGGCTTTTGCTCGGCCTTGCTTGCGCTTCTTGCGTGCGGGTTCTGGGTCGGTCTGGTCCACTTCAACACTGTCTTCGCGAAGACCAGGGGGGGAGCGCATTTGGCTGCCGGTGATCTTAATGTTGTCTCCTTGCTCGGTATCACTTTCTGTTGGTGCTTCGAGCATCTGCTGTGCCACAGAGCCCAGCCCCAATGCCTCTAGCATCCTTGGCGTGATACCGAGCGAGGTCAAAGCAGCAAGCGCGGCAGCATTCGTAAGTGGCGCGCCGTTGGCGAGCTGTTGTGCAACACCAATGTGGTTGCTTAACCGTCCTCCATTCATACCAGGCAGTTCCATGCCGGGACGTTGCTGTTGCTGTTGCTGTTGCTGTTGCTGTTGCTGTTGCTGTTGCTGTTGCTGTTGCTGTTGCTGTTGCTGTTGCTGTTGCTGTTGCTGTTGCTGTTGCTGTTGCTGTTGCTGTTGCTGTTGTCGTTGTTGCTGCTGCTGGGGCAAATTTTGGCCCAGTAGCGCTTCAAGGCCTTGTACAGAATTGGGCATTGGGCCACCGTTGCCATTGCCGTTAGCAATTGACTGGAAGAGCGATAACGCGCCCATGCGGCTCGAGGGATCTGTGTTTGATTGCGACAAGTATTGAGCAAGCAGTGCAGACAGGAAAGGCGAGCTCTGTGCATTACCATTCGGCTGTCCATTCGTTTGTGCACCACCAACATCGTTCGAGAACGGGCCGTTGAAACCATTCGGACCCCCATCAGGAGTGCTGGTTGGCCCGTTCATAGCAAACATGCTGCTCGAGTGAGGGGGTTGCTGAAAGCCGAGACCAAGGTCGTAGGGTAAGGCTCCGACATTGTGCTGCTGTTGCATGCCAGAGCTGGGCATGCCAAAGTGGTTCAGTGCTCCGAACAGATCACTGGCGCCCTGGCCGAGGTTGTTCGCAGCCGTGCCGCTGAACAGCCCTGCCATGTTATTGTACGCTGGCGAGTTGGATAGCGCCCTCAGCTTGGATACGCCCTGTTCGAGCTCCGAAGCCAACGCCTTTGAGGCGCGTTCGAGCAAAGAAACAACTTTGCGAATGTCGGTACGATCAGGAGGTGTTGCTGACCTGACTTCCTGTAGCGATTGCGAGTAGCTAGATACCGAGGAACGAGCATCAGACAGGATTGATGCATGTTGCTGCAGTAAAGACGGCTGGGAAACGATGGCAGCCGGGTTAGAGCCGAGCAATTGCGCAAGGTTTGGCGGTTGCTGGGGTTGCGGGACGGGTGGATGCTGGGCAGGGTTGAAAGGGGAAGATTGCGCACGTAGTGGTGGTTGCTGGTGCTGCTGCTGGTGCTGCTGGAGTTGTGATTGCTGCTGGTCTTGCTGGCCATGCGATGACTGACGGTGATTCTGAGGACGCTGAAGCGACTGGTGTTGATTGTCTGGCAACTGTTCTTGCTGGGACTGCGGCAGACCCTGCGAGCCACGACTCTGCTGTACTAGCAGAGGCTGATTAGTGGGCTGAAGCTGAGTGTGAACGTGCGAGAGTAGCGAAGCAGAGCCTGAAGGTGGAGAGGAGGCGAGTTGACCAAATGGCTGATGCATATGCTGGTGTTGATGCGATTGAAGCAGCTCGGGCGGCAGAAGGCTGAGTGCGGATGTGAGTGGATCGCTACCCATCGTAGAGTGTGGGATGGGGTTTGGGAAGAGCGCATTGTTGGAATGAGCGCCTTGATGCGCTGTCGAATCCATGCCGCCTGGTGCGTGGCTCAAGTTGATAGCGATATGCTGTGTCGGCTGCTGCATGACGGACAAGAAAGAGCAGCAGCACTTCTATATCAATGCGCTATCGAGTCGTGCTGAAAGGGTAAGCGAGTGAATTATTGTGAATCAAGTACGAATGTAGAAAAACGCGCTTATCGTCGCTGTATGTTGTGTACTGATAAGAATGTCGACGGGGAATGCGAGTTGCTAGTTTTAATGCTGGTGGTGGTGGTGGTGGTGATGATGGTGATGGTGCTGCTGCTGCTGACGACGAGCAAGCGTCGCAACTCGCGCAGATCGCACGATAGCCAGCTGATGTGAAAGCCTCAGGCTGCACACTTGAGCATTAGGCAATGAATTGAATCTTGGGTGGAATGGTATGATAGTAGTGACACTGTCATGGCGTGAGTCGATTGATGCTTGCCGATACACAAGCGTTTTTTTTTTGGCTGTGTTTTTTTTTTTCCGGGTCACGGAGACGGCACTTATAAAATAAGTAAAACGATACAGAGAGAAATACACACGACTCAGCACCACACCATTATTCGCATTCAACTGACACTCAACTCCCACTCTCATGTAGTGCAGATGCTCTTGATCGCTACTATTGGAAAGGCTAGCATGATCGTGTCTCTCGTACTTGCCTTTTTTGATCGGCTCAAGTTCGGCTCGAATCGCATGCGAGTCTTCATAGTACTCGCAAAATGAAGTGCAAATGCCACACTACCGTCTGCACTTGAAAACCCGTCGTCGAGCATCCAGCTAGAATAGATATACTGTATCGTATAATAATAGCCTCAAATCAGAACAGTTCCGGTTGACTTTGAGACAGATGAGAATGAGTTTGTGCGTGGGCTTTACTGTATGTCTTATTTGTATCATATTTACTTCCAAAAAGCAATGCTATTCTTATATGCACACGGTCGCTAACAATGCGTGTTCTGCCTTGGAACAAATTGGATCTATGTCAACATCTCCCAAGATCCCTCACTGAGCCCCTCTGCACGTTGTCGAAAGTCCCATAATCTGTCCTTGAGCTTGGCCCACATGGCCTGGCCACCTCGCGTGATTGTCAGTCGAAAATTGCCACCTAGGTCTGCCTGGCGTTTCATATTCACCTGCTCTTCCGTCACTTTTGCATGTGTGCGAGTGTCGAATCCACTTCCACTCCCTTCTCCGGAACAACCTGCACGGTTCCAGGTTTTACGACGCGGACCTTCGAGACAGCGTCGGGTGAGAACCTCTTCTAGATTGGGTACAGCGCTGTACGATCTCCCTTGTAGTTCGTCTACCAACACTCTACAGAGCACGTCATCTTGAAGCATACTCGTCAGCGCGTCGCAGAGGTTGAGTACCGGTATGTAATCCCCACTGATCGGTGGCGCAGCGTCAACATAAACATTGTGACACCCACCATTCACATGCGCCTCGCGCTGCCGCTTGGAAGGTGGGAAAGGTGGAGTCATCAACACGAGCGAAGCAAAAGTGGTCGAAACCCTCAATCTTCGTATCGGACTCTCTCTCAGACTTGCAATCAGCATCAAGATCTTGGGTGCATGTCCCGGCGTACTGATATGCACATCCAGCTCTTGCACCCTGTGCCAAATAAGCATCCTCGAAAACACTTTGGGATCCTCGTGTTCGAGCAAAGGTAAGCTCATCATGATGCTCAAATGCGTCGGTTGACACCCTTGCTGCCGTCTTGTAAAGCGCCGGGTTGGGGTAAGGTGAGCTTTGTGTCGGATGGCCACGGCACGAGTACCTTGCAGTCGAATCTCGGCTTTGAGCCAGCCGGGCATGTCATCCATTTCGGCTTGGCTGAACAGGTCATCCGCATGGGCTGCTTCCGGTGCTTCGATGCCTTTTTCCTCGTCTTGAGCGTCATCCTCTGCATCGTTATTGTTGTCGAGCTCACCCCATACTTGGACCGGTTGAGATGTTCCAAACCGATACCCTTCTCGTACTTGACCCGGATCGCGTAATAAAGCCATCGATTCGGCTCGCCACAGGGAGAGGTGCGTCAAAGTTGGACCACAGTAGTGGAGCAGCCGCAATAGCTCATGGTCCCATCCTGCAGAAAATGAAGTCAGAGCAGAAACGTCATCGAGGGAGCAGAACAGCGCTCTGGTGTATCCGGCGAATTGGTAAGCTGGTTGTGCTTTGACCGAGCGTGAGTACCATTTTCGAAACTCGCGGACGTGACGCGGGAGAATGACGATCGAGTACAACGCTTCGAGCGCCCAGTATCGTGTCAGACGGCTGACACAGCTGAGTCGGATCAGGGATACGTGTGCTATTGGATCACCAATCAGTACACCTGGTTTGAGGTGCAAAACGATCCTTTCGAGCACCTCTGGTGGTAGCCTTGGTTGTGGTAGCAGATCCGAATGGTCGACATCATCACCCAATTGTGATAAGATTTCTCCGGCCGGGTCATGGATAGATAGGCTCGAAAGTTGCTCTTCTAATGTCTTGTTTGCAACCTGGCCGATAGCTTGTGTGTGGACTGCAGTGGGGGTCATCTTGCTGATCCTGAGCCCACGACTCGTCTGCTTGCAGAACGCTCCTGAGTTCAGGACCTGATAAAAGCTTCAAGTCATGGCAAACGAGCATCCATCGTATCGAGGTAGTCCAGCTAGTAACCGCTGGTGAGAGTGTGGATGGTAAGTAGAAAGGTATCAAGAAGACAAAAGACGAAAGCACCATATTATGTGGTCACACGCAACCTCACATAAAAAAAACTTGCAACGCTGAGAGCGCACCTCCACAATTTCAATCTAAGTCGGCTTTCACGGCCGATTGGACCCACAAACTCTGTGCGACGTTGTTCCAACTTGCTTGCGATCACGTATTCACGTATCGACTTGTACAACAACAACACTTTGTTCGAGCACTTTGCTGCATCATCACGACCAGTTTCGCATTAGACTGAATTAGGCTCAGCTCGGTAGTATTACCAATCAGTATACCATCGCCCGCGCCAAGTAAAATCACGCAGTCTGCGTGAGAGACTTGCACAGTGCTGTGCTGGCACAATGACTTGACTCTCAAGACATCAGTTAAAACTCGGCGCAGAACGAAACACATGACTAGCACACAAGCGCAAAGATGGGATCATGTCAAGAGCATGCTGTCATTTTTGGTTGGTTTGAAGGGGAAAGTATGGGGGAAGGCGAGAGTGTATGTCGTATCAAAAAGGGGCGATATGGAAACGTGACGACAGGACACGTTCGACGTAGTGACAATGACTGCGCTTGCCCGTCGCAAACAGATGCATGCGTGTGTGTGTGTGTAGGTGTGTGTAATATGTCTCCGTTAGGTTGACGGTATGAAATACAAGATGGCGGTGAAGAGGAGAAATGGGTCTGCGCGAAAAATCTTAGACGACGGTACCGGCGTTGGAGGCAATTCGTGGCCAAATGTCGGCGCACTCCTTGGCAACGGGACCAGTGATGGCGGAACCCTTCATCTCACCCTTGGGGTTGACAATGACACCGGCGTTGTCCTCAAAGTAGAGGAAGACACCGTCACGACGCCTCCAGGGCTTGCGCTGGCGGACGACAACAGCGGGCATGACTGTGAGAAGAATGCAGATGAGATAAAAGAGAAAGTTAGTTGCAAGGTCCTCATCTGCCTCTAAAACTAGCCTCCGAAACTCTTGCATCACCATGACCATCAACATGCTCGATTGCTGCACTGCTGAAGTGCGATTCAAAATTCGCCCCGAACATCACCGCTGCACGTATCCCAATCAATTCCATTCTATAGCAACTGCATCCATTGATTGTTCAGCCTTAATCTTTGAATCCGAGGTCCAACGTCCAACGCAACACTAGTGACCAAGATTGAACGATCCGAGACCTGCATTGCCTCTCTCCAAGCCTCTGGAGCCTGTTCTTATCCATGTTATGACGCTGTTGAAAGAAACGACTTTGATGCCTCCCTGCGATCTCAACTTGAAATATAGCGATCGTGCGTTCTCGAGTAGAATAAACAGAAATGATCCTGAATCTTGCAATACCACAGTGTGCCGATGACCCTGAATGTGATGACGAAAGCAAGAGCCTGGTTATGTGTTGCAAGACATTTTGATACTTACCCTTCTTTCGGAGCTCGGGTTTACCCTTCTTGACGGAGGCAACAACCATGTCACCGGCGGCGGCGGCGGGGAGACGGTTGAGACGAGCACCGATGCCGTGAACGGCAATGACGAAAAGGTTCTTGGCACCGGAGTTGTCGGCGCAGTTCATGACGGCGCCGACTGGCAAAGCCAGGGTCATTCGAAACTTGGTACCAACAGCGGCCTTGGACATCTTGAATCACTGCAATGAGGTAAGGAAAATATAAGTGCACAAATGTTGGAGTGTGGATGCGTTTAGCGCGGTGTGCAATTAGATTTTTAGAAATTGCGACGGCGGGGATTGAGCTGCTGATCTGAGTACACGGGTTGGTGGCGAGCGTTTGCGATGGTGATATGTTGGAACGAGCGGTTGAAAATGGATGTGAAGCAAGTCGAGAGAGGGCAGGCAAAACGGCTTTGAGCCGGACGGTGACTGATGACTGGTGGCTGATCGATTTTGTCGAAGAAAAAGCGAAATTGTCTTTGCTTGAGCGCGATGGTTTTGCCAAGTCTGACTATGTTTCGAAGTTTGGTTCCAAGGTAGTTAAGATGATTTGGAAGCGTATGACGTCTCGAGTATCAATGAAGGGTCGGTGAAGGTACGAAAAGAACGGTGCAATGATTGGTCTGTGGGCGGACGATGTGCGGACGATGTGCGGTCGGGTGGTATGCTTTGCTTTCTGTCAAGGTTTGGGATGATGCGCTTTCGAGGCGGTGCGTGGGATGGTGTTACGCGCCTGGTTTGCTGAAGTTTGTTTGTCGGTGTACATGCTGCATTGTGCTCAGATCTGACAAAGCAATCCTGCCATATACGTCGGGATGACTTACCTTGATGGGATGGTGGTTGATGATGGTGAGTAATACGTATTGGCGGAATGTGGAAATGGCACCTCGAACCCACGACGAAACTCTGGCTCGCTGGGCGACTGAGCCGTGTGGTGCCTCGTCAACCTTGGGCGCCTCTCTCAGATACGGCCCCGAATCCTTGCGTGAACAACATTTCGAGCTTTGTTCGAGTACGCACTTTATCGGTCGACGGACACGACTCTATGGTCCAAAATTCCAGCACCAGCCAGACACGCGATACGGTTAGACTCTGCGTACATATTGCGTCGACTTCCTTCTCGACTTTGACAGGTACAACCTCGGCCGAGGTTTTTCATGTCACGTGAGTATTTGCATGTCAACTTTGATCTCATTTCTGAAAGAAACTATTATTAATGTTGAGGACGGTGTAACAATTGAGAAATTAAAGCGACACTTTGTAGCTCAAATCGGGCAGATCGTCAGCCGACCGCATCTCCGCGTTTGGCAGAATAGCAAGCACATTAAATTATGTACTGTGAAAACCAACTTGCACCATCCTAGATGGCTTCGTACCGATATGCGCTACTTGATGCTACGATTCGCCATCGAAAGAGCACTGCGAACCTGTGGTTTCAGCTTGGTCTCTAAGGGGCAACAAAGGTGGCTCACTCTGGCCCAAAAGTGTTGAGGTTTGGCGTGTCTCGATGTCATGAGATGAATACGAAACTTGTTGGTCGTGCAGTGAGTCATGGCACTGCAGACTCGGGTGAAATAAGGAACATTTACCTCGTTCAAGAGCCAGATTTTAGTGTTGGTGTAGAATGTTGACCACGCGACCAGCCAAACCGTTCTGTTACACTCACACACTCTCACACTCACACACTCTCACACTCACACACACACACACAGTGAACCATGAAATTGAAAAAAGTGGAGATCTTATGAAAATTACACTGGTCAACTGACTGCGTAGGAGCTGCCAAAGGACGGATTTAGTTGACGTGCATAACAGTTAGAAGAGAGTGCTGAAATGCTTGCTGGCTCAGTGCCTTAGCACAAAATGGCTTTTGCTGCTGCTTTGCTGGTCCCTGCATGAAAGCCGGCAGTCATCGGATCCAACACTCAAAAACTGCGTTTCACCCACATTGTCTTGTACTCACAGCATACTTCATCGACCCTTATTATCCAAGCATAACAACGTTGTCATATTTCAGATCCTTACACACCACACCATGCTGCAGCACCTACCCATCGAACTTCAAGCATACATTCTCCATTATCTCCCATCTCAAACCCTCGTGCGCACCCTATCGCTCACCAACCACCATTTCCATTCGCTCATAGAAGCTCACGTACAGCGCTACTGTCTGCGTTACCTCGAACTTTGCTCTTCATCCAGCTTTGACAACTCTCAAAAGGCCGTACTTGAATTTGAAGCTCAACGACCTATAGACACCGTCACAGCCAAACACACGTTGCATTTTTCCCATTTCGCAACCGTCACCCCTTGCTACATCAATGCCAAAAAAGTCACTCCGCTGAGCTCGGCAGCCATTTTTGAGTTTTCTGCCGGTTCCAGCAATAGAGTGATCACAGATGCCGAGCGGTTGCTGCCAAGGGGTAGTAGAGGCGGTAGGGCGAGAGGCAGTAGCGTTTCCGTAGGACCCGAGCGAAGGAGTGCACGAGGAGATGTATATATCAGCACCCCTTTTCAACCCTACCTGCCTGGCTTGAGTAGGGATGATCAGCATCGAGCAACACAGGCATTCGTCTCAAGTTCGCTGGATTTGGACGAAAGAGTACCATCTAGACCAACTCTGTCCCGAAACCCTTCTTCGGCGTCATCCAGAAGGTCGACCTCACGATCCAGCTCCACATCTCGTGGTAACGGACCTCGCGCAATCGCAGCAGAGATCGCCAACGCCGCTCCTCCCTTTCCTTTCCTTCGCGAAGCTGCTGCTCAAAACTCGATGCACCGCCCCATGACCACCACCACCACCACTACCAACAACAACAACAACACGGAACCTCAATCCACACAAACACAGCAGTCTTTGGAACACCCACTGGACGCATACGACTGGGCGCCTCCACCGGGTTACTCCCGCCAAACCCCCATTTCCTTCGGTGGAAACTCCTCCTGTTCGAACAATCACCGTCGCAAACCAGCGTGTTATGCGTTTCAACTCGACCCTTTGGACTCGTTCGAAAGTTTGATCCTCACCCTCACCGTAAGACGGAGCGTGCCTGATGTGAGTGCGACCATTGCAGCCATACTTCGGGGAGAGGATGTGGCAGCAGGCGGACATCGGTTAAGGTTTTCCAAAATTCTTGCCGAAGGTTTGGATCGGGTGTTTAGGGATTGGTTCAAACCGCCTTCCACCCCTTCTGCCACCGATTTGAACATTGCTTCTACCTCTACCTGCTCTTCTCGATTCGAGTTGAAAAGCAGCGATGAACCAGAAGAAAGAGTACTCGAATTGGACTTACATTCTTGTTCTGCGACAATGACGATACAACCTCACGCTTCGAATCAGGCTCACATTGCCCATCCAGCGTTAAGTTGGTCTGCATCGCACGATTACCTTTCGCGTCCTTCGCTCTCAGCTCAATACGCTTCGTTGGAATCAAACGAAAGGGTTCAACTCACATTTCATTGTGAAAAGATCACCATCAATGCAGCGAGACTTTTGGCCACATTGGAAAGGTTGGAACACGACATTTTAGCGCAAAACGCAAAGGGAAAAATTTCCCTTTCTTCCTCATCCAATAACAGGTTGCCCAGGATAATCCAAAATGTCACTTCCACAACAGCAATAGCAACAGCAGCAGGAGCATCCAGATAGGTCAACACACAACACAGTTCCGTTTTGAAATTCTACATCGTCTCCAACAACAATAACAATAAATCCTAAATCCTAATCCCCCCTTCCTGCTCAACAGAAATAAAAATAAAAATTTCAGGTTTCAAGTCTCGTCTAATTTCAATTTCATTTTATTTTTTATTTTCATTCTTTGGGAAGGGGAATTCTTTCTGGCATCTTATTCGAATCCACAAACACATCTATCATGAAAAAAAAAAAAAAAAAAAAAAAAACAAATTGGCAACTGTGTATTCACTTATCATCTCCCCCCCTATCTACAACAATTGATTCGTGTACTTTAGAAAATCACAGACACATCCTTTCCGTTCTCACTACTGCGTCTTGGAATCGTCTGCTTCCAACTTTGCCAACTGGGCCGTCAACACTTCCATCTTCTTTTTTATACCGAGGTAATCGCCCAATTTAGCCTCTACCTCTTTCTCCAATTTTGCCTTATCCTCCGCCTCGCTCGCCTTCTTTACACCTTCTTTGAGCTGTTTCAATCTTTCCCCCTCTTGCGCTACCTGAGCTTCCAGTTCGATCAACTCGGTAGTCTTGTTCTTGACCTGAGGTTTGGCTGCCTCGGCCTGTTTCTTTGCCGCCTTGGCCGCCTTCATGGCCTGCTTCTTGCTCATCACCGGCTTTTCCTCCTCCACCGCCTTCTTACCATCAGCCGATCCTCCAAACTGCACCCTCCATACCTCTTCCTGCTTCGGGTCTATCTGTTTGAACAAATGCGCCGCTTTGCCAATACGGTGTCCGGGCAAGAGATCAATGTAGAACTTAACATCCTCGGGAATCGCACGTGGAGGTGCATCGAGCTGCTTGAGAATAGCATCCGAAGTCTCTGGCATGAAAGGGTGGATGAGGCTAGACAAAAGCCAGATGAGGTTGAGCGAAACGATCATGACCTCATCGCAACGAGCTCGGTTCTCCGTGAAAAGTGTATTGTCGAAATGCGATTCCACCAGGAAGACGTTACCACGCGCACTGAGCGCCATCATGTGCTGCAAGCCCGAACGAATCTTGACCGATTCCATCGAAGAAACATACAGAGCAAGAATGCTGTTGACATCCCTGGTGAAGCGAGAGATCACACTGCCATCCTCAGCACCCTCGGCAGCAGCGGGGACAGGCCCATCCTTGTAGCCCCTCAGCTCAGAGCCGGAAGGAATGGCTGGGATCATGTAGTCGTACTTCTTCATAAATGTCAGCACACGGTTGCAGAAGTTACCCAAGTTGGCGAGCAATTCCGAGTTGTTTCTGGCGATAAAGTCCCTCCAGGCAAACTGACTATCGGCCGTCTCGGGTCTGTTCGCTAACAAATAGTACCTCCAAACGGATGCGCTCAGACCGAGATCCCTTGCCTTGTCACCGAATACGCCAATGTTGCGCGACTTGGAGAATTTGCCTCCTTCGTACTGGAGATACTCGGTGGTGTTGATATGATGCAAAAGCGTGTAAGCGTCCTTGGAACCGATGAGGCAGGAAGGAAAGATGACGGTGTGGAAGCGCACATTGTCCTTGCCCATAAACTGGTAGAGCTTGACGTTATCAGGGTTCTTCCACCACTTCTCCCAGTCGTCAGTGTAGTTGGCGGTGATACTCGGATATCCGATAGGAGCGTCGAACCAGACGTAAAGCACCTTGTCTTCCATGCCCTTGATAGGAACGGGTACGCCCCACTTGAGATCACGAGTGAGGGAGAAGGGCTTGAGACCCTCTTTGAACCAGGACTCGGTGATGAGCTTTCCGTTGGAGCTCCATCCACCCTTTTGAGCTTGTTCCCGAGCCCATTTCTCGGTCAGAGGCTGCAGCTGGTCGATGCGGATAAACATATGAGTTGAATCCTTCTGCACAGGAGGCGAGGAGCAAAGCTTGCAGCGTGGTTTGACGAGCTCCACAGCATCGTAGAGCTGACCGCACTTGTCGCACTGGTCACCTCTAGCATCGTCGTATCCACAACGTGGGCATTCTCCCTCGACGTATCGGTCAGCCAAGAATCTGACACACTTTTCGCAGAAGAGCTGAGTCATGGTACGTTCTTCGAGATAGCCATTCTTATGGAGCTTGAGGAAGATGTCCTGGGCAATCTCTGTCTGCTTCGGGGTTGTGGTACGGCCAAAGTGGTCGAAACCGATCTGGAACCATTCGTAGACCTGTGCGTGGAGGGCATGGTACTTGTCACAAAGCTGCTGTGGTGAAACTCCATCCTCAAGAGCCTTGGTCTCGGTGGCAGTGCCATACTCGTCAGTACCGCAAACGTAAAGAGTGTTGCGATTTCTTGTTCGCGAGTAACGTGCGTATACATCGGCGGACAATGTTGAACCGATGATGTTTCCGAGATGTGGAACGTTGTTGACATAGGGCAATGCAGAGGTGACGAGAATGTTGGGCTCGTCGTTCTTGGGAAGAATCTTCTGGTTCCGGCGAGCCGTCTCTGTGGTGACCTTCATGAGGACTGAGGCTGAGTCGTTGTGGACCCGTGAATCGGACACAGGCAATGCTACTGGGAAGGGAGACGCCATGGTGATGTCGTGCGCAAGCTGCTTTGGCGTCAAAGGCAGCAGTATGAAGAACTCTAGGTAGATGTGTTAATTGAAGAAGTTTGGGTGAAGCTCAAGAGCTCAGTCCTCGGATACTGAGTTTGATGCGAGTGGAGGATGGTGGTAAGTGATTAAGGAGCATGTCGAAAGAGCATCGACCAAAATGTGACTTGGAAAAGAGGCATATGCGAGCTGAGCCCTAAAAAAATCGACGATTGGCGAGAGAGAGAGAGAGAGAGAGAGAGAGAGAGAGCGCTGTGCGGGAATTTCAAGGCTGTAGGTCGCGGGTCCAGAAGAAAGCCTAAAAAAAGTGCTAAAAAATGGCGCAGCACTTTAATTCCTCGCTTTTACGCCAGAAAGTTGGCTTTCTCCAAGCTCTCCCGAGTCACAACCCTTATCCATGGCAACGACTCGTATTCCTGATGAGAGTTGCTCACATGGTCTCGAGTCCCTTGCTGCTATCGATGCTCTCCCGGAGCCCTCACATATAGCCTAGATTCGCGCTTGTAGCTTCTCATTGCCTCGCTCATGTGTCATGGTCATAAGTTTGAAATCGGTCTGTCAATTTGCTGTGTTTTGAGAACATGTCCTTGCATCCGAGACCTCAAACCTTCAAGAGAAAATCACTGCCTCGGCTCAAATGCCAGGAGACATGTTGAATGATGCGCGACGAGCGCGTATGAGCTTGCGAATGTGCTGGAGATACTACACGAATGAACGGTGGCTGCGTCGCGGCTAGGATCCAATCGTCGAGCTCGAGACCCTCATGCTGGGGTGGTGATGGTGATACATTATTTACAGGAAGCAGGCGTCGACTCTCAAGCGGGAGAATAGGTGGACGTTCCCGCTCCAGGCAACATCCGCCTCTTCTATGGCCGAAACAATTATGCAGGTCAAGCGGATCCTATGTTGCTTTATCAGCCTTGTCGCTTCCCTCTGCTTTAGGAGCCTCGGTAGCCTCACCCTCCGCCTTGTTTCCTGTCCCCAGCAATCCTAATTCGGCCTCGATCCTCTCCCTGGCCCTTACAACCTTGCTTTGGATGTAGAACGAGCCAGCTCCGCCACCCTTTGCTCCCTTAGGTGCAGGTGGCGCGTTGGTCGCAAAGAGATGGTCGTAGTTCTTGACCATAGCCTCGCGCACTTGGTCAAGTATTGAGTTGCCCTCAGCGCCTGCTGCTGGTGAGGCAGTGCCAAGCCCTACTGCAGAAACGTCTTGTTTGAGGTTCAGGATGAGTTTGGCTTCGTCGAGAGTCATGCGGTGAGTTCTTGTGAGTTGGTCAGATGGCGAGGCGGCAGAGCCAGATCCGACACCGGCAGCACCCGCTGCAGAAGCTTCGACTCGACCTGCACGAGCATTTCGCCCTGCTTGTCGTCCAGCCTCTAACAGCGCTTTGCCCACGATCTGGGTTCCTACAAAGAGGATCTGTGCGAGAGTTTTTGGAAGAGACTGAAATTTTCCAACAAAAAGAGAAATTGCAGAGGATTGATAAGCTTCATCCAAGTCATGCTACGGACGTGGGTAGTGTACAAACCATAATGAATTTCGTATACGCTGCTGAACGTACGATGGAGGTCTTGTGAGATAAATTGTTGGACCAGATTCCAGGTGGTGTCGAATGAAAAGTAGTGACAAAACGATCGTCTAGAGTGCTTACTCGATGTAAGATGCGAATGTGCTTTGCGGGTAAGATGCGTAGATGGCGTGAGGTGTGGCTAAGATGGTAGAGTGATGCGCAGCAAGCGATGATCTCAGCCACACATTTCAAAGGGTCTCAGGCGAGGTTGCTCAGATTGGTTGTGTGGAATTTCTCGGAAGTGAACCATAAAAAAAAATGAAAGGAAAAAGATTCCACCGCCAATTTCAACCCGAAATTTGTCAATGGGCTATGCCAATTTGACTGCATCGGATCGCAACAGCATTCTCTCTTTTCAGTCTGCTAATCACTCTGTAGCAAAAATCTTGATGCACAAGCTCGTAGGCTAACCACCCAGTTCGCACTACAGTGATCCACAGAGATGGTCATGTTGATGCGTACATGGATACTAGAATACAAAAAGTGAAGAAGAATGGTAAAAATGCGCTCAGCCAGAACCTGTGACGGGCTATCATGCTTTGTTGACAGGTTTAAGTTGTGTAAGGCCGATCTCGACAACACCTGGAAGCTTGTCCGCGATAGCCTTGGTACCGGCAGGGAAGGGCAGCTTATCCACACCAGACGCCAAGTAGATCGAGTCGGGCTCCTGTCCTGACAAGGCTTCACCAGTGGGCAAACGACCCCTCCTGTACATTTTTTGACCCTTCCAGCTGGGTCGACGAGCGTCCTGCAATGTAACATTGCCGCCCTTAGGACCTGGGACGTTTCCTTTAACATAGATAAGATCCTTTTCGGCATCCACACGAACCACCAACAGGTTGTGAATGGTACCGTGCTTATTCCCTCCCATGCGACCCGCCATCTTTGTGCCTGGCCAGACACGACCTGGATCCTGGTTGGCACCGGTAGAACCGTGACTGCGGTGGGAGATGGACACACCATGCGACGCTCTCAAACCGTGGAATCCGTGGCGCTTCATGACGCCCTGGAAACCGTGTCCTCGAGTAATAGCGCGCACGTCGACCGACTGGCCGGGAACGAAGTGAACTGCCGAAAGCTGCGTGCCAAGGGGAACAAGCGCATCCGAGGTCACAGGAAACTCGCGAATGATCTGTTTGCCATGAGAGATTTTGGCCTTTCTGAGATGGCCCTTGATCTGCTTTGTGACATGGCCGGTCGATTTGGTGTCGACGGCAGCTACCTGCAGCGCTGTGTACGTGGAGTCCTTGGCGTCAGAACCAAAGCCTATGTGAGCCGAAATCTGATTGGAGTGGACCTGAAGAACGGTAGCTGGGATTCGTTCGCCGTTGGGCAAAAAAAAGGAAGTCATACCACGTTTAACAGCGATAAGACCCACGCGCTGCGAAATTGGCTTCCACTTTGATCCCTCTTCCGCCTCTTGCGCTGGTGCAGAGGATGTGGGTGTTTCTGCGGGCGCTGCCTGGAAGGAACGAGCTGATGTGTGAAGTGAAAGACAAGAGCTAGACGACCGAGCATCAGCGATTGGAGAGGGGCGAACGACGACGGCAGCAGAAACTCTGGGAGCTTGCAAGGACAATGTCGCCAATCGCTGGTGCAAGAAGCGGCAGCCCGCTTTGGAGGTGGAAACGCAGGCGCGCATGGTGATTGAACAGAGTCGGACTACCGTTGCAGACTGGGCCAAGATGCTGAGGTAGAGGTGGTAGAGTAGCTGAAGTGAGATGGCTGCAAAGGTTGAAGGTCAGTGTACGGCATCTATCTTCGACCTTTTCTTCCTGCAAGCTCAGATTCAAGAGCGAGCCAGTCTCCGAAATGACAAAAGCATTTGTCATCACTCTTTTTTTTTCTTATTATTTTTTTTTTCTTTCTTTTTTTTTAGGCTGTGAAAAAAAAGGTAGAAATGTTAGGCCGACAACGATCTCCACCCTATAGGAAAGAAATCTCGGCGAACGCCGAAACTACCCCAAAAAGACCCGCGCCACACCTCACCACCTTCACCGATAACGACTGTCATCTCGCCTTCCTTTCACTCTATAAGGCCGAGCTTTCTTACTGAACAGATCACAATGTCAAAACGATAGCTCCCAGCCCGTCTTACTCCAATAACACCTTTATTCAGGTAAGCCCATACCCATTCAAGGCTGGCGATTGACCAAAGATCACCAAGCGATCATGGTGCAGATCACGCCCAACGTGGCGCTTGCAGTTATTCTAGTTGGCCTAGCATCGCCGTATCTTGCAGCTTTGATCTCAAAACTCAGTGTCACAATAAGGGTGGCGGTCTCAGTCGCAGCATACCTGATCATCTCGGCTCGATTGCAACAACAATCAGCGAAACGCTTTCGAGTGGCTCAGGACAAAGCTCCGCGCAAACCAACAACGACGAGGGATTCGATTCTTAGCAGCTCTTTCGGAGGCGAATCCGACCGATCGCGGCAACCTGCGACTGCGGCATCCAAGGTCAACAAGAAACCAAGATCCAGCCCTGTGCCAGCAGACTGCAGCACATTGGCTCAAAGCGTATCGCGTCTTCGGAGACACCAGTGCCCACAGCTAGACGACGCGTGCTACTTGGACGCAGCGGCCGCACCACCCTTTCCATCGGGCCTATTAAAGGCGATTGCCGATGAGCTCTCGACCAAGCTTCTCTCAAACCCACACTCAAAGTCTCCCTCAGCCATCTCGACCGCCGACCAGATTGCCTTCACGCGTTTGCGAGTGATGCGCGAGATCTTTGGCATCCAAGACACGCATGACTGGCATCTGGTCTTCACATCTGGAACCACAGCCGGTCTCAAGCTCATCGGAGAGGCTTTCGATTGGACCTCCCTCAGCGAGTCCGCGAGAGGTAGGGCTGGTTTCTTATACCTTCTGGAGAGCCACACCAGCGTTGTTGGCATTCGCGATATCGCTGCACAAGCTGATGTAACGAGCTCATGCTTCACTGAGCAGGATGATATGGCCAGTGTAGGTCAGGAGGGAATAGTGGTGCTGCCACTGCAGTGCAATGCCTCCGGTCGAAGATACGGGGACTTGATGAAGCGGGTATGTCGTTCGAAAGGTGAGAAGGCGCTGGTGATGGTCGATGCTGCATCGTATCTTTCCTCCTCTCAGCGGCTTGATTTGTCCCGCCTTCGAATCGACGAAACGCCAGACATTATCGCATTTTCGTTCTACAAGCTCTTCGGCTATCCCACGGGTCTAGGCGGCCTGCTGGTCAAGGCATCAGCCGCACCGCGATTGAGCAGCAAAATCTATTGTGGCGGCGGTACTGTCGACGCCATCCTTGCAGAGACTCGCTGGACAAAGCCCCGCAAGGATTTCGAAGCGCGAATGGAAGACGGCACGCTCAATGTTCACGGTATTCTCGCGGTCAACAAAGCCCTCGAGTACTACCACGATGCGTTTGGTTCTTGGGACTCGCGTGGTGGCTATGTCGCTGGCCTGCGAGAGAAGCTCGTTCGAGCTATGCAAAACTTGACGCATGGCAACGGGCGTCCTGTGGTGCGCATCTACCCTGCGCCCGATGCAAGAGGGACGGACTTTGGGCCGATAGTCAACTTTAACATCCTCACCCCGCAGAGCTCGGTTGTCCCTTCACAAGAAGTCGACCGGCTTGCCAGTATCAGCAACATTCACCTCCGCATGGGCCGACATTGCAACCCTGGCTTTGTTACCTCCCAACTTGGAGTCACGCCAGATCGTCTCAAACAAGAGTATGCCGACGGAATGGGATGTGACGATGCTGGTGATTCTACCCTCGAGGGCTCCTCGACCGCGTCTGCATCGCTGAGGGCGAGCTTGTGCATCCTCAACACCGACGAAGACATTGAGCGTTTGATCGGGTTCATTGCGCGGTTCTTTCTCTCTTCTTCGCCTACTTTTCAGCGTGACGCTGTCAAATCTCAAGACGCTGCAGAGAGACGATACGAACTTTCGAACATCACTGTCTATCCGATCAAGTCTTGCGCCGGTCAAAACCTCGCTCCGGACGAAGAGTGGACGTTGACACGGCACGGATTGGAGTACGACAGGGAATGGATAGTGATGAATCTCGCCAACGGCAAAGCCCTGAGTCAGAAACGACTTCCGAAGATGGCTCTGATCCGACCTCGCATCAATCTGTCATCTCACTTAATGACCATCTCAATCGCTGGCTCTTCGCGCACTTTCACGCTCGATCTTCACGACGACTCGCAATACCTCGACGAACCATCTGATGCCAAGCACCTAGAGGTGTGCGGGGTCGAAGTGCGGCCCAGAGCGCACAAGAGTGACAAACTACGCATGCTCCTTACCAATTTGCTTGGCGTCTCGTGCACGCTAGCAAGGCAGGCAAGCGACACCAGCAGACATTCGAAACTCGACTCTGGTAGCGAGAAGATCCCGCTGATATTTAGCAACGAGTCGCCGTTCCTACTCATCAATTCGGCTTCCGTGGATCAGGTCAGCGAGTGGATGCAAGCAGACTCTCTTTTGTCTTCACCAATCAGTAATGGTGAGGATCTGGCGTCTGATTCAGGCTACTCGTCAGCCTCACACCTTTCGAGAGAGAAAGATAAGCGTGGGGTTGGCACTCAAGCGGCAAGTTTCAGGGCGAATTTCTTGATTTCGCCATCCGAAGACGGCGGAGGAGCCTTCGCAGAGGATGGGATGAACAGAGTTGTGCTGGGTGGAAAACATGTGTTCGGAGTGCTTGGCGAGTGCC
Source organism: Melanopsichium pennsylvanicum (assembly GCA_900208305.1). Lineage (NCBI taxonomy): Eukaryota > Fungi > Basidiomycota > Ustilaginomycetes > Ustilaginales > Melanopsichium > Melanopsichium pennsylvanicum. Next base: position 487,471 of record OAPG01000012.1, read on the forward strand.
GGCGATGTCAGATGGTTTGTGTTGATCAAATGACGGGCGAAGTCAAGCCGCAGACGCTCAAGACTTTGGCGAAGTACAGGAGGAACACGAAGGGAAGGATCATCTTTGGATCTCATCTAGCATGGTTGCCAGACCTAACACTGTGCTCGAACGGACGAGAAGAGGATGCAAAGGTTTGGGTCGGGATGGAAGTTGTGGCTTCCTAAGTTTTTGCCCTCTGCGCTCCTGTATGTATCAATGGTGCGCTGTACCGCGTCTCAACAACTCTCTAATGTGGTTTCTTTTTGTGTGTGCGTATTGGGTGTAGACTACTGTCCTGATAGCGAGTTTTCGTAGCGTGGTCTCAGAATGGCCAGTACCGTTGTTTCTTGCCGCGCGTGTCCCCATCTGGTGTCACTGTCTCCGTCGTTGAGCTCAATGCCTCTCGAGCTTTGTCCACTTTCTCTCTGATGCTCCTTGCAGTGGCCTCTAGTCCGCTTGTTTGAGCAGCCATGAGCTTGGTCTGCTCATCCCTATCCAACACGTTCCACAGCAAGTGTAGGCCAAAATAAGCGCTGCTGCCATATGCCAATATTCTTAGAAGGGCGGGAAAGAGCTGGCCATAGAGAGATGCATGACGAGCAGAGGCACCGGTGGGATCTGAGGCTCGAGCAGCTTTGCGTGCTGCTTTGTTAGCAAGGTATCTTTGAGCTTCGTTGATTTCCTCTGGTTCCGAAGTTGATGGTGGTTGAGCGAGCATACGAGGATGGGTGGTTGTGAAAGTACGTGCGGATAGTCGCTGGGCGAGTCTGAGTGTGAACGTTGGTGCTGGTGAAATTCGAAGCATTGCTGCTGATGTTGATGGTAGCATCCTGAACGTGAAAGTATGGTGAGATGATCAGTGGGCTGATGGTGAGTTCGAATGAAGTTGATTGGGAGTTGTCCAAGTCGAAAGGTCGAGATGGCCGTTTGCACCGTTTTCCATTCCGAAAAGCACACTGACTAGTCATCGGGTGGTGGAGGCAGAACGGATCGGTGATATCAAATTTTGGCCCATCCACGCGCTGCTGTTGGCGAATTGCAGCAGAAACGCGTCTTCCGACCACTCTGTCATGCACACACACACACACACTCTCTCTCTCTCTTTCTCTCTCTCTCTCTCTCTTTTGAACCACCACCTTTTGCTCCTTGTCAAATCCCACCATCATCCACATCCTTTCGCTTCTCATACCATCCATCGCATCACCTGCTTTGCATATATCTACACTCGACATGCACCATTGGACTGACGCATAGTGTCCTTACCGAAATGGTACCAGCAGTACACAATGAAATGATCGACACGGAACCCCCAATCAAACGACCGCGCGGTCGAACACGAAAAATTGACACACCAATCGACACTTCGCTACCATTACATCCTTGGGCCAGCATATCAACGAGTCAATCGGCCCCAGTAACGTCTTCCACAGCATATCCCCGAACATCAAAGGCAACAGTGCAGCCGCAGCATGTAGTGGAAACAAGTACGCATCCCCCAAACTTGGCGGCGTCGGTGGTGACACCTGTTTCTACGAGTAGCTTTTATGGTCAACCACAGCCCGCCTATGCTAGCAACATGGCGTATTGCACGGCAACATCAGTGCCATTCGCACTTGCAGAGCCACAATACGCGCGTGTAGCTCCAACACCAGCTGTGAAACCAGAGCAGCAGGATGCAGCACCGGTCGCAGTGCTTCGGCGGAATCTTCCAACAAGGAAAGATCTCGAATTCCTCCTAGGTGGCCCGCCAAAAATTAGGACGCGCTCTTCGACCCCTAATGCAGCGGCTCTACTGTCTAGGCAACAACTCCCAACACTTCTCGTACCATCACCTGATCCATACGCAGCCGGTTCACAAAGATCGGCGTCTGTGGTACCACAACAGTACCAACCAGCCGCTCACGCACCAGTCGCTGGGCCAAGTCGACTTTCGGCACAATCAGCGTCAGACCACGCACCGGTACAGGGTCCAGACGCAGTGATTCACGCCCCTGCAGCGCGACATGCGCATGCTTTCCCAGCCGATGCAGATTTCTCCAACGACTACGAGGACAACCTTCCCCTCGGCGCCGAAGCAATGACGGAATCAGACCACGACTCTGCCAATGATCTGGACGATGACGTCGGAGACTACATCCAGGATGATCCCAACGATCTCGACTTTCGTCCCGCTGCCGGCACCATTCCTAAACGGACTGCACGCCAGTCCAACACCTCGGACAACCCCTCCACACCTCCGCGAGGTCGTGGTCGAGGTCGTCGTAGTCTAGCCTCCAGTAGCACAGTTACCGGCAAAGTCCCCGGGAGCAGCGGCACCACCAACCATCACCACCACCACCACAACAACAACATCATCAACAACAACATCATCAACAACAACACCAACAACAACAGCAACAAGAATAAGAAGAACAATGCTGATCCAAGCTCGGTGCGACTGAAACGCGGTAGGCCAGCAAAAGACTTTTACACACCCGAAATGCTGGAGAAGATCAAACTTGCCGAAGAGATCCTCGCCATGGCGGAAGCGGCTGGTTTCGAAGGGGCGAAAGGGAGTGGAAAGACCAGGCTCGATGATATCATTGACAGAAAGACTAGGGAGCGGCTCAGTCCAGAGATGCAGGCGGTGATCATAAGGGTGAGAAATGCGCAGGTTCGGAAACGGAAAAGGGATCGCCTGAAAGAAGAGGAGAGACTTGCGAAATTGAACGGCGCATTGCCGGTGGAACTCGAAGGAGGAAACAGGACGCGGAAAAATGGTGGCACTAAAATTGCGGGGCAAGAGAAGCAGGCCAAAGTCAAAGCTGAAAAGATGAAGGGCCTGGTGAGTAAGGGCGACGACGACGATGCAACGAGTGGCTCGGCAATCATCGAAAGGGCTCGGGGCAAAGTGAATGAGTGGATGAAGAGTATCAGTAGTGAAGCTGGACAGAGTGAGGAATGGGCAGATGAATCTGGCGCTTCTAAGGAAGGCGGTGAGATGGCTGCTGGTGACGATGTGCCAACGAAACGCGTTAAGAGGACTTATCGTAAAAGCTCGAGCAAAAAGGTCAACTCTGCAATTGCTGCTGCACCGAGAGACAGTGTCAAAACAGCCATCTCACCACAGCCATCAGCACCGGCAGCCGCATTAAATCAACGTGTCGACCGTCGTATGCAGGAACTCAACTTGAAAGACGACGACGAGAAGCTGTCGCTTCACGGTTTCTTCACTCGCTTCGCTACAGTGACGGGCAAAGAGACGAACCTAGCCGAAGTGCCCGCGGACGATGTGTACGCGCTTGAGGGAGCGAGACCCGAAGCAGGAGGTGTTGCGATTGGTATTCCTGGCGATGAGTATTATTTCTCGACCTAATCACACCCGGGCAATTGACCCTTTTTTCCTCTTTCTATCTTTCTTTTTTGTTCTTTCTTTTTTTTTTGTTGGGGGGGGGGCGGGTGCAAAAGTTTTGAGTGTGGTCGCAATCACAACTCTTATTGCCGCGCATTCGTGCTTACGATGCAGGTATGCTCCTTTCTTTTCTTGCTCAGACTGTGCATGTATGTGTGCGTATACAAACGGGGGAGGGTTGGGGGCGGGTCCATGTGTGTGCAATTGGTTCATGTTTTGAAAAGTGGAAAAAGGGGCGTATTAAGTCTCGGAAATGGCAAACCAAACATCCCTAGCATCAACGGCATAACTCCTCACACCTCTCACTTTGTCATCGATACCTTTGCCATCCTTACCCAATTCCTTCAACACGACACCTCTCAAAGGATGAAGATGATGATGTTCCAAACCTCCACTTTCCTTGTTGATTTCTCCTGATTCTTCGTCACTCGCTGGCTTTGATGCGAGACTGGTGAGTGTACGCAACGCGGCGATCCTAGTCAAACTAGGCGTGTACTTGGACGGTTCGGTATTTACCAAGAGTTTTGAAACGATTGAAGCAAGGTGTGCTGCGATCAACGCTGTTGGATCGAAAGAAAATTTGTCCTTTGCCGACCCAAGTTTCTTGCCCACCTCGGAAGCGACAGTGATAGCATTAGAAGCAGCAGCCCTCGCTTTAGAATCCGGCAATCCCAACGCCTGGATCAACAATGGGAACAAACCTTCCAACCTCTCAACCAACATAGTAGATGGCAAAGAGGGCAACAAACCTGCCAAAGAGACGAGGTAGATCGTTTTCGCATCCACTTCTTCCTCTTCTTCCTCCTTGCCATGATCATGATTACAATTCTCCCCGTGGACATGGCCCTGTTGGTGACCATGTGTTAGCTTCGCTGCAGACGAATACGAATCCAACAACCTCGGCAATAAGAACGAAAAAAGCTTTTGCTTCCACAACAATCTCACCGTAAACCCGTTCTCTTTTGTCACAATCCCGTCTTCAGATACACCCACAATCGTCGACAAGTCCCTGGCAGCTGCTCGAGCAAATTTCCATTCCTCAACGTCGAGCCCACTCTTTTTGCCATCTCCGACTGATTGAACAATGAGTTGACTGGGAAGAGTCTTGGAAGCAACATCATCAAACACCTCGATCAGCACCCTATTCAACATGGCTTCGCTCAGCTTGGACGATTTGACCACCAAGGCCCTGCTGATCCACATCCAGATCTGCAAAGCTACACGGCGTGTAGACGATGGTGTAGAAGTGGGTTTGATGTGGGTGCCCCAGAAAGTGTCCAAAACATCGAGAAAAGGCTGCGAGGTTTCGTCAACGAATTTGTTGGTGAGAGAGGTGACAGTCCAAAACGCGCTGCTGAGTTGGAGAGCTTGCGATGCCTTGACCGTATCGTGCTTAGCAGAGCTCTTCTCCACATTCGACAGGGACCAGTCGAGCAAGCACGAGAGAGAACCCAGCGCCGCTTCGTGCTTTGTTGTCGGAGCCTCTGACGCAGGGAACAAGACGACAACACCGGCTGCAGGGGCACATGCCACCACAGCAGCTGAGAGCAAGGCGACTGCGTTCCTACTCGCCATCTCGTACGTGGCATTACTTAAGTCGGAAGAACCAAAAGGAGCGAAAGAGTGAGCTAGAGGTGAGGAAGCCTTGATCAGCGAAGCACCTTCGGCTGTACCATTTTCGACAAAAGACGATTGACCTGAAACGAAGGTCTTGTTCAAGCTAGCCAGAAGTTCGCGTTGACGGTTCGTGTCCAGGAGTTTGACAAATGTGCCGAGCAACGCAGCCATTTCAGCCACTACAGCTGGATGGATTGCGACGCTCAACTCGTCCTCACTGCCAGCTTTGACATCTAATCCAGAGAGCGTGAGGCTAACAAGGCGGGAAGGCAGTGTATGGGCATATTTGGCCAGGTCCTTATGGCCGTTCTGACGCTTGAGATCCACCATGGTTTGAAGTGTAAGAATCAAGCCTCGGGCATAGCCCACATTGGCGTCTTGCAGAGCTCTGAGCTGATCTCGCAAAGTGCTGTCTGCTTTTCCCTCCTCTCTCGTGTCGGTCACACCAGTCACACCTCGATCAGCCGTACTGCGAGCACTTGGACGACAGCACAATTCCAGCTTGGTGAACAGCTTGACCACCACAGCTTCGAATAAGAACGGTGCGACACAGAGTCGGCTCATTGCACCCAAGCTCCTCCTGATGTTCGCCTTGATGAGATCGAGTTCGGCTTCTGTATCGTCCATCGCATTTCCGGTTGTTCTTTCCTCTGGATCATCGAATGGTTCGATTCGATCGGGCAGCTTCTCTAGCAGCACAGGGAGCACCACCTCTTCAATGACTTTGGCGGTGGGATTTGAGGCGGCGAGTGTCGTCGCAGTGCGCTCGCTGGAGATGACTTCGATTGCGCAGAGAGCTTCTTCGCGCACATCATCGCCGATGGAGGACGTGAGAAGGGAGGAGACCTCGCGAGTGAGGAACGAGAGTTCATCGAAGTCCAACAAAGGCTTGGCTGACTTGTCGTTGCCTTGAATCGCTGAGGATAGACTGTTGCCGGCGCTGAGGATGGAGATCGATACGACAGAGGAGAATACGAGCATTGCTGAGCGGCGGTACGAAGTGGATCTGAGGCCATTCGAGAGGCAGTTGAGAAGATCCGAGAGGAACGGGTCCAGGGGTCGATTGTCGCCTGCGTAACTCCTGTCCTTTGCTGCTTTGGGTAAGAGCTGGCCTGACCCAATCTGGCTCGCAGCTGCATTCTTGTTGATGTTAGCCTCATCACCGTCCTTGGCAGCCTCCGCAAAGCGATACACTTTGGCCAGAGCCCCCAACAGCTCGCCGATGCCAGCCAAGATCGGCGTCCTCTGCGCCAAATCCTCTGGATCAGCAAACATCTTGATCATCTGATCCATGAAGCCATATACGGCCAAGTAAGCAGTGCTGGCACTTGCCCTTACCATGCAGTTCAGCACTCTGATACCTGCCTTTGCCAAGCTCTTGCCTGGCTCCTCCAACTCGACCAAGCAATCATGCACCATCTTTGGCGCGATCCCCTCTGGCGGATCTACGCCATTATACAGCACCTGTAGCAACATTGTAAGCGTGTCTACGGCAAGATCACCTGTCTCGTCATCTGTGGCGTGGAAGATTTCGATCTTCAAACCCTCCCAGAGCTTCAGTGCATTCGCAAGTGCGGCTGCGCGGCCGTACACTGGCATCGCAGCGATGAGGGTGCGAAGTGTATCGAGCTTTGCCGGACCGCCCGCGGCGGAAAGCTTTTCGAGCAAAAGTGGGTAACCGAGGGGAGCCATTGCAGGAGAAGCACAGATGGCGGCACGAAGAGCGATTTTCAGATCGTCCGAGGTGATTCCGTAGGGGTCATCAGGGGGAGGACGGAAGGTGATGGGGAAGTAGCAGAATGTGATGTCGAAGAATTTCTCTGTCAAGGCTCTGTCCATGACCCATTCTGTAAGCAGAACCTTGTCTACGCCGAAAAGGACCATGAGGTTGCGCGGATCTTTTTCGCCCTGCACCATCTTGACGTAACCCTGAAGGAAGGGTTTGCCTTCGCAACGCTCGGATTGGGTGGCTGCGTCGGAAGATTCGTCTGCTGAAGTATCAACTTCCATGGGTTGGGTAGGGGTGGAGGTCGACTCATCGCTCGAAGAGCGGAAAGCCTTGAGTGCAACTCGGTGATGTGCCACGAGACTGTCGAGGAGTCGGTAGATGATGAAACGCAGGCTTTGAGGGTGATTGGCAGGGACGACATGCGTGAAGAGAGCGTCTGCAACCGCGTGAGCCTGCTCCTGACCAAAACCTTTGACTGGCGCCTCTGCACCCTGTGCTACCTCCGCTGGCGCTTTACACGTACTCAGCACTGTCAACGCCTTGAGTGAGCTGACCAGCATTGCGGATCCCTGCAACGTCTTTTGCTCGACCTCATTTTTCCTCGCCCTGGGTGCGGTGTCGGGTAGCACTTCGGGAGCATTTGCGGACCTTACGAAGTTGTCCGAGATGATGACGCCATCCGCGATCTTGTCGGCAAAGAAGGAAGCGAGGGTACGGACGGCTTGAATGGTGAAAATGCTAGCAAGAGGCTGCTTGGTGGGTTGGCGTGTGGATGCGGGGTCAAGAAAGTGGCATGTGAAGCCGGAAAGGAGCTGTACTGCGCGGGTTCTTATGTCTTGGTCTTCTGATGTGAGGTACTCGCCAAGTAGACGAACGATACCAAGAAGGGACACGTTGGAGGCGGCGAGATCATCAATGAGGGAAGGGGGAAGGTCTTGGAAGGAGCCGACAATGTATGCACGGATTGGTTGGGCTGGGTCCGACATGATGGATATTGTGGCAGGTAAGCTCCGCTTCCCGAGAATGTTGTATGGAGCCTTGATTGTAGCGGTGCCTTGTGAGAAGTATGGTATGTTCAGAGAGATATCGTATGTATATTCCAAACGAGGTAAATGATGTCCAGAGAATCACGATGTAGAGCAGCGTTGATCAGATCATGAGAAGAAATGGAAGAAAGGATGTAATAATAGTCTGTGTGCTACTAAATAAATTACTACACATGACTGACACATGTCACCAAAAACTCCACACCTTTGTCGCTTTTTTCAACATCTTGCCAATTTAGCCAATTTGTCAAGATATACGGCCTAACATCTTAAAATTTGGCCCATCTTCGGCGAATTTCCGGGCGTGTTGTTTTTTTACATTTTTCTGGGCCCAAGAGCCGTCAAATACTGCCAAATCATACTTTAAATTTACTATTCACCGACATTGTAAGAGTAGTCACTTTTACACAGGAGCCTCCACACGATGCTGCGGCGACCGTGGCAAGCGCATAAGGCACGAGGCACCAAGCCAAGCTTGCTTCCCCGCTTCGCAGATCCAAAAGCTCGAAACTCTCTGACTCAGTTTCAAGTCGTAGTTGGAGCGTCCTACCTAATTAGCAACATTGGTACACCCTTTGTACAATTTTTCTTCACAACATCTCGATCAACATTGGTGCTGCTGTTCGACGCAGCAACATCTCGAAATTCAACTCATGTCTGATCCGATTCGTGACACTCCAATGGCTCCCGAACACCAAAGAGACAGCGTTCAAGCTTATACTATTCCGCTCTCCCACTTGCCTCGGATCAGAATTTGTATCTCTCGATCATCGCTACCTCGTTCCATACTCAAGGGCATCGAGCAGCTCGTTCAGCATCATGTCCGACCAGACACGCTCTATCTGTACCATTCGTCTGATCCAATCCCGGCTGGTGGTCTTCCATCCCAGCACCACCATGGCGGCCATCTGTCCTCGTCATCTGCCAACGTGTGGAACTGGAATCTGAACTTTATAGGCACCCCTTCATCTTCTAAGCAAGAATCCCTTCCTTTGGAATGGAAATGCTCAACCTCATCTACCAATTTCGCTCCCTACTCAGAAGCATTGTTGGAGCCTGCCGAGGTGGACACCCCTTTCATAATCTCCATCGAATATCCCTCTAGTTCACCTCATCTTGCCTACCGAGCCCTTGGTCATGTCTTAGGTGTCTCCAAAGATTGCCTCTCCCTCGTTTCTCCCCACTACCAGTCTCCGTCACTACATCCCAATCTATTCGCTAGCGCCTCAGCCTCCGACCATCATCTTTCCGGCTACTATCTCTCCCCTCAAACTGCTGATCAGAAACTCAACCTTGTTCAAAAAGCTGACTATCAAACCATTGGCACCATGATCGATTGTTCCCGTAACGGCGTCCTCAATCTTCGCTCCACAAAGTATCTCATTCGAATCCTGTCTTTACTCGGCTACAACATGCTCCAGCTCTATACCGAGGACACGTACGAGATCGAAAACGAGCCCTTCTTTGGCTACATGCGCGGTGGATACTCTTTTTCAGAACTCAAATCCATCGACGACTACGCCTCCTTGTTCGGCATAGAGGTCATCCCGTGCATACAGACATTGGGTCATCTCGGTCAGATGCTGCAATGGCCAAGGTATCTCGGTCTAAGAGATACGGCAGAGGTCTTGCTATCCGAGTGGCCAGAGACGTACGTCATGCTGGAAAAGATGATCAATGCCGCCACAGCTCCCTTCCGAAGCAAAAAGATCCATCTAGGAATGGACGAGACGCACGGACTGAGTCTAGGAAGGTACTACTCCATCTATGGAAATGTGAACAACAAGCCGGCGAGTCAGGTGTTTGTTGAACATTTGGAGAAAGTGAATGCAATTTGTCAGAAGCAACGGCTGCAACCAATGATTTGGTCCGATATGTTGTTCTGTCTCTCGGCACGCAACAATTCCTTGATGGGTTACTACGAAAGTGCACAACCTCTGGATGCTCAACAACAAGGAATCCCACATGGAGTGGATCTGGTGTATTGGGACTACTACCACACGTCTGCAGCAAGTTACCAGACGAGGATCAATAATCATGAGCAGTTGCGCGGAGCATCGCCTTGGTTGGCAGCGGGCAGTTGGACTTGGTCGCGCTTCTGGACTGCTCTTCCATTCACTTTCCAAACCATCGCTGCAAATCTCACAGCAGCGAAACGCAGTCCAGGCGTGAAACACGTCTTTCTCACGATCTGGGGAGATGAGGGAAACGAAGTTGATCTATGGTCAAGTCTTCCTGCTTGGATCTACTATGCTGACCATTCGTATTCCACAACTGGCAGTCAAGATCGCAACGAGATCCGGAGAGAGTTGGACGTCAGTTTGTTGAAGGGCAAATTTGATGCGATCGTAGGAGCCAACTGGGACGATTTTGTCAAAGCAAGTTCGATCGATGACACAACAAAGGATGGATTGGGTGTCGCGGAAGACGACAAGATCCATTTCGCTCCTAATACAAGCAAATGGATGTTGTGGAGTGATCCAGTGCACAGTCTTGCCGAACCTACGCTTGTAGCTTCAGGGTTCGATGCTGAAGCGCACTATGCATCCATTGCTTCTGCTTTGAGCGAGCGGCTGGAAGGCGTAACCCTAGAAGCTCCACTTTGTGATCGCCACACGCTTGTTCCTCGAAAATGCAAAGACGATAACGGCAATAAAATCAAAAGGACGAGTGGACTTTTCGGTGCTGCAGCGAACATATTTTCCGAAATGACAGGACAAAGCGCGATACAGACAGCTACTGAAGGGGAAGCAAAGACGGTTCGAATCCTCTCGGATCACCCGTTCAACGCTCGTCTAGAGCTCGCTCGGTTGGTTGCACACACGCTCTCCCTCAAAGCAAATTTACGACAGCGACTCCATCAAGCATACACATCGCGCAATTGGCCTCAGCTACAACAGCTGAATCGAAGGACAGGTCGATGTTTGAATGCAGCCAGGAAGCTGTGGCGCTATCACAGGGAGGTTTGGATGAGCATGTACAAGCCACACGGTTGGGAGACTTTAGAATTGAGGTATGGTGGTCTTGTTTCACGATTGGATACGTTACACCGTAGAGTAGGAGCATTCCTCGAGCATTTATTGGGGAATAGCCTTGGGGAAGAGGAGCAAGAGATGGATACGGTACAAGCGTGTGCACAGCGAGTAGATGTTTTCCTGCCAAAGCCGGTTGGTCTCGATGAAAGTGTCGAAGAAGCAAATACCAAAAGGTCTTTGCCAGACGATAGTGAAGATGCAGACGAAAGTGGAAGCAGAGATGCATCAAGTAGTGGCAGTGGCGATGACGATGATGATTCGATGAGGTCAAGAAGGAGGAGGGAGAGCAAGTGGGGCTGGCAGGAAAAGGTGACGAGTTTGGCAGAGTTGGAGAAACCTCTGCATCTGGTGTATGGCAGTGCGGAACAGCTGTTGGACTATCACCGTGTGTCTCGGCCTACATAATCACACGCAGCAGCAGCAGCAGCATTCATCACTGCCGGGACGCACGTCATTCACTCCTAGCAAGCACAAGCGTGCAATCCTATCCTAATTGCTAGATATACTCGATACTACACTACAACCTCTGTGAGAGTTGTTGCATTACTGTTGTGAACGAAAAAAAAAAACAAGGGGAGGATTCTGTGTGTTTTGAAGCTAGGCTTTTGAATCAAGCAATGAAGGGGAACATGGCCTTTCTTCTTGGGTACTCTTTGCCATACTCCTTCTTGTAGTTCTTGTGCTTCTTGATGGCCCAGACGAACATCTGAGCCGTGCTGACAGCGGCAAACAGGGCACTTGCGGGATTGAGCGTGAGAACTGTGAATGCAGCCCAAGCAACGAATTCAAAAAAGTAGTTGGGGCAGCTGACCAGTTCGAAGGCAAAACCTCTAGGGATCTTTCTGACTTTGGTACCGGCGGGTCTCAAGTTCTTCAAAATAATGTGGGTGTAGGCATTGCTAAGTTCGGCCAAAACCATGACTGCGGCAGAGCCATAGATGAATTTGTCACTGCCCTGAATTGTACCCGCCACTGCGCTAGCTGAAAACCAAGGAGAGTGAATAAAGGGAGCGAGGAGGAATCCAGAGAGGAACCAGTAGTGGGTGGAATTCTTGAAGATATTGAACAAGGGCATGGTTCCGTTGGAGAATCTGTGGATAAAGAGGGTTTCGAGTTCACGTTTCACATAGTGCGCAACAGCAAGGCTGAGGGCGACAGTTTGCATCTTTGAAGGGACAAACTCTTGTCTCCAGATCTGCGGGCCAAAGTAGTAGAAGAGGGGGTGGATGAAGATAGGGCCGGCATACTCGGTGAGGAAAACCGTCTTCCAGCCAATCTGGGGACCAAGGTCCTTGACGTAGAGGTTGGAGCCAGAGGAGACGCCGAGAGAGTAGAGGGAGGCGTCATCGTCGAGAAGGGGCTTCTTGTCCTCTGTGGTGATGCGCTGACGTTCGACCGTAAGCTTGCGGGAAGAAGATGCGATCTGTTTCTTGACTTCAGAAAGCGTCGAGGAAGCAGAGGGTAAAGTGACAGTGATCGGGAAGCCCTTGGAGGCAGGCTTACCTGGAGCTGTGCGCTTCTGAATAGTCAAGGAAAAAGCCATGTTGATTAAAAAGACACAGCACGAGACGATGAGATGATGGAAAAAGAGGAGGAAGAAAGGGATCGGTTTCTTGATTGCTCATGTTTGCCGGAGTTGCAATTATTTTCTTCATGGCTCAACCACCACATCGCTTACGCGGATTGTAAATAATAAATAATAAATTCGAGCGACATGGCGAAACGCGCCTCGTATAATTTCTTAAGCTTCAAATATTGTAATTTACGCTGACAATTTTGCGATCTCACATCTTTCTGCTCACCCAGCAATCCCGATATCCGAGAATCTCTACCAAAATTTTGGTGGTGTCGAGAAGAAACAAAAAGTCGTTCAGGGTTTACCAACTTCCACATGGACCACGAGACCCAATACAACGTACTTTATACGATCGCTTCCATCCGCAAAATATCGCCTGCAGTGGAGCATCACAGTCACAATGTCATCCGAAGAGAGACAGACCACTTCTGAAGTGGAAGCTTCGTTCCTCAGATGGTTCCGTCAGTCCGGAGGAGCCCTTGACCCCCGCTGCCGTATCCAACCGATCCCTGGCATGGGTCGCGGCATGATTGCCACCTCATCCATCGCTGCGGGCGACACCCTCTTTACCATCCCTCGTTCGATACTTCTCAATCTGGCAACTTCCACTCTAGCAACACGGTGCACAGAAGCCGAAGCATCTTCCTCAATTTCCGGCGATGCGCTGACATGGAAGGAAATCAGTCAGATGGGATGGCTGCCGCTCATCCTGGCCATGATGTACGAGCGTAGAAGAGCTTTTTGCCTCTCTTCCGTATCTGTGATTCGGAATACTGCTGAAGATGGAGACGTCAGCATGGAGAGTCTCGAAGCCAGCTCTTCTGCAGCTGTAGGTGCATTGGAAGGGACAGATCGGGATGGTCAACTTTTTAGAGATGCACCTCGGCCATTCGGGGAGCAGACCTGGGGAGCTTACTTTGACATTATGCCAACAGAATTCAGCACACCGATGTTTTGGGAAGCAAATGATTTAGAGCATTTGGCAGGGACCAGCATCGCGGACAAGATCGCGAAGGATGAAGCCGAAGCGGATTATCACACCAAAGCAATCCCGTTCATCAAGTCTTTCCCAAGTATCTTCCTAGAAGGAGTCGAGGAGGACAGGAGACAAGACGAGCTGACGAAATGGTATGCGCTCGAGACGTATCATGTTATGGGGTCAAGGATCTTGAGTCGAAGTTTCCACGTCAAAAGCCGGAAGAAAGGGTTGGAGGGTAAGACGGTTGATATGCATGATTTGGACGAGGATGGGGAAGAGAGGGACGAGTCGGAAGCGGAGGTGCTGGAAGATGAGGGTGAGGCTGTACAAGAAGAACATGTGACCCAATCTGACGAGGAAGGCGACGAGACCAAGGACGAGGATACAAACGAAGGCGATGGAGAACAAGACGGTCAAGATAGCGATGACGACGACAGCGATGATGACGACCAGGAAGAGACGGAGAACATCGCTGATATCAGCATGACACCCATGGCCGACATGCTGAACGCACGTTTCGAGTCGGACAATGCTCGTCTCTTTTACAAGTCGCACGTCCTCGAGATGCGCGCCACCAAACCCATCTTTCCTGGCGAACAAATTTACAACACCTACGCCGATCCTCCCAACTCGGACCTTCTCCGTCGCTATGGTCATGTCGACGAACCGAATGGCAGTGATATTGTTGAGCTCGACGCCAAGCTTGTCCTCCAAGCTTCCGTGTCTCATTTAACCTCTCTTCTCACAAAGAGTCAAGATGAGATTCAGAAGGATCTCGAAGAAAGATTGGAATGGGCATGCTCAAACCTTGGCATCGACGAAGTTTTCATCCTCAACTACCTCTTCACTCCCTCCCAGAAGCCACCGCACCGCGCTCATCCAGAGAAGCCTTCCCCCAAAGAGCTCAAAGCGGCAGCTACCGGCGGAGGCATTCCAGAAGAGATGATTGCTCTCACGCGCGTCCTCACTCAATCTCGGGAATCTTTCGAGAGAGCAAAGGCCAAAGGCAAAGGTCCCAGTGCTCGCGTAGAAGCACAGGAAGAACACATGCTCGCCACCTCCAAGAAGGTCAAAGTTTCCACAAGTCATATTATGATGGCAGCAATCGACCTGAGGTTGAAAGAATACCCGAATGAAGGTTCAGTCGAGGAAGAAGAGGAAAAGCTTTATGGCGCAAGAAAAGGCGAGGTGAGCGGAGAAAACGAGAGAAGGTCATTGGTTGTAAGATTGGGTGAGAAGAGGGTCTTATTGGACCAGAAGCGCGTGTTGAAGTATGTGCTTGATAGGATCGTGGAAGCGGAAAAAGAGGCTGCGAAGAGTAAGAGTGCCAAGGATGCGGCCAAGAGGAAGGAGAATGCGAATGGCAAGGACAATAAGAGTAAAAAGCAGCGTCGCTGAGTCTACAGTATCTCAGACACACGCAAGTAGAATCCGATACACCATCATGACACTCAATTTAGCATCTTCTATGAAGCTTTGAAGACTGGGCAGGTTTTCATGCAGAAGAGAGAGAGAGAAGACGACGAATCATTTCCATTCGGCAAGATTAGCTTTCCAGATCTCCGATATGGCCCAGCTACACCCGCAACCACTACGCCCCGGCAGCTGCCGCAACTTGCCAAGATTCTTCTTGCTGCGTTCGGTATTTTTCTTTTGGTACAAATCGCGGCTAGGTCCTGTAAGATAACTTAAGGTAAACGACATCCAGTACTAGCTGAGGATAAGGATTCATCAATTGAATCCTTGATCCTCTGCATTGTATCGTGTCTTCGTTCTGCTAGCTCGCACACCTCGGCAAAGGGATTGCATGCTCGTCGAAAAAGAAACGTTGGAGAGGTAAGGGGCAAAGTTAGAGTGAAGTGATTTCCCAAGAAAAATTGAAGTGCATACGAGACAGACGACATGAGCAGGAAGACGACGATGCAGAAGTCAAGGAAGGAGCGGGAAAATGAGAGGGATGGAAACTTCTTGGAGGGCGTTTTCTCCTATCAATGTCTCGCCTCTCGGCTCTTGTTCACTTCATTTCTATCGCCTTAAAGCCCACATAAAGTTGGTCATGAGTATCGAGTTGTATGAGAAAGACGATAATGGACAATGGAAGTCGTATCAATTCCTTACATTCTCGTGAGGAGGCCAGAAGCAATCGTCTGCGGGGCGTAAGCATTGGGCTGAGCTCTGGACTGCTGTTGCTGCTCGCCTTTGAAAACTGCAGCGGGATGGCCGGGGTCGGACACGCCAGACCTGTGTGCCCGAGATAAAGTTTTCGACGTTGTGCAAGAACAGCTGACAAAATAAGCCATCACTTCGACTGCGTTCTTTCAGATCCGAAGAAGACAGAGTTGGGGCTTATACTTGAGAGCTTGATTCTTTTGCGCTCGCTTATCTTCTCTGCTTCCTCTACCTGCGCTGAACATATACAAAGGTCAGCTATCATGCTTGCTCTCCTTCACTCCCGACTCACACACTCCGTAAAGTTCACTTTCCAGCTCTGCGAATAGAGTTTTTCCATGAATAGTGTTCTAGAGGAACATATTGTAATATCATTTACAAAGATCAAGGCGAGCCCTGCCCACCTCTCTTGAGAACTCGCTCTTCCAGCTCGTCTAAGAATGCTGATGTTGCTGCTCAGGCTGCTTATGACGACGGTACATTGTACCGTTCTCGGCCTTCTCGTCTTGGTCGGTGCGTCGTCCCCCATTGGCTTTTCGGTCTTCTGATAGGGACTGAGCGAATTTGCTGCGCGCTCGGATCTCCGGTCCTTTCCAATAAAAGACATATAACGGAATGGCGACGAGGATGGCTAGGAAAGCGAGCAGTGTTGACGCCCACTCTAATCCAAGACGATGGTACATCGGCGTGGCGTACATGGCCGAAATACCCGCCAAGAAGTCCCTTGCCAAGGCGTTTCCTCCCGTCGCCGAAGCCGAGTACGGTCCATACGCGGCGATCATGTAATCAATCGTGGACATGTAGATTGCAAAGTTGGCTATGGCGATCATGCACGAGAAGATCATTGGAGCGATCCAATGGACGTTAGGAGGGCCAAGCGAGGTCCACGCGAAACCAAACAATCCCAAAGTCTCAAGAGGAGCGAGGAAGAGTAGCAACCAGAGACGTGCTTCGGGAGCGAGCGCATCGGGATCCCTGATTCGACGCTTCTTCTCCCATCGGAAGCGGGGGATGAAGATGAGGTAAGCCAAGAGATATCCGAGGTTGATCGGAATGAAAGCAAGACCGATCTGGACCGTGCTGAATCCCCACTGCTTATATACAAGCTGGAAAGACTCGAGGAAAATGAAGATGAGCATGTCGGAGAAACCGGAAAGAAGAGACAAGAAGAGTACGATAGGTTCGCGGACAAACATCTCGAAGGGTCGGAGCCAGTAGCTTCCGATCTCCTTGATGCTGAACCGCTCGGTACGAACTTCGTTGGGACCGTAGATATTGTGCTCGCCGTTCTTGCGGCGACGCTTGGCCTCCCTGTCAAGGAGAATGGTTGAACGTGTTTCGGGCACGAGAATAAAGTGGGTGATCTGAACCGCACCTCCAAAGATGAGCTGAATCCAGAAATTCCATTCAACCTTGAGGTAGGCCTGGATGAAGCCGCCAACGAAAGGACCAACGGATGTACCACCAACAGATGAGAGGACGACGAAGGCGACAGCGAATTGCTGCTCATCAGGTTCCCACAGATCAGCTACCATACCCAGAGTCACGGAACCACCAGCTGTGAAAAGACCACCAAGGAATCGAGCAACGATGAGAGAACCGTAGTTGGGAGCAAGCGCGGCAAGCACTTGCCAAATATTGACAAGGAAGAGCGAGATCTGCAATACAGGCCATCGACCGATTTCCTCCGACCAAGGAGCCCAGAACTCGCATCCGAAAGCGTAGGCAACAAGGAAGATCATCTGACCCACACGAGCAGCCGGCTCGCTGACGCCATACTTCTCGGCAACACCCTGGACCGCCTTCGGGTACACGGAGGTGTTGAAGTTCATCGAGACCTGGACGGCAAAGATGACGCAAAGGATGGACCATTTCTTCCACGTAGGGTATGAATAGCCAGTGGCGAGGTAGCCAGCTCGTTCTGTGAGCACAATCTTGCCGTCTTCCTTGCGAGGTTTGAGCTCGTGCTCACCCTCGCGCTGCTTTTCCTCGTTGGTCTTTACCAGGTCATTCTTCTCGCGAATGGCTTCGACATCAGCCGGGGCTGACCTCTCCTTGTTCTTGTTGCTGTCTTGTAGTGAAGATGTCTCGTCTCTCTTGGTGTTGCTGGTGGTGCGCTCGGGAGTGTGAGCTACAGTTTCCTCGTCGGAAGACGAGTTGCGCTGCAAATCTTGTGCGCTCGCCATGTTGGTTTGGTCTGCGCCAGGCATTGAGGTGTGAGTTGTTGTATCCTTACTTCACATCAACCAGTGTCGATGGGGAGAAGGAAAGTACGATTGAGGGTAACACGGGAGGGTGGGGTGGAAGGGGAAAGGGATAAAGAAACTCAAGAAACCAATGCAGGCGGGCTCGGTTTCGTGCAGTACCATTGTGGGAAGATTGCCAGGAACACTTAGGAACAGGGTAGCGGGCTCTCGCGCTTCGCTGATCACAATGACGGCACACCGAGGGGAAGGAATACAGAACGCTAATGTGATGTTGGAGGAAGACCGAATCAGCAAGGGCCCTCTGTCCCAGTAGGCCAGACAGCACCCTTACCACCACATGCAGCAAAAAAGTCGTCAGCACTAGAGACCGAGTCCGACGACGACATCATCGTCGGCTCACTCCTCCGTTGCGAGACGACCAGGTGCGAGTGAAAGGGTCTTTTAGATGCAAAAGATTTAGCAGTGTTCAGCGGGTCCATTTGCAGCAATTGTGAAAGCAGGTCAGCGATAAGTCTGTCCATGGCATGGGATGAGAGCCTACAAAACATTTTCTTCGTCACCCGAGGTAAACACTCGAGCTATCTAGCGTTCTCAGAAGATGAATGACCGGGCCATCGTTTCGGGTCATTGCAGGGCGCCAAGCAACATCCTAGATGTAATCGAATTGTAAGCAGGACGATCATGGACACAGGCGGAAAATGACGTTAGAAGCATGCATGCGCATCGATCGGAGAATCGTTGCTGATTTTACTGGTTACGTGCTCTGAAGCGATGGCTTGGCATCCATTTTGTGCTGCACCATCGGAGAATTGAACGCAAAGTTCGAATGCGACACAGCACACAAGATTTTGGAACACAAAGGGTGCGCCGTCGAACTATGTCATACAATTTAAGTGGCCGTTCTCAATCAGGTCATTGTTGCAAATGCCTCCCCCTTCACAGCACACTCTATCACCTTGAATGTTTCAGGAGCTAGAGCGGCGAGCCCAGGGCACCGCGGTGTAGTAAGAAGCCGGGCGGCGCCAACCGCCGTCGATTGGAGTTTGCCGTTCTGTTAGACCCCTTAACATTTAATGATATTGGGTTCCAAGCCTCACTATAGTCCATAGTTCACTAGCCTCTCTAGCGATGGAATGCAGCTTGCAGATGTCGATATCAATTGCTCTATTGTCCTCCTATCCATTTCGTCCTATCGAATAACGCTTCCGAATCAATCATTTTGATGCAATGCAAAAAAGAACTACCGCAATCTGGATGCAGCAACGGTAGCAAGTGTTTTTATTTGGTTAACGGAAGAGTTGGTGAACGCTTAACTAGACAGGAGCAATCGGTGCGGGATTCGTATCTACATAATCGGAAATGTGGCGTACATTTCGGTTTCAGGATCTTGGCGTCTTCGATCTGCATCGACGTATGAGAGTCAAACGCTCGAGCTCGCTGTTATCACCAAAGGGCTTGGCCAACGAGCAACGTACACGGCGATTCCAAGGAAATTGGGCATCGTTGACAAGACTGACGGGGAAGCACGTTTGGCGTCTAGCGTGTGACGTTGCCTGTCGGAGCTCGTCAGAGGCAATATCACCGCAACCGAGGCCGGACTCGCCTTGAAAGCGAACAACCCTCTGCGAATCTGCCTTACGCTTTTGGCAATCAATTTACCGACGCAAAATTACATCATCGTCCTGCAGAAGCGTCGCGTTGATGGTTAAATTTCTTGGTGCAACCAAAGTCGCCAGATCGACCCGTGATGGAAAATCGCCGATTTCGCAATCCGCTGCCTGCAATTGGTAGGGGCGCTTACAGCACTTCGAAGCGAAAGTAAGCTTTCTTTGGACCCAGCATGGCGATAGGTGGAGACCACAATGACGCCAGAAGCTCAATCATCATTTCTGGAACTTCTTTTCCCGCATCATTCCCGCCGTCGCCCTGAGTGCCAGTGTCGTCAACACGTGGTGGGCGAACTGTCTTGTACCACACGAGATGGGTGCGGGGTCTACTTGAAGATTTAGGATAAGCGAAGTTGTTGCGAGTCAGAAGCCACGAAGAAGCTTAGCCAATCCAGTTCATGCTATAGAATCACACTTTTTCAGCTTCTCATAGCCTCGCATCGAGAAGTTTCGAGACAAAGGGGTGACAATGAGACGCATGCAGCAATGAGCCTCTGGCTGATGTGCACAGTGTTGCGCGAAACCTAGTCTACGTGATCAGGGTTCGAGGACAAGTTTGCGGAGATGGGTCTCTATAGCTTCATCCCACATGCCTGCTTCCAGACGACAAGCCGCGTTCCATATTTTCTGCAACTTGCGCAATCTCTCTGGAGACGGAGGGTCCCTAGCAGCTTTGGCTTCCACCAATCGCACCGCTCGCTGTACTACGCTCTGGAACTCGTCACGAGCGTAAGCCTCAATCCATGCTATATAGTCTTTTTTGATGTTCTGTTCGCGATTTTGTGCCGCCCACAGGCCAACCTGAGCATAGCCGACCATACATGGACTTACTGCGACCAGCAAATCTAAGCTGTCACTCGATCGGGCTGTGTCGAGCACAAATCGTGTATAAGCGAGTGTAGCTGCACTCTCCATCGTCTCGTGCTCAAGCTCTTGGGCTGGGATTCCAAAGCTCTCTTTGCACAGTTGCAGATGCAGCTTCGCTTCCTCTGCCATAGCCTGTGCCATCTCTGCTAGTGTAGATATCTCCTCGAAGGTGTTGTCCGGCGAAGCAGCCGCCTGTGCCCAGATGCGCGCATAATGCCGGAGAAAGAGGTAATCTTGCTTCATGAACCATTCGAATGCCTCGCGGGACAAGCTACCGTTAGCCAGACCAAACACGAACGGGTGTTGTACGAACGCCGTCCAGGTGGCTATTGAGTTGGAGATCAAACTTCGCATTAGTGCGTTTGGCAGCGCCCTCGTGTTCTTTGACAGCCTTGCGTCGGTAATAAGACCACGCGATTGGAATGGATACGAATGGTCCAGTGGGCCAGGACCTGCGCCGAGGTCTTGGATACCGTTTGCGATGGCATTCTGAACATAAGTGATGGCTATCGAGGTCGAGCGAATCAGAGAGTAGCCTTGTGCGAGGGATGCAGCAAGTGCCGAAGAAAGTGTGCATCCGGTGCCGTGCGTTGCAGAAGAATCGATAAGCGGCTTGACGAAAAGTACGAAGGACCCTTGGGTCTCTGCAGTCTGCTGGTACAACACGTCGCATACCACCATCTTATCTACTGGCCGCGCCCGTATCCCATCCAGAACCTCGCTGAAGGGGACGATGTCAGTTCTGATCATCGTAACATTGCCGTGAAGCGTTATGACGGCTCCATCTACGCCAGCGAGCTGCCTCAGGTCATCCTCTAGGTCTACTGGTCTCGCCTTGCGGCTACGTTCCACTTTGCGTTGAGGATATCGATCTCTTGAGGTGCTAGCTTGTTTAGGTAGTGCCGCAGGGGCGATATATCTGATGTCTGCTTTGGGATGTAGTCGCTCCAAATAATCTTCTATCTGCGATCTTCTGAGCTTCGCATGTCCTCCCTTGACGAGCACAGCTTGAGGACCCAAATTTGAAATACTCTTTGCCGCAGCCATCATCTGTGGCAATTCGGTATCCTGGTTGTTCTGTGCTAGCTCCAGATCTTGAGATCCGGACTGATGTGAGGTGAGCTTGGCAGCGTACTTGAGCAACTGCCGCGCTTCTGGCAAGTTGGGGGTCAGAATTGTGCATAATGGGAGTAGATCGCGGATGAGCGTTTCGATAGCATCCTCTGAGAGCAGCAGCGAGCCTGAAGTCGACACCATGACCGGATCCAAGACGAGAGGAACGTTGTTGCCTCCATGCGTATCTGTCGACTGTGTCCATCCCCGCAGTCTGGAAGCAAGCGCAGCCACAATCTCGTGGCTGGACAGCATACCCATCTTAATTGCATCGATCTGAATATCTGAAGCAACAGAGTCGAATTGCTGCAAAACAAATTCGGTTGGGCAGGCATGGATGGAAGATACGCCTGTTGTGTTCTGTGCGGTCAACGCGGTGAGCACCGATAGGCCATAGGTGCCAAGGGATAGAAAAGTCTTGAGATCAGCTTGGATACCTGCTCCTCCGCTCGAGTCGGAGCCAGCGATGGTCAGTACCCTCGGCGGTGACATGTTTGGTCACTTGATCAATGTCTGCTCAAACCTCGGTAGATGAAGATGTACGTGTCAGAACGCTATCAAAGATAAAGATGATGATGGTTCACGGTTTATGGATGTCAAGTCGAACAACGTGAATGTGCGCCTAGTGAATTTGTGAATCTGGCAAAGCCTTGTGGAGGCGGACCGGTGTTTGTCCTTTGCCACGTGATGCTTGTTGTTGTTCTTCTTCTTCGAAAAACAGATCCGAATCCCGAACTTTATTTTGTCTCGAGAAGACTTTCTCTTGAGAGGCAGCAAAAATTTCGGACTCTGTGGAAGCCAAGCTAAGCTAATTTTTGCTTTTTGTGCTACAGCCAGAAGGCTCCTCGATTGATATCAACTCTTTCATACCTTGGCCATCCTTGTCATCACTTGCTTGATTTTGTCTTCTCACATTGTAAGACGACACAGCGGCTGGTTCAGCCTGAAGAATCGCAGGGTATCATCCGTTACTCACAACCATCATGGTCGATAAGCGAAAGCGCGCTGGCTCAGACGCTGCTTCGGTTCGTCGATCTTCAGATCCCTCTGAAGATGATCGTACTGCGGTGGACCAGCCTACAGCTCAAGAGCCTGTACAAAACAAGACGCTAATTCCCTTTGCTGACGGTGCTGAGTTATACGAGGCACTTAAGACACCCTCTGCCGACCTTTTGCGCCTCCTGCTCTCCCGCCTGCGCAACCAGACCTCCCTCTCATTCGCCGAAAACACAGAAAGATCCACCATCCCCGCCAGCGACAAGCGCATCCAGCTCGTAAAAGACTACTGCCAGCTGTGCGAGACACAAGCGTCCAATTCTGATGCTCGCATCTCGGCAGCCGCTTCTATCTTCTCGACCTGGGAGCTGGCAGATCGCCAAGATCTTCCCACCTTGCTGCACCTCCCCATCTTCTGTCTTGCACAGTCACTGGCACTCCTTTCGATCCATTATCCTACTCATGCTTCGGGATTTAGCATCATCGAACGCGTCCTTTCACCAAATGAGCCATGGCTGGCCTTTATGCACAAGTACATCTCCAACCTCGGCAGTGCCAAGTTCGCGTCCAGACATCAAGAATCTCGATCCGCAAAAGGCTCCGATGTTGCTGCCCTGGCTTCGCTTGTCCTTTTTCGCGAACTCACCACATTCGCCAAAGGTCGCTATGCTGCAAAGGTGTTCGACTCGTTCAACTGGTCGATGAAGGTGCTGCCTCACATCTTCAACATGCGTAGGAGAATCAATTGGAAGTCAAAGACATCCAAAAAGGCACACGCCGCTCAAGACGTCTCACTTCGCCGACCCGATATCCGTACCCTGTATATCCTCTTCTTGCTCTCTTTCTTGCAGCAGAGCTACTCGCTCACGCTCAAGCTTCGACTTCTGGACCTCGGCAAAGAATTCTTGCCTGGCATTCTCAAGGGCCTCCCACAAGATCCGCCAGACGTTGTTCAGACCGTCCTTCTTCACCTCCATGAGGACCTCGTAAAGGATCAAAAGATTCCACGCAGCAAGAAGGTCGAATTTTGGAACGAGTGGGCTTGCGGCTGCGTTGTGCAGCTATATTCACGAGAAGAGGAGCACGTTCTCATCCACGCAGATACCGATTCAGTCGAGAATCCATCGGTAGCCGAGCTCGCACACCACTTCCTTTTGAGTATCTGCACGAATCCAGGTTTCGGTATATGCTACCCAGATCGAGGCTGGTACCCGCGCAAGGCTACCAACCGAAACAATACTAACGATGATGTCGGCCAAGTAAGGGATGGCGACCGGGTTGACGGTATCGTTGACAGCGGTTTCGCTGCCGAAACGCACCAATCACAAAAGGGCAAGCACACGGGCGGTCCGATCTACAACAAAGTCTTGTCTGGGGTCATCCGTCAGCTCGCGGTTGCCGAAGATCTTCGTCAGCAAGAACTGGCGCTCAGCATTCTCACGGCTTGTCCCGAACTGGTCGGCCCATACCTTGAGAGCTCCTGTGCAGGTCTCAGCGTTGATCCAAGACCTAGCTCGCGATGGCTATGCAATGTTGCTGTTTTCGGTCGTGTTATAGGACTAGAATTGCCCTCTTTCCGCATTGCAAAGGTCGAGCATTTAGAAACCCCAGACGCCCCTGCGTTGACACCACAGTCACACCGCTTGTTTGCTTCAGAGCCACCACCGATGTCAAGCATTCTCGCCAACATTCTTCCTGGTCCGCTCCATCGCTTCCTCTTCAGCCAGGGTCTCAACAGCGGCGATCGGCTCGTACGATATTCAACCTGCACGCTGCTCTGTCGATGCCTGAATCGCATGCTCAGATTCCGCAACATCTGTCTCAGCGCCATCACAGAGCTGGATGAAGGTGAGGATGGACCTTGGCGTAGACGTTTGGATGCGCTGGAGTTGGAGGCGCGACGACGGATTCCTGATATCTCGATTGTCATCCAGATCTTGCAAGTCGCAACATCGCGGCCAGGATCGAACGGCACCTCAGAAGTACAGGAAAACACTATCGCAGATGCCGTCAGTGAGAAAGACAACATGCTTTCGACTGAAGTGGCGCTCCGACTGCTTTCTCTCTACTATCAAGCTGTTCCAACCTCGGCGTTCGACGTCCGCTTCAACGCTGGGAAGCTGCTCACAAATGCCTTCATTTCCGCATCGGCTTCTGCTAAGCCACACGCACCCGACGAAGACGTAGAGACGACGAGCAGAGATGGTGCTGCTCCGGAAATGCAGAGTGACAATGTGGATCCAGACGGCAGCGACAGTGAACAGGACGACGACGGCGACAGCGGCGAGATCAGCCTCGAAGCACTGTGCCAGGTGCACACCTTGCGTATCTTGTCGCAGACTTCCCGTGCCGCATCTTTCGATTGGACTGCCAAGCCGTCAGGTACAGGCAACAACCTAAGCTATCTCGGCCTTCTCCTCAGCCTATTCACATCTACTCCTTTCCAACAAGTCAAGGGAGCATGTGAAGACCTTCTTCGTTCGCTCCTCTCTTTCTCGTCATTCTTTGAACACTCCCCTCCCGAGATTGACGCTTGGCTAGCTAATCTGCCACAATCAGACACCCGATCAACCCAGATCGGCGGTGAAGGTGGTCAAGCTGCTGACGCTGGCGTAACTCCTCACCAGCTTTCTGATGAGCAGCAAGTGGTTGTGGCGTTCTTGGACGAATGCATGCTGAGATGCGCTAAAACGCCATACCGCTACATCGAGGCTGCCCGTGAGTTCCTTCAAGAGAATGGCCTTCATTCAAACCGGAATGATGATGGCAGCGAGGGCAGATCCTCATCTGCAGACTTGCTGGCATCGCCCTGGCTCATGGCGGTCTTCGAGCAGTTCACCATCCGAGTCGAAAAGAGTCTCTTCCTTACAGACGCAGGAACAGTGGACGCTCTGACGTCTTTCTTTGTCCGCTTATTGCCCAGCCTCTGCGCCTACACTCGACACACTTCTGGGCTTGAAGTCATGGCGAGCAAAATCAACGATTGCATCAAGAGCAACCAGAAGTATGTGTCATCAGCGTTTCTGGCGTCGACACTCATCAGCAAGATCAACAGTATTCGCGTGGCACCCAACTCAAAAGCATCTGCATCGCCCAAAAAGACAAAGCAGACAAGCAGCGCTTCGAAGTTGTTCAATGGTAAGTGCTCTTCTTCATCACTCTTGCGGTGTCAGCCCGAGCTGTCGAATGGGATGATTAGAATTTCCCAATTATCAGAACCGCTACACGAAAGATTCATCCTATGACTTGATTGTTGTAGAGATGGCTTGCCGATCATTCTGAAGTCGTCGCCATCCACTTGTGGGTGAGGGGCGTCCTGACCATTCGACACTAGGCCCTACCTTTCTAAACGCGGCCCTGCCCACAATCACTAACATCATTAGAGCTTTTGCTTCGCCCAAATAGGCTTCTCTTCCCCTGCTGACCTCAAGACTCGTTTACGAACCGTCGAGAGGCCTCTGACTCAAGCTCAGGTATCTGAACTATACGCAATAGTGCAACACCTTCACACCACGGGCTTCGTTTCTGTCTCGCAGATCTTTGAGGAGCTTGATCCAGTTACAGAGAATATTGCGCATGCAGTTTACCAAGGCTCGGATCAGGTTGTAGTTGGCAGCATTCCAATACTTCACCTGCCCCTGAGCGCTAAGCTTGTCGTCGCAACTCCCGACGATTTCATGATGTCAGAAGAAGCCAAGGAGGAGAGTACACTGGTTCCTTGGAACTCAAATGATCAGGTCCGACTTGCCATTTGGATCGCTGTCAATCGAGCAAAGAGCAAGCAGAATGACGGTGACGCCACGGAGGACGGAAAATTTCTGGCTCACATCACATCCCTGATCTTCATGGCTGACATGTCGGGCTTTCTGACTGAAGAGGATGCTAAACAGTACCTGTTTGCGGAAGCTGCCAGTCAGGTCGAATATAATGATGGCGAGACGCGGTACACCGCCGGGCTCTTACGCCAAATCAGCGATCTTGCTATCAAGCGCCTGGACATTCGGCGCAATGACCATCGCCAGATTGCCCGAACAATCATCAACAAACTCGACCGAGATGAGGATTTCAGTGCTGACTGGTACACTGCTCTGACCAATCTGGTTCCCTTCATGGAGGAAACTGGCGCAGCTGAGGCAATGGACACTTGCAACCGTGTGTTCGGAGAAGCCGATCCCCCGATTCAGGTCGCTTTCCTAGCAGCAAAGTTGCTGCGCACACTCGCCGCCGTCTTTAGGCCCCCTTCGCATCTTTGGACGGCCTTCCCCATCCGTCTGCAAACCGTGGTCGATGAAGCAGCAAAATTCGAGCCTTTGGAAGTTGGTGATGCGGATCACGAGGTTGCGAGAGAACTTAGCGATCTGCTTTTCGGACACATCCAGTCAGTCTTGCAAGACGCTCAACATAGTGGCGACTCTTCGGTTCAGAAGGCGTTGTCGGAGTTGAACGTCTCACAGCTAGCTAAGTCGGGCTCCCACTCGCCTGCCAAAGATGGCGCGCTGGTAGCAGCTATCCACGCCCATCCCTCGCTTGCTTTCTCGGTCTCCAGGTCGATAACGTCGATTTTGTCCTCGAATGAAGGGCTGATGATCGAGGGGTTGCCCTGCACAATGATGATCATTCTATCAGCGCTGCTCGAAGGACAAGTGGCACAGATCGCGGGCGAGATTTGGACAGAGAACTTCATGACGCCTGTCGTTAACTCGACAACATCATCAATTCTCGGAACTTCCGACTGCTCTGCCGGATCAATACAGAAGCAGACGGCGGTTCTGGTTCTGACAATGCGTTGTGCTCTCAAATTCGGCTGGTCGACGATTCAGAAGAACGTAAGCGGCCAGCTCATGAAGTTCGTCAGCGGCGCTCTGCATACTGCACCTTCCAAGGCCTTCCGAGCTCCTCTCATCGAGCTCCTACTTGGAATGGTGGAGGAAGCTCCTGGTGTGTCTGGATTGCCCGACGTCGTGCAAGCAACAGTCGATGCATCACTGCTCTGGCTTGTACGACGATTTGCAGAAGACACCAACGATTCTGTGGACCTTGTGCGCACTATCACACTCTTTACTTCCCTTATTGAGCGCGTTGGCAAGAGTAATCTCGAGGTGCAGCTGAACAAGTCGCTGATCGATCCGGTCATCCAAGCAGCCATCAAAAACAGACTTCTTGCACTGAACCAGATGCACCTCGTCCTTGCGCTCTGCGCTCATTCTGTCCTTGATTCGACTCAGCTCTCTCGCTACCTCGGTGCACTGTCAGCGCATTCCGATCTCGGCTCTGTGATGCGTGCCAACGCATCCGTCCTCCAGCCACTACCAGACGAAAGGGATGGGGACGAAGAGCGTGATCCAGACGCAGAGGAGGAAAAGCGTGAAAAGTCGCAACGGCTCAAGCAGCTCACGGTCGAGCTGCTGTACACGATTGCCAGTCGCGATGCAAAGGAGCTCCTCCGTGCACCTCTCTTGACCAAGTTGATGGGCTTCTACGGTGCAACTTTGGCGAAGGAAGACAGAATGTTGATGAAGCTGTTCAGGATGTTTGAGGAGGAGTGCGGACAGCCATTTGGTGGCTTGATTCAACAGTGGACCTTACCTAGCTCTCAGCAAGGTGCATCCGGAGATCGGGAAACCACTTTGGAGGCGCTGCAGTCACTCGATGCCAACGTGGTGTTTGCCACCTGCACCGAATTTCCCCGATCTCTCTCCCTGCGCAACACAATCAACTCCGGCTACCAGATTGTAAGAGAGGACCTGCTGCTAGGCCAAGTATACGGCAAGCGTACGGATCCAGCCCATCGATATGATCCGGTCTTCCTTTTCTCCCTTCTTGCCGGCGTTACTGCTGATGGGGTGAAGCTGACCGGCCTCCAATGGCTCTCTGTCTTGTCCACCAACGTACCCAGTCTCGTTGTCTGCGGTCTCTCTTCTCGCTGCCCTGACATGCGAGCCGCCTCTTTGACTCTCATCTCAAACCTCTACCTAGCGATCCGAGAAGCAGATTTCCAAGAGAGGGACCACATGGTCATGATCCTAGATCTTCTCCGAGACGCTCTCGACTCATCCATCGCCATCCAGGACGACTCTACCACTCCAACCTCTGCTCCATTCCTTCCTACCACAACGACCCTCTTCATAGCACACGCCTTGCGCTCGGTGACCACACCTAGCTCGTTCATCTATCCCGTCATCTCGCACTTCCTCCTGCAACGCCCCGAGCTCGACGTATCCGATGTTCCGCTTCTTTACAATTTGTTGTATACCGCATCGGACAAGTACAAGCAGGAGAGAATGTGGATGCTTCGCTTCCTACGCGATGTTGCTCGAAGTGGAGGTAGGAGTGACTGGAAGATTTTCAAGCGTCGTAGGACTTGGGAATTGCTTGCTTCCTTGTACGATGCATGCGATACGAGTGGAGCAGGAGTGAGCGTGGAGAAAGCTGTGGAAGATACAGCGATAAGGGCTTTGGTAGAGGATACTACTGCGTGGCTGGCGAGGAGTCCAGATGTTGCGATCGAGCTGATAACCCGTAGAGGCTTGTTGGCTTGGATTTGGCAGCAAGTTGTCAAGGAGGGTGTGATGGCTCTTGCCGATCGCAAGTCTAGCAATGGGCAGGAGAAAAAGCAGAAAGATGATGGAACCGATGCGATCCAACCTGCAGGCACGCTTAGAAGCGTGTGGATGCTTCTTCTGGCCCAACTCCTCCGAAGTGTCGACTTGGACCGTTTGCACAGAGCCACCGACTCTGCTTGGATACCGACCACTCTGAACCTCACCTTCACCACCATTCGTGCTCTGCACAATTGCCAGTCTTCTCCCAGTAATCCTACCCTCCCCATCGTCTCGTCGGACCTCGTTCGAACTGTCACATGCGCCGCAGCTGTGGTGCTGGAGAAGGTATTGCTCTTCTCAGAAGACCCGGCACTAGCTCTGCGGGCACAAATGGTGGTGGGGATGCTGGAGAAGATGTTGGATCTAGCCCAAGCGTTGGAGACAGGAGGCAAGGAGATGGAGGAATGCCTTGTGAGAATACAACAATGTCTCTTGTTGGTTGCAGCGGGTGTTGCAGACGCAAAGACGGGCAAGGTGCTGGCGAGATTGATCCGTCGCTCCACCGCCTTGTGCAGACTCTTTGACACTGAAACGGCTTCCCTGGTCGTGAGTAACCTCTTCACGCCCACCGCATGATCTGACCCACTCAAACTCTAGATTTTATTTTTCCCGAACCGCACGCAGACGTTCACAATCATCGCAAGATAACTCGAGAAATCGAGTAAAGCTGTATCACTTGGAACCGCGCACAGAGTGTGGAACATGTTAGTCGTACTTGGGTTTGTTCTAAGTATCGTAATTGAGTACGAATTCGTCCCATCTTTTATCTTGAGCATCTTTGTCAACTGAACTGATGCGATGATACGTCCTGATGCTACTCGCCCAGTCTTCGAGCACGATGACCCTGGCGCGCCTTTCGATCTTGGCACTACCATATCCTGCTAAACTACTACCTCCGCCAAAGCAGATCCACACGTTGTCAACTCGTCTGCAATCCGAATTGAGATGCATGTGTCCATGGACCACGAGCTTCACACCCGAATTGGTGCTTTTGGACGTATGCGTGTAGTGCGAAGCAGTGTTCGAGGATGTTGGTTCAAGATTGAGAGTGGTAAACAAATCAAAGATGCCTGGTTGAGATTGTGCACCTGCAAACGTGGCTGTTTCCTTCCTATCCCCCACCACCAATTCGTCTTGGTTGGGATTCGGTATCGTGGGATTGTTGACCTTTGGCGATGGTCGACGATCCACAGGATTGAATGCTTCAGGTACGGGAATGTGCATGAAGACTACACTTGGTGGTCTACCCATCACCCGTTGTTGATCCGCTCCCGCATCCCACACCTTATCCCGTTTTCTTTTCTTGCCTACTTCGGAACGCATCTTCCAGGGCTGTTGAGGCAAATCGGTCGCGCCATCAGGTTTGTAAGGAAGCAACGTCTCTTTTATGCTGGTGTACTGCTGTTGGAACCAAGTAATCTGATCTTTATGAACGTATCCATACCCGGGCTTGGTCCAAGGCTTCCATGGATCCTTCTCAGCATGCGACCCAGTGTCCATAAACCACAGACTTGCAACATGCCCCTTATCCGCCGTCGGACTCCTCAATTCCAATTTGTAGTTTCCACTTCCGGTAACCAGACTCGGGCCCACGCTAGCGTAGCTATATGGCATGTTCGAGATGATCTGCATCTGCTCTTCGCGACTGAGTTGGCCGGACTCGCTATCATGATTGCCCAAGATCACCGCATAAGGGATTTTTCTCTCGATCAAAGGCGCTGTCCAGAGAGAAAGTACGGATTTTACATCCCAACTGGTCCCTTGGCCATTCAGTTGGTCGCCAGTCAACACCACCATGTCGGGCTTCTCTGTGTCCAGCCAGTGATCTATAAGCGTAAAAGTGTCATTTTTGGCAAGACATCCCCGAGAGGCCCAGCGTGGATCCTGCGGATTGTAGTCGCGACAAGGCTCGGGTGAGACACTAAAGTGCAGGTCTGCGAGTTGCAAGATTTTGAAGGTGCCGTCAGGTTTCAAGGTAAGCGGGGTAAGAGGCGGTTTCCGAGTGGGTTTGCGACGGGAGGTAAGCGTGACTCGAGCAGAGGCCAAGGAGGGATGAGAGCCAGAGATGATGCCAACGGCGGTAAACGTTGGCCATGGAGGATTGTCGCCATATGTGATATCGAGCTCTGTGAGGGGATCCAGGGATGTTTGGTCTCTTTTCCACAGTCCGCTGGACTGTTGCGCCCTCTGAGAAGGACTGACTGTCCTGTAGTACAGATGCAAGCCCTTCTCTCCGCTCAACATCCTGACCACCTTGGACCTCAATCCATTTTTGACACGATGCCAACCCTGGCCACTTGGATGAGATTCTCCTGTCTCGACCAACTTGATCTCCACGACGTTCTGCACATCTCGTCTACGTGACTTGCGGTAAAATACGTATCTCTGCTCTATTGTGCCAAAGAGGTTGCTCAGCATGCCTTTTGTCGAGACGCCGAGTTGGCCTGCTGGGGAAAGACTGCGGGAGACCTGAACCCACTTTCCGAGCAAAGCGTCTTCGGCAGGGGTAGTCTTGGGGCTGCATGATGTGAGCGGTAGGCAGCTATGGACGGTGATGGCAGTGAGTGGCGCTGGATTTGGAAGAGTGGGAGCATATGTGTCTGTGGGAAAGACGTCATCGTATTGTTCTGCGCCCGAGGTGGTGGAGCTTGGAGAGGCAGAAGCAGAATCATTGCCGGTGTTTATATCAGAGTGCGATGAAGAAGACGAGTAAGAAGTTCTTAGAGGTCGAAGATCTACTATAGAATATGCTTGCCATCCAATCGTCCGGCTATTATGTAGGATGCCATCGTGAGCGAGATAGAATACCAGGGTCAAGAGGGTGGAGAAGAAAGCTGTAATCAAGAGAGATTTGCCTATTCTGTGCCGCATCGTGGATGAGTATCTACACGCAGCTCATATGAGCGTCTCGAAACCTTTGTCTACCGACGGAAGATTGCGCCGACCGTCGAGGTGGGGTCATTACTATGACTAAAAGCGGTCACGAAAGGTGTAAAGGAAGTAAGAAAGGTACGTTCCGTGGTGCAACAAACGGAAATCGAGTGAGCCCTGCATGCATTTAGCAGCCTTCTGACGTTTTGCGGACTGTGCTAGGTGGAGCCTGTGGAAATCCGAAAATGTAAGATCGTTATGTCTTTTTTGTACACATCACCGAAATATTTAATTGAGATCGAACTGAACATTATATTCAATCGGTGATAGCGCCGATCCAATTCGGTTTACCTTTTGACGAAAGCCAGCCTGCAAGACACGGCAGCAAACCTCTCTTGGCATTCACATTCACATTTAGCCAGGAACAAAGAATGCATAACGAAAATTGCAAACACAGCTTGGCAGTCGTGTGTCACCGAGCTCATCCGACCATCTGCTTGCAATCTTCTCTTCTCGATCGTCAGCAACCTGCCCTCGGATGTAGCTGCAGAATGTCGATCCATCCAAGCTTACAGAACTCGGTAAGTTAGCAGCGGTTTGACATTGCATTGCTCTAATTTGCCCATGCGCTCACCATCATGTTCAACGCAGAGGCTCAAGCATTCGCACTTCATTGAAAGCAGTACGCTGCCTTCTCTTTCAAATATGGCGTCTTGTCACAGTGCGGTCAACTCTGAGCAAAGCCGAAATAAGTTGTTGGAGATGAAATTGGCGCAATGGACGAAAGCTGATGGGCGCCAGCTTGCCTAGAGCAAGCACTTTTGTTGCACTCCTCAGCATAACTCGGCGACGCATAACGCGCATCCTACGCGACTCTGGTTCCAGGCGAAACATGCATAGCACAACTAAAGGACAGCTGCCAACCATCGCGACGTGAACGGAAAAAAGTGCCTAAAACCCTGTTCAGCCATTGCAATAGAGCTGAATTTCCAACTCCGAGTGGTTGGCTTCCCATCTCGGTGGACCTCAACAAACTCGCTCTGACAGAGATGGTATGGTGAATCAGTCAGACCTCCCCGTTCAACAGTGATGCTCAAGTGATCCTGAAGAGGGGAGCACGATGCTCGGAAAAGATTCAAGTGACAGGAACGCTTACATTCCAGCCCTTGCCAGAATGTTGCTGTGATCCTAAAATTGCGTTCGGCTATTCTGTTCCTGCTCTGAGCGTCCCTCTTCTAGCGCTCCCAATATATCACTCGCACCAGCACCACCATCCAAATGAACCGAATGCGTGTGCCGAAAGGAAAATAACAACGCTGCGCGACCAACATGCTGCGGACGCATCGCTTTGTGATTTGCACTTGGCTTCTTTGTTTGCTGCTCTTCAATTACGCAAAGTCGCACCCTTGAAACTTTACTGCAACACTAAGATTTCAGGAACGGCGAAAGCCAAGAATGGCTTAGATACGTGGTACAATAAGTTAGAATGCGCCAAGCTTGACGTGCCTTTTCTTCCTCGCTGTGGAATGCGCCTCTTTTGCGTGTGGTCGCATTTCATCTCTTAACACCATAGCATTTGGTCTTGGCAGCATAGTAAAACTTGGCCTGTATCGTTTTTGCAATGAGATATTGGCGCAAACTGGACTCGAGCGTGAGCAGAAATGAACAGTGACTTAGGATCAGAAGTGAACGCGTGCGCTATACGACAAGGAAGCTAGTACGGACTCCCACCCCCGTGCCAAGCCTGCTCGATGGTGCTTTCCTTTTCAACCCCAGCCTTTTCCCCATCCTCCTCCTCCTCGAAGCTCCCCTTTTTTCACATATCTCACTCTGCTCTGTACTAACAGCAACTCCGTCCAGATCACAACCTTCTCGAACTCCCGTCACCGCCATCTCCAGCACCTTCCTTTGTCCCTTTCTCCACCATCTTCCCTCTCCACTACGTAACCCTTTTTCCGCCTCACAACTCAAACAAGGGCCTCCGTCTGGCTGGTACAGATCGTTTGGCCTCTGCTTGCAACTTCTTGACCAAATCATCACCCGTCCCTTGTCTCGACACAAGACAAAATCCTCTTCGAAACATCCTTGATGTCCTTGATGGCCTTTTCTTTTGGCATCTTCTCGAAACGCTCGCTCAAAAACTTCCCCGTCCTATTCCACCACTAGAATCATCAATATCCGTCATGAAGACCACATTCTTTACCTTGATTCTTGTCACGCTGCCCCTCCTCTCCACCGCCTCATTTGAACCATCCATCCGTTCACGTCACCATCACAAACGCCAAAATTTTCACTTGAACTCCCACCTTACCCCTCGATCCACTCCTCCTGCTGCCATTGCCGACTCATACACAAAAGTGGCAAATGAAGTTTTTGACTATGTCATCGCCGGAGGTGGTACTGCAGGTCTTGCCCTCGCAGGTCGACTGACTGAGGAACCTGACATCACTGTGGCTGTCATCGAAGCCGGCCACTCTGGCTACAGTGATGATGAGGCTCTGCTCGTTCCTTCCAATGCTTATCTCAAGAGCTCCGTTGGGTCAGATCTTGACTGGCAGTATGTGACCGTGCTGCAGAGTAAGCTGCAAGATGCTTCTGGCCAGCCTCGCACTGCAGCCTGGCCTAGAGGTAAAGTACTGGGAGGATCATCCGCCATCAACGGCATGTACTATGTCGCTGCCTCCAAGAGGGAGCATCAAGTCTGGGGCCGCTTGTCTGGCGACCAAGGCACTTGGGGCTGGCACTCTCTCCGAGACGCCATGAAAAAGTCAACTCAGTTTGCAAGTAATTCTGTCAAAGAGCTGGACTCTTTCATCAACAATCAGACCGAATTCATTGGCAGCCACGGTCCCGTGTCAGTTTCTTACCCGGGAGTTTCCTACCAGCCTGTCGCTGATTGGGTTCCCACCCTCGCTGCTATTGGTCTGTCCAGTGCAAACTCTCCTTACGATGGAGAGAACCAAGGAGCCTTTATCGCTGGATCGACCATCAGCGCCAAGGAATGGGAACGCTCTTTCTCCCGAAATGCCTATGTTGACCCCATTGCAGACAGACGAAAGAACCTCGTCGTGCTTCCCGACCAGACCGTCACGAGGATCATCTTCGACACCACTCCTGATGTTGACGGAAGTTTCCGCGCTCTTGGGGTTGAGTTTGCAGCGAACAGCTCTGCACCCAGAGTGCATGTGACCGCACGCCGCGAAGTGATATTATCCGCTGGTGCAATTGGATCTCCTCAGATCTTGCAGCTTTCCGGATTCGGATGTAAAGAATTGCTCAAAAGTAAGAATGTGACCATGATCAAGGAGCTTCCTGGTGTTGGTCAGAATTTGCAGGATCACCTGGCTGGAAGCGTCGTCTACTCTCCTGCTCAAGGACTGGTGCTCCCCAGCGCAACAAACCTCACCAAGAAAGCTTCGTTCGTTGACTCTTCTGTTGCCTACGTAACGTTGGAGAAGATATACGGCTCCAACGAGACATCCAACTTCCTCGCTCGCGCTAAGCAGTTTAGCGCCGACTACATCAAATCTGCCACCAATGTGCCTGATGCGGTCAAACGCGGTTGGGCAAAACAGTACAAGTACCTTCTCGAAGATCTGCTTGTGCCCAAGTCCAAAAATGGCTTCACTGGAACAGCAAAGGGAGCGATGGAGATGCTTCTCGGTATCTCTACGGGCAACTCTATCCAGGTTGAAGCAGCTCTTCAAGCACCTTTCTCTCGCGGTTGGGTAGAGATCGCATCTAACAATCCGTTCGACAAGCCCATTATCAATCCAAATTACCTTCAGCACCAGTCTGATGTAGAGCTCATGCGTAGTGGTTTCCAGCTCGCTCGCAAGATCGGCTCGACAGCACCACTCAACACGGTTTTGTCTGCTGAGACTGCCCCGGGCGCCGCAGTCAGCAGCGATGCTGATTGGGACAAGTACATCGCACAGACGGTTCAGACCGAGTACCATCCCAGTTCGACATGCAGCATGTTGGATGAGCAAGATGGTGGTGTCGTAGACAATGAATTGAGAGTGTATGGCACGAGCAATGTCAGGGTGGTGGATGCAAGTGTTATTCCCATCTCACTGTCGAGCCATCTAATGTCGGCAGTCTATGCAGTTGCCGAAGTGGGAGCCGACTTGATCAAGTCTTGCCCCTTCGAGCCCGTTGATGAGTGCGACTATGATGGTGAGGGCGACAACAAAGAAGATGACAAAGAAGGCTGCGAGAATGACAAAAAGAGCTCCTCTTGATCACTTTATTTCAATTACCACCATACCCTTTCGTCTACTTCTTCCTTCGATTACTTTCATAAATATCTTGTATCTTCATACCGTATGGTTTTCGGATGCGCATCGCTGGTCGTCGTCGTCGCCCAGACGAATTCTTGTTGTACTTGTGCCCCCTTGTTATTTCGTTAACTTGTTTCACAATCTTACCTCTCCTTTGGTCTGGCTGCTGTGCGCCAGTACTCAACTACACTCCGTCTCTGTGTGTGGACAGTACCCGTCCACATTCTCTCCTCAGTCTGCAGCAAACCTTCTAATGTATTTCACGTAATACCGAGCTTGATTGTTGGTCATGACTACGTTGATGATCAGGTACAATGGTGGTGATGTGGATGGACAAATTGTTGGTGAGTCTGAGGAATGAAGTGAACAACACAGATGCGATCATGTGGGTGACGAACACCAGACACAGTGAGTTGTCCACAATGTGAAGTTCCGTTGGTACTACGAACGCGTCGGTAGTCTACATGAAATACTTCCCCTTGCACAGA
Organism: Melanopsichium pennsylvanicum; assembly: GCA_900208305.1. Lineage (NCBI taxonomy): Eukaryota > Fungi > Basidiomycota > Ustilaginomycetes > Ustilaginales > Melanopsichium > Melanopsichium pennsylvanicum. The sequence continues at coordinate 524,128 of OAPG01000012.1, forward strand.
GCACTGCTCAAGCAGGGACGACGGTCTCGTTCGACTACGTGGTGGCTGCAAATGAATGTGTGATGAATTTCAGAGAGAGTAATGTGGTGTCAAGAGATGGGACCAGCCTGACTCGACTGCGAAGCTGTACATGTTCAAGTAAATGTTCTGCCAATTCTAATCGTTAGCCTATCCTAGCAAGCTTGCTGCTACCAGGACAGGCACTAGTGTCGCGACGAGTGACCAACCGAAAATTACGTTGCTACAGCCACCCGAAGTTGATTGAACGTTGCTCTTCACGGCCGTAGATGACGCTGCAGAGGTCGATCCTGTGGCACTGGTACTTGAAGTCGCACCATTCCCAGCCTCATTATAGCTCTTCGGCCTCCATCCCCTCTCTACATTACTTTGGTTGCTCTCGAACAGCACCGTCCTACCTTGCTCACTGCCGAACACCTTGTTTGCGTCGTGCGTCGCTCCTTCGATCACCGTCAAAGTATGGGTCAACTTATTACCACTCAAAGAGCTCCAATCCGGAAGGTCACTGAGAGAGAGGTTTCCAGGCAAACCACTGACATCTTCGTTTGTGCGAGCCAGCATATTGATGTACTTCCACCAGGCCAGGTTGCGGTCTCGACGTGCTACACCACCTTGCAAGATGGCCATGCAGTACTGATCTCCACTCTCCTCCGTGTCGTCATAACCGACAACGTATCTTACATCCCTCTTTACGTTCTGAGCAAAGTATTCCTGTGGCGTTTTCAATCCATCGAGAGTGCCAGTGAAGTTGGTAAAGCCATAGCGCCAAGTGTTATACAACGGACAAGTTTCCTTACTTGCGATATCAGGGTTTGTGGTTGGTCGATCTTGAGTGAAGTATGCAGAACTGGAAGGATCACCGGCGATGAAACGAACCGAAAGGGCATTAGAAGACATTTCTTTAGCAACGATCGAATATCGATTTATAAGTTGACCTCCTCCACCATGACCAACGAATACGAGCTCCTCAAGGGATGGGTAAGCTGTGGTGTTGGAAAAGTGGTCAAAGAATGTGTCGAGAGCATCGAACGAGGTTTCGTTGGCATTCTTAGGGTGAATTGCAGCTTCTCCTGCTTGCCATGCGTTGATATCTCCCCAAGCGAGTTCGTGCTTCGAGTACTGGCCAGAGTTGAGATTTTCAGAGTAGAACTGAGGAGCAACCACAATGGCATTAGGGTCTGCACTCGAGTAATTTGCAGAAACAGCAGATGAGAGAATGGTATCCATAGTCTCCCAGTAGTCTCCTCCATTTCGATTTCTGCCGTGGATCATGACGAACGCCTGTTTGGCCTTCGAGTTCTCGGGTGATTTGGTCCAATACACAGCCAGCTCGTGATTTCCACTTCCGACGTTGATCGAGGTGAGACGCGATCCAGAGGGAACCTTGGGCTCTGTATGCTCCTCATAGCCCAAATCTGTGCCTTGCTCTGCTGCGGTTAGAGTCGAAGCATCGCGATGGGCAAGGTGGTGCATGTTTTCGTGTCCGAAAGGCACATGATCTGCAGTTGTGGATTTGGGATTGGCTAGAATGACAGCTAGGAGCGTCAAGGCGCCGGTGAAGGTTGCTGATCGCATGATTTCTATGATATGACCAGACGGTGCCGTAGAAGCAGACGTCGTCTAACAAGTGCGCTCGTCGTCCGAGGTGAACTGGGTGGTGGCGGCAGCTGTGTAAGTCGGAAGCTTCGATACAACAGCTAGAGTGATGCGAAGCACGATCTGACACTGATTGAACGGGCCAAGATGATCAAGATGGAGGGATGATGGGACAATCCAGAGTGATGGTGGCAAGGTGTCAGTCTATTCAGTCAACTCGCGTTACTGAACTATGCTCCGGCGGACCCAAATTCTAGACATGTAGTGAATCCTTCACCCAACGCGGATTTCTAGGAATGCAAGTGTTGGTCTGAGAAACAATTAGGTATTCACATTCACCAAAGCAACATAGCCTTTCAGATCGACCCCAAAGAGGCACACTTGTGTCCATGTTATGACGGCGCGCCAAGCAAAATGATCGACAACGGATGCGAATCGATGCTCCGATCATGCGTCTTGGTCGGGTAGGGACTGGCAACAACACATCACTCATTCATGTTGGACGCCTTGCGGTTGCTTCAACAAGACGAGTGGCAGGATAAGGCCGAGGAAGATGCAGAAATTTCAGGAGTTTGCACTAGGCAAACTGCAAGTACGGTCGTTGGAATTCACCGATGAGCGCCCCACGTCTTCATCCTGAGCTCCAGTGCCATTTCCCTTTCTACCCTCCGTGTCGCTCTTCCCCTCCCTCCCCCACCGGTCTGGGGTCTCACTTTCTATACGATCATTGGTCGACATTCACTCAGTCTGCCCGACAAATTTAAGACGGAGGATCAGGGGCGAAAGCAGAAGTGTTTTGTCAGGGGAACAGCGCCGCTATTGATCGTGCACCTGTGGCTTGACAAAACCAACACAAGTCGAAGACCTTGTGATTCTCAGTCCACCATGCGATTGGGGTTATGCTGCACCATGCGGTTTGGTTCATGATGCGGTAGTCTCGCCTGTGACTGCAAGAGACAAAGATGAACGCCGAAGGCGAATTTTCGCATAGTAGGCTTGCCGAGATGTACAGAGCTTGGCTTGGCAAAAGCAAGACAAGACACAGTCACGTTGTGTGTGGCGATGACCTGTCAAGAAGGCTTTTTCATCAAAAAATAAATAAATAAAAAATTATTGACTGCGTGCCAAGCCCGCATACCGAGACTGTGAGGCATGCAAATGAGTCTGGTCTGGCCACCTTTTTTCGGCCAAGGATGGGAAAGAAGTCAGGGTAGTTGAAGCGTGTAGTTGATGATGATGGTTTCAGACTAGAATACATGAAATTCTAAAATTCCAAAAATCACAATATTTCCAACACATTTTCCATAGTGGCTCTCCAAGCCGGCCCCCCTCTCCAGCCAACAGGCCCAGCAGGCACGGCTGTTTAGAGCTGCAACTCACTTCAATCAGGTTAACCATCCAGAAGCCGTCTAATCATGCTCAAAGCTTATCTATCCGATTTTGCAGTAGTCATCAACACCAGTCGCTCACGGTCAAGTTCTTCCCAATTTGTGGCTCAGGAGTCGGAAGGGCTTGGTGAAGAAGCGATTCTGTGATTACCTGGGCAGGATTTCTTTGACAAGAGGCACGGATGAATCTCAAAAGAGGTCACTTTCTTCCGAGATAAACTCGTTTCTCCCGGTTGCGCGGTTCGCGATGTTCGAACCTACCTCGCTTAGATGTGTCACGCACCTCTCAGATCATCTTCTTCAACATGCTTATGACAGTCCCGATCTAAGTCCTTTCCACCGACGGTCTCAATTGGACATACTCATCTCGTACAATCACGACTAGTCCTCACATTCCTACACGCCCCGGGTCAACTTTTTGCCTCTCTCTGCTCATACTCTCTCTGCAGGCAACGCAGTGTTCGCACGATGAGCACGATCATAATCACAACAAAGTAATCTACAGTCAAGTGTGTGGATCTGAGTGCCGATTGTTCAACTCTTATTCCAGGAAAGCTGGAGGTAATTCCAACATGCTCCAAAATTCTCCGATACTCTGGTTTGTGGGGTTAAAAGCGAAAGGCGACGTGTTGAAAGCCCCCGTCGCCGCAGCATCTGCTGGTTGCGCAGCTGATCTGTTCTGTTCTGTACCAACTTGCGACATTGGGAGATTTTGCTGAGGCTGCGCCATACTATTCCGAACCATTGATGATTGTTGCATGTTTGAAGGGACAGTGATGCTCCGCTGATGCTGATTGAAACCGAGCCCACCGCCGTATTGCACTGGAGCCTGGGCGGAATTCTGCACCCCACCCATCTGATAGCTTGTGAGCATGTTGCTGTTGAAGCCGTTGTACGACATCCCATGCTGTCCTTGTTGAGGAGGGAGATCCATAGAATTCGTGTTCGAAAGCTGTGAAAAATATTGCATACGCATCAAGTTGGATGCAGAAGCAGAGGCATTCTCGTTCCAGAAGAAGGATTCCACGTCAAAGATTCCTGGTGCAAAGTCCATAGTAAGTTCAGATACGCTCATATTCTGCATGCCGCTAGAGTTGGCAGGAAATGCTGCATTGCTCTTGTTCCAGGCTTCGGAGAAAGGCTGCAGATTGTCTCCACCGTTTTGAGCATGGTTCAAGGCGCCCGACGCGGCGGTCTGTGCTTCGTCGTTGCGCTGGTGTATTGGATCGCGTAAACTCGTACGGCCCTGCTTCCTCGAAGGTGAGGCATTTCTTCCGCTATCAGACATCCTATCCTGAGCACCCTCCTGGAGGGCCCCTTCAGTCGCTGCGATCCAGTTGGACACCTTCGATGTTGCTTGCATCCCAGTTGTCGCCTGTAGCGCGGCAATACTAGGTCTCCTTTTCGCATCTGCCCCAGTTCCTTTGCTCGCATCCTCACCCACCACGGCAAATCCGTCCAATAACATCCTGTGCGCACTCGCCGCTGGCCAGGTATCCGCTAGTTTCTTTAACCACTGCATGCACAGCCCATACCTTCGTCTGGCATCCCTTGATACTTTCTCTTCACCTAGCCTAGCATTGAACACGAACATCACCGCTGCTGTGAACAAGCAATAACCCAGATCTGTACTCAGCCTATCTACTATGTCCCTGCTTGTCGCCTCAAGTAGGTCACAGATGGCGTTGGCAGCGAGTGTGCTTTGACGATGAGAATCGTTGGCCAGGACGGAGGAGAGGGGCAGACCTTCTTCTTGGGGAATGAAGGGGCGATGAAGGAGTAGTCGCGCCGTATAGTACCACAGATTCAGGGCGAAGAATGAAGGGAAGGGGCCGTCATTGGATGGTGAGGATTCGAGATGGAGGTGGGCAGGGAGATTGGTTTTCCAGTCGGTGAGTTGACGGTCGAGATCTGCGAGGACTTTCTCCTTTCCTTGACGACGCAAGAGAGCTTTGCGTCGAAGGGAATGCACTTCATCCAGGATACGTTCTACGATTTTAAAAAGGTGCACACCCCAATTGAGACATGACGGTGCATGCAGCCGGCGTGAAGGAGACGTCGAGGTCATTTTCCGAGGTTGAGCATTTGGGTGCATCTCTGCCTGATCCGACCACAGTTCGAATTCATCGTCTTCTGTCTCGGACAGGAGCGGAACGTCGATGTCCTTTGCTCGCAGTCCAACAGGCCGACCCATCTCAGCGCACAACAGCTTGTCGATAATGTAACAATGCCAAATGATCCTGATCCGTGTCTCGCGCTGCACTCGATCATGGACGATCTCAGGACGGTAGATCGGCCACCTGTGCAGACCCATGTCGACCGCCATAGAGCTGGCGAGGTTCGAAAAGTTCCACGCCCGAGACAAATCGCCCGTGCCATGCGAGTAGAGACTGAGAAGCCAGCACGTTTGGATCGAGGCGATATCGGGTCGCATACCTTTGGCGAGGACATGACATTCAGCGGCGTGGCAAAATGATGCTGCTCGTTCAAGATTCAGTTTTTGCAGCGATGATTCCGTGATGATGGCAGATGGTGGCGGAGCGTTGCCAGGGACGACACATGCACCAATTGCGTAGACAGCAAAGAGCAGGCCGGGCTCAAGGTTGTTCCGAAGTTCCTGGCGAGAAAAGTTGACAAACCAAGGCTTGTAGAGAATAGGGTAGAAGGGATGGAAACCTTGCCAGTAGTAGCGAAAGAGTCGGTCGTGTTCTTCATCCGTGATTTTTGGGTCTTCGCCAGACACCCTGACCGAGGATGCATGGCCATCGCTCTTAGCTCCAGAATAGAGGCTCTGGACATTTTGAGAATCTCGACCAGGTGTCACTTTGCTTAAGTGTGGAGAGCGGTCTTGAGAGCTTGTTGTCTCGGCGTCACGGATGGGCCGAGGTGACGAGATAGGCAAGAAAACAGGAGCTTTTCCGTGGGAGATCGCGTCGGTATCGCGAGACCGCCCGTTGAAGGGTGCGGATGGACTTGACGTGTTTGAGCGGTTGGCGGCGAAACCAACAGGCCCAGACGGTGACTCGGCACGATGTTGACGTTGTAAAATGCCAATACCTGAACTGGACCCGCGGTAGACAAGCTCTCCCTGGCGCGTTTCTCCAATGACATCTTCCTCTGCCTCTGCTGCCTTCTCATCCCCATCTTCATCAGAGTCTCGTGCACGTTGTGCATGTTGAAAAGATGTGGATGGTTGATGACCGGTTAGGTGCTCGACCTTGATCCTCGAACTAGGTAGATCGTCGCGTTCCGCCTTCGAACTTTGCAAGCTACCAGCTTTGGTCCCGGTCCGCGTCGCTTTTGCATCTGGCTGAGCTTCAGCAATGTGTAAGTCGCGCTCGCCTGACACACGGACGATCTCTGCGCCTGCATCTTCTTTGCCTAAATGATTGACTAGATCGCGGATGGTAGTCTCGAGGGTACGAATAAGCTTGGCCCGAGCCGACTCTTTGGGACCCGAGCGAAAGCCTTTGGGCGGACCTCGCTTGAGCCCAGTATGATTGTAAGTGCATGGTGTCCCCAGCACCTGACATACAGAGCATTCGGGCTGTCGACCATCGCACCTGCGCTTCTTAGTGCTGCATGGCTGGCAAGCTTTTGCGACCCTGCTGGACGGTTTGCTGTCTGGTGTTGTTGAGTCTGATAATGAAACATGGGAGAAGGAGGTCTTGTTGCTCAACACTGCGCTAGGTGAGGCCGGAAGAGAAACTCCATGGGACTGTTTGCTGCGCTTAGGTTCAGATGGGCCGGGCTGCTGCAGTGCATCAGAAAACGCGGCCGATAAACGCGAGCTTGGTGGTGGTAAGGAAGGAGCGGCAGTGTGATGGTCACAGCTGCCCTTTCTGGATCGATCGTGGTCGTTGAAAGTTTCTGGACTGGAAACGTCTGGCGTACTGCGATAAACATGAGATTTTCGTGCAGTGGAAGAGTAGAGTGGCGTGGACCGCGGCGAAGGAGAATAAGAGGCATGCTCTGGGTGCTGGAGCTGATGAGCCGGTGCACGGTACGGATGTGGTGAGGATGGCATTTCGATTGACTTGGATCGGAGCTTGACGTAGCCAATATAACGGAGTTGTGACGGCTATTGTCCTGAGTGGCTCGCCAAACTCGATGGATGTTACGAGCGAAATAGAGGTTGGCATTCAGGTTGAGAAAAGCAGATGGAAGGCTTGCATTTTGGTTGGGATACACCCAGGCGCTGAATTTTCTGTTCGCAAGATGCGCTCGAAGCAGCGAATGACCGCGACGGGATTGGTATGCAGCGGGTATTTACGGCCAAGGATGGCGATAGAAACGAGGTTACAAGGTGCTAGAAAGGAAAATGCCTTGACGTGAGCGGAGCGAACGATCGGGACCTAGCGTGGCAACAATGTCTCGGCACGGTAGAGAGAAAGGCGGAGAATGTATGATCTGGGTTGAGATGGTGCAAGGGCAAGGTGATGATGATGGTAGACAGTGATACCAGAATTTCTCGGTGAGGGCATCGGCAGGGACAAGTAGGCAAGAGTGAGTGCTCGTGTGCTTCATGTTGAACAGGCGACCTGAATGCAGCCTTCAAGGTTTCCACTTTTCGATACATCCGGGCACCACTTTATCATCACAGAACAACTTTGTTCCGGCTTTCACTCATAGTAGTCACTCGTGTTTTCGGAGCAAGAAATGGATGAAAGCTTCACAGAGCAGCTCAATTACTTGGACATCGAATCTGATGCGAATATGAGAAGGAAAGGGGATTTCAAAGGCGTTGTTGTGGGTTTCATCATCGGGCATTCAGTGGGCAGGGATCAGTGTGAGTGAAGTACCGTATAAGGGGAATGCAACGGGCAAAGAGAGAAAGGGTCCATCATCGCAAGATGGCCGTTTTGTTCTGCGCGTCTTGACAGAATCTTGTCGATCTGTGAAATCGGGGAATCTATCAACCGATTCCCGCTGTCAAACAATGCGGGCATCGTCGTTTTCACTCCTTTTGTGTGTGGCACCTTGCAGGACCTCTGGACTCACTTGCAACGAAGATCGGATTGAGGTCATTTACGATGACGTATTAATCAAGTGCGGATGTTAAGATAAGCGCCCGGTTTCCTCGAAGTAGAAGGACGCGGTTGAATGCTACGCACTTGCTCGTGATTCCGTAGCCACAGGTGAAGCCTTCTTCTTCGACTTTCTTTGTGAACAAATACCTAATAAAAGGCGAAAGTAATGGACTCATCATGATAGGTATCGCTTGGGACGTGCGTTGCTTCTTCACGATCTTAGCCTACTCTTGACTGCTACAAGGTACATTAAGACCATCTTGCGCGATTGTTAGGATCAAGCAAGATCTTGCAAACCTGACCAGCAGCTGTCACACGGCTCGATCTCGGTACATAACATGCAATCAATCGATCCGCAAGTCTCACAAACTTCTCTCTTAATCGCTACACGGGCTTGCCATAGCATCAGACGGGAACAGGGAGTCTTTCGACATCGGATTCCGCGAGTCTACAAGAGATCGAACACGGCTTTTTTTTAGTTTTTTTTGGGTGTGCTAACAAGGGACCGTAACACGTCTTTATATTTCCTTTCTTAGATGACTTGCTACATACATGTTGCTTTGTGTTACAAAGTGTATCGGAACTGAGGACTCCTGTCACCAATCGGGGCCCTAGTCTTACCCTCATCGACCAACTTCTGGTATGCTGCCCAGTTACCTTCCCTTCTGCCTTCCTCCCTGGCTTTGTTCTCACTCCAGCACCACCATACGTTGATGGCGATGAAGACCCATGCACCAATCAAACTTCCCAATACTACCGAGTGTGCCTGAATGTACCTCGGAGCCCATTTTTCCTGGTAAATAAACGTCGCTACGAAACCTGCAAGGTTCGCAATCATGAGTTGCAATGCATTGACAGTGCCCCTCTTGTATAGACCACTCGTGTTGTTGATGGGCAAAGAAAGAATGCATGGAGCAGTAGGGTAGATACCGAGAGCGATCAAGAAAGTTGCTCCGTACTTTACTCTCGGATCTTGGGTGATCAGAAGCATGATGTATCCGATCATCGAAAGAGGTAGCAGGCCGAGCATGAATGGGCCACGCAATCGAATCCTGTCAGCAAGGTATGCGATGACAATAACCAAAATTGTGGCAGGAACGTAGACAGGTACGGTCAAGAGTTGAAGTCGAGTCGAGGTGCTTGACGGGTAGATTCCTTTGAGAATGGTGGGAAGGAAGAGGGAGAAGGAATAAAGACAGTTGCAGATGAGGAGGTACGCAATGCCAGTAAACCAAGCTTGAGGTTCAAGAAAGCCACGGCGAACCTCTCGCCATTCGAATTGTTCTTCTTCGAACACAAGTCCTTGACAAACAGCAGCGCTGGGAGCAGCGTCGGGCGTAACTGCCATGACTGCATTCGGCGCTGTGACTGGAGGTAGGTGCTGGTCCTCAATGTGGGAGTCATTACGATTGATGACGAGCTCAACACCAGCAGATCGAGCACGATTGTTCTGCTGATCCCTAGCCATGACTGCTAGCACGAGTTCTCGCTCATCTTCCTTGAGAAACGTTGACTTCTTTAAAGACGAAGGAAGCCACCACCAAGCGAAGCATGCGACCAAGATAGTCAACAAACCTTCTATTATAAATATCCAGCGGAACCCCGCGACACCTTTGGCAGTGATTGGTTCGAGAGATGCAAGATAGCGGTTTTGAACGCCGAGACCGTTCATGTGGATCAACCCGCCGGCGAGCAAACCACTGAAGGAACCGGAAATGCTTGCTCCTGCATAGAAGTATGCAATACGGACCTGCACCATGTATCTAGGGTATAATTGAGACAGATAAAGCTGGGAAAACGATGATTGAATACAAGGAGGAGGAGAATGCCATGTCAATATTTGTTTCTTCGTCGCTCAATCATCTTTCAAGCATCTTTCGATGTTTTCAAGCTCTGAAAGCAAGCAGAGCGGACCCTGACTTACCCCAAGGCCTGGAAGGAGTCCACCCTCAAATACCCCTAGTAGCAGACGAACGATGCAAAGACCGGCAAAGTTCTTGACGATACCAAAGAAAACCGTGATCACGCCCCAGCAGAAGACGATGAGAGGCAGCCAGAGTTTTGCGCCGAATTTTCGGAGCATCATGTTCGAGGGGATCTCTACTGCAATGTAGGTGATGTAAAAGATAGCGAGTGCGATGTTGAGCTTCTGGCCATCTAGTTTCAAGTCTGTTACGAGGCCTGCTACTTTTGCGTTCCCGATGTTGGACCTGTCAAATCGCGAATGCAGTCATGGTAATGAAGAATTTGTGCATGGTTAGTTTATCGTTCTTTAATGAATCCAGAGAAGCAACAAGGGGTCAGTGCGAGCCGTGTCCTACGACCGTTATAATGAGACTGATATAGAGCGGAGTGAAAGTCCGCCTGTCGCCAGTGGATACTTGCCTGTCTACGAAGTTTGCCAGCCAAAGCAACGTGAGAGGAGGTACAGCTCGCCAATCGAGCTTCCTGATTCCTCTGCGCCATACGGCGTACTGTTCCGAATCAGAAGGCAAGCCCTTATCATCGAGACGGATTCCACCTTCACCCACAGCGATGACATTTGAGGTGTTGGAGAGTAAGCGATCGAAAGCGTAGATGCCATCTTTGGTCTCAAAGAGCGTATCCGAAATTTTCTCTTTGCTGTTTGAAGCCATCTTGTCTTGACTGTGCGTTTGGCCGTGGGTGGGATCCGTGCCGATGGTTTTGGTCGGGTCTTGGTAGAAAGAAGATCAAAGCTCCGAGGTGAAAGGGGTGAGGGACGGACAGAGGAGCAGGATATAGCGAAAGGGGGGGAGCAGAAGTATGTAATATAAGGATTGGAGCTCTTTATTAGTTTCGCCACTTCTGGTCATGCAGGGTATTGTGTGATCTGCACCGATCAGCTGAAGCTCATTTGCCTTGCAACTGATTTTGCTGGGAGCACGGAGAACTGCCCGTTTGATTATCTTGGAGCAAGCAGTCCCTCACTGCCCATAAGGAGACTGGGAAGGCAGATGAGGAGAGGAACACAAGTGCGGGGTTACCCCACACGTCAAACTTTGACAATAGCGTCTGCAAAGCGAACCAGGATCTGCAGCGAGTCTGCCAAAGAGGGCAGGTGCTGGTGCTGGCGACCGCTAGGAACGACTAAAACGAAAGCATGAGGCTGAGATATTGGACGTAGTGCGAATAAGCTGCACGAGGTTCAGCTGTGCATCTTCTAACAATGGAGCACACAGTCTCGTGAGGTGCTACAAGGAGCTGGAGTGTGAGAAGGCGATGACTGAGATAACAATCGACATGATCAACAATAGCCGAAGAGCACGGACTGGAAATCTCGGAGCAGATATCATTCTGGGGAGCCAGGTTTGGAACGAGGTGGCAATGTGGGTCAACTTGACCAACGTGGGGAAGTGCATATTTGGAGAAAGCACGCAGGGCGAGCGGCAATGCATTCAACGGGGTCTAAAGGCAGGGCCGAGTTTACAGGCGGACATGGATATGGCCATACAGTCCCCTTCTCGAAACGCTGCATGGCACTCCCTGATGTGAGATGAGGGACAGAGCAAGTAAAGCGTATGAGAGCGGGGCAGGACCGGCGTCTGAACTGGCAAAATACTGTAAATAAATTTACCGTACTGTATAGCCAGATTAATATCGAGAACCTTTTTACTGTAAGGACTCTAGGTGCAACCCCACAGTTCCAGAAGAGCGCGGGTACAAAGCGGGTTTTTTTCATTATTGATTCCTTTTTACCAGCCGCCGACAGCTCAAGTGTCACCGGCCGCACCGTTCTGTTCCATCAGACTGTTACCGTGAATTTGATCTTCCCCCACGCTTCGGCTGTCAAGTTGCGACGCGCGCATCGATATCCTAGTAAATTACAATACAGTAGACAGAGAGTTACAAGTAGACGTTTCTGTACTGTGGTGTAATGTAATAGAGTCTCGAACGCCAAGGTTCCTCTGTGTATCGGCTAAGTGAAAAGCCACAGACCATAGAGAATAGTGGTCGGTGTGATGACAGCCACAAGTACACACTATCTCCCAACGGAGCTTGCCTGTACTGCGCTGTGTTGTACAATACGGTCAGACTTGATACAGACGGATCAGAGGTGCCGGGTTTGATGTTGATGGAAACTTATATGCAATTGTTTGCAATATGTAGTGCCATGCCTTCGAGGATGAGACAAGAAGTGCGCAGGAGGACGGCGAGAGGAAGAGGACCGATACATGGAGAAGACAATGCCAATGGTATCGCAGAAGGATACTATAGTATAGAGGGCGGACAGGTCGTAATCTCGGAGGGCTTCGTCCGAAATACCCCGTCAATCTCTGATGACTTTCCTTGCTGAAGCTCACTCGTCCTGTCTCTTGAATCGATGGTTCAACATTCCATGCTTTGCAACTTCTCGCTCGATTCTTGTTCAGCGCGAGCCTGTAAAGATGGTGCCTGCGTCTGATTGGAACTCAGAGGTATGCGGTCGAATGGACACCCTAGCTCGTCTTGGCGCGCTACCCTGCTTCATTACACTGTGCAAGTAATAAGTTGACGTGAAAAAACTCAACACCGACCAATAGATCGTCTGCAGTTATGATCATACCTAATGTTTGGCAGCTTAAGTTATTGTAGATCTTGGTCTCTAATACAAAGGAAAGCAAGGATTATTTGCGCTTGTTCTTCTTCTTGACCACCGCGTTCGTTGCGTTCTTTTCCGCAGACGCCCTGTGCGCAGCCTCGACCTCTTGCAAATCATCGTCTTCATGAGAACTCTCTGCATCACTCCTACTATCCACCGCGCCGTTCTTGGTCACCACCCTATAAGCTACGCGGCAGATCATGTAGAACCACATCAACAAAATCACCTGCAAGGCGATCAGCAGTACAACTAACATACGATATGCGGTCTTGGTGAAGCAGTTGCCTGTCACGTGCTCTGTTGGTTGAAAAGAAATGAACCTGACCAAGTCGTGGATGCAACTCCACAAAACGCGCATGTAAAGAATATGCCTAGTAACCAGCCATGTTACCATGAATAATCCAAACGCAACATCGCACATGCTTTGCCATCCGGCGTACTTGAGCATCTTGGCAATGTTCAATGCAATGTCACCGGGATCCATGAGGCAGAGGATGGCGTTACCCACACGATGGTAGGAGCTCACGTACGAGCCATAGATGAGAGCAATGGTGATAACGTGATGCGAAAACATCTGCCAATGGTCCGAACGACGCGCCTCGACATGCAGTACAAAGAGTTGCTGAATGTAGAATGCACACGACGCAAGGTAGTAGAATTTGAAGAGTGGATCCAGGCGGAGCTCAGGGTAGTTGGACCAGTACTCTACCGTGTTGAGGGGCCAGTAGGATTGTTGAGAGGCGATGTACAAGCCAAGCGACCAGGAGCAGGCGTAGTAAGTGAGAGAAAAGCCTTGCTCTGCGAAACGAAGCACTTCCTTTTGACGGGTTCGTAGAGCCTTTGCTCTGTCGTCAAAATTGGCTGCATTTTTGCGCGACTTGTTGGGATGAGGCACGGCAAGTTCGCCAAGTGGGAGCAAGATGTATTTCATCCACACTGCGCGGAAGAGAGTGAAAAGGAGGACGAGGGTGCAAACGAACAGAGCATCCTTGCTGCCTCGTTCGTAAAGGTAGCCGGGCACGCCGGAAAGGAGGGCCCAGGGGCGAGTAGACGAGACCGCAGAAGTTGGGGGGAATGGATGCTGTGCTTGGTGTTTGAGTGCGGCAATGGGCGAGATAGTGGGGTCGGGAACAGGGTATGAGAGACCCAAACAAGCGCGAGTGAAATTGTGAAGTGCTGTAAGCGGATGACCAAAGCCACGAGCGTCACTGCGGAAAGGACCAAGGTTGGACTCGCCGACCAAGTTGGACCAAGATGGATAAGCGCCTTTTTCGGAAGCGTTGGGCAGATCGGAAGCGAATTGTGAAAGCAATGGCAATCTGAGCCAGGACGGGATGATGGAGTGAAGTGAGGATGGAAGGTGCAAATGCGAAGAGAGATGTGCGAGGTTGAGAGAAGATGGTGAGGAGAGTGTGTGCATGACGAGAAGGGCTATGAGGCCGTTGAAAGTGTATTGGATCTGGGTGGAGAGCGATGCCTCTGCAACTCGACGAGTTGCAGACCAATCTCGAGAACGTGTGGGTTTGGGTGTGTAGCCTTTAGACGGTCTCTGAGCCGCAGAAGATGCGGAAGACCGCGACCGTGAACAAGCTTTGGCCATATTTTTGGAGCGTGGTATGTTTTGGTGAAGAAGGCGGCAAAGAGTTGTGACAGAACGAATTCGAAAATTTGGAGTAAGCTAGACCAAGGGCAATGGTGTTTTAGTATATTGCGATAGGATGGGAGAAAGAGGGGTCGACGAAGCTTAGAGAAGCACTCGAGCCGGTTTTGAGGGAATCGTCAACTGAGTGTGTGTTGATATGAAATGAGATCAAAGTGACGCAAATAGTGGGTTTTTGTGACCAGACTTGATGGATTTGGCAGAAACGAAATCGGGTGCGATTATACAGCAGTATACTTGAAGGGATGCTGAGGGCTGTGGGAGGTGTCGGAGCGAGTATTCCGTATGCTCGTGCGTGAATGCTTTTAACACCTATACCGAGTCGAGGTTGAATGGAGGGTGTTGAAGCGATCCGAAGAAGAAAGGCCGTAAGAGCACGTTGCAAGAAAGAGCAAGTGATTGATTAATTAGTCGTGTGTACGACGATGATGATGGTGAGAGGACAGAACACACTTTGAAGCATAAAGAGGACAGACAGCAAGAAGGACTGAATCAAAGAAGCTGCAAGGAGAAGGGGAAACACGACAGCGATGAAAAGAGTTGATGAACTAGAACGTGGACCCGAATAGAGGAGACGAGTAAATTAGCTGCTACTCCCGACACTCTTTGTCATGTATACAGTACTTTCTGAGCAATTCAACAAGACTAGAATCAGCAGCAAAGCACACAGACACCACAACGCGCCCATTTTTAAGTTCTTTGATTTGACATTTGAGCAACAAAACGCGCCTCCTGTCAGTCTCAAGTCATCAAAGTAGCACAACAGCACAAGAAGGGAGAGAGAGAGAGAGAGAGAGATAATAATAAATAATAATAATAAATAATAATAATAACAATAATAAAGCTGCACGCACTGGCCCGCTTGGAAGAAATTTTGAGTGCCGTGACTGTGTAAACTTTGCTGCAAACCTTGTGTTGGCCGTGCACGCATGCATGCATGTATGCAGTGTATTGCTAGCAGATGACGCTCACCCTTGTTGTACTGTATCTCGACAGCTGCTGTGGATTGCGAAGCCCAACCTGGGTCAACCTAAAACCATGCTGACGATGATCAGGTTTGACTTTTATGATAGAGAAAAGCAAAGATATGCAAGAGAGACGCCTCAACTTAACAATTTGACACCTGCGACTCCAGCCAGAAGACGCAAACGCGCGACTCCATGCCGAGCTTCTTTGCTGCTGCTTTCTTGCGAGGTACTCAACTCGACCCCGACGCATTATCTAGATTGCTAACATTGAAATTTTGTCCCGATATTTTAGATCGGTGCACACCAAATTAATCAAGCTCTTATTCCCAGAATTAGTATCACACACACTGCATTCACAAGTAGTACATATATCCGCTCCAACCTGATTTTTCCCACAAATAAGGGTTTTGTGCACACGGCAGCACAGAAATGCGTGTGTGACATGAAATCGAAAGCGGTTTGCACTTTTGTTGTTGTTGTTGATGGTTTCATTTCCAACACGACATCTTTCGCATAGGACAAACCAAACCTTTTTTTTTTATTTACCAGCACACTAACAATTTCGTCTTCATATAGGACACTATCAATCTTTTACTGTAAGCACATGCTGTACATCATCTCATGTAGAATCTACTGAGCAGATCGAGATAATACAATATTCGACACCATGTCGGCAGCATCATCAACACTTCATCAGCGCCACGCACCAGCCGCAAGTGAACTATCCACATCCAGCATCGAACAAGACCGCAACATCTCTGGCTCTTGGATCAAGCCCACCCTTGCCACTTGCTCTTCGTCTACAATCCCTTCTGCACCAACTACTCCACCTTCTTTATCCGTTGGCACTTCCAACACCGCTGGTTCCTCTTCTCATGCTCTACCAAGGCATAAACGAGGTCACATCCAGAAACATGAAAAGATAGAAAGGATCGGTCTCCTTCGAGGCTCATCCTACGTCAAATCCACCGATAAAGACGCTATACCTCAGGAAGAGCTTACCACATCCATCGGTCTCCAAGACGATTCGATCTACGATGCCTATCTACCACGTCCCATCGCCTTTCTTCGTCGTCTCATCGTCTCTGCATTGCGAAACGAAGCACCATTGCATGAACGACATCAACTCTTCATTCGACGCCCTTGGCTCGATCGATATTTCGTAAACACATCTTTACTCGGCACACACTCCTTCTTTCTTGTCTTCCTGCCCATGGTGTTCTGGCTTGGCAGTCCGAGGTTCGGAAGAGGGTTGATCAACGTGCTGGCGTTCGGAGTGTACCTCAGCTCCGCGATCAAGGATATGTTTTGTGTTCCCAGACCATACTCTCCTCCCGTCACCAGGCTTACCGTTGGAACGCATCACCTCGAGTACGGATTCCCCAGCACACATTCCACAAACTCGGTCTCGATTGCGCTTTACATTTACTTGTGGGTTCGAAAGATTCGCTCCACCACCATCCCATTCGCCGAATCCACCGTCTTTGACACGTGGTTGTGGGAAGCCTGTCTCCTCTTTTACGCAATCAGCGTGGTGTATGGTCGTATTTACGCAGGTATGCATTCGGTCATCGACTGCATCGCAGGATCTCTTCTTGGAGCCGCCATCACTGCTGTTCAATGGGGCTTTTTCGACCAGATTGAACAATTCGTCAAGATCAATAGTTGGACTGTTCCCGTGGCCATTATTCCAGCAGGACTGTTCATGGTCAGCGTCCATCCTCAGCCAGTCGACGATTGTCCTTGTTTCGAAGACGCGATTGCGTTTGTAAGTGTCGCGATGGGTGTTTCTCTGGCTAGATGGTCAGGCATCCGATACGGCATCACGCTCAACACGGATCCGATCTTTCACCCTTTTTCGTCGTCGTCCGAAACTTTCCTCGCTGGTCCGATTGAACTCAATGCGACATCGGGGACAGCAAGCACTGCAATTCCGCTGATTCGCATCCCAGTGGTTGCCAGGCCTGCAGAGAGATGGATCAAAAACAGCCTCATCATGGTGTTTGGAGTGATCAACGTTCTCTTACTTCGAGTCATTGTCAAGACTGCATGCAAAGTCATTCTGCCACCAACTTTCCGACTGGTCGACCATTTGATTGGGTTCAGTTTGCCCAGGAGACATTATACACAGGCTAAACATTACAACAGGATTCCGCTGGCGGATCTGTCTGCTGTACCAAGTGTCATTGATTTGCCCAGTCAGATCATTGTGACGGACGATAGCGGCAATACCCAAACCATCAAAGGTCCTGTACATTCTCCGACCGCAATTCGTCCGGGTAGTGCGGATGCGAGTCCTCTTTCTCTGAATTCCCCATTCGGTTTGTCAAGCAGGTCACCATTGCATTCTCCGGTGCCTTCTCGAACTCCATCGCCAAACCCGATTGAAATGCGAAGAAACTTGGCTGGAACAAACAAGATCAAGCCCAAATTCACCATCGGTAACAATGCAGAAGACGATGCGGTGGAGGTGGCAACAGCAGACCTGCCCATTCCGTTGACGCAGAGCAAAGCACATCCCAATTTTGTCGCACCCGACGAACGATTGGCAAGGACGATCGCAGCAGAGGTCAAAGGCAAATCGGAAACACAGGTGGAAAACGATGTCAAGCGTTATGATGCAGATGTGTTGACAAAGGTGATTGTATACACCCACATTGGATTGTTTTCGGCTGGACTGATTCCTGCTCTGTTTGAGCGTCTGGGCTTGTCCTGAATCCAACCCAAATCCAAATGCACGTGTTTAGATTCAAGAATTGCAAAATGGAAAAGAAACCTACACGATCATACTTTAGTGGCGCCAGATCTTGACAACCTTATCCCTTCCACCACTGGCCACTTTGTCAGCAACGAAATCCACGCAATACACCTCATCCGTATGACCTGGTAAATCCTTTCTGATCTTGAACGTCTTGATTGGATCCCACAATTTGAGCGTTGAATCTTTACTTGCGCTAACGAGCAACCTGGAATCGCTCGACCAAGCCAATCTGTACACTGACGCTACGTGACCTCGAAGTGTAGCGATGAACTTTCCTGTTTGAGCATCCCAAAGTTTGACGCTATTGTCAAACGAGGCGCTTGCGATTTTCTTACCATCTGGTGAGAAAGCGACGTGGTTCACCGTCTTCTGATGACCTGTAAGACGAGCGATAGGTTTCTTTGGTGAGGAAGTATTACCGTTGATCTGCGGTGGCCAGAGGAAAAGTGTATGGTCATCACTACCTGTAATCATGGTTTCAGCCAAGGTGCCTCCACCTGTAGCTTCTTTGTAGCGCTTCAAAGCCGAATTCTTTGCATCCTCATCATTGGGTTGAACATAGGACGCGGTCGTGTTGGATAAAGAAAATGCTCGGCCAGTGTGATCGAATGGACCGGTGCGCAAGATGAAATCGGTAGAGAGCGCAATGGTGTTGACCCAGTGTGCATGCTCACTCAGATTTCTGATGAGTTTTCCGCCATCCGCACTCCAAACTTTGACAGTTCTGTCCGAGGAAGCGGTGTAAATGGCGCCTTCTCCACCCCATCTGACACAGTTGACCGAGGCAGTGTGTCCACCGAGCACGTACTCGCACCTACTCAAGGTAGGGTTCCAAACGCGGACGGTACCGTCTTTGGAACTCGAAGCCAATCGAGGGTTGGTCGGATTGATGTGAATAGGTTCCCAGGAGAGAGAGGTGATCCATTTGGTATGGCCACGAAGAGGTTTGCCAGAAGGAGCGGCGTTTCGAGCCGCTCGACGCGCTTTGACGCCCATCTTGACTTTTGCATTCACTGCGTCAGTTGGTTCGGTGGTATCTTGATGAGCTTGTTGTTCTGCTTGGAACTCCTCGTCGACCTGTTTCGAGGTTCTTGACAACCAACCTTTGCGACCGGTGAAGTCAGAGTCAAGCGCTGACCAGATCCATACGTCGCCGTCCATTCCTCCTGTAGCGAGTTTTCGCTCTCGACCCTCCCATTCTGCACAGAGAACCCAGTTGGAATGGCCGACCAAGGTATGCATTGGAGTCTCTGTATCGAGATCCCAAAGTCGGGCGGTCTTGTCACCAGCTCCAGTGGCAAGCAGAGAGCCAGTGGGAGAGAAGGTGGAGCATAGGATTGGAGAAGCATGACCGCTCATGGTACTACTACATCTGCTTACGGGTCTCACCTTAAAAACCGCTTGAGGTTCGAAAACTACCGTCAAGGTGTCCTCCTGGCTCAAACCCAACTTCTTTGCTGCTTGTGTGCTCAAGACGTCTTGGGTCAACGAGTTGTTGATAGGTAATCTAGCATTGGCCTTTACGAACTCGACTTTTTCTTCTATTTGTAATCCGGCATTAGCATTGAGCTGTTGAAGGTCTACATGGAATGCATAGGGAAGATCTTCTTGTTGGTCGTCGTCATCGTCATCAGAGGAAGCATCCGGGTCATCGACGGAGCGCTTCTTGGGGCCTTGAGCTGCTTTGAGCTGACGTTGAAGTTGGTTTATGATTGCTTCAAGTTCTTTCTGACCGGTAGAGGCAGGAAGATTGATTGTTGGACCGAGAAGAGTACCATCTTGGCCTGATTGGAACTGGATGACAAGAGATTCGGTTGATGGACCGAGTTGTCCTTGTGATTCGAGAAGAGCAGCTTGGCGAGCAGCAGCTGCATCGACGAGACGCTGTCGTTTGGCCGACCTCTGAGGAATCTGTGTAGCCATGATGAATGCGATCTCCTTGTTTGCCTGAGTTGCGGCAAGGTGGTGAGCAAAGTGAAGGTAAACACTCTATATACATTGTCGGCTGAAGCTTTTGGTGTGATTTTGAGCTTTCTTCTTGCACTTTTTCAGAGAAAATCTCAAAAATTTCAGCACAAACATTCACAATTTTAAATATATATCCACCCAGGGTCCTCTATAAATCGGCACAAAATCATACCCGATTCGCATTTCCAAGATCGATTTGGAATGCAGTTCGGGTCGCAGCTTTTTCTTCCTTTTTTTAACTTTTATGTTTTTATTTCTTCTTCTCATTCTGTTTTTGCTGTGCATGTTGAACCAATTTTTTAATTTTTTTTTTCCTTTTTTTTTGAAATTCTCAACGACGAGGCGGCCAAGCAGCAAAGAAGGTCAACAAGAGTAGTGAGCTAGCTTGGGTAGCCTCTGCTTTACACAACACCATCTATATCTGCTCGACCCACACATCTCAGCATAGGGAGAGCCTTTTCAGATACCACCGGAATCTCGATACACCTTGGCACCCACTTCAAAGTTCGATTTAGTAATCACCTGTTTCTCTCGCAACACCTAATACGACTGCCAACATAGGCTTATCTCGACGCCACATTGGTACTTTGATTCAACTCCTGGATCGATTCTCTTTCCCTACCCATATCATCTTGGAGCAGCTTAGTTGCTTTCTGCGCTCACAGGCCTTCTCAATCACAACCAAAATGGCAGCATCAAAACTTGACTCATCAAACTCTTCAACCTCGACACTCGTCAACGGTACTACGCCTAAAAACATACTTACAAAGGCTACCAAATCCCAACACATTCTTAATGGCATCGACACTTCGGCCACATCATCCACCTCGGCCGCTGCTTCTACTTCCACGCTTTCGGGCAAGTACATTAACTCTCTAACAAAGCACAACGCCGCTTTTACTTCGCTCCTCCACCTCATCCCACCCCAATTTTATCTCTCTCGCGATGACGCCGACGACCTCGCAGACGATGTCCCATCAAAGTACATGAAGAACAAGCGCAAAAAGGCCAACGAGATTCAAGCAAAGGAGCGAAAGGACAAGCTGAGGGAGGCAAAGAAGCAGAGGCTTGACCCAGACAACTTTGCCACCGTCACCGATATCCAAGCAGAACGTGCTGCAAAGAAAGCAGCTCGCCAAGCAACTGAGGCCGAGGCCGATTCGGATTTGGATATGCATCTTGAAGGAATCGTTTCAGAAGCCGATCAAGACGAGGATCAAGATGGCACAAGACATGATGCTCACGCTGTTGCAGGCGACACGGATGACGATATCCAAGATTCGGATATCGAGGATCAAACGGTTCAGACTGCCCCTGCTGCTCCGCCCGTTGCTAAGCGCGTTCAGACTGAAGGCGAGCGCAAAGCTTCCATCGACGCCCTTCGCGCCAAACTGCACGCCAAGATCGCTGGTCTCCAACGCAAGAGGGGTCTCCCAACAGACGTCGACGACAACGGCTCTGAAGACGGCAGTAGCGTCATCAGTTCCAAAGACGAGCTTCTCGAAGAGCGTCGCAGGCAGCGATTCGACGCGCGCGAGCGTAAGAAGCAAGAGAAGAAGCAAGCCAAAGCCGCCGCAAAAACAGCTGTAAAGGCCAAGAAGGCTGGTGTCGACAACGCTTCCAATGGTCAACACAAGGGCAAGACATCCAACGTTGGCACAAAGGCACCCGCGCTTCTCGTCGCTGAGCCTGATCACGCCGACAAGCGCAACGGTGCTTCCAAGTCTGTGACCGACATCGATATCAACGGTGGCTCAGTCAACTTTTCCGCGCTCGACTTCAATCCGGTGGGTGCTGCAGGTGCGACGTTGTCAGAGGCGGGTGGCAAGAAGAGCAAACTTGCACTCCCTTCTGATCCCAAGGCAGCTCTTCAAGTGCTTGAAGCGCGCAAGAAGCAACAAGAGGCACGAAAGGTCAAGTTGGCTCAGAAGCTGGGCGACGCACCTGAAGAGTTGAATGCCAAAGTTTCGCAATATGAAGAGAATAAGCAGTGGGACAAGGTGCTGGCCTCAGCGACGGGTGTCAAGATCCGCGACGACGAAAAGATGCTCAAGAAGGCGGCGAAGCGTAAGGATAAACAAAAGGAAAAGTCGGGCGTGGCATGGAACGAGAGAAAGCAACAAGAGACACAGAAACAAGCCGACCGCCAGAAGAAGCGTCAGGACAACATTGCGGCGAGAAAGGCAGCTAAAGGGGGCAAGAACAAGAAGGGCTCTTCTTCCACATTGTCCAAATCCAAAACGCCTGCTGGGAAAAAGCCGTCTTTCGGAAAGGCTCGTCCCGGTTTTGAGGGAAAGAAGATTGGCAGGTCAAAGAAGTAAGACTTTGATTTGCATAGAATCTGGTTTCTTTCTCTCACACTCGTACGCTCTTTCTGCTTGTCACCATTCCTTTTCTTCTTTTTTTTTCTTTTTTTGCTTTTTTTGGGCTCGTGTTCAAACGGTTGCGACCATCATGTACTACCTCTCTGCATCACAATTCAGCATCATTGGATTCAAATGCTCTCCGATCCATCTGCATCATGGTGTCAATTTGGAGAATACAGTCAATTGTAGTCTCAGAGCAAGCCTCTTTAGAAGAACGGTCTTTGAAGTGTCGTGTATGTTGCGGCAATCAGGGTTTTTCTCTCAATGCTCTCGCGCGATAAGAAGATCTTGAACCTTCCAGCCATATTTCCATTTATTTTATTTCATTGTTATTGATAATTTTTCCCTAAAGAATTTGAAGATGGGCGACATCTCAACCTCTGCGGGACAAGGACAGTATCTGGATCGAGTCACTTTTGAGTATGGGCCTCATCACTATGCCATGCCTCACATAGCGACTATCATCGTCATCCAAATTCAAGAGTTTACATACTTGATACTTTCGCAGAAGCTGTGATGCTAGTCCTTAAGCCAGTAGATTAGCCAGAGACTCTCGTTGAGGTTCTAAAAGGAGATGATGGGCTAAGTGATTAAAAACAAGGTTGCTGCAGCTTCATGGCACACGACTTTTATCTGATTTAAAAAAAAAGAAAAAAAAAAAAGAAAAAAAAAAGCAGGAAGAATGCAGAAGCCCAATAAGAAGAAAGCGTAAAGCCACCGTGGCACCACACGCACTCTGCGACAGCCAATTTGCTTATATTGATCAAACAGCCTCCATCGTACAAGCCTTGGTCCAACTATCCTCTTGCTTCCTTTTCCCTACCTTGTTTCTCCTTCCATCACACTCTCACGCTCCTTGCTTCCTCCGGCATTCGTTGTCTGCTTGGCGTCTTACGCACTACACAGCGTTGCCACGTCCAGCCGACCACCGCAACAAATTTCGTTTCAAGCTTCGTCTGTCCAGGCAACTAGCCAACCGAGTTCGCTTTAAGCATCACTTGCGAGTCTCGACACTCTGCACTCGGTATCACTTCGCATTTCGCATCCGGTTTCTCCACTGCAGATCTTCGCAAAACAGAGCAGGGTCATAGCTAAATAGCTTTAACCTAGCTTTAACCACCTTTGCTTAAAAAGGCTGCTTTGGTCGCTGGGACCATCTCCTCATTCAACGTCCTTCTCGTCCAAAATGGCGTCGACTCAGGCCGCACAGCCTGTGCTCAGGACAAAGACTCCCTCTTACCACGCTCCACCGTCCACAGACCCTCTGTCAGGCGCCACAATTCATACCGTTCGATGCCTTGACACTCCAATCCACCTCGGCTACCACCTCATCCCTCATATCGCCAAGACTCTTCTTTCCACGCTTCGTTCCTCCACCTACGTCCTCATCACCGACCAGAACCTCGAATCAAGATGCAGCGTAACTACTGCCTTCCGTCGCGAGTTCGAAAACGCCGCTGCCCACCTTTCTCCTACCCACACCTGGAGGTTGCTCACCAAGGTCATCCCGCCTGGCGAGCAGTCCAAGAGCCGTGAGGGCAAGAACGATATCGAGGACTGGATGCTCGAGCATCGTGTTACTCGTGATGCTGTCGTTCTTGCTGTCGGTGGTGGTGTCATTGGCGACCTTGTCGGTTTCGTTGCTGCCACCTTCATGCGCGGTCTCAAGTTTGTTCAGATCCCCACCACGCTTCTCGCCATGGTCGACTCGTCTGTGGGTGGAAAGACTGCCATCGATCACCCGCTCGGAAAAAACTTGATTGGAAGCTTTCACCAGCCAAACTACGTCTTCATCGATGCTGCTTGGTTGAAAACTCTCCCACCACGCGAGTTCAGCAATGGTATGGCCGAGGTAGTCAAGACCGCCGCCATTTGGGATCCAGTCGACTTCGCAAAGCTCGAATCCAGTGCTCCTGCCATCCGCTCTGCCGTGCTCGGTCCTTTCGCCAAAAACGCTCCTATAGACCAGGGTAGGACGCTCCAGACTCGAACCGAGTCCCAGTCGCTTCTGCTCGACGTCATCCGCGGATCCGTCGGTGTCAAAGCTCACATCGTTACCATCGATGAAAAGGAGACAGGTCTCCGTAACCTGGTCAATTTCGGCCACACTATCGGTCACGCCATCGAGGCCGTACTTACTCCCGAAATGCTTCACGGCGAATGTATTTCTATCGGCATGATCCTCGAAGCCGAAGTCGCACGTTATATGCACGGTCTGAGTCAGGTAGCCATTGGCCGTCTCACCCGCTGTCTAAAGGAATACGATCTTCCCGTTGCGCTCTCTGACTCTCGCGTCACGCGCCTCCCCAAGTCGCTCGATGTCACCATTGATCGTCTGCTTGATATCATGAAGGTGGATAAGAAGAACTCGGGTAGTAACAAGAAGATCGTTCTTCTTAGTTCGATTGGTGACACTGTTGAAGACAAGGCCTCCACCGTGAGCGACGATATCATTCGCCGTGTTCTCTCCCTCGGTGCTACCCTCACGCCCGTCCTCGAGCAGCCCAACAACCCCAACGTCGTCCTCTCGACCCCCGGATCCAAATCCATCTCCAACCGAGCTCTCGTCCTCGCTGCTCTTGCCGGCAACACTTGCCGTCTTCGCAACATGCTCCATTCTGACGACACACAGGTCATGATGGCTGGTCTTCACGACCTTCAAGCTGCTCGCTTCGAGTTTGAAGATGGCGGAGAGACCATCGTCGTCCACGGCAACAACGGTGCGCTTCGTCGTCCGGACAACAACAAGCAGATCTACCTTCAGAACGCCGGTACCGCGGCTCGTTTCATGGCAACCGTCGTCACCTTGGTCGAAAACGACGCCAATCAGGAGCCCGTGGTAATCACCGGTAACAAGCGCATGAAAGAGCGTCCCATCGGTGCTCTCGTCGATGCACTTCGATCCAACGGCACCGACATTGAGTATCTCGAGGGTCAAGGCTGCTTGCCTTTGGCTGTCAAGGGCACCGAGCACGGTTTCAAGGGCGGAAAGATCCAACTTGCTGCTACCATCTCGTCGCAGTATGTCTCCTCGATCTTGCTTTGCGCTCCGTACGCTGCCGAAGAAGTTGTGTTGGAGCTCGTGGGCGGTCAGGTCATCTCCCAGCTCTACATCGACATGACTATCGCTATGATGGCCACTTTCGGCATCAAAGTCGAGCGTCTTGTCGACTCTATTACTGGTCGTGCCTCAAACACTTACCGCATCCCAAGGGGACACTATGTCTCGCCAGAGATCTACGACATTGAGTCTGACGCCTCCAGTGCCACCTATCCTCTTGCTATCGCCGCCATTACCGGTACCGAATGCACAATCCCCAACATTGGTTCCGCCTCTCTTCAAGGTGATGCACGATTCGCCAAGGAGGTGCTTGAGCCAATGGGCTGCACTGTGCACCAGACTGCCACTAGCACCACTGTCATTGGTCCCAAGATCGGTCAATTGCGTCAGATCGGTCTGGTCGACATGGAGCCTATGACCGATGCCTTCCTTACCGCGTCAGTCCTCCTCGCTGTGGCTGCTCACCCACCTGCCAATGGCTCAACTTCTACTTCGCGCCCATCTACCCGCATCACCGGTATCGCGAATCAGAGGGTCAAGGAATGCAACCGTATCCGCGCCATGATGGACGAACTCGCCAAGTTCGGCGTCGACACCAAAGAGCACGAGGACGGTCTCGAGATCTTCGGCATCGATTACCGCCAATTTTGTCCCAATGTCCGAGTGCATTGCTACGATGATCACCGTGTAGCAATGGCCTTTTCCGTCCTCGCCTCGCTCGCCCCTGGTGCCATTCTGGAGGAGAAGAGGTGTGTCGAAAAGACCTGGCCCAACTGGTGGGATGACTTAGAGCGAAAGCTCGGCATTCACGCTCATGGTGTCGATCCAGAATGCTCGCCTAGTCTATGCATCTCTCCTTCGCACTTCAAAGCTCCCACCGCGACCTCACGTGCCGGAAGCCAAGCTGCCAAGCTTTCCGAGCTCACGATGAGCAAAGCGTTGACTCCAAGAAAGTACCCCAAGGATGCGACAATCATCTGCATCGGTATGAGGGCTAGCGGCAAGACGTTCCTGGGTGCCATTGGCGCAGCTGCATTGGGAAGACATTTCATCGATGCCGATGTGGTGTTCAACGAGAAGCTCGGCGCCAAAGACGGCCTGGGTGACTTTGTCAAACAACACGGTTGGCCTGCATTCAGACAGATGGAGATGGAGATCCTGCAGGAGCTGGTTCTCCATCATCCTACCAATGCTCTCATTTCTTTGGGTGGTGGTGTCGTGGAGACAGAGGCTTGTCGCGAGATTCTGGCTGAGTATGCGCAGACCAAAGGACCGGTGGTGTACATTGTCAGGGACACAGATGCGATTGTCAAGTTCCTCGCCAACAGTGATCGTCCAGCCTACGGCGAGCCGGTGATGGATGTCTACTGTCGTAGGAACCCTTGGTTCAGCGCTTGCTCGAGTGTAGAGTTGGTCTCCTATTCGGGGGGCGAGAGTTTGGCGGTGCAGCCTTGTGCAATGAACGTGCCTGACCCTTCTTTCACTATCCAGAAACGGTTTGGATTGGAGAACGAGGTTGCAAGATTCTTCAACTTCGTCACCGGCCAAGACACGAACCAGATCCACGATCTTGTGGTCGACTCTCGTAAGGGCGGACGAAGGACTTACTTCCTCAGTCTCACTTTCCCCGATGTAGTGCCAAAGCTGGAGCTGATCCGAAGCATGCAGAGCGGTGCGGACGCTCTCGAGTTTCGTGCTGATCTGCTGAACCCCACCGGTGAGCCAATCACAACGCCTCAAGTTCCCCCTGCCGATTACGTCAAGAGCCAATTGGCTGCACTGCGCCATCGCACTTCTCTGCCCATCGTCTTCACCGTTCGCACCTCGTCCCAGGGCGGGATGTTTCCCGATCACGCCCATGCGGAATACTTTGAAATGGTCTCGCTGGCTATTCGTCACGGATGCGAATATATTGATCTTGAACTCGGATTCGATGACTCTCTCCTTGCTGCAGTCAACGGAGCTAAGGGCAACACTCAGATCATTGCCTCTCACCACGATTGGTCCGGTAAGCTGGATTGGGAATCCGACGCCGTTGCCAAGATCTACCAAAGAGCTTGCAAATTCGGCGATGTAGCAAAGATCATCGGGAAGGCGAACACCATGGAGGACAACTACGCTCTCGAACGATTCCGTGACAAGGTGTCGGCTGGCGCAATCAAGCCGTTGCTGGCGGTCAATATGGGTGCTGTGGGGCAATTCAGTCGCATCGTTAACCCGGTCTTCACCCCCATCACGCACGAAGCTATGCCGGTGAAGGCAGCTCCAGGTCAATTAAGCTTCAAGCAGGTGCAAACCGCACTCAGTCTTATTGGTCAAACGAGTCCGTTCAAGTTCGCATTGTTCGGCAGCCCGATCAGCCACAGCCTGAGCCCGCTCCTTCACAACACCGCGTTCAAGGCTATGGGCCTTCCTCACCAGTATGAGCTCCTAGAAACTGCCGAGGTGGACGAGGCGGTTGAGACTTTCATCAAGTCTCCCGAATTTGGTGGAGCCAGTGTGACCATCCCTCATAAGCTCGCCATCATGAAGCATCTGGACCAGGTCAGCGATGAGGCGAAAGCCATCGGCGCCGTCAATACCGTGATCCCGATTCGAAATGCTCAAGGAAATGTGACCAGTCTGGTGGGCGACAACACAGATTGGATTGCCATTGAATCTCTTGCTCGTCGTTCGTTGCGAACTGTGCATCTCGCCGATCCCAATTTGACCGGTTTGGTGATTGGTGCTGGCGGATCGGCACGTGCAGCGCTCTTTGCGCTATACAGGTTGGGGGTCAAGAGGATTCTTCTCTTCAATAGGACTTTGGCGAATGCGGAAGCGTTGGCGAAGGAGGTGCCTATCGAGTGGAACGTGGTTGTCATCTCTTCGCTCGACGAGATTGCTGTTCTCCCTGTCGAAGCGACTCCTAGCGTGGTGGTCAGTAACATCCCTGCAGAAGGTACTACGTTGGATGCAAGTGCTCATGAATTGATTCACCTACCCAAGGCAATCCTGAGCAACCCTACGGGAGGTGTGGTTATCGATATGAGCTACAAACCGTACAGTACCTCGCTCATGCAGCTCGCACAACAGGTCAACACGACGGCGGAATTGGCAATCGGCACAAACATCACAAAGGCTCCCAAAAGGAAGTTGTGGAGTGCAGTGCCAGGGATCACGATTCTGTTGGAACAGGGTTGTCATCAGTTCCAGCGCTGGACCGGCAGAGAGGCGCCCAGGGCGGTCATTGAGGAGGCTGCTTGGGAGGTTTATCTACAGCGCTAGACGAATCGTTTTGGGTGCTGATCCAGATTTTGTGTTGATTGACTGCTTTTGTGTGCAATCAGTAGATTGCTATTATAAATTTTTTGGGCAATTTCATGGGGCAATTTCATGGTTTGGTGCAAAGCGCGTGTCTGAGTATGACTTGAAGTAACAAGTGTGAGACTGAGTGTGCGATGAGCATCGGTAATTGTCGCTTTAAGAGAAGGCAAGAAATGATGTTATTTTAACTGGAATTTTCAACATCATACGCTACAGGACGGTTCTATATTGTTACTGTACTTGATTCGAATTGGTTGAGGAGGCGTGTGTGTGTGGTGATTATAAATAATATCTGGATTAAGAAGTAAGAAGTGTGTAGTACTTTAGAGACCCTTTTCGCTGAGAGCAAAAGCGAAGGAGCGAATAGCTGTCCAAAGACCCTGTTTTTCATTTGTCTTGTATTCAACATTGGCACCTTGAGCTGCCTTGAAAATCAACAACAAACCTGCAGTAGGAGCTACAAAGTACACCTCTGCCTCACCCTCATTTTTTCCCTGTTCGTGAAGTGTTGCTACCTCAAGAGGGTACTGACCTCCCCTTGGACCCGAGATGGTGAATTTTTTTCCGTCAAAAAGTTCAATCTCTCGTGTGTTCTTCCTAAGCTCCTCTTCGGTTACACTTGGTGCAGTTGCCAAGATGAATATATCCACGAGTTGACGCACTTGACTAGGATCAAAAGATTTGGTGAAAGAAGGAACAGAACCGTGAACGCCAAGACCGTCATCACGATCAAAAATGGCATAGTCAGCAATGCCGGATGCAGGAGGGATTTGAAGTCGAGCAATCTCGCCAAAGTCAAGGTTGGAAAGAAGTGATTTTCGTTGTGGTCCAGAGAGATCGACGGACGAGGCTTCGGTTCCAGAGCCAGTATGAGGCCCACGGTTGGCGTCGCTTCCACCTGCCATTTTGATAAAAAGAGTTGATGTGTGAGAGAGAAGAGAAGGAGATGAAGAAGAAGAAGAAGAAGAAGAAGAAGAAGAAGAAGAAGAAGAAGAAGAAGAAGAAGAAGAAGAAGAAGAAGAAGAAGAAAAAGAAGAAGAAGGGAAACAGTGATAGTTTTGTAGTGAGGTTTTCTTCGAGCTATATGCTTAGAGCAAAGAAATACGTTCCAATGAGGTGAAGCATGTGGAAGAAGCAATGGCTCAGGGATATATATACTGTACGATGTAGAGCAGCTGAGACGCTCTGTCAGCTTGCACACCACGTCAACTCGCGTAGGTGGCTCAAGAGCGAGCGAGAGAAAGAATGTCAATTCCCGGTGTCGAGTGACGCAACGTCTAGCTCATCATCTTTCGGCTCGGAGTTCAACAGGAAACTCGCCTTCACACATCCAAGACACAGCTGGACCCTGAATCTCACCAGACGTGGGAACACTTGCGTTTCTCTTCCTGTGAGCTCCTTCAACCATTTCAGGGCATTTCAGCGGAAGGTCTTCGAAGATGTTCCGGTTCATGTGAGCATGGGCGAACTCATTTAGCTCATTGTGCACAACCAAGTTGCAGATCGAAAGAAGAAATTGCTTTGACTGTCAAATGTGAGCAAAGGGAGAGATGCATGATGAGTGAGGATTACTTCGATCTGAGTTACTTTAACCTTAACATGAGCTCAGCTGCACGTCAGAGTTTGGCTCAGGCACAAAATGACAGGTGGTGCACCACTGCGTGTGTGCTGATGTTGGTGTGTCAGCTACGACCTCCACTCTGTTGTTTGCATTCACATATTCTTCCGATGCACCAGAAAATCGCCGACGGACTCGACAGTTGGCACCTCACGTGCAGCAGGGACGTATCTACCTGTCGGTAGACCTTCCCCATGATATATCAAAGGGAGCTGTGCGCCGAGGAAAAGCTGGTGTTCAGCCGACCGCTCACTGGAGGCCAGGGGTCAACTGCGATTGAGCAAGGCTTGGGTGACTGAAGAACGTTGTAATTTAAACACGAAAAAAAAGAACGAAAAAAATGTCTGCAAAATTGAGGACCAAAAATCTGTCACAATTGTCACACAAACGAATGGCGGAAGTTGAACACCGGAGCAACTCCACTTCTGACGGATGCCAGAGACCTTTGACAACAATGATCTTTCAACAAAAGAAGCACACCAGCGTTGGCTGTTCGGAAGCAGAGGTAATTCAGAGCGAAGGCAATGTCAGCGTGTACATTTCCGAGCTCAGTTCCAAATGCACCTCCAGGGCGCGGCGCGTGAAAACGTCTCGATGTATACGTGTGTCTGTCGGTATGTTATCGATCGTAGCATTAACTGTACTTGCTATATCCCTGCAATGATCCCTTGCGCACGGTACCTTGAGCACCACTTCGGATTTCACGGACGACTCTGATGCCGTTGCCCCTTTTTCTTCATTATTTTTGAGGCTTGACAGCGCACGCGATCCGTGCAGAGCTAGAGCTCATTTGCAGAGACACCATGAAGGTGATATGCGGTATTTGAAGACGCTTTCAGCTTGCAAACAGTGCTGTTTGGGCTGAAATGTCGTCCCAAATAGTGAGGTTGTCACGGGACTATAGTATGTTTGTATGTCAGTTGTGAGTCTTGCAACCAAACTTTGCCCGTGGTTTCTGTATCGGAGTTGGGTTAGCGCGCGCAGGTGTTGGATTGGCTCTGCACAACGTGCGACTGTTCCATTCCGACTTATTCGATACTATGGCGATCTGGAACCACGGAACCGACGAATGAGATAAAGAACAGAACGGTGAGGCTGGAACACATGCTAACCATTGTCAAGATTGACTTTCCTCATTATGATCCGATCGACACGTAACGACAAATTTTTCTCACGAGCACTGCAGAACCTAAAGCGTCTCTGAGACTTATAGTATGAACAAAGCAAGCACCTCTCCTTCGTAGAACTCGGACCCAGCTAGGGCGATGCGGTTTGCACTTTTGCTTCGCGCAATAATCGAGCGGTCAAAGTGTCCCTCTTGCTGCTGTGATCCGCTTCTTCGCACAAATTCTTTGCATACGTACCACTTCTCACACATTCTTGTGCGAAGCACCTTAAAGTTTCAGCCTTTACTCGGCGGCTTCCGTTTTTTTTTTTCGCCTGAAGGTGTGCGTGATTAATTGCGGAAAGCATGTGAGAGTCCTTGCAGCGAGCTGTCACAATGTCGCAGGAATCAACAACGTGAACTGTGGAGAGCTGTGCGTGAGTAAGATTATGCAAGTGTAATTTGCTGCTCCTTCCATCCGCACAGGGTCTCTGAGTGGGAAACCGGGTACTATCTGGGGTTTGTTGGGAGAAGAAGTGGTTTCTTAAATTGACCGCCTCTCGCAGAGAGCAGAGCGTCTTGCAATCTGGCTTTGATATGCTAGTTGCTTAAAAAGAACCGATCTCGGGAGCCAGCGACCAAGGCTGATTCTCGAGTCTTCCTTACCTTACCCTCATCAAAGAGTCGACCTTGCTCGCTAAAACTCGCCGTTTGAATCATCTTTTCTGAACTCGCCGCTCTTTCTATGACCTTTCGTCCCTCTTTGACCAATCACACCATTCTAAGATCAGCACCGTCGTACCAATAAGAGTGAGTGCGATCGGAGTCGAAAGACAAGCCTGTAAAACCACCACGGTGATCTGCAACATCGCCCTAACCCATTATAGCTGCTACATTAGATAGCATCGCCCAAATCTTCCATCATTCCTTCCCACTTTGTTGATCCATCGACCATTCGAACGGCGCCCAAGATGGATACCGCGGCCCTTCTCGCCTCAAAAGACTTGTATGCCCATGCCTATCCGCCACCCTACGTGCCAATCTCCATCGCCACCGCCGAAGGCCCGTACTTGATACTCATCTTCGCCCTCACGCTTTTATTTGGTGTCAACCTTGCCTTATATGCCATGTATCTTCATCTTTTCTGCTCGTTACCTTTTTTTTCTTCTGGTCATCATGCTCGAGATCCAGTGCTTCTCCAACTAGCGGTCTTCATCTGTGTCGCCTGTAACGCGATTCTTGCCATCTTGGGCTTTATCGCCTACTATCACGCCTCGCTCATAGAGCTGTATTCGGAAAAAGGTTTCAACGTGAACAAGATCGAATGGTTTGTTCCCGTGTACCACATCTTACAGGCGATCCCAGAAGCGATTGGGCAAATTTACTTTACCCTTCGGATTGCAAGACTCTTCAACGCCCGACTGTTATCCACGCGCTTTGCACTCATCATTGCTTTTATCGGTATCTTGGCCCAGTTTGTCATAATGACCTGGCTCGGCGCAGCATTTCTAAATGTGGGATACAAGTCTCACCTGCTAGTGCCCAGCATTCGACTTTGGATAAAAGGCATCATCTTGGCCTGGGTGCTCATCTTCGTCGCGTTGGAGCTGGCTATGACAATTACGACCTTGGTGAGACTGGTCGTTCTTAGGAGGCAGACCAGGATGGATGCAGCGAGACGGGTGATATTCAATTTGGCGGTGTACTCGTTGCATGGACAGGTGCTTTTGAGTGGATCCAGTTTGGCGTGTCTCTACTTGTTTGACAACAGTGTGGAAGGATGGTATACGCCAATGTATCTGGTCAACGGAGCACTGTATACGGCAGTCATGCTGGCAAATTTGAACTATAGAGTCGTCGTGGCTGGCGCGATGAAGCAGGCTCAGAGCGAGTATAGCCCTTCCAGCGATGAAGAAAGAAAGGCAGGCAGGGCTCAAGGGTTCCGTCTCGACCAGGTCCGCACTGTCACTGAGCCTTCAACATCAATGACGATTGTTCCGGAGGAAGTTCACGAGACTGAGCATAACGAAGAAGATGGCGGCCAAGAGAGCCGAGATATGTGGAGGAGGCAGAGCGATACGGTCATAGCGAGCATGTTCAACACGACGTCGCAACACCAGATCGAGCCCAGAGCCCAGAGTCAAGCGCATTTGTTCCATTCTCAATCTGGGCCGCAAGATCACTGCGGCAATGTGTTTTCAAGGAAGGATAGCGAGGAGTTTGTGAACCCCGATTCTGTTGCGAGAGGCTTCAAGAGGGGAAAAGCAAAATCGCCGATGCC
This sequence comes from Melanopsichium pennsylvanicum, assembly GCA_900208305.1. NCBI lineage: Eukaryota > Fungi > Basidiomycota > Ustilaginomycetes > Ustilaginales > Melanopsichium > Melanopsichium pennsylvanicum. The sequence continues at coordinate 557,854 of OAPG01000012.1, forward strand.
GCTGGTATTGATCACAACCCGCACCAGTCTCGAGACCAACGAGAAGGACCTCAACTTCTAGGTGCAGCGATGTTTTAACGAGCCCTTTCTATTACGGCTTCCCCCACATTTTGGAAGTGTTTGTTTCTCATTTGATCATTGCAAAAGCTCGGGTTCTTTTGGTTCTCATCTTGTGCAAATGATTGCACAGCTTGTGTAGGTGTGACCTGAACAATTGTCCCATCTTTTTGGTACGGATTTACTCTCTTGTTCTTGATGAATCGTGCACTGTTGACAGTGTGACCATCTAAGTATGCACAGACTGGTAAATGGCAGAGAAAAAGTCAAGGTTTGCAGCCAAGCAGGCTGCTATCAGGTCCCATGCTGTTGATGTATCAACTTGTTCGTGCATCAAGAGGTCTCAGTTGTGTCCTCCTTCATTGAGTGATGAATGTGGTTTTGTGTTGCTACATGATTTTTCGTCAGAGTGGAGTTGCTACTAAGCAGAACACTACAATATGCATCCTTCATGAAGAATAGTTGGGCTGCATCAGGTATACCATCACAATGAAGGTGCGATGTAACTTTCGCAATTGATGGTATTTGCAACCAAATCTACGTAATCTGCAGGCAACAATTGCTCTGCAAGACAATTAAACAGACAAATAAATACAGTAGTGTTGATCAGATACACAGGCGATTCATTATTAAATACAAGAATATACAGTACTATATGGTTACAAATGCGAAGAAGGCGAAAAAAGAAGCTTTTTTTAGATCGCTTTGGTTTTCGGCTGGTTGCGTCGACCCTTTGTTTGAAATTCTACCACTACGGAACAGTGACAGGATGCCTTTTGGCTGATGCATCGATGCGGGTCCAATCTGACGATCCTCGCAGGAAGGATGCAGCTGCATCGTCATACTGCTTGCTGCTCTTTCTGAATTTCTTTGTTCAATGCGATCTGCTCGTCACAAGAGACAAAACCAGGCATGACAACCGTCTGATGATCAGTCCAAATGTCCATCCACTACATAGTATGCCTACCATTTCACTGAGAAGGGCTCTTCCAAAGGAGACAAAGAGAACCAGCGTTTGATCGTGCTCATTTGATTGTCCCTGATCTTCACGCTCTCTCTTGTACAATAAGGTCAAGAGGAAAAATGATGCTGAGGATATCGTTGTGGACTAAATATGTCAAATGCCGGTTCAGAGCATACAGTATCTGCCGTGATTCAATCCGCTTTTGTCCAGCGTCCAATTTAGCAGGTAGTCAGCCCACCGCAAGCAGGAAAACGCGACACAACTACGAAATTAGAGTAGCATTTTTATTCGCATTTGTTACTTCCTGACCAAAGCACTTAAGCACTTGGGCAGAGAGTGCCGCTTGCGCTCCAATCCCATTTTTCATGTTTCTATAAACAGGACCATCCACCTTCTCTCACTGCACGCTCTCGGCGACTGCTGACCAGTCTTCCTCCACTTTGCACCAGTCCACACTCAGGCTCCGCAGTCATCGCTCGCTTGGTGTCACAGCTGTCTCAACTCTCGATTCGCAATGCATCCTTGCTCACCATCGCTCCTCCCCCATCCGCCGTTGGCTTTTGCTTTTTCCACTTCCGTCATTCTTTCCATCCATCAATCATCAGTATCAATCCGTCCCGCCCTTTCAGTCAAATTTCCACTTCCCGAATCCTCTAGGAACCAACCACCATCCCCCTTCTACACCACTCACGGACTTACAACCATTAACAGCGGCAGGGTGCAGTCTACATACCCATTTTGCACCTAATTACAGCAGCAAGGATCCACACTGTGATACCCAAACAAGATTTTTCTCACCTACTCGCTGCTACATTGGCACAAAACGCTTCGAAATCGCAATCACACCGCCGAGTGGCTCTCTGGGTTGTCGGCAAACACTTGTATCATTACATTGGCCGCAATAACGCTCATACCTCTCCATCGATCGAAAGCATAAACTTCGCCCAGCATGTCGATGGCACCGCAGGCAATCCACTCCAACCTCTCTCGGCCGCATCCCACCGACTCGCGCTTGCTTCAGAATCTGATCAAAGGGGAAAAGAGCTACATCGACAATCTTGCAGCTGGCTCGGTCTCGGGCTACGCTGCTGCTAGCGCTTTGGCAGCTTGGGGTACCTCCGAAGCGCCCGACATCTCGAAAGCAGCTCAGACCCTTTCCGAAATCCTTGCGTCCGTCGCTGATGCACAACGCACTCACGTCCAAGCACTTGAAGGCTACCGCAGCGCGCTCAAGGATGTCCTCGATCGAGAACATAGCATCCGCTCCGTCGTGCGTGACCGCGACATTCTTGTCGGTCGTCTGATCAAGGCTAGCAAGAAGAAGGTCTCCAAAAAGGACTCGAGCCTCAGCCAAGATGAGAAGATGGAGAAGGTCAATGCAGCGCAGCGCGAGTTGCACGCTTGCGAGCAGGTGCTTGCCAGTGAAGAGGCCGCCTTAGTGGGTGTCAAGCGACGCACTTTCAAAGAGGCACTCACGATGCGTATGAAGACCATGGGTGATGCAGGCGCCGCTATGGTTGAAGCTGCCAAAGAAGCCATCTTGCTGCTGGATGATTTCGATACTCATGGTCCTTTGCTTCAGGCAACAGGCGGTGGACAGTACGAAAGCATGTACGCAGATGACGGCATCGAGACCGGCGCTTATGACAACCAGGCGCTCGAACAGGGTTACTACGCCGGCCAACCACAACCTTCCGGCGTGCCTCAGCAGATGCACAGCACCCAGTACGACGCTCCCGGCTCTCCTGTTGCTACTAACGGTGCTGGCCTCATTCGTGATGAACAAGGTCGATTCCACAAAGACCTTCAAGGTAAGTTTGACACCTCTCTCTCCCTCCCTCTCTCTCTCTCTCTCTCTTCAGATTTTTGCTTCCCGAGGTAGCATGTGTCTAGTCTGAGACGACGCGGGCAAAGACTTCACCTTCGCAGCTTCATGTCCACCCAGGGAAGTGGATCATATTTACCGTGCACATGGGCGGATCGTCTCTGCAATCGTCCAGCCGACGGCGACCCCTTCCCTCTCTCTTTCTGTCCTCGTTTGATGCAAGCTTGTTTTCGCCGTCACGTTTCAAGTGTCGATCCACTGACGCGATCCCGCATCTCTCTCACTTCTGCTGAATTTCTACCATGATTTCCCCTGATTTTTCCTTTTCTCGCTTTTTTGACCCGATTTCGCACGGACGCACCCAATTTGCTTCTAAAATCGGACATTGCGCTCCGTGGCTGCATGATCTCGGCTGCGATTCCCTTGATGCCTTCCTCTCTCATCCTCCACACTCTCATCCCACTCTTGACTCCTCCTTGCCCCCGCAACCTTTGTACACCGGTCCTTACCTCTGCTCTCTCATCTCCGATTCTCCTACTCCATCCTTTTCTTCAACCACTATCGCACTCTACGCATAAACGCCCGTCTCTAGGTCAAGATCAGCGCCATCCCCAGCACTTTGACGGAGCTTCTGTTACTCCTTCCCAGTCGGCCAGCCAGGTCATCGACCACGATCGCCAGCACGTCCCACTTGGCCAGCGTTACACCTCGCAATTCGAAGACGTAGAGGAGCAGGAAGGAATCCCTTCCGATACTGATAGCGAAGAGGACTATCGCCGAGCTTTCATCGAACCGCGCATGCGTATGCCTGCTCCGCATGAACTTGGTGTAGCCGCTGACACCCACGACTCTTTCATCCCCGAGGGTGGTGCTCCCAACGGCTCCGCGCCTCCTCCTCCTCCTCCTCCGCGAAAGGACGACGAGGGCCATGTCCCCATGCCCGCCGTCCCCACCGCACCCCAATTCGACGTGAACCAAGCTCGTGGCTACGGTGAAGGCCACAGCGCCGACCAAGGCTACAATCCCCAATCCTGGGTTGGTCAGCAAGGTGGTGCCAACGCAACCTATAGCCCACCTCGCTACTCAATGTCTCGCCCCAGCGCCGACTCTGAAGAAGGCTACGGACACCAGCGCAAGTCAAGCAATTCCCTTATCGGCAAAATGAGCCGCCTCTTCAAGACCGACATCCGCAACGGCGGTGCTGTCGAGAACGAAAAATCTGGCTGGAACACTCGTACTTCGATCAACGTCGAGGAAGGCGAGCGCCGACGAAGCGGTTTGCTGCGACGAAATGAGCCTGACAGCTCCGACGAAGAGCCTGATACTCGCGAAGTCTTCCGCAATTTCAACCAGCAGCGACCAGGCTGGAACAATACCGGTGGGAGCGATGTTGGCGGCAAGGGCAAGCTCTCTAATGCTGCTCGCATTTTACCCGGACCCAAGAGCAACCGTACCCATGAAGCGGATCAGACTGAAATCGACCGCATTCGTGCCACCGTGGTTGGCGGCGGCATCGGAGCGGCTCCTGCCAAGCCAGTCGCGAGCGGCGCCGACAGCATTCGATCGAATACCACTGCTACCAAGAAGAAGAAGAAGAAGAAGCCTCTCACCGCTGGCAGCGAGATCGGTACCGCTCCCACGCGCCCGTCGGCTAGCTACACCATCTCGGGCGACCTCTCCTCTCTCCATGGCAAGACCTCAGCCGGCGGTACGGATGCTGGTCCCAGTCTCTCTCGCAGCTCTACCATGAAGTCGATTAGTTCCAAGAAGAAGAACCGTGCCAGCGTTGCCACCACCGGACTGGTTGGTGGTAATATCTTCAACCCCAACGCAGGCAAGTACGGCGCCGAATCCTGGGTCAAGAAACCTGCTAGCCAGATGACTGCGTACGAAGTTGTCGCGTTGGCTGGTGTCGTGCCCAAGTCGGCCGCACCCAAGGAGAAACCAGTTGCTGCCCCCGTTCCGGCAGCTTCAGCTTCCCTTACACCCAACACGGCGGCTGTCACGACAGGCTCAGCATCGCGCCCGGCTTCGATCATGTCGTCGGCAAGCAAGAACCCCCCTCTCAAGTCGGCGCTCAAGACCCCTACCCTAAGCCGTGCCAACAGCAGCTCAAGCACCAAAGGCCACACAACCTCCCCTGCGAAGAAGGTAGCAGCTGCCTCGAACGCTACGACTGCTGCTGTTCCGGGTATTCCTGTCAAGTCGGCGCTCCGCAACGATATCACACAGAGCATCCGAGCGGAGCCTCCGCCCCAGCCAAAGATGGAACCAATCCCTAAGGCGCCTGCCCCCGTCACTTCGCAGCCTCTCCCTGAGACGACTCCGACGCAAGCTGCTCCAACCCACCAGACTCAGGCCCATGCTCCAGCTGCGAGCGCCCATGCCACCGCTGCAGCCACCCCTGCTCCACGCCCAGCCCAAGCTGCTGCTCCTGCCCCGGTGACTGTCGATAGCAGCAAGCACGCCACCTCGCCGGAAGCCCCTCAATCGGTGCTCAGCATCGAAGAGGATAAAGGCTTTGATGGGACTGGTCGTCTCGATCTACCCGTGGCCTCTGCCGAGTCACCTGCCGCAGACAAATCCGCTCCTGCCGGTACTGCCGCCCCCACTGCCGCGCAGAACAAAGCCGCGATGCCCAAACTCGACATGCCCTCCTCCGAGCCCTTCTCTATCTCCTTTGACGGTGTCAACAAGACATCCACCGCTCGTCGTGGCTCTGCAATGACATTAGAGTCTGCTCCTGACGACGGCGTCGTCACCCCTGGTGCTGAGCAAGCGTACAAGGCTTTCATCCAAGAGCACAGCCAATCTCCCTCCATTGAGCGCTCTGCGAATGCCACCCCTGTCGGTACAAAGTCTCAGCCTGATGGTGTTACCCGCCTTACTGATCGAAAGGTCAAGCTCGAACCTAGCAGGATCTACGGCATGGGTGCACCGGAGGTGAGCGATACTTCGTCCGAAGAGGGTTCCGCTGTGCAGAGCGGAGACAAGCAGGGAAAGCAGGCCGAGGGAGGCGCACAGAAAGCAGCGCAGGTCCAGGCAAGTTCTGCACTTGCTGATCCTACCCACAGACCCGACGCGGCTTTGCAGGGGCTGTCGAATGGTGCCACTGGTAGTCCTGCTTTGATCGGTGTTGCCGCGAGTCCGGCAAAGGCGATCAGCATTGCCAACCTCTCCGTGCCCAACAAGGCGCCTAGTGAGACCGGCAGCACAGTCAGCAGGAGAAAGAGTGTGCGCATGGCACCCGACGTAAAGCTTCCGCCTGACACCCCTACGGATGGTGAGTTTGCCACGCCACGTGGTAACGAGCATGGCGGTCTGGACCCGATCGCAGCCCACGGTTCGCAGTTGAGCAATCGCATCGCCCCTCCACCTGCTGCATCGGCAAAACCGAGCAAGGAGCCCGGACCCGTTGACCTTGGTGCGTCTGGCCGACAGACCACTGGATGGACCAGCAGGGTTAGGGATACCGTTGACAGCAGTGACGAAGAGGATGGTGGTGATGACGATGATGGATACAAGAGTGCTAGAAAAGCGTTTGGTTCTGCCACTAGGGGTTGGGGCGAGGCTATGGGAACTGTCAAGCCTAGAACCAAGAAGGCAGGAGACGCGGCCAGTGTAAGGTCGAAAGTTTCGACTACGTCAAAGAAGGCCGGTGCCCGCAAGAAAGGATCCGAGATTGGCGTCGCGAGTACTGTAAGTGCTCCCGTAAGTGCTCCTCAGGCAAGCATTGGTTATGTTCCAACCGCGCCGGGATCGATCTCGTCAGGCTTGTACACGGCCAAGGCACCTGGTTCCTCCGTTGACGCTGGAGCTGACGTCCCTTCCAGCTCGACCATGTACTCTGTAACCGCTCCTGGCAGCGTCGTTACTGGGGGCATTGTTGGTGGAGGCGCTGCCGCCACTTCAGCCCCTGCTACTGTTGCCCCAACGTCCTCCTCTGCCGTACCGGCACCCGCAGCGCAGGCCCCGGCCCCGTTGACTGCATCAAACCTGAACGCATTGGATGGCAACAAAGGCGACCGTCCCAGCATGCCTCCAGTTCCCGTTGCTCCTCCTGCCCAAGGTCAGAGCACGATCAGCGTGCCCACAGCTCCACCTCCCGCTATCTCGGGCAAGAACAGTAGTGTGGGTGGCAAGAAGGGATTCTTTGGAAGGTTCAAGCGCAACAAGTAAAACACAAACTCTCTCTCTCTCTCTCTTTTACACACACACAGTTGAAAGGTATTTGTCCCATTCGTTTTTGGAAGAATCAGCACTGTCCCAACGACCTCTTTGTACATAAGTGTCCCCTTCTCGTTCGTTCCTTTGATTGATTCGGTTGGAACCGTTGTTCTGTTTGCCGCTCTCTTTGGAGTCTCTGATGATAGTTCGAATCATTGTCATTTGCTGAATTGAACATATGTGAAATAAGCGTACTCAGGCCGGATTTCAAGTTGATTCGACAACCAAGGTATCAATGTCACCGTAGTACGTTGTGGTTTCCGCTTTTGTCTGAGAGAAGCTGATTTTTCAGCGCGGATGGAGTCAAGATTCAGATACAGATGGTATACGTGGAAAAGCATGCAAGAGAATATTTACATGGTTAGCAGAATGATGACAGGTATTGTTGAGTCAAAACGGGTCAAACGACGAGGATGAGAACGAACAACGATAAAGTAGAGGCATTCCACGAGAGCTATCTATGAGAATAGCGAGTCACGAAGCTTTGTTCGAGCAGTATTTGGTATTAGCAATTGCAGCTGTCCTTGGCAACTCCAATGCCGTACCCAACTTGATCAGTCAGACTGATGTTGCCCTTGCTACTGTCGGCTGCATGAGCTGCCGGCACACCTCCTGGCATCCTATCGCCAGGTCTCCTCTCCCCCGGCGCTGTCTTCTGCCACAGACTCGGCGTGGATACGATCCTGTTGACAAGCTCGTCGAAAGCTCCATTGACGCCAACACCCTTCTTGGCACTGCATTCGACAAACAAGCAACCTCTGCTCTTTGCAAATTCCTCGCCTTCCTCCTTGCTCACCACCCGACTGAATTCCTTATCCACCTTATTTCCGACCACAATTTTGACCACGTCTTCGCTAGTACTGAATGTTTCAAGCTCCGAGAACCACGTTGGGAGTGCATCAAAAGTGTCCCTCTGCGTCACATCATATGTGATAATGACACCCTGTGCACCGCGATAGTATGATGATGTGAGGGTTCGGAAGCGCTCCTGACCGGCTGTATCCCATATGGAGAGCTTGAATCGTTTCCCGCCGACAGAAATGGATTTCAAGCGATAGTCGACACCGATAGTTGCGGTGGTCTCTTCGGGTGAGAGAAACTCGTCATCTGTAAAGCGTAGGAGAAGCGAAGACTTTCCGACAGATGATGCGCCAATGAGTAGGATCTTTAATGTTGGCACGTCTGAGGCTGAAGACATGTTTGATGTGTTGATGCAGCACCGAGAAGGAATAGAGGTTGTTCGGAGCTGATAAATGGGTGGCAATTGAGGCTAAAACAATAGAATGCTGCAAACCGATACGAGCGATGCTTGCATAGGCGGTTGTCGGGAGGTCTTGTAATTCCAGCAATAATTCTTGTAATAGCTTGAGATTGCGAGTTGAAGGGTATCTGAGTGGTAATTGTACACAAAGATGTAAGAGACGATGATGACGCCCAAATATGACGCTGAGTTGGGGAGAGGAGAGGAGGCGAAAAGTGCATGCATGTGAGAGTCGTACTGCTTTTTTGGGTGCGGCAGCCAACACTCGGCTGAAAGCAAGATGTGGAGGCGCAAGGTCTAGTTTGGTGATTAGGGTCTAACAGTTTGTATTTTCCTTTTTTCGTACGATATGTATCACGTGACCTTGGGTTTATAGCTTCATTGCCTGAGGTGCGAAAATTTAGGCCGCAGTCGGCTGAGCTTTTTTTCTTCCTCGCAAACAAAAGACCTCTCCTTCTACTTGTGTCCTCTTGCCCTCAAACACCTTCATCCATTTCAGTATACCCGACCTCAGGTCACCCACAGTCTCTATCGACGCTCAAGACACTCCAGATCTCACTCGAGGCCTCCGCGGCTGTCATAACATCCACAATCAGGAGCAGGTCTCCCTTAACTCTTTCAATTTCGCATAGTTGCAACAATCTCGCGTAGGTGACGACCTTTATCCGTGACAGCAACAATGCCGAAAGCATTCTACGACGAGATCGAGCTGGAAGACATGTCCTACGACGAGGAAAAGGACCTCTTCCACTACCCTTGCCCATGTGGAGACAGGTTTGAGATCACCAGGGCACAGCTCAAGGATGCCGAAGATGTCGCAAGGTGTCCTAGTTGTAGCTTGATCATCCGAGTCGTTTTCGATCCAATCGATTTCGAGGATGACGAGGACGAGGCACCCGCCATCGGAACGGCTAACCACGCAGTCGCTGTTGCAGTCTAGCCTCGCCAATGACTATTGGCTTCATCTTGAACGAGCTAAAAGGTAAGTTTTAATCATAATGCAAGAAGACAATCACCGAGGCAAAGTATTACGATAGGCCATGAGGCAAAATCGGCAAATGGCGTTTGTGGCGATCGACCGAACCGACTCGAATGATTAGAATTCAACTATTTCAGTTCTGCTTCCGAACAGAGACTTCGCAATCTCTTGTGGACAACTCATACCAATACCAAAACTTTAGATGACACCTAACACATCGGTCAGCTGGCGTTTTGCATGCGTCCGATGTGGGTCGATAGATCGCGAGAACGTTGCTCTTTGCCAAGGCTTCGTCTTTTATTGTCTTGCGCCCTTGTCGTGCTTGGACTCAAATCAACTACGATCACGTATTGGACAGCTGACACCATACTTCTCGCTTTGTCGCTCGCCTTTAGCCGCATCGCATGTCCTTCGTTGCCGGTCAGCATATCAGCGCTCAGCTTCTAAATGGTTAGTAGCACCTCCAAGCCGCCAATTCCGCCGACCGGCGCTCTTTCATGATTAAAACTAGTTTATCCATTCTCTGAGGGGGTGGGGTGTCTGACGTAGTCTGGGCTCCTGCAAGAATCACCTTCACCTCGTCCTCCCATTTCTTGAGAGTTGATAAGGTCAAGATCTTGTTCCAGACTCCACCTTTCCAACTCCTCCTTTTTCACTGCGCGGTTGGTCAGTTGGACGCGTAGGTGTGTCTAGGCCGCTGTGGCTGCAGTAGCCTGCTATCGATTAACTCGCTTTCGAGTGGCATGCGAAAGACAGTAGCGTTTGCAGACACGGTGTGTAGCCTTCACGCTGTCTGGTTGCTGGCGGTGTAAGCGAGTTTAGAGGAGTTGGAGAAGTGTGCGCAGCCTCGACCGTCCGTAGATGTATAGTAATCTTCTCTATGACTCCTCCCTCATCAGCGATTCTTTACGATTGCTGTTCGGCTCCCGCAAGCAAGCGAACTTTGTGCTGACTTTGCTCCACATTTTCGCAATGCTTTTTTTAGCTGTCACAGACATCAAAGCAATCCTGCAGCATCGCACGACTTTTCTGGACTCACAACCCCTAAGCATATCACAGACCGCTAATCGTACGTATTGCGAACGCCCCAAATTTCGAAAAGGTTCCATACGGACCAGCTTCATTCGCAAGAAGTCTAATGCTGGTCCGGGCTTTGATGAACGTATTTCCCATACTCTTTACACCGAGCTGTGAGCCTACGCAGTGGCGGGGCTAAGATCTCTTTGCTCAAAACATGCATCACCAACTGAGCCCCCTTTGTTAAACAAACCATACTAGCTCAAGAGAGGACAAGGTTGCTGACGAGCTCGCTGCATTCTTCTCTTTGATTGGTGACCAAATAGTCTTCTCGAGTGGTTCAGTTGGCGACCCGGATCCCACGGCCACAGCCACTGTTGGCCTGCATCGTTCATTCCCACTGCATCGCATTCTGTACACCGCATTCTGTACATCATCATCGCATCTATCGCATCTCCCTGTACTTTTATCCGTCTGATTTTCCCATTGTCCCCGCGACGGCTTGGCCGCGTTGGCTGCGACTGTATCAATTCTTAGCATTCTCTTCATCTGTACAAACAGCATCTCTCCAACCTCGCTTTTGTCTTGCGTCGTTCGTGTGATGTATAATGCTTTTGTGGAAGTACGCGAATGGCTCTTGGTGTGTCGAGCAATGAAGGGTCGATACGGTAACTTACCGCGCCTGGCGACTATATTTGCTGATTGAGTTTGAAGGGAGGAACCAACAGATTTATACTGAATTGACGGAATCGAATTTGGCGACTACTACTTGATTTCAAGACAATTTGTATTTTCAAATTGTAGCTCGAGGGTGCGTTTGCGTGCTCTGAATGGCGTTTATGTGTGAGAGGTGAGAGTGAAACACGCACGGACGAAGAAAGTGAACAGGTGCGTGCGTGCGTGCGTGCGTCCCACGCGTGTGTGTGTGTGAGAGGGAGAGAGAGAGAGACACACAGCGCAAGCCAACGAAGGAAAGGAAAAAGAGAAGGATTGGCGCAGGTGCCAGCGGTTGGCTCTAGCGGAGTGCAGCTTGCACGGCGAGGTCCAACTGAGTGGTTTAAACTCACAACCAAATACCCTTGGTTGTTTTGACACCATACAACCTGTCACCATCTCCATCCTAGATCCTGCAACGCTTCTCACGAGCAGCTTCACAGCATTGCGGCTAGCATCTGATCAACCTCTGACATCACGCTCCAGTAGCCGACTTAGTGTTCAGCCCCCGGATTTGCTTTTATCTCAACCACAGCGACCGCTGAACATACACATATCCAAGATGGCGTCTAATGGCATTGGTATTGCCAACCTCCCCAACCAGCGTCACAAGATCGTCGCTAAAGCTGGAGGTCACTTTACTCTCATGGTTGTCGGTGAATCTGGTGTTGGTAAAACCACACTAATTAATACGCTCTTCTCCACCGAACTTGCTACTGGCAAAGACTACACTCGTCGACACATCAAGCAGCTCGACAAGACTGTCGAAATCGACATCATCAAGGCCGAGCTTGAAGAGAAGCAGTTCAAGGTCAAACTCACGGTGATCGACACTCCTGGCTTCGGTGATTATGTCAATAACAGAGACTCGTGGACTCCCATTGTCGATTTCATTGACGATCAACACGAGCTGTACATGCGTCAGGAACAGCAGCCCGAACGACTCGAGAAGACCGACCTGCGCGTTCACGCATGCCTCTACTTCATCAGGCCCACAGGACACACCTTGAAGCCATTGGATATCGAGACGATGAAGAGGCTGGGTACCAGGGTCAACTTGATTCCCGTGGTTGCCAAGGCGGATACTTTGACCCAGGCCGATCTGCAGGTGTTCAAACAGAAGATCAGGGAAGCAATCGCATCTCAGAACATTCGGGTCTATTCACCCCCAGTTGAGGCTGATGACGAGGCGAGCGCTGACCATGCCAAGCTCCTCATGAGTGCCATGCCTTTCAGCATCATTGGTAGCACTGAAGACATTCACACGCCCGATGGACGTACCGTCAAAGGTCGAGAGTACCTCTGGGGTGTTGCCGAAGTTGAAAACGAAGAGCACTGCGATTTCAAGAAACTTCGCAGTCTTCTCATCCGAACTCACATGTTGGATCTCATCAACACCACCGAAGAGTTGCACTACGAAAACTACCGTCAGTCCCAAATGGAAACGCGCAAGTTTGGTGAACCCAAGGTCAAGAAGTTGGACAACCCCAAGTTCAAGGAGGAAGAAGAGATGCTCAGAAAGAGATTCACCGAACAGGTCAAGTTGGAGGAAGCAAGGTTCAGACAGTGGGAACAGCACTTGATTGCCGAAAGGGATAGGTTGAACAAGGATCTCGAGACAGCACACAGTACTGTCAAGGCTTTGGAGGCTGAATTGGATGCATTGCAAAATGGGTATGGTAGGGGTTCTCAACGTCGCTAAAAGTGCAAGTTTGCGATCGTATCACATAGCTTCCGAATCGTCTCTCGCGAGGTCGAAAGTCTGCGATGATAACACGTCGATTTCTTGTTCTGCGTGTAGTTCTCTCTTGTATCGTATCATTCTCACAACGTCAGGCGCGTGCTCGATGCAATTGAAGTAGGTTTATACAAGGTCATATTATAATGCAGCGCGGTTCGTCGCGTTGTGATGTGCTTGACAATGTAATGTACATGAATCCCAGCACGACAGTTCAGGCAAAGCAGGTATTGCTCCAAGTTCTGATATGGGGTTTTTTGCCTAGCGAGCAAGCTCTTGACTTTGCTGGACGTGGCACTTTTTTGATCGTTAAGAAGTAGGGGAACGAAACTTGGGCAGCTATTTGAGGCTGACACGACGAGGGAACTGACGTTGAATCTTTGATGGGCGGAAGGGCGGTCTGAGGGTTCGAGCGGATTGCAGCCGCCAAGGCGAGAGGTCAATGACTATGTTCCAGGCAGGGTGAACTTGACCGAGTTCCCCCAACGAGAAAGCCAAGTCTCCCTGATAAACATTTTCGCTTCCCTTCCTTAGCGTCGACGCTAAATCCGACGATGCAAAGTTGTGATGAAGCGGAGGATAACAATCCTCGATGCTGCTATCGGATACTGCCCAAACCTCCCTATTCCTTTGCACTAGATGTACGTCTGCAGGAAAAATCCAATTGTCTTCTCACAGGCTTCACTGCCAAGCGTCTGGTGAGAGCGTTTCTGAGAAACGAAGAGATCGTGTGCAGCCAGAATCGCATTAGACTTGATAACGTCCGAGGGAAGCTCAGGCGATTCCAAATCGGGCTGTTTGCTAGAAACGATCGTCAGACAGGAATGCATTCGGGAGGAAGCTTATCATGGCGGACTCGATTCTGTCGAGGAACCAGCGAGGGTAACGTGCCAGTATGGCTTTATCCACCTTCTGCAACCCACCTATAGAGTGTCAGAATTTGAGTGTTTGGCGGCCAAAGACCATTTCGACTTCACGAGGAGGATCGATGGCTTGTCTGAGCCCAGTAGCAATCGTGTGAATGGAGTTCAGAACGCCCTCGACGTCGAACGAAGTCTTGCCATTAGTTCGCTTGTCGGAAGTAGCGTTTTCGCCAGGGAGGTCGTCGTTCGGAGCTTCATCGGAGGGAGCCTTTGCTTCGAAAGCCTTCCTGGCGGGAGTTGAAGATACATCTTCAGTCAAGCTCTGTCCGGCGGTGGCCTTCTTGGCAGCCTTCTTCTTAGCTCCCTGGGCGAGACCCTGGATTACGGAATCTGCGGAGATGTTGGAGGGCTTGCTGATGTTGCGCTCCTGGTCTGAGCCAGACTCGCCGTCACTGGAAAATAGCTTCATCAGTGTGAGCAGAACGACTTCATGCTCCATATCGTTCATGGCTTCAATGAACGTGGGAGGCTAAACCTCAGGGATCTTTTTATCGACCTTACCAAAGTCTCCTGTGATGCTCCACCAGATGGCTGCTCGGTTGGCAAAGAGCGGTACCAGATCGTTTGGTCCATCAATAAGGTGGCACAGATCACTGAGCAGAAAAAGGATATGAGTCTCCTTCTCGACATCGAACTTGGCCTTTCCTGCAGCATTGGGCTCAGGAGTCACGATGGTGAAGTCGGGCTTCACCCCGGAAGTTATGGCGAGAGCGGCCATGAGTTCCTGAACTACCTGCTTTCTGATTTCGGACATACTTTAGGCTGATGCAGCGTAGTGTAGACAGGATTATGTTTTGGCGTCTGTTGAGACTATTCTTGTAGGATGAGTTTGAGGATGGGGAGTTCAATCAGCACAGACAATCCACCCGCAGCTCCTTTATGTACCCTACCACAGCCACTCATCCGGGCTCAGTAGACACGCTCGAAAGTTTGAAATCAGTGGTGCGCAGCGAGAGCGAGATGCTCTACATAGTATGGTGCTGATAGCGGATAGAGCCTAGCCCGCCAAGGCCTAGCCGAAATGGATTCAATATGAAGTCGATGCTGCGCGTGGTGTTGTGGAAGGCCTTGGATGCGCAAAAGAGGGCTCACGCGTGGTCACACTCTTCTTTTCCTGTGCAATTTGGCATTTTGGCGCGCTCGTCTGCGCTGTGTGCTCGCACACTTGGGCACACGCACCCACACACAGCACGCGTGTTGCTGAACTCGAATTTCTGCACCGCCCCCTTCGAATTCAGACGTCTGCGCAGAAAGAGGCGGCAGCAGAACAGTCACGTCTCTAAAAGAGTAATCAATGCATCGGCTCGATTCCACCAGCACAAGAAAGGCATAGGCAAACTTAAGCGATGGATGGCTCATTATTACGCACCTTGCACTTTGGCTGTTCACTCATCCACGTTTGCACGCTCTCGCTCTAATCTCCACACGCTCTCTCTCTCTCTCCCTCTCTCTCTTCTCTCGCTTGTGCATCACACTTTCTCGGATTCACTTTTCATCTTTCCATCATCACATCACATCACATCACATCGCGCTTGCCATCACCCAAACTTGTCCGTGCGCCTTCCCCCGCTTCCCATCCGCTCAGGCACCGTGCACACGCAAGCTCACTGTCACGGTCGCCATCAACGCATCATATTCGCACATTCGTTGCGCTGAAGAGGATACCCTTCACCCTCGCCTCCTTGTCCCCTCATTCGCTGTTCGCCCATTCACTGCGATAAGTTTTCGATCAGATCACTGTCACCTTTTGCCTTTGGTCTTGTCTCGGCCCAGTACCGAACACTGGTCTGAATCAGCGCACGTCTGCGACTGCTGTATCACTTGCATATTCAAGAGAAATTCGGCAACTCCGGCTTCCATCAACTTCCTCGATCTTCTCCCACCAATTCCGCCAACCACAGACGGCCATGTCGCTCCAAAACATCTCCAAATCCGCCGTTCGTGTGGGCAAAAACTACATCAAAGGCTACTCAGATGTTCAGGTCAAGGTCAGAGATGCTACCTCCAACGACCCTTGGGGTCCTAGTGGCACTCAGATGAACGAGCTTGCTCAGCTCAGCTACAACCAGTACGTACTCGCCCAAACTGCATCCTTCTTTGATTCACAACTAGAATCCATAGAGCTAACCACGTGTTTGGTTTGTTGTATTGTCTTGACTTTTTCATAGAAACGAGTTCATCGAGATGATGGAGATTCTCGACAAGCGTCTCAATGACAAGGGCAAGAACTGGAGGCACGTCTTCAAATCCCTCACCCTCCTCGACTACCTCCTTCACGCCGGTTCCGAAAATGTCGTCATCTACTTCCGCGACAACATCTACATTGTAAAGACGCTCAAAGAGTTCCAGTACATTGATGAGAACGGCAAGGACCAAGGCGCAAATGTTCGACAAAAGGCAAAGGATATTACCAACCTTCTCCAAGACGAGGCGCGTCTGCGTGATGAGCGTAGATCGCGTTCTCACATGCGCGATCGCATGTCCAATGGCCCTGACGACGACGACGATGCTTCTCAAAGAAGGAGGGCGGAACGGGAGAGGAATCGTCGACAACCTGGCAATGAGGATGACGAACTTCGCAGGGCTATCGAAGAGTCGAAGCGCATGGCCCGAGAAGAGCAGAATCGCATCCGAGCTGAAGCCAAAGATGAAGAGGAGCTTCAACGAGCACTTGCACTTTCCAAGAAGGAGGAAGAGGAACGCATCAAAGCGCTCGAGGAAGCCAACAAGAATGCGCTGTTCGATGATTCGATCAACCTGGATGGACCCAACGCTTATACCCAGAACCAGCAAGTTGACTTCTTTGGCAACCCTCTCGTCGATACCTCCGGAGGTCAAGGCTACGGTGTTCAGCCCCAGTACACGTCTTTCAACCCTTACATGCAGATGCAACCCACGGGCTACAATCCGTTTTTGCAGAATCAGTTGCAACAGCAGGAACTCATGCAGCAGCAGTACATGCAGCAACAACAGGCCGAGTACCAGAGGCAGTTGGAGTTGCAACAGGCTGCAGTCCAGTATCAAAACATGATGACTCAACAACAACAACAGCAACCAATCCAACCTCAACCTACTTCGTTTGGTTCCAACAACCCTTGGTTGCAGTCCTCGGGAGGTCAACAGCCGCAACAACAGCACAATGTACCCGTGGGTGACTTGTTCTCTTCCGCACCAACGCCTCCACCGGTTCAGCAGGTACCACAGCCGGTGCAGCAACCGCAACAGCCACCTCAAATGTCTCCGCAGCAGCAGAACAGGCCGATCCGGGCCAAAGTCAACGATGATGGAAGGTACAACGAGCTGAACCGGTTGCTTGCGATGGGTGATGGTGTGGATACGTTTGGCAACACAGGCGATATGAGGATGGGACCCAACATGGCGCAGTACAATCAGATGAGGGCGCAGAGGACGGGTATGAATTTTAATGCCAATACCAACCAGAATCAGAACCAAGGGGGGAATGGTGGTGGTGATGCTGCCAACAATCCTTTCTTCAAGGTTTGAGTCAGCGATGGTGATTTTCGATTCCCTTACGCTTTCACTTTGTTATTTTGTGGATCTTGTTGTTTCGATTATGAATTCATTTGCCCATTTTTTTTCATTCGTCCTTTTTGTTAGAGCTCGGAAGTAGGTCTTTTGTTTTCTGATGATGATAAGAAGCAGGTACTCTGTATCTTATTGGGGATTTGTGGGAGATTTGGAAAATTTGGCAGATGGTTTTAAAAAGAAAATTGTGCCAGCTGGGTTGGAAGCAGACTGTGATGGATGGTAATTGGGATGTTGGAATGACGTTTTTGATGAATTTCAGAGAGGTTCGGGTTTTGAGGCAGTTGTGGGGAAAAAACGGTGAATTCGTTCATACATTGCTACTTGGAAGTTTTATGTGGAAATGAATGGCTTGTTTTTTTGTTTTTTTTTTTATCAAAACTTGAGTTTGTTGGAGTGATAACTCAATCGAACTGGAGCTGTTGGATACCTTCTATGTTCACTTTCCTGATCAGGATAAGGAACTGTATCCACGTCATACACTTTGCCCTTCCCATCTGTCGTCTTGCAATCTGGAAAACATAACAAGAAAGCTGCATGGACAGCCCTGATTTCCAACTTTGCAAACCTCATTCCTAAACACACATGTCTGCCAGCACCCCAAGGAACGAATTCGCCTTCACCCTTTCCTTCTCCTCTTGCGAATCGTTGAGGATCGAATTTGAGTGGATGCTTGTAAATGTTTGAGTTTCTATGAGCCGAACCTAGCCAGAAGGCGACGAATTCTCGATCGTTGATGGTATCCTGCGAAATCTTTGTTTCGGAATGCGTGACTTTGGAATTGGTTTTGAGTTTACGCCGAAAGATCAGCGAGATCATCAGAATTCGAAGTGTTTCGTCCAAAACCGTTTCGTACAAAGGCAATTCTCCTTCCCACTTGTCCAACGATGTCCTCTCCAACTTCTCCAGGAGGGTCAAATTGTCGTAATCATCGCCCCTTTCCTCAGCTGCTTTGCGGAAAACGGATTCAAACTCTTGCCTGACCTTATCACGAAGTTGAGGCTGGGCGTGAAGGAATACCAACAACCAAGATGCTACTCCGGTTGTGTTGATGATGGCAGCAAAAAGACCTCCCATTATGAAATCTTCGATCGACTTTGTGGATGCGTCTCGATCAATCATTTCCTGAATGTAATCGTTCTCCTTCCTGCCTGCTTTCTTACGTGATTCGATCGTGGTGCGAATGGCGGTTGACATTTTGATCGCACCGATCCATTTGAGTACCGTGGATGGCCAAGGGAAGAGGGGGAAATGGGTAGGCATGTAACCAGTGTTATCAGCAAATTGCCAAAAGGGACCTTCCATGGCTTGAACCGTCTTGATATCTCGAGCGTGTTCTGCAAGACCGACAAAGAGTACCGAGACCTGGAAGACGAGAGGGTAGATGGTTTTGTGAACGTCAAGATGAGCATTTCGGGCGGGGCAGGACTGGAAGAATTCGACAGCAGCGCGGCACATGTCGGGTAGATTTTGTTGCAAACGTTTGGATGAAGTTGCAAGCTTCAAATTTTGAACGAAATCGTTGATTCCAGCATCTTGAGAGGGAGGAGAGGATTGGAGGAACGAAGGCACTTCGGGGATACCAGCAAACATGACCTCGTAGCCCGCATTGAAGTCGAGACCGCGATCGTGGAAAAACGTCTTGCCATCCTGGATGGGATCGTTGGTGATGGTCATGATGTGGTTGCGGGAGCTGACGCGGACCGAGATCTGCTTGGGTGGGATCTTGTGCCATGATTCAGGATCGCCAAAGACTTTTCGAAGAAAAGAGTTGCGTGCCGAGTAGAGATCAAAGGGACCAAGTCCGGGGAAGAGGGAGGAGTTATAGGATTTGACTGGGCCTGAACGGTTGAGTCCAGAGGGAGGCTTGAAGAGGTTCCATACGAGCAAGGCGGTGAGGATGGCTGTGGCGGACCAGAAGGAAGGGGAGGTGGCTAGGGAGCCTTGAGTCGAGACGGATAAGATGGAGGAGGTGATGTTGGACATGGTGATGACTGTGTTCGTGGGCGACACCACGCGGTGGGACGCGGTAGGGTGGGGAGCTGCGCTTCCTTGCGAGTGGAGTATGCGATTGAATGGGTGAAACGGTAAACCTTGCTACGTATGCACGTGAGAGCGGGGACGGTGGAGTGAGGAGGGAGAGGATATGTGCGGGGGCATTACCGTAAGAGCGAGGGTGCGGACGTTTAGAATAAAGGTGTGATGAGATCTCCACAAGGGATAGTTGAAGCGAACCTTGCACTGTAAGTAGTGCTGCTGGATGCTGTGACAGATGAAACTGACCGTCACTAGCTAGCCTTTGAGAGGACCCCACCGAAGATTACAGAGTGGTACAGGGATCTAATTTATGGTCTGACAAATCGGCAAGGTGTAGGGTTGACTACGCTAAGCTAGAATTGTTTGATATTTTTTTATTTTTTATTTTTTATTTTTTAATCTTGACCAAAAGCCGTCGGAGCGACGTGGTTCAAGGTTACTGTGTACTGCATTCTTTCTGTGCTTATTTTGTGTGGTAGGGTACAGTAAATTTGATTCAAAATATGTAAAGGTATTCTTGTTCTCCTATTTGTACGCCAAGATTGCGATGCCTGCAGAAGTGTGCTTTTGTCGATTAGCCGAAACACGTCTTAGCGCTTCAACGGCTGCACACCATTCTCCCACCCTTCAAACAAGACGCGGAAGCGAGCAGAAGCGACAAAAGCGGGTGACTGCTTCATCAGATGATGCCACATATTATGCCACATATTATGCCACATATTATGCAGAAGAACATTTTAATCGCAATACTCACGGCTCCACCATGCAAGCCGCACTATCCGCAGCCCCTGGGGGACTTATCACGTCCACTGTCTCGGAAACGCTCCCAAAGCATAATTTCAGGTGAATGCAACCTCACCACAGCAACGAAATCATTAGAAGAGCAGATTGTGGTAAGGTATATATTTGCACACTCCCGTATATTGATTGTATCGGTCGAATGCCCGAGTGGTTATGGGGCTGGCTTCAAGAACACACGATTTCTTGGCCACGTATGGCAACACCTCCAGTATATCCTGGGTTCGAATCCCAGTTCGACCAAACTATCTTTTTGCTTCTATGTCAAGTGGTTTACTCTATCTCACCCGCCAATCAGAATTAGCAATATATGTGGTGAAAAGCTACTCGATATCCGCTCGGAATGTTGACCTTCGTAAAAGACTAAGAAGGGAAGAACAGAGACAAAAAAGAAAAGAAATAAGAAGAAAGAAAAAAAAAAAAGTATGGCAACTTGATTTTCGTGTTTGTTGGTGTCACCGTACGAGTGGTCGAATGGGAGGTGAGGAAAAAGGTGGAGAATGCGGAGAGCACGGTCAGTATCGGCTATTGTGGCACTGCGAGTATCCGGTGTTTAAAGGATTAGTCAAGTGTCCAACCTCACGGCTCACATCCCAATCTTCCTCGACTAACTTTGCACCCCACATCAGCACTCAATTTATCACCATCACCATCATCGTCCTCATCATCCTCACTACCTGGTCTTGTACCGCTAAATCATTCGGAGTCGTCGTCTTTGTTTTCAAATTGCAGCCTTGTACACAATCAAGAGACGACTGCCAACATCGGTTCTTTGACTTTGACGCCTGCTACTTTTGTCCTTCTCATCTTGACAACCAAGAGCAACGTAACGTTTATCACTGGCTAGTAGGCTCGAACCTATCCCATAATTGGCGCAGAAGTATCAGGAGCAGCTTCTCACCACTACTGACAGCAGCTGGGGTTTTTAGGTAATCACCATGAATCCCCCTTCTCCACCACTGGCTCGACTGCGCACACCAGGGTTCGCAGGCTACTCTGTCTCCTGGTCACCCTTTTTCGAACGTCGGCTGGCGGTCGCCTCCTCTGCAAACTATGGCCTTGTTGGAAACGGTCGATTGCACATCCTTTCCATCGCACCCAACTCTACTCCACTCAACCCCAACCTCGTTGTTGAAAAAGTGTTTGACACTCAGGATGGACTGTACGACGTGGCATTCTCCGAAGCGCACGAAAACCAGCTTGTGACCGCATCAGGAGATGGTAGTATTAAACTTTGGGATTGTACACTGCAAGAGCACCCGATACGTAACTGGGCCGAGCATAACAGGGAGGTGTTTTGCGTGGATTGGAACAATATCAAGAAGGACGTGTTTGCGAGTTCATCATGGGATGCGAGTGTAAGGGTTTGGCATCCGGAGAGACCCACTTCGTTGATGACGATTACGGCGCATACGGGATGTGTGTATGCGTGTGCATTTTCACCGCACAATCCAGATTTGTTAGCCACGGCGTGTGCGGATGGACATCTGAGGCTGTTCGATCTCAGACAAGGTTCGGGGACGCAAGCGGTGGTGACGGTGCCGGTGGGTGGAGAGGTTCTATGTTTGGATTGGAACAAGTACAGACCCATGACGATCGCAACCGGGTCGACGGATAGGGTGATCAAAACGTGGGATTTGAGAAACGGCTTCAACAAGCCCGCAGGCGGAATAGCAGCTCCGGTTGAGCTAGGAACACCAATCGCAGCCATACTGGGACACGAGTATGCGGTGAGAAAAGTGGCGTATTCTCCACACTCTCCAAGTATGCTGGCAAGTGCAAGTTATGATATGACAAGTAGGATTTGGGATACCGATGCAGCAGCGCTACAAGGCGGAGGTACACAAGCGGGTGGAGCCATGATGGGTGGTGTTGGCGGCGGTACGAGTTTGAGGAAAATCCACGATGCACATACCGAGTTTGTGGTGGGTGTAAGTTGGAGTTTGTTCCAAGAAGGTTTGGTGGCCAGTTGCGCTTGGGATAGTGAGGTTCATTTGTGGGGGGTTCACTGAGGCAGGGGACTATCGCAAATCAAACATTTTTATCAGTTGTCATCGTGAGGCACTGACGCCAGATTTACAGTCTGCTTTGTGTGGTGGGTTGTGTCAAACAAACTATACAGTACAGTAAAATACTTTATATACCAGTGCATTTGAAGATACGTAGCGACCACGGTGACTAGTAGAGTCATCTACAGTGTTTGTATTAATTTACTGTACTGTATCTCGACATCGACTCTAAAGTGGGGAGTGAAGGCTGTATTGAAGTCTATATAGTGAAAGATCAGCTTTCTATAATAATTTACTGTCACTCTGAATTTCTAGGTGATTCCGATTTGTATTAAATGATGATTATTATTTGTTGTCTTTGCTTGCTTTGCGTGCACGGCGTTTAAACACAAATTCAGGGAAAGAAGAGAGAGTGTATTTTTGTGTTGTGGTGTTTGTTAAATTTACGTCATGTTGCCACTCTTTCTCTATCTTTGCTCACTTCGGAGTCATGATTTTTTTTTTATTTATTTCTTTTTTAATTTCGGTCCGACCGTTGGACTGTATTTTTGTATATTCATTTCCCTTCTCCTCCTCCATTATACCTTCATCACCATAAACATCGTTACCACCTACCTTTTGATTCCATACAACTTTTCGAAGGAGACAATTTAGATTCGAATCGGAACATGTCTTCCTCGGACATGTCTGTGCCCACAATGGGTTCAGCTGCCGTAGAAACCACTCCCCTGCTCACAGTTGCACGCCACCGTTATCAAATTCATAGCGTTGCCGAATCTCGTGCATCGGGATACACCACAGAAAGCGATGATATGGTCGACATTACAAAATCTCGTTATGATCTAACCACATTTAAAGGTCGTCTTATGCATTTCGCCTCGGTGACTTCTCCCTTAACTCTTCTTGCATCCAATGCTGAACTTAAGTCTGCTCAAGAACTCGTCACATCGTACGAAGCCAAATTTCCATCCAATCGTACTACGGCAACCTACTTTGTGCCACGTTCGGAAGCTCAAAAGTTTTGGAAGGCAAAGCAACTTGTGGATTCGTCAGTTCATCCGGATACGGGAGAGGTAATTTTGTTGCCTTTCCGAATGGCTGCTTTTGTTCCTACTAACTTGCTCGTAGTAGGAGGAATGTTGATGCCTAATCCAAGTTTGGGCATGATCGTTTTTTGGCAATGGGTTAATCAATCTTTGAACGTAGCCGTCAATTATTCCAATGCAAACAAAAGTGTTCCAATGAACATGAAAGAGGTTGGTCTAGCTTACGCTGCTGCTACCACAAGTGCAGTAGGTATTGCTGTAGGCATGAGTCGTGGTGTACCCAAACTCAGAGTATCTCCAGGTGTTAAAGGTGTTCTAACATCTTTGGTACCTTTCGTATCTGTTGCTAGTGCAGGTGTTGTGAATATCAGTTGTATGAGATGGAAAGAGATTAAAGATGGTGTTGGTGTTTACATTCGAGATCAAGAAGGTAATCGACATCATATTGGTGATTCGAGTAAAGCTGGACAAAGAGCCGTTGGTATGACTGCTGCGAGTAGAATTTTGACCAATATTCCTACTTTGATTTTACCACCTTTGGCATTAAAGGTTTTGCAAAGGGCTAAAGTGATTCCGATGACGGGTGTTTTGACTAGGGTTGTAGATTTAAGTTTGATTGGTACTAGTTTGTTACTTTTTTTACCACCTGCTATTGCAACTTTTCCTCAGGTTGCTAAAATCAGTCCAGATCAATTGGAATCAAGGTTTCACAATTTGAAGGATCAACATGCAAATCCAATCGAACAGGTAGAGTTCAATAAAGGTCTCTAGTAGAAGACTTTTTTTTTTTTTAATCCATAAAAACCACGCTCATTGAATGGTTTTTTTACGATGGTAAAGAATTGCTCAATCATATATATATATACGCACACATATCTCAAATCTGGACAAGAACCTAGTATTACCCAAACCCTTATTTTGACTTGAACAAATTCGAATGCATCCCAATCCAACACATTACTTTACAACACCCATCAGAGAAAAACAACAACGAAAGACTGTCGAAGAAAAAGAAACCAAAAAAAAAGAAAAAAAAAAAAGAAAGGCATCATCCATTTGTATTAAAAGGTTGCGAAAAGGGTCAAAAGAATGGTACAGTATGACTAAGATAAATTGGATATTGAACATCCACCCACCGACAGACCGACAGACCGACAGACCGGATTTGATTATAAAGCTGCATGGACGGCGAGGTGAGGGAAACAGAAAAAGTTTGGTTCGGCGAGTGTTGAGTAGCACGCTTGTTTTCCAGATTACATGTACAAAATTGAATACATGCAGACTCGGTGGCGACAGTATCCTTTCTGCTTTCGATTTCGGCAAAAGGAGACAGAGAGAGAGAGAGGGGATGGTTGTTGCCAAGAATATGTGTATGTAAGGGAAAAGAAAAAGGTAGACATCAGCAACAAAGTGATGCGCTTATGATTGATGAGTCTGGTTGTGTGGGTGTGAATATGAACTCGTTACTTGTTCTTTCGCGACTCTTTTCTAATAACGACACCCTCGTCACCGGAACTCGACGCATCCGAGTGGTCGTCGCTGGATCCGCCCTCAGCCGCTATCGCCGCCGCTGCAGCTGCAGCTTTCTTCTTTGACAACACTGCCTTCTCCTCTGCCGCCATCACCGCAAGCAATGGATCATCTTCAGCCTTGGGAGCGCGGTAAGACCCACCCATACGATCGCATGCAGTAAAATACTGGCCGTAGTTGCAGGTAAAGAAGAGATGGTGCAGAGTGTGGTGCGAGGGACCATTGATGAAAGCCTCGAGGGGCGAGTTGCAGATCATGTCCGAGTCGTGGATCAAGATGCTCCAAAGGTTGACAAACACAAAGAGACAGATGGACACGACGCGGTGAAGCGGAAAAACGAAGGGAAAAATGTGGTAGGGCAGAGACTGTGCATAGCCGTCCAGAGGGTGGAAAGCATGCGATGCGTAAGGGGTGGGGACTAGCCATTTGTGGTGAGGCTTGTGGATGTGTTTGTACAGCCTGGGATGATGTTCGATTCTGTGTACCCAGTAGATGAGAAAGTCGGTGAAAACGAGGAAGAGCGGAACGGAGAGCAAAGCGTAGCCCCAGCCGTAATCAGAAATGTTGTTGTACAGCTTCGAGTGGCCACGAACCTCGAGGACGAACCATGGAATGGTCAAAAAGTCGAGTGGCAAGAAAGCGCGCATGGAAGACTCGATCTCAAGCGTGACTTGATTCTTGAGGAACCGAGGGTGCTTCTCCATTTCCTTGTTGAAAAGGTACTTGTACGAGAGACCGGCAAAGGTGAAATAGAGGACGAGAATACCGATGTACGTAAGTACTAGCAACGAAACAGTCTGACGAATGATATTGTCTCTTGGGAACGCGGAGACATTCTGAAGTGCGAACCAATCCACATTTTGACCGTCAAGTGTTGAAGAAACGGCTTGCTTGAGCGCTGTATTGGCGAACCATTGGGATGGCGCAAAAGCGGATGTGCTGGCCGAGGCAGCCCATGATGCAGCGTCAGACAAGCCTAACAGAGATGATAGCGTTTGTGTTGAAGACGCAGATGCTAGCGATGCCAATGCGGAGGGGTCCTTTGTGATGGAATGAGGGAGAGCAGGCCATGCTGCAGCCCAGACCTTGTCGAGGGCATAGGTGTCGGCGAGCTCCAAAACGAGATCCATGATGAGAAGGTGGCGTACGTGTGGGGTGTTGCTGTCCAATGAGGTTTGCTCCAGCGATTCGGTAGAGTGGGGTCGGCTCAGCGTCGTGGGTACGATCTGATTATGAAGATGTGCGATGAGATGGTGGGTGTGTCAAGGTATTTGAATCCGAAAATAGATTGCAGAGACGATGGCTTCGGTGGCAGAGATGTGCCTTGATTACGAACGTGGTATGACCGCTGGTGTAGTCGGAAGCCGATCCTAGGAATGCCGTGGTCGAGGGAAGAGAGAATCGAGACCTGATAGGAGTCAAACGCCACCAGAGATCTTGGAAAAGGGTTTGATGTGTTGGGATGAAAGGGCGAGACTGGATCTACGGATCAAGCGCTGAGAATAAATGAGGTTGCGTTGCTCAGAAGTGCGACGTGGTTCAGCGCAACGCGGAGGGTGTTGTAGATGAGGGATGGTGATAGGGGTCGAAAAGGAGGATGGGGATGCGGATGTGTGTGGATGATGTCGAAAAGCAAAATTGGGACAGACTCGACAACAATCGAATGCGAAAGCTACGGGCGAAAAGCGGTAAAAAGTTGGCTGGTGGCGAAAGAGCCCGAAAGACGAAATGATTGCAGTTGGAGACAGACACAAACCCTTGTGTCAATATGTAGCTTAGCTGGCAATCGTGCATGTGTATGCATGTGTGTGTGTGTGTGTGTGTGTGTGTGTGTGTGTATGTGTGTTCGTACGTGTTTGTACGGTGTCGAGCTCGCATGCTATAACACATTTGAGGTTTGTTGCGCTCGTGGGTGCAAGCTCCGTCGAAAGAAGCGTACTTGTGCCTGTGAATTTAGTTAGCATACTCTGGTTACAGTCAACTGTTTTGGCGTCTTTTCTTCTCTTACGCTGCTCGAGAGTGCAGGGACTGACTAAATTCACCGAGGCTAGACATACGCGCTCTGTGAATCAAAAGGTCAGACCACACTTACAGGCCACATGCAAGTTTCCCAATCGATCCAAGAGATACAGTATACAGAGTGGCTGCCGTACTGTATTTAATTTATCCTGCACAGAAAAGAAAGCAGGTGATATTGCGGTTTCAAAGGGGTGCAGTAGCTTGAGCACAGCTAAAGGGAAACAATGATCTGCACTGCCTGCTCTGCTCTGCCGAAATAAGTAAATTACATTTTTGGGCTCAGATGAGGAAAAAGAGTACGCGACGTCAAGGCACATTCGCAGTCATGACCGACGTGTGTTCAAAATCTGGTGATTCTGGTCGTTTTGGCGAAAGACACGAATTTCTCACTTCATACACGACACGGCAGGCCCGAATTGTAGAAAAAGTTCTTCCATTTCATCTGTGCCTCACTTAAGCCGTGCACCCTGGCAGCGGCAATCAGCTTCCGGTTAACGCATCTTCCCCCACTCCATCATTTCAACAAGCTTGGAAAGAAAAATTCCAAAACATCGGTTTTTGGCTCGGGAAATTGCTGTTCGACGCCACAACACTCGAAGAATTCTAAGGCCGATGCCAACCGAACCCTCGCCTTGGGCCCATGCCCCGTCGCCAATTTCTTTTGATCCACCTCGCTCACTCAAGACACACTAAGAATCAACACCACATGAAGAGATTCTATATTCATGCGCAATACAAATTTAAAACGCTTTCTGTCCTCTATAATCGCGCTCCCTCAATATAATTCACTGGTACAACACGGTACATATTTAATAAAATTTGCCTTGCTAATCATTTATCTCGCCCCCTCTGTCTCCTCTTGCGCTCCTGCGAAATTCATCAAAATGACCCATGTGGCAAAACAAGTCAATTAAAAATTTGGAAGTAAAGCCGCGCGTGATGCTGCCGGCTGACCCTGAAGATCACTCCGCTTGGATTACGATGACCCCCGATAGTAGCTCATTTTTTTCAATTTGGCTAAACTGACGATGTTGGATTGGTTTGTATTGGCCAACTTAAAGATACGGTCATATATCTGGTCGGTAGAAACAATCAAAAACAGTCGGAGACGGTAGCCAAGGGCAATAAAGCTGCTGAACGCCGACAATGGCCTTCAGTTCCGGGTAAGCCTGCATCGCTCCAGCCGGCAGGCGAGGTATAGCAAACACGCCAAGTGAAAATTCAATCTGATAAGCACTGCCGGCAGCCAAATCGAAACTTGAGAAGTGGCGAAATTTGATTCCCCATCGCCGATATTTTAATGCCATGTCAAAAAGATCGGATTCTTCGAAAAGCCCGACTTCCGAGGTCTCAGATAATCTTCTCTTGTTCTTCTCCACTAGGATCAAACAGGTAACTTATATTGTAACTGTGACTTCAATTCTTGACAATCTGGACTCTAGGCATCTTTCGTTGCGCAGCAATGACCACAACATACTTCGACCAGCATGCCGCACTCTCATCACTCGCATAGCGGCCAGTTCTGCTCTCATGCCAAAGACTCCCTCTCCCAAGTCTTGCTTCGCGCTGAATCCCTTGGTTTCACCCATTTCCACCTCAGCGAGCACGTTTCACGCCAAAACACGTCCGAACTCTATCCTGAGGAACTCGAAGCTCACCTCACGCCCCAAATTCTTCGCACCACCTTCTCCAATTATCTGACTGAAGCACGCAAATTACAAGCCCAGTTCAGCCCATCTCTGCACATTTTGGTCGGTTGTGAAACAGAGAACATCACAAGTCCAGCATCGCTCAACTACCTCACCGAACTACTTGGTAGCACTCTCAACACTCCACCGGAACTCATTGGAAAAGGAGTGGTAGACTACATTGTTGGATCCCTCCACCATACCAACTCGATACCCATTGATTTTGACAAACAGACCTTTGAGCGATCTGTTGCTAGCTTTGACAGCACTCCTATCTCCCCTTCAGCTGGGCTGACCTTCAGCGATGCGCACCTCAATCTCGTTGTCCAATATCTTGAGGATCAACTCGAAGTCATGCAACGACTAAAGCCGGAGGTGATAGGACATTTCGATCTCTTCCGATTGTTCACACCAGAGCTCAAACTCACAGCACCCGAGATTTGGACAAAGATCGAAAGGAATGTCGATTTTGCCGTAGGCTACGGTGCACTGTTCGAATGCAACGCAGCTGCGTTCAGGAAGGGTTGGAATACTTCGTATCCAGGCAAAGAGATCTTGGATCTGATTCGAAATAGAGATGGTAGGCTGTGCTTGTCGGATGATTCGCATGGGGTGCAGGCAGTAGGATTGAACTATCTGAGAATGAGGCAGTATTTGATGGATTCTGGCGTCGACACAATTTGGTACCTTGAGAAAGATTCAGCAGCCGCTTCTGCCGACAATGTATCACAGCCAAAAGACGGTGCACCTATACGATTCGCAAGAGGCACAGTAGCAAAGTCGATCGGACCAGATTGGAAGTTGCATTCTTTCTGGACCACTTTCACACAGGCTCTCGAGAGCGAAAAAGTAAATAAAACAAAAAAATAAAGAGTCAGTAGCCTTTCTTTCACGCGTCCCGGCGCAAAGCAATCATCATACCCAAATCACCGCTTTGGCGATCCATCTCGCCTTTGTGCTAATCAGACCGCACATAAAAACTTATTGCATGTCTTCAATCATCAAAACATCCTGAATTCGGCACAGAACAAGAGGTAAACATAATATCGAAAAAAAAAAGAAAAAAAAAAGGACAAAGATGATTTATTGGTTTGTTTTCGCGGGCTTACTTGCGACCACCAGCCTTACCCTTCCTCGGCTGCGGCAACGTGAAAGGAGTCTTGAGCACCATTCTCTTCTCACCCGCCACCACCGAAGATGTACATCCGAGTGTTCTGAACAGCTCACGAAGCTTAGCTGATTGAATGTTGCAATTTCGCGCCAACTTTTCGTGGTCGACCGAAAAATTATCGAGGTGCAACGCGAGTGCACACATGTATGCCAGCGTCTTGGTCTGGTGAAAGTCAGACATGACTGCTCGATCCGACTTGGAAGCCGTCTCGGTGAACGTCGTTAGAATGGCCTTGATGATGCGCGTATTGGCATCTTCTCCGTCGAGTTTGAGCGCACTAATAAGCTTGCCACGTTGAGAGACCAATTTGGGTCGACTCTGAATGTACCAAAGTAAGGACATGTAGTAAGCGATGCGCACCTTGTCCTTGGCATCTTCCTTGTCTTCGGTAGCGCCAAGAGCTGGCATCATCACATCGTCCTCAGCATCAACAGCAGCATCATCATCTCCATCATCATCATCATCATCGAAAGTGGTGTGTTTCTTGCCGCCACTACCACCGCCGAGATGGGAGCTGCGCTGAAGGTTGTCCACCAAACGCGTCCAGATCCAAGCAGGAAACTCTTTCGAGTATGGTATGTGTTCCTGAAGCGCTTCTTCATCGTTGACGTTTTCGATGAGCTTCTCTATCGGCAAGCATTTAAAAATTTCGGTAGGAATAAGGTCCGAAATGCGGTAAGCCTCTGCAGGATGTTTGGCGTTGAGGTTGGCTGGTGGCATGGGTCGAGCAGATGTCGAAGAAGCAAGAACTTCGTCCAACGATGGCAACGAAGCTAGGCTGTCTTGAATACCTCCGGTGAAATCATCCAGGATGACCTCCATGTTGGCAGTGTCCACCTTCATCCGGTCTTGATTCCTTGCGTTAGCCTTCTGCTTCCTGTTACCAAACGCATCGCCAAGTGCTCTACGGGCCTGCGTCATCTCGTTGTAGTCGGCAAATGTGCGAATGCTCGAAATGGACGAGAGAGAGCTGTTGGCCTTGATCGATCTCGCGACTTGGAAAGTGGGCACCGCACAAAGTGTGATCGAGCTGCTGGAAGGGTTGTAGACACCAACCATGTATTCACCTGTGTAGCCGCGAGTTTCGGAGCTGCTGCCGAATTCAAAATTGTTGCCGACATATGCGATCGTATCCGTCTCTCCGGCGAGCAAGAGTCGCTCATCCACATCATCAGTGTGTGCGCCAGTCTCGTCTGGCAAGCCGTCAGCACGGTAGAGGCTGAACTTGGTGGAGGGCGCAGGTTTGTAGTCGGGAAACGAGGCAAAGGCAGCACCAGAATTGCTCAGATGCTTGAAGCTAGAGCCTTTGACTTTAAGTGTGGCTTGACCTGGTCCGGCTTTGACCTTATCCTTGGAAGTAGAGGAAGATGCTTTTGGTGTGGAAGACGAGGAAGACTTGTTGGATTTATTGGGCAGGGCAGAGGCGTCCGAAGACTTGGCTTTCCTTTTGGCATCCTTTGACATGATGAGATCCTGATTTGATCACAGCCCTGTGGGACCGTATGTGTATTTAGAAGTTTGGCAGCGATGGTGTGGAGTGAATGTGAGTGTTCAGGCGATGCAACTGCTAGGGTGTTGAGCAAGTTTCAGAAAGTTGACACCCAACGGCTTTCGCAATCAAAAATTCCACATTTTTTGTCCAGCCGTCATGAACACAGAAAAAAATATCCCACTAGATAGAGCTCGGTGTGACACATGCTGACATAATTGACCCAAAAGTCAAAAACATAACATTTCGAGGTTTTATACCACGTGGACTGACGTTGTCTACTTGTCAAAAAGCAAGCTGTCGCAGACGCACGAAAGCAGCTGAAATTGTCTGCACCCAGTAGAAGCATACCAGCCAGCATAGGAGGTGCGAGTGCAGTACATGCGCAGAGCCGATTGTTTGTTACCTGCGTGTTCAGTACATCGCAGCTCTTTGTGAGACATGGCGGGAAGCATCGGAACTCATCTGACGAGACGGAGATACAAAACTATGTACGACATAGCAAGCTTACAAAGAGGGCCTGAGAATCGCAGTCGATGGCATCTTTGCTTACAAGCGTAAGTGGTGGGCATCATTTCACTACAAATATGTCATGAACTAAAGTGAGGCTTCGCTGAGCTTCAACGATACAAACCATCACATGCAACAAATAGGTGTAAAAGAATGGTTGAAGAATGTCTCGGCAGCTTGATCAAAGGGCTCGTATTTCCAATTAGCCGTGCTGTCAGATACCCAGGCCATCTCGGCAGTGCCTGAATGGGTTCTCAACTTATTAATGCTCTATCATTGTTGTCTTCGTCCCCGACATTCTCGTCCCCAACATTCACGTCGGGCATACATTCAAAACATCGCAAGGCAGAACAACATCGTTTGAATTCCGAGTTGGACCAAGCATAGCAGGTCACGACAGCTCTGAAGATAGCAATGTCAAACCGTTTAATTGGGCACGCTTCTAGTTTCAGCAGACTTCGTGCAATGATCGTGTGTGTCGAGCTCGAGCAGTCACTTCTGCGAACTACGAATGGCAATCGCACATTGCTCTCGCATCGAGGTATACGTGCGAGCCAAGAGCCAAGTTGAAGCACGAAGAAAAGCCCTCCCACAACTTGCAAACGGAAGCAAAAGCTTACCGAGTTTCGACAACCATTACACCCTGGCAGGTGCGCAAGTAGCAATTCCTTCTTTTTGCTTTGAGTCCCTGATCTGATTCCCGAGGCTTTTTGTGACCGTCGGAATATGGAACGCTTAGCCCGCCATGCTCCTAGATTCATTCCCGGCCCGTTGGCAGTCCCGTCCCCGGCCACCGTTTCCCAGACTTCAAGCTCGCTCAATTCCGCCTCCCTCTGTTTGCCAGTAACGGTTTCTAAGGCTATGAATACTCACTCTATTTTTCAGTTCGAGCTGCTATGTACCTTCACTGTCCAAATTTATTCGTTTACTATGCCTGCCACTCGCGAGAATTGACTAGCTATGAAACAAAAGAGTGTGCGGTAGTGCCCACCATCCGGCGAGAACGACGACGGGGAGCATGCGAGCGCGCCACACGGCCCTTTCAAATGCTCAACACCGCCATCAGCTGCGTGACTCCACAGTCAACATGCAAAGTAAGGATGATCTCTTCGATTTGCGTCTCGGTTCCATGTAGAACTTGTGCCTAACCAACAGCGAGCGGGTTCGCACATAGCCAGCCACTCAAATCCCGCAGGATCGAGCCAGGATTTCCGGATTGATTCTTCTAAGCCGCTGTACGACAATTCAAAGTGTCGTTACTCGAAGTCGCTTTACCATCCGAAGCTCCTTGAGTGAGCTCTGCCCCTTCTACGCACGTCGACCATCCTCGTCTGCTCGATACTTCTTCGAACATTCAACTGTTATATAATGAGGGTATCGAAGGACAAAACAGGACATCCGTCAATGTTCCCCTTGATCGACATCGTCCTGCTCTGATCGAAGCCGTACTCAAGACCATCTTCTTGGTGGAATTCTCTTGACCTCGCGGGATCCTGCCAGGAACAATCCATGGGCCAACTCCCACTTTGCCTTCATCCCTTACTGCACTGGCGACATTCATGGTGTTCCATCTGTTGTTACTTACCCCGGTGCGCTTGCTCCTATCTATCACAAGGGATGGAACAATTTCCAAACTATCCTTCGAATCCTTGCGCAATCCGTGCCTGTGGTGAGCAACGTATGGGTAACTGGAACTAGCGCCGGTTGCTTCGGCGCCACTCTGAATTACATCACTTCCAAGAAGGCTTGGCCTTGGGCGAGAACCCATCTAATCGGTGATTCCTGCGAGACCACGCCCGGTTTCCTCAACACTAAGCCTAGTTGGAACCTTCAGCAGCCTTCAACGCACGACTGCCGCAATTGCCAGAAGGGCGAATTCAACACTTGGCTTCCCGCCCTGTCGCAGGCTTATTCCGGCAATCGATTCGGATCAATCTCGTTCCAGCAAGATACGACTTTGCCCAACTTCATGGGAGTCACTGTTACCGATTTTGCCACAATCATCACAAACCACTTTGCCGACATCACACGTACAACTACCAACATGGCCAAAGACTTCACCACTGCTGGACAGGGTCACGGTGTACTCTATCAGCTTTCACCAACTTCGGTGACCGAACCCACATTGGCAAGCTGGCTCGCTTCGATGAGGAACCTTCGATCGACCTTCAAATCTGTCTGAGATCCTGAATTGACAGGCTTCTAGGATGTGAGCGGTGTCCATGTTGAATTCCATTTGTGATCTAGTCGCCAGCCTCGATTCTGCTCACCGATCAGAGATTGTTCAGCTGCGATTACGAGCAGGTTCTGAGCCGCTTTCTCCTTGTCTTACTCGTATCATCGCATGCGACAGTCAGTGGGTCGCTGTCTTGTCTTATACTGTTATATTGCCATCATCTCATACATAGTTAAGCATGTGCCGGCGCTTGGGCAACCGCAGATCCAACTGCACGTCTAGGATCGAAGATAACGGTTCTGCCACGGTAGTCATTTCTATACCTTAGCAGCGCACCCTATCTTTACTACGACAATGGTTCCACTCTTACATCTCGGCGAATGGAGCGGCGCAAGTGAGTCCGACAAATCTGCGTCTTTGATGGCGACAAAATTACTAAGATCAGTACCCCAATTTGGTTGCCGATTTATCCATCCCCGCAGTCAATGGCTCCATTAGGCAGCGCTAATTCGGCTTCAAACTGGTGCAAACCAGTGACGAACTCAGATAATGCATTATTAGGGGAGTTTTCGACTCGTAACTTTAATAGCCAAGGCATTGCTCTTGACTTGAACATAACGCCGGGCATGTTGGAAGGCGCTAGGGATTTGTCGAAGCATGTTCTGGACCTTCGCTGTGATCTCGAGTCCAAACAAGTGTCCACAGCAAAGTGGGAACTACTGTGGTTTCAATATGGACACAGACTTCGGCTCGAATACTGCGCCAAGATATTAGCGATGGCGATTCGAGACTTGTAGGCTTCACTTGAACATGTGCCGCTTCCACTTTTCATGCTTGAAGCTAGCCGCCGTTCAAGTTCACCTGAGCGGCTTGGAGAGTAAACCCGGACTTCATGTAAGGCCAAAGGCAAACAACGCCCAACAGGGACCAGAGGCTGAAACCAGGCGGTGTTCGAATTTTGAATTTTTATTTTTATTTTGGCTTTGTTCTTGACAATCGAACTGTGTCATTGCGCCCAGCAATGGCTTTAAACGAATTTGAACTTTTTCAGTAGCTCCAAGTGAATGCAGTGAGCACATCAAAAATTGTGGTCTTGTAGTCAAGATGGGTTGGACGGTCCAGAGGGATTTAACCTTTTCCGGCAGCAGGCATGTCAAACAGATCTACAAGGGGCCGAAGGAACTGGTGATGAGAATAGGGCTACGATTACAATTGTGTCTAACCCGGAAAAAAAAGACTGGCTGCCTTTTTTCGTGCTTCTGACAGTGCTAAGTATATGATGGACAAGGCAGCTTTGAACGGCGGCTCTATGAGAGGCGAAATGCACGGAATTTATTCTTGTAAGGCGAATAGTGCTAGTGACGAGATAGCGTGCACAACATCAAGAGTTTGTGTAGTAGATTCGCGCGCTACCGCTATGCTGTACTGTACAGTGCACGGTGATACGTTCCAGCGGGTGTTCATCGGCCTCGTTTGGAGCAAAGATACGCAGGTAAGCAGCAGCCGATCAAATACAGAGGCATCCGACTACCTAGCCGAGGGTCTTGAGCAAGACTTGCTGAACGGAGCAAGTTTCATGCAGCTGTGCTTGTTTCAGGGGCCGGTCGTCGCTGGTCAAGCAGCAGGGGCCCAGGACAGGAATCATTCCTCGGAAACGGGCTTTTGATACTGCAGGCCCAAACTGCTTCTGGTCCGCTCGTAGCCATCAAATACCAACAAGCATGTACCGACGAAAGCGCTTGCAGAGTGCTGATCACAGCAGCATCGCAAAATAGCTTCGTCAGCCACGGCATCCTCGTTGTGATTTGCCTCTTGAACTATGCCATCTGCAAGGTGTCTCATATCTAGAGCTGTATAGGTCACATGCAAGGCGCTTATCTCACAAACTCTTTCCCTTTTTCCTTTTTTTGTTAGTTTTTTGTTCTCTTGTGGCTTGTTTCGAATGGCCTTAGCCGGTGATGACTCTAAGCCACGAAATGCACAAAGTTTGGAGCCGCTGCAAATATACCAGACATGCTGCGTTTCCGGTGCGGGCAAGCAAAGGGTTGCAAGGGTTTGCCCTGTTTGCGAGACAAGCGAACGAGTAACTTCCGCAAGGCAATCTGCAGTCTCAGGGCCTACTGAACGGAGTCGAAGAGCGAAGGCAAGCTTGCAAGGGCGGTCCATCTCTGCCAGATCGCTCACCCTAGCCTCTGTAAGGTTGATCGCCGGACCTGTTCCTCTGTGATACAGCCTACAGTAGGATAGGACAATCTTGTCATTTACAATGCTCCGCACCACACGGCAAAAAGATGTCTGTTTTCGAGTCACCATTGCAGCTGCTTGACCGGTTGAAAGTATCAGTCTCGATCACGCACAACGGTAAGCAGAAACAGGTCGCAGGGCTGTGGAGCAGTTGCAGTGCACATGAAGCTCAAAAAAAAAGAAGAAGAAAAAAGAGAAAAAAAAGGGGGGGGGCAGGGGCATCAGCCCGTCACAGGCTACAGTCGCACGGTCACGTCGAAAATCAGCTCACTGTATCTGCATATATTTGTGATGGAGACCGTCCCTCGCGACTATCGAGCAGAAATCGGGCAAATGGCTGGTAAGTTAAGTTCGAAGGCCAGAGCGAACTCGAGGGTAGGTGGCATATTAGGGAGGGCCGAGGATTCAGTCACGTAATTTGGCGAACAATGAAGAATGGGCCTTAACAAGCAATACGACTCGAGAGCTTGCCTAATGCACGTTTGAGACATCATACCACAGATGTCTCACATTGCCGGCCACGAGTTTCGCAAGGTCAACTGATTCAACGGCACTTTGCCAGGATCTTTATTGTTTGATGCTTTCAGCACCTACCTTTCGTGTCGTGCAGCAATGGCTCGTAATTCAAGGTCACTTGTTCGTTGCCCTTGTCGAACGATGCTCGCATTGCATGGTCTGAGGATCGGGCGAGACCAGTGCGAGCATTAAGAGGCAGACAGAGACCGATCGCAGTCTCGAGTGTCATCTGTGTGCGGCTGTCCCATTAAATCACTGCTGTCTTGGCAGCACACTCCAGCGCCCAAGCGCTCAGGTCCTATCAAATCCATGTCTACCACCTTTCGCGCTTCACAAGCCATACCGACGTGCAAACGTCTCTTATAACATCGTGGAATCCATGCCTACGATGCTTGCTTCGAACGATCCTCGTTGTATGAGCGCCTGACAGCTCGGAGTATGCGGTTTCAGCCTCGTTCGCAACGCTCCTTTTGGTTCTCCGTGCATGGCCAGTCCCACTCTGGTCGTGTCTGCCACAAATGTTGTATCGCCTACACCCCCGATTCGCCTAAAGACAGTGTACTGCAGACGTGTCGGTCTGGCGGGTTCGTGACAGTTTGGGCTCGCGAGAGCCCCAAGGCTGCAATCTTAGACAAGAGTCTGCTTAACCGCTCGCTACCTGTTCGTGGCTATCAAGAGCCCCGCTTATACAGCTCGCCAATCTGACACTCGCCCGCTCTCGAAGCAAGTTAGGGGACTTCAGCTTGGTCGTCATCACCTTTGTCCGAGCTTGCCCCCTGCCAATAACTTCACCTTGCTATCGGGTTTTCTCGCCTGTTTTCACAACCTCAGCTCGCCACTGGCTCTGCTACTGTAGAGCATTCGCCTCTGCGTTCTTTGGTTCCCTTCTCAGTTGAGGAGCACGCACCTGCTCACCTGGGCTTATCCCGAGCCGCCGTCTGAATCCAACCTTAGCGATACATGGAACGTTCGTAAACCTCAACTTTAACAATCATCGGTAACCTGACACGTCCGCTTTTCCCATCTGTTCTTCAACACTCACTCCTGCTGTGCGGAGACAGCGGCGCGAATAGGCTTGGTCCTTTTGTGTATGCTTGAACTTGGCGTTCAGCCGCCCCGTCGTGTCTTACATCCAAGCGAGCACTGGCTGCTGCCGTGCAGCTGACTGTTTTCAGTTACGGCCCCGGGCAACTGACCCAACCCTTTTTTGTCGCGCGGCTTGGATGAATGCCTCCCCTACTCTGATTACATATTACTGAGTTGAAATGACAACTCGTCTGCTGTACTGTATTTGTGGCATCATGTGCAAACACGCCAGTAATTGCTCCGAGTATGTATGAGAGAACTGTTTGAAACTGGCCCTTTGCCGAATCCGGTGCCATGGAAGCCACTGCAGTGATACCGTCGTTATGGCGATGGATTGACGTATAGTAAATTTACGGTGGTTTTTCAGTCGAATAAGCAGCTTACCCGATGCGGAAAAAAGTGGGAATTTAGAGGCTGAATCTCCTAAAGTTCGCTGGGGGTACATGACGCTGCATAAATGCTTGGGAAGGCACGCAGGTACGGTAGACAGCGGCGGCAGCAGCTATGGCAAAAAATTAAAATTACAGTAAATTAAATTTTCCTGGCGTCTCAGCCTTCAGAGTCCAAGCCTGTGCGTTCTGTTGAAAAACATATCATTTTTGTTTTCCGCATCCTGTCAAGGCGACGACGAAATTCCAGAATTTGTGGTTCATTATATTTTAAATTTTGACCCCGATGCAAATCTTGTGCTGTAGCCACGATCTGCGCAGGTCTGGCCTCTTGAATTCTCCCAACGCTGACATCCGAATGTGCTTACTTAGCCGCTTCTGGCATAAACAATGCGGATTTAATTATTTATTTTAACTTTTCGATTATGTTTAATTAATGTCTGATTTTACCTTTTATTTTATTATTGGAGTGCAGCGCTCATCGATACTGCTACTGTATACCCTGAATTCTATGTGAGCTGCCGGTGACCCGACGTTCTATACGTCAACTAGCCAGGCCAGGCGGTAGTATCATTGCGCTCTGCAGTACCTTTATATTTAGCTGAAGAAGTGTAGCTCGTCTTAGTCACTACTGACTATCTTTGGTTGACTTTCGTAGTACATTTCCGTCTGTCATCCTCCAGATGTCGCCGTGTCTCATGTTCTGCTCTTCTTGGCTTCCACGCCGGCCTGTGGCATGCATCACCTTTTTTGATGCTCAGCATACTCGGTCGATTTGTCTCTCTTCCCCATCAGATCAGCTGTACCAGGTCCACCTTCCGGTCCCTGAGCGTCTGACCCGTTCTGTCCCTTTTCGTTCCTTGCTTGCTTAGTGTCCACATCTCCTCTTCATGTCCGGATCTGGCTGTCACCTCGGACACCTTCCACCTTGGATGCACCTATCCTTGCTACCTTCTCTGCTGCTAACGGCATTCATGTCTACGCGCTCTTCCTGATTCGTGGCCACTACCTTCGACATTGCTGCTACCTGCAGCCTGCATATTGCCTTTGCTCATCGACGCTTCTTCGTTTCAACAACCCCGTCACCTTGATTCTCTCGCCTGATCAATTTGACATCTGCGAACCCTTCCATCCAAACCTTTTCTCTTTTACCAATTCGTCCATTCGTCCATTGGCGTCCTCGACGATCCTTTCCCTGCGCGGAGCTTCCATATGCTCGGCGTGAGTTGCCTCTTCCGGGATCCATTCTGATTCAGAGCTTTGTGCACACTCCGACCGTGCCCTTGGCCACACTTCAGCGCCGGATCGCTTTTAGTTTCACCTTCACAGCAATCCGAAAGACCTGGCATGCTGACAAGGGCACACATCTCCTTCTCTCCGCTTTGTCTCTCCTTACGCTACGCCTGATTCACTCTGCGACTTTGCTCTCTTCTACACATTGTCTCTCCCGCATCATTTGCTTCTATAGCCTCTGATTCACCTTTGCTTTCCCGTCTCACCGTGTCTTATCTATCCTTGTCTCTCCTGCCGTCTCACTTTCCCCCTTCTTAACTCATCTCGCTCTTCCCTCCCTACTCCCTTTCCATCAACTATCAGCATACTTGTCTCACTTTGACAGCTCCCTCTCGTTCTTTACTCGACGCTCTCTTCGACATCCTACTCCAGCAATAGCTAGTGTTACTAGCGTCTCTGACCGACACTAGCCTGTCTCTCGAAGCACAAAGTCACCGCAAAAGAGAACGCTCTATCCACCTACTTAGTCCGTCTGTCCAACTGGAGCTTCCACCATGTCTGGCGCTGCTTCGACCAACCCTGCGTTGAGCTTCGGCCCTGCTGGTCCCTCGTCTCTGGCATCATCCAACTTCCAATCACCCGATCCCTCCTCGAGCTCAGCAGGCTATACCGCTGTTGGCGGCTTCCCTGCTGGTTTTGGTCGTGTCAAGCCTGACGCCTCTGCCTATAGCTACGACGAGCAGGCTCCCCGTTCGCAACAACACGGCAACTACACGCACCAGGACCTTGGCAGCACGGGGTCTTTGGCGCAGACCCAGGCCCTCGGTGGATTTTACCCGTCTACTTCACAACACTACGCCGACCCCATGCGTTCATCAACGGGCGGGCAAGGTCATTACGTCTCTGGACATGCCAGACATCAATCGCTCAACTCTGGTGTCAGCCAGCTGGGTCTTGGGGGAGGTGGTGGCGGCGCTTATTCGCTTGGTGATGTCAATTCGAACCAGTACAACAACTACAATTTGGTTCCGGCTCAGAGGTCTCCCCCAGGGCGCTCGTCGGGCCTCGCCTCTGAGACTTCACCTACACGAAGCCGCTTCCCTTCCGCCGGCTACAACGATCCTCGCACCCTCAACCGTCCACCTTCGCGCTCTGTCGGCCTGGGCGTCTCGCTCAATCCTGGGCCAAGCAGCGATGACTCAGTTCCAAAGATGGATGGTGGCTCGCCACGCTCACTGAAGCGCTCGGCGGATCCTCTGGAAGATCTGCGCAGCTCTTCCGACCACGCCCAGCTGCGACGCCCTGCCTCATTCCCTGTGCTCGGCACCGGCGTAGGCAACATGTACGGTCGTCCGATGGGTCAGGACGCTCGAAGTGCTCAGACCGTCGGTCGTAGGACAGGCCGTGGTGGTATGGCGATTCCAGGCCAGATCACACCAGGCCGATCCCATGCTACGCTTCCAGGTCTTGGCGGTGGCTTCTACGACAGCGATGGGCGTCGCGAGTCTCTCGGATCCAACGCCACGATGCAGTCGCCCGTCACTTATCATGGCGGTTCGGGCTCATCCGATGAGTTGGGTCTTGGTAGCGGTGGTCTTCCACAGCTCATGCGCGCCACGCAGATTCCTGGCTCAATCGCCCCAGCACCTGCAATGGCGCCTCATGACCCCATGTACAGCCCTCCAGGCGGAAGCGGTGGAGGTACACCCCGCGCCAAGCTTGAGCTGCACGGCAATCTCAACGATATGGCTGTTGGATGGTCGCATGATGAGTGGAGGAGTGGACGCCGTCTTGTCCAGTTCTGGAGGCGACAGGAGGGCACCACCATCCACGCTACCTTTCGACCCATCCTGCCATCGCAGTACGTGCCCAACAGCATCGTCATCTCGTGCATCTTCCGCGAAGATAAGAACGAGTGCTTCGTCACCTCGGTTGACACCATTTACCTTCTCGAGGCTCTCGTCGCCAGCCGCTTCACTGTAGAGGAGAAGAACCGTATTCGCCGAAACCTCGAAGGATTTCGTCCCATTACGGTCAGCAAGAACAAGCGCGAATGCGAGCGCTTCTTTAAGCTGATTATGAGCTTCCCCAATCCCAAGCCACGCAATATCGAGAAGGATGTCAAGGTTTTTCCTTGGAAGGTGCTCGCTTCTGCTCTCTGCAAGATCATCGGCAAGTACAGCGCCTCTTATGAAGGGGGGCCGCCAGTCCTCGCCGATCTCGCCCCTGAGGCACCCTTCGGAGGAGCGATGGGCGCATCCTCGTTACCGTCGGTCGACCTATCAGGCGGCCACTACCGTGACACGAGCTATCCGGGAGCATCACCTTCGGTAAAGGACACGCGACTC
This sequence comes from Melanopsichium pennsylvanicum, assembly GCA_900208305.1. Lineage (NCBI taxonomy): Eukaryota > Fungi > Basidiomycota > Ustilaginomycetes > Ustilaginales > Melanopsichium > Melanopsichium pennsylvanicum. The sequence continues at coordinate 599,394 of OAPG01000012.1, forward strand.
GCCGACTCTTCGTTCGACTATGATCGTCAAGGCGGCCCAGGTGGCATGTATGGCGTCGCTGATCAGAGCATGCACCATTCGGCGCCGTACGGTGGGAGCACGTGGAATGTGGGCAACCAAGGGATGACCTTTGGTGGACAAAGTGCACCAGGCGGCTATGCTGCAACAGGCACAGGCAACGCTCCATTCCCTAGCAGCGGAGGTCACAGTCACACGCACAGCGCCAGCAGCTACGACAGTTTTGCTGCAGGAAATCTCACGCACGGCCAACCCGCTTCCGAAGGTTCGAACATATACGGACACCAACCTCAGGAGGGCTATACAGCTTCCGCTCCACCACTTCATAGTCAAGGACAGAATACAAGCACACTAGCTGCGGCTGCTGGCGACTACTACGCGGACCGTAGGTGATGCTTGCGTTTTGTGCGGACCTCCAATCATCTCTTCGTCCTCTTGCTCACAGTATGGATACCTGTAATCGTTAGTCTCTTCCATCGTCAACCACATCTTCTCTCAAACCAAAGCCTTGACGACTGTCTGAAAGCTTGTGAAGCTTCTCCCCGATATTGTGTAGTGTCTCTGATTCCCGTGTAGTAAATTTACTGGACCCTTTTACCGATCGACTTGATGCATTGCCAGCACAGCTAAGCCAGATTGAAAGCTGAGCTTATTTGCAACTACATTTGAGCGGGTCTTGCGCACGGTCAGATTTGATGGAAGGAATAGAGCAAAGGGGTGGGGTGTCTGCAGTGCGTGACATGTGCGATGACTTACAGACTGGGGCTCGGTAGAGCAAGGTGGATCTCGGCTGTGCGAAAACCGACAGGGTGCAGTTGTCTACGGGATGTAAATTTACTGTATGAGCAGGATGGTTGAGCATGGGAAAACCCGGCTATGTTTGACATTTGTTTGCCGTCCAGTTTGTGCACCCTTTTCCCCACATTCGAAGGTCAGCAAACAAAAACCTGGTTTAGCTTCTTCCTCGCAAACACCGTCGCACCATTTCCCACTTGGTTCGCTCTTGTTCTCATCTTGGAAATTTTCTTCTAATACTCGTCATTATCCTCCTAACACCTCTACCCTTCATTTCAGTAGAGTTGGGTTAGAATTATGTCAAAGTTTGTTAACCCTTTCGACGAGGCCGGATTCAGCTCGAAAATCGCTCGAATCCCACCTCCTTCCAACGATCCCGATGTTGACGTGACCATTTTTTATCGACACTTCATCCCCACTGCAAAATTCAATCCCACCTCTCCCATCAATACTGATACCGGTACCAAAAAACCGCTTCCAATTATCCTGCTTCACGGCCATCCGCAAACACATGTGATCTGGTCTACGGTTGCCACATCGCTCGCTTCTAGTGGTTTGTGGGAGATCGTGATCCCTGATAATCGTGGGAATGGATCCAGTTCAGCCCCTTGCCCTAAAACCTCGCCCTCCCCTTGGTCGTATTCTCGCTATTCCAAACGCGAAATGGCGCGAGATATGGTTGAAGTCATGACGCAATTGGGTCATGAACGTTTTTACGTCGTAGCTCATGATAGGGGAGCTAGAATTGCACACAGGTTAGCGCTTGATTGGCCAGAAAAGGTAATCAAGATGATTTTGCTTGATATTGCACCAACATTGGACATGTATTCTCAAACGGAACAAAAATTTGCAAGTGCTTATTGGCACTGGTTCTTCCTCTTACAACCTGATCTACCTGAAGCATTTATCGAAGCTAATCCAAAAGCCTACTTACATGCGCTAGTGACTAGGTTCCCTCGTTCCTCCCCCACATCTACAACCTCTTCTTCAACCTTTTCCTCAGAGCTCGAAATGTGGCGAACTAACGAGTACTTAATCAACCTTTCTCGTCGATCCAACATCATCGCCATGTGCGAAGATTATCGTGCCTCTTCCCCTCTAATTTCCCTCTTCAAGAGTCCTGATTTGGAATTAGACCAATCCGACAGGGAAAATGGTAGAAAGATTCAATGCGAAACAAAAATTCTTTGGGGCAAACAAGGCATCATTCAAGCCATGTACAAAGGTGGATTATATCTATGGCAACAATGCTGTGAAAAACAAGTCAAAGGCCAAGCATTGGATTGTGGTCATTACATCCCCGAAGAAGCTCCTCAAAGCGTTGTACAAGAGATACAAACGTTTTTTTTCTTCGAGTAAAAAAAATTGGTAAACTACTCTGTAAAAACCTTGACCGCTTTCTTTCTCTCACAAATCGCTCAAATTTGTGCACAAAACCATCCTCGAATTCACGCACAGCAACGTCAGTGCTCCCAGAAATTGCAAAAGTAAACAAAAGAATTCCGTCAAGTTTACCTTGTCGGCAGCGTGAGAGGTCAGTGAACTGCGTTCGGTGTGACGGCTTCCTTTCGTTGAAAGCCAATGCGAGTGGGACACACATAAGCCTGCGTGCTTGCCAAAGGGCCATCTCTGAAGAGTGTGTGTACACTGTATATGTCTGAGTGTCGAAATGCCCCATTCATTTAGAGCGAGCGACCCGGGGAAATCAAGCTCGGGCTGACGTTGAATGTGAAGCTGCGAATGCCACGCAATGCGTATCAGGCCGTAGCTGTAAGAGGGCGAAATGACCTCGTACGCGATTGCACCGAGGCATTCCTTTGCTTCCGTTTGATGTTTGGCGCATTCAAATGATCTTGGTACTGCATGTGCCGACTCGTTCGCACTTGATCTTTGTGGGGGCCTCAGCCCAGTAAGGTGGTGATGATCTGCCGTAATGCACGGCTATGTTCGATGCTTTGTCGCTGTACTTGTCCACGTGCAATTGTCCTTTTTGAAACGCCTTTTTACGCATCAAGGTAAAATGGCAGTATTGCTCGTGGTCGGGTGATGATCTTGGCGGCAGTATGAGCGTTGAATACGATGCATCCGTTTTGCTTGGTTTCGTCTTTTGGACTCAGTAATATTGATCGTGACGCATGACCACGGTATCATCCCCTTCACCCGATTCGGATTCAGCATTGCCATAATAGTACTGACCGCCTGCCGCCGCTGCCGCTGTTGCTGTTGCTGGATCGTACATGCCCATTTGCATATCCATGCTGTAGCCATCGATTTCTGCGCCTGCTGCAGCCATGGCTTCTGCTTCGGCCATCTCTGCCTGTTCCTGCACAGTAGCCCACACCGAAGCTTTGTATAGAGTGAGTACGAGACCCATCTTTCGTTCCAGAACGCGTAATTGAGTGAGCAAAGATGCGTGGGCGGGCGAGCTGGAGAGAAGGGTCGAAAGTGCAGCGACCTGTTTTGATTCAAGAAAGTTCAAGTGCAACGGGAAGCGTAAACGGTCAGCAAGCTTAGATTCTTTAATCAAGAAAGGAAGAGATGAGAGAGTGAAGGTGAAAGTGTGGGGATACATACGCGTCGAATGGTATCAGCCAGACGAGCATACTCGCCGAGAAGCTCCTGTTCATGTTCGGAAAGAGCTCGGTGACCAGCGTACGGGTTGATGTAAGGTTTGGGTGCGGTAGGCAAAGCTGCTACCTGGTTGAGGACTTCTTGAATGGTTGTCATTTCTGCCGATAATTCTAGATGAGGACAACGTAGTGTTGATGCAGAAGGTGATAATGATGGTGGTGGTGGAAATGATGATCATAAGTAAGCATGCTACAATGCACGATGTGAGAGATTTTTTGTCCGACTAAATTATTAGACTATAACACACACTCTCTCTCGCTAATGAATTAGAGCAACACACAACACACAGCCAAAGTGCAATCAATCCGCCAACGCGTCGTTGTGGTGACTGTTTGAAATTTAACGCGCGTCGACACATTCCACCTTTTCCAAATCGGAACTCGGCCTGTAAACTACTTGATTTGTTAGAGTCGCCTCAAACACACAGCTGTACTCTGACTGTTAAAGTGAAGTTACTGTATATTTGTGGTGGAGGCAGCAGCGCCTACCAACCAACTGGCTTCTGAGCAGTTGTGCGTGTTGCTCTCGCTTTCACAATTTGCCCCAATCTGTTTCGTACCACCATCATCACAATATACTTCTCAATCCGCACGTCTACCAATGACCACTTCACCACCCCGATCTTTTCGCATTCGTTGCGGCTGTAACTAAGTCTTGGATCGTCCCGACATGACCTCAGAATGGCCTCTGAAGTCTTCTACAATCGTGTTCCATACACAACTCAACCTCGCATGCCACCACTATCACACCAATCACATAATGACCACACTTTCCTCGCAACCTCTGCCACAACACACATACAACGCTCAGTCGGTACAACACGCTCAGGTGAAACTCTCACTTTCCCTCCCCTTTACCTCGACCCAATAGACCCTCAATTGCCTCACGACTCTTTAAACCCATCAAACCCTGCTCAACAACCAGGCAGCTTTGTCTTGGGTTCCACCTTCTACCACCATCCCGAACTCAACGCTCTAGTATCCAACCATCTCACCGATGCCTCAGCCAACGCACTTGATGGGGCATCCGGTACAGGTCATGCATTCCTCGCCAGCATCTTTGCCAACCGCGATGGAGCGCACGATGAAGATTCCGACGCAGACGATTCAGGTGGTGGAGCTGGGGCCAACGGTGGTAGTGGTGGTGGCGCTGATATAGCCGTGGCTGTACCAAGACCCAAAATTACTTCCGAGTTCGTATCGCTCAACGAGGATCTGGTACCTGCCAGTTTAGATATGCATGGAGACATGTTACCTGCAGACCAGCATCCGAGTTATCCCTTTGGCAATCTTTTCGGTCCTATGGGAGGCGTGATCACTGCGGACAGTGCGCTCGCTGGAGGTACGCACGGTGCTTCTCATAATGTTGCTACAACAGCATTGGGCGGTGCAGCAGCAGCGACGTTGGGGTTGGATTTCGGAGGTGGATTGGATGGAGTGATCAATCTCGGTCAATCGAGTCATGGAAGAAGAAGTGCGGTGAGTAACGCATGGAACAATTTTATCAACAAAGCATCTCGTTCCAAGCTTGTCGGTTCATCAGCAGGTGCTTTTACTGAGTACAACGTCGATACCAATCAAAACACCATCACTACAATTGCTGCTTCCGCATTCAACGGGAATGGTGCAGCGCCATCACAAACGGAAATCCTACTTTCGGCAAAAAAGCTCGACCTATCTCCAGGTTTACTTTTCCGCACAAACACATCCACCGTCTTGGCTCCGCCCACGTGGCCCTTTCGTCGCCATGGTCCTGGAAACACTTCGTACGCTGCACTTCTCCGCCCGAATTCCAACGTTTTTGGCACGGCTCCCGCGAGTCAAGCCGTAGCTGCGACGTTGGGTGGACTACCTGCTTCTGCCAACATCATAAAAGAGGTCTGGTCCGATCTAGCACTCGAAGAGTTGGTGCCTACCCGAATTGGCCAAACCTCTGCGATGCGTCATCTCGACAATCATGCACTCAACCAACATGAAGCTCAAGCCAACAACGATGGTGGTGGTGGTGGGGAAAAGGAGGGGAGCAAGAAACGTAAAAGAATGTTTGAACCGGAATCAGATGGCAGTTTTGCTAGAAGGGTAGCGACCATGGAAGCGGATCCACTCGATTTCTTGGGACCCATTTCACGCGAGATTAGGGGTCAGGCTGCTCGACCTTGGGGTACAGTCACGTCTTCTTCTTCTTCTTCTTCTTCTTGTTCTTCACGAAACAACCAACTCAACGGTCATCGTCATCGATCTCGTCGCTTAACAACCTACTCGAACGAGAGCGATGATCAAGCAGCAGAAGTGGAACATGATGATTTGGAAGCAGGTTATCTTCACCGAGATCTTCTGCGATATGCATTCAGTCTTCCACCAGCTAGGTTCAGTTGGATGGAAGAGGAAAATGACGAGCACCACCATAATGACGAGGGGACGGGTGGTACGCTTCACGTTGAACCGGATGGGATAGGATGGAGTACAGCCAAAAGGATCTTTGTGAATGAAGAACGAGATCGGTTATTACCTCAAGTGGCATCCAGAGCCATGAGTGCGGATGGAGGTGTTGAAGCGTATTCAGTAAGAGGCATAAGGGCTAATCAGGGAGTTTTGCCAACACCTTTTTGGTCATGGAATCAAAGATTTGTTGACAGAGATCTAATGAATGGTGGTGATGGTGTTGATGGTAGCTTTGTTACCGATCTATCGGCAAGCAATTCCAACCCAACTTTGACGCATCTGCAACATGAACAAGTACAACAAAGACAAAGTATTGTTGATGATATTTCAGGAGAGCAAGAAGAAGAAGAAGAGTCTGCTCAACGACACGATGATGATGATCAAATAAATTGGCAATATGATGAAGATCGACAAGACATGCAACAACAAGCACAATTGCAGGGGTTATTGTTGTCGCAATATCAAATTCGAAACAAATACGCAATGGATGTGAATGAGGGTGGGGCAGAATTCGACGGCAATACGCAATTTGATGATGATGTTGTGAACCAAGACGAAGAAGAAGAGCAAAATGCAATAGGGTTGGACTACGAGTATGACCGAATTTCAGAAACACAATTAGCAAAAGATAAACACAAACACAAACACGATAACGATGACGATGACGACCAAGTAGGCTCCTTTGGTGAAGCTCAAGACACAACGTATGGTTGATATCGCACCTCTTTCACACTAAAATTGTTAATTTTATTGTACGAAGCGAATCTGAATCTGAATTTAAATCATAAATTTTCTTAGGGGAAAGGGCGAATAGGCTCTCGTTTGGCTCGTCTTCTGTGAACAAGTTTCGGTTTGCTTTGGTTTTGTCTGAAGTCATTACACCAACGTATTATACTGTACGTTACAGTACACGACCACGATGATGGCAGCCAAATTTGGACCTTTTTGCGCGCCTCTTTCATTGACCTCGGTAAGTTTCTTTTTGTTTTGAGTTTTAGATGCCGTTGCCACCACGGTAAGCATGGTAGGGACTAGCCTGATTTACTGGGAACACCAACGTTTCCGCGATATTCACGTGCGGTGGTCTGTTTGCGGCCCAAACGATTTCCTCTGCAATATCGTCTGCACTCAAGGGTTGAAGACCTTGATACACTTTATCCGCTGCACCTTTATCTCCTCTGAATCTGGTTACCGAAAAGCTGGTTTCCACCATACCTGGTTGAATCTCTGTCACCCTGATGGGGGTATCTACGAGTTCCTTCAAAAGAGCGCTAGTAAAAGCGTTGACTGCGAACTTTGTAGCACAGTAAATTGAACCACCTGGATAACCTTCCCTACCGGCAATGCTTCCGAGATTGATGATATGACCACTGTTACGTTTTTTAAACTCGTTTACGAAAATTTGAGAAAGGTGGATGAGACCTTTGATATTGGTATCGATCATAATGTCGATTTCATCCGGAGAAATGTCACCAACTTTATCGGTTCCGAGGACGAGACCGGCATTGTTGACGAGAATGTCAATGTTCTTGGCCCAATCGGGAAGACTTTGAATGATTCCATCGAGTTGTTTACGATCTTGCATATCGAGCGTGATGGCAGCGAAATTACCGCCTGCACCGGTTTGGGATTTTTGATTGGCAAGCGAACATTCGGTTGCAGCTTTGGAAAGTTCATCAGCACGACGAGCGGTTAGGACAACATTGCATCCAGCACGCGCGAAAAGGATGGCGGTGGCTTTACCAATTCCACCCGAAGCACCCGTGACGAGTACGGTTTTGTTATGTAAACGCTGAGTGGGGAACACGCTAGTCATGCTTGGAAAGATTGGATCAGAAACACCTGAATAAGAGGATGCACGAGAGGATGTATTGTTCGAATTTCGCAGACAAGGTGCGGATGCAAACGTTCGAGCGAAACAAGCGCGACGAGCTGAGGTGACGACGTAGCGCGAGGATGCTTGTGGGACGAATCGAAGTATGGATCGTGGAAAAGGTCCAGTGAACGACATGCAGCTGGCTGAACAGCGACTTATATATATATGTAGAGATAGTGAGAGAAGAGCAATGGTTTCAGCGATCCAAGAGAGGCAAAGCTGAGAGGCCTAAGTCAAACTCTACTCAAGTCTAATCTTACAGCAGAGTCTATTTGGATTACGTACGCACCTTATCGGCACGCCGAGCGCTAATCCACTGCACATTTCTGGAGTTCAAGTTGGTCTGTGCGCTCACCGTCTGACTTCACCTCGCAGATGTCCCCACGTGAGAAATTCATCGGACTTGCATTCCGATACTTGAATTTTGGCTCTGTGCTCACTGTCAAAGCCCACGCTACTCAATGCCATTCTTCAAAATGCTACAAACCGATCGTGCTGCTGCTGCTGCTGCTGCTGTTCATGATAATGATGATATTGAAAACGATGCAAATGCGAAAGGACTGACGACAAGACGACATTCATACCTAATCTAAGCTGGTACCAGAACGGCATAGACGGCACACAGCTCACAGCTCACAGCTCACAGCTTTTATTGAGCTGGGGCGGATCTGAGCTCCTTAGCAATCTGAACCTCTTTGCCGCTCAACAACCCTTCCGCCTTCTGCGCGCCTTGGGCCTCTTCAACCACATCACCTAGATCTTCGACCTCGGCAACCCCCTCTACGTTATCGTCCCCATCACCTTCACCTTCGCCTTCTTCCTCACCCACCTCGTCAATCACAAACGCGGGACGCTCTTGCAACAAAGCCTCCTGAGCAGCGCGCAGTGCTTCCGCTGCTGCCTTTGGTCCTGCTGTCGAAAGATCGCTCCCACGTAGACTCATCCTCTTGTCCTCTTTTGACGACGTTCCTGACGAGAAAGGTGGTTGTTTCTCCAACGTCCGCCCTCGCTCTGCCTGTGATCCTGTTCGCGCATTCGATGATGTCGTGGTTTGTGGTGCTGCTACAGCCTTGAGATCTTGAGTAGACGGCGTCTTTGCCGGTGAACGCAAAGCATTGAACAATCGATTACCCAACGTCGATTTCCTCTCCTCAGCCGCCTTCCTCCTCTCTTCCGCTTCCTTCTCTCGCAACTCCTGTGTGTCCATCCTACCTCCATCCAAAGTCGAATTCCTTCCAAACGAAGGCCTCGGTCCTGTCACAGTATGCGTCTGCAACTTTTGTCCGACTTGATCCGCCAATTGATTCATCTTTGCTTTACCCTCTTCGCCCAACAAATTACCCAGGAATCCCACCACTTTCCCCCTGGCACCCGTCGTTACGTCGCGACTATAGGTGGCTTCGCTTGTAGCCCAGCTGCTGTCCTTGCTTGCTCCTGGAACCGCTCTGGGTGCACCTGGCAGACTTGGTGCGGTGTGCCATGCGTAGGCGCCTCCGCTCTGGGATCGTTCAACGGGTTCGAGGTAAAAAGATTCGGTGAGGTCGGATTTGAAGAATGATTCGAGCACGGGAGAGGAGAGCACAAGCATGCGGAATGAGGCAAGTGATAAGAAGGGTACATCTTGGCCAACTGGTTCTTGTTGTGACGTTGTCTCACCGTCCTTGGCGACTGCAGCTGAGTCTACAGCTGCAGCAGCCGTGAACAATTCAACTACACTTAATTTGGATTCCTCACCGTCTTCTTTGATGCTAGCTTTGGCGTCCTCTTTGGTATGGGCTTCGGATTTGAGCTTGCCTGCTCGATCGACTGCAATCTCCCAAAGTGCGTCCGAGGCTCGTTCGAGCTCGGATTGCCATTCTTGGGTGCCCTCTGCTCGTACCTCGGACTTGGGAAGGTGTTTAGCGTCTTTGAGTGCTGCGGTTTCTTCACCGAGCAAAGATGCGAGCTCGTCGGCAACTGCAGCTCTTGATCGACCAGCGACGTAAGTCACGAATCGCAGACCGGGATATTTGGCTTCATAGATCGCATTCAATCTGGCGAGCTCTGCAATTTTACCAATGTGTATGGAGCAAAGTATGTCAATTTTCAGTGTTCCGTAGCTGCAATCTGGCTCTAAGATGGGCACTTACTTTCCAGTGTAGCAGGATCGACTTGACCGCCCTTCATTTGCTCCTTGCGACTTTCTTCGCTCAACTCGGAAGTAGGTGCATTGAGCGGAGCACCAATTCTTGGATGACCTCCAATGAAATTTGCGCGTCGTTCTACCTTCCAACCTGGGTCGTCCTCTACGCAGAAGCGTGCCACATCGAGTAGACCTTCGTAAGATTCGGGTCTTGCATCCTCAGGGAGATCGGCGATGGCAGCGGCAGATTGTGATGCTAGATCTGGTAGAAGCTCCTTGGGGCATTCGAGTAGTCGCAACAGGATGGGAGAGAGCTGTTCGGGTGTCGCTTTAGGGATCTGACCCGTGGGAATGATGGATGCGACCATCGCTGTTACAACACCTATGAATGTCGATGCTCGAGAGAATGGAGATCACGGAAGCCAGAGTCGATCACGATCGATTGGAGATACAATTTTGAGACAGATGGTGGTGGTTGAACAAAGATATATATTTTTGTGAGTGATGGTGGTGTAGATAGCAACAAGATGTGGCTAAGGTAGAAACATTCACAAGAGATTGCATCCACAAACGCCTGAAACGTATCTTTTTGATGAGGTATTTCGGATTTGGCCGCCTAAAAGGTTGGACCCTCGACACGATTTTACAGGCACGTCACAGTAGCTAAACAGTCTCGCGCGAAAAGAGCGTCTTCAAACAAACAAACAAAAAGCAAGGCAGAGCTATCAAATCAACACTCATAACTCCACTAACTACTTACTCCCTCTTGACATTGATCCACCAGCTTCCTCGCCTGGTAGTCCACATCATATCGATCTCCCATTCTCTTTCAACGCACATTTCCAACATGTCATCTTCATCATCATCGACAGCAGCCATAGCTGGACCATCTCAAACCAGGCTCGAGACCAACTCTCGTGGCATTCCGCATGCGCCATTCATCGTAAGTCCGTCCCTTTTTCAGCGTTTGAATCAATCATTCATCTTCCGAGTTATCACACTGAAGAGTCTGACCGCGTTCATTTTATCCCTTGTCTGTCCCCTTCCAAATGCGTAAGTCAAATGTGCAAGAATACCTCGGTGGACCCGACGAAGACGTGGAACCCACTCTGAAAAAATTCCAAGAAACTATGTCCAAATACAAGTTCATGGAGCTCAACACCGCCCAACGACGTCGAGGACTCGAAGACAAGATCCCTGACATTCGCAAAACGCTTCAAATGGTCCACTTCCTCAAATCAAAAAAGGACGATCCACAAGCAGATTCGATACAGACCACTTTTGAACTCAATGATACCCTCTTTGCAAAGGCAAGGTTGGATCCTGTACATACCGTCCATCTTTGGCTCGGCGTAAGTTTTTCCCTTCCTCTGATTGGCTCCCATCCTTTTTCCTTGTTCGAACGATGTGCTTATCCGTATGTGTATGTCCTTTTTTGGTTTCTTGTACTTCTTCGTTCGGGTGTGGTGGCTGTGATCAAACCGGGAACAGGCAAATGTGATGCTCGAATATCCACTGGACGAAGCGATTTCTCTACTCACCAGCAAACTCGCCGGTGCCGAAAAATCGCTCGCGAGCTCCAAAGAAGATCTTGATTTCCTACGAGAGCAGATCACCATCATGGAAGTCAACACGGCCCGCGTTCACAATTGGGACGTCAAACGTCGTAGGGAACGTAGGGAACAGCTCGAACGTCAAGGTCTTACAGACCAAGATCATGACGAGGAGATTTTGTCAAAACAAACACAGGCGCCGTGAGTCTTTTCCCTCCTTCTTGCCCCCTGTGAAACATTTGTAACATTATCCCATGAGCTCAGCAATAGTAGTAGTAGTAGTAGAAGAAGAAGAAGAAGAAGAAGAAGAAGAAGAAGAAGAAGAAGAAGAAGAAGAAGAAGAAAGATAGAGAGAAAGAGTTCATATGGATGAGGAGGGGAGTAGAGCGTGTGACTGAAACAAGAATCTGTTTTTTCTCTCTGCTGTTGTGGTCTATAGGGGGTTAGGTAGTAGGTGGCTCAGTGATGATGGGGATATGGACGAAAAAAAGTCTTCGCGCAAAGATGTGGACAAGGAGGAAACGGAAGAGGAAAGTAGGAACAAATTGTTACTTTCGAATGGCAAGACAAGGGAGGTGGAGGCAAAAGGCGATCTCGTAGGTGTCGAACCGTTAACAACATCGTGGGCTCAACGAACGGCCAAAGGGGTATCAGCAGAAGAGATTGTTGTGAACAGAGCGAAGAATGACGACAGTTGGAGTTCGACAACCCGATCAATTGTCGCTTCAGCAGCCGGTTCAGCGACACCGAATGCCAGAGAACATGGTCAAACTGGAGCGGTCACCTTGTCAGCCAATTCTGGAGGTGACGGAAAAAGGGAAGCAGCAGCAGCAGCAACTGTGTCGAGTGGAATTGCTACCCCTACCACGACCACTACCACTACCAGCAGCACGAACATGTCCAATAACGATCCTCCTGCAAACAACCATCCCCAACACCACACTCAACTTCGACCACCCCCATCTTCGGAACTACCTTCCTCCCTCTCCATCGCCATCAACAATACCAATACCAACACGAACATGACCACCTCTGACTTGATCTCATCTACCACACTCATTGTACCACCTTTGAACTTTTCCATGGTGTCTCGCGGAATTTATCGGTCTGGTCATCCCAACGAACGTAATTTCGAATTCTTACGACGTCTTCATCTCAAATCCGTTCTCTACCTCGGTACCGAAGAATACCGTTCCAATATGACCACTTGGACACGTTCTCAAAACATTCAAACTTTTCATCTTGGTTTGGCTATCAATAAGGAACCCACTGCTGAAATGGATCAAGCTGATGTGGTGAAAGCGTTGCAGTTGATATTGAAGGAGGAGAATTGGCCGATTTTGATTCATTGCAATAAAGGAAAGTATAGAGTGGGTTGTATAGTGGGATTGATAAGGAGGTTACAGGGTTGGAGTCATACAAGTATCTTTGAAGAGTATAGTAGGTTTGCAGGAACAAAAATTAGTGATTTGGAGTTTATAGAGGTTTTCGATTTGGATAAGGTGAAACTACTTTATTAGTAGTTAACAACAACAATACAATAAATTTCACCGCAAAAATAAAAAAATAAAAAAATTGTAAAAATCTAACCCAATGTGTGTATCAACGATCAAGCCGTCCACCTTTTGACATGCATTTCACAGTACATACAGAGTTGAGATTTTTTGAGCAAATTGTAGTGCTGTGTGTGTGTTTTGACTGGGTCGATTGTTAATGATACTGTATTGGGCTGAAAAGTTTGGGAGAAAAGCTATTGCAAAAAAATTGAGTGTGGTATTGGTGAGAAGAGTTAAAACTTATAATATTGCGTGTTAGAACCACACGTTGATCCATTTGCTCTGTCTTGGTCCTTCTGAAATGGCAGCAGTAGCGGTAAATGATGAATAAGGTGGTGATGCTCTGCCACGTACTGCTTCGAGAATACGAACTCTCTGCCATTGCCATATTTCCACTTTACCATTTTTCGATCGTGGACATTGTACGTATTCAATCAAAACCGACTCTCCCTCTTCCTTTTCCTTCCCCTTCCCCTTGTTCTTAATTTCGACATTGTAACGCTTATTGACGTTTTTTCGGCTGCTGTTGCTGCTTGGTCCTTGGCGCACATCGCTGGTGGTGGGTATGGTGATGATATGGGAAATGATAGCAGGTTGAATGATGTTATGTACATAATCGCCAAACGTCGCTGCTCTTGATGCTGATGATGTTGTTGCTGCTGTTGTGTTTATTGCTACTGCTGGTGTAAAATTGTTGGTAGCTGTGGTGGTGAATAGATCAAATGGATCATCATTACGATACATTATACCCTCATGAGCATCATAAACCCTACCTCTGGTTCCAACCCCACCCTCATCGCCAATTACTCGACGATTGATCGAAACACCATGTCGATTGGAAGAATGTCTACTGTGCCATACAGCGATATAATTCCCAGCTTTTTTTCCCTCAAACACTTCCCCCTCATTATCATCATCATCATCATCATCATCAACACGCTCATCCCTGGGATCCATCAACATCTCACAACCAACAACCAACAAATTCTCCAACCTCGGCCAAGCCACCACCTTTCGCCCGTCCTTATTACCCCACGAAACAGCTAAAATAGCATCAGGAGAAACCCAACTGCAAAAACTCAAATCCAACGTTTTGAGTTTGATTAAACTTCGACAAAGTTTTCTCAAAAACACCGCCGATCGTTGCTGGTTCACACTCACAGCAGCAGCAGCAGCAGCGATACAAGTCTCAGCGCTGTTGACCACAGCATTTGTGACGCGGGGTGAAAGATTGGTGGACGCAAGACAAAGGGTCTCGAGGTTGGGCAATTGGGTAAAGATGGAATGCATTGTTGTTGAGTCGAGAGCCGTCGAGGTTGTTGAGGTTTGAGGAAAAGCAGACGATTCATGATGATGATGGTTGTTAAATCCTGCCAAACTGAGCATACGGAGGCATACGCTACTGAAACGAGGAGTTGAAAGTAAACCAGTGAGGGTTCGTGGTGAAAAAGTGGAAAAGGAAAGGTCGAGAGTGGTATTTCCATCTCCTCCGTAGTTGTTATTGTTGTTACTGTATGCGGTTGTGTAGGGATATGGATTCGAGTCCAGACTTGTTTCCCAATCTTCATCAAAATCATCAGCAGGTGAGGCGTGATCCTGATCTGAATTGTTTCGCTGGACCTTGTTGAGATCGATGAGAGCCTGAGCTGTAGAGTTGGTCAAAGGCCATTGTGTAGCGGCGAGTCGACCACATAGTGTCATCAAACGATGTTGCATGTGTTTCGGCAAATATTCCAAAATTTGCTTGATCTGTTCTTTGTCCATATCGGCTTCTTCAACTCGAGCTTTCCCTTTTCCACCTTGTGCGGCGACGGGAGGGCAAGGACGGTTGATCGCATCGGCAACAACACATAAAGCCATATCTCTGAGAGACAGCCTGGCTCTCTGTCCTCTTTCTATCTCTCCTGCATCGTAGATGTATCGCAGACCTGCACAGACTTTGCTGTGATGAGTTCTCTTTCGTCTTTGCTCAACCTTTAGGTATTGGTTAAGAGAGTCACCTCGACCAGGTGAAGCTTGGGATGCGGTTCGACCAGCGGACGAAATCACCAAACCATGCAATTGCTGTCGATCCAAATGAGATGCGACGCCTTCTCGGATACTCAGTCGGTCGAAATCATCGCGCCAAGATTCGGGTGGGATGGGACCTGCCACCTGTCTGTTTAGCTGCCTTTGCCTCATACGTTGTTCCCTCTCCTTTGACGCCTGTTCTATTGACGAGAGAAACATCAATCCTGCCCTACTTGAGGACGAGGCGGATGCGAACAGATTTGGAGGATGACACTTTGCTGTTGCTGAATAGGATGTTTGGAAAGACGTGTTTGATTCTGGATGGGATCGGATGAGCTTGGCCTGAAGGTTTCGACATCGTCGAAGATCTTGTTCGCGAGCACGGGCTAAACGCTCGTTGACGGAGAGTTGGGATGAATTTGGTTTGCCTATAACCATGGTTTGGAAAGAGCTATGTTTGCGGTGGAGCTTGCTGCTCAGTAGCAATGGGCGTATCGTCAAGCGACTCAACTTGGTGGATGATGGCTTCCAAAAAACCGCATAGCCCGAGCATCCAAAAATAAAAGCGGTGTGGAGGTGTCGCTTTCCAAAAAGAAAAGTAAACAATATTAAAAATTAGATTCCTGTAAATTTATGTGTAAATTCATCCAGAAAAAGCGCCGCACAAAATCAGAGTCAACAACTGCACTATACTCACTCGAAACAACACTTTACTCAATCACTCTTAGACGATCAGGGCAAAATTGGTACACGTTCATTACAGTACAGTAGATTCACATTGATATCTACAGCCGTTTTTTTCAGCAAAAAGGGTATCCAGAAAGACGTAGCAGCCATCGCCTAAATTTGTTTTTGTTTTTGTCTTTGTTTGTTTTTTTTCCTCGGCTTTCAAGAATGTATGAGGGAAAAACGATCAGGATCCGACCATAGCGCTGAGCATTCGCTTGTAATCACCGCTTGTCTCGCCTTCGACCCTGTTCTTCAAACCTCTCTTGTGGAAGAGCTGGGCATAAGCGGGTTTGATCTGACCCTCCCATCTTGCCCTGTTCCAGTGCATCCTACCCACGCGGTACACCAATCTCTCGTCTTTGGTGCCCATTCCCTTCATGCTGTCCTCGAGCAACGTCGCATCTCTTGTAACTCCCTGTCCATCGTGTTCTGCACCGTCGACAATGTACCTGAGGGCATCCTTCATGTGACCCGAGAACTCTGCATCGATCATCTTGGAGAGGCGTCTTCTGTGTCTGTGTTGGTAAGCCTGTGCGATGGCTGCTAGTTGAGGAGCGCTGCGGTTGATGAGGATGCCGCAGATGGCGATTTCGTCGGTACCTGCACCGCGAGCAGCGTTATGGAGCGCAGCAACATCGTTCTCGACCATGGCATGATCAACGGGCACATGATCTTCCTGACGCACACCCTGCATGGCCATGGTGAACATACGTTTGGTCTTGAGCGAGAGTTCGTCTTCGACCACTTTTTCCATGTTCTTGCCATAGGTGGCTTGGTAGGCCTGTTTCAGGATGTACATTTCTTGGTTCGTGCGGCAGAGGAGTACTTCGTTGAGAACGTCTTCGTGAGTACCTGCACCTTGACAGGCACGCTTGATGAGCCAACAGTCATAAAGGACGGGTCCAAGCACCTTTGCGCGAAGTGCGGATTCGAACCATCCGGATGTCTCCTTTTCGAGCACGGTGAGGAGATCTTTGCCGACGGTGGCTTTGAAAGTGTGGCGAAGTGCATCAATCTGGTAGGCATCCAAAGGAGCGAGGGTGGCGATGAGAGCGCCTTCGTCGGTGCCAAAGCCTTTGGTGGCTTTTCGAATTCGTTCCACGTCTTGAGCTGGATTGTAGCCAGGAGGGGGTGGAGCGGGCATGTTGGGAGGGGGAGGTGGTACGGGTACGCCAAGGTAGAAAGCGCCTGTGGATGAAGCAGGTGGTGCTGGTGCTGCATAGCCGTGCTGAGGGGGAGGCGGGTGTGGGTGCGGGTTGTGCTGATGGTAATGATGTTGAGGGGGACCAGGAGGTGGTGCATAAGCGCCTCCATATGTTGTTTGTTGAGGAGGAGGTGCGTAGCCACCAGAATGAGGAGCGTGAGGAGCGGGAGGACCAGGCGGTGGAGCGTAGCCACCGTAGCCACCGTAGCCACCTTGAGGCACGGGAGGTTGTGCACCGTAGCCCTGAGGGGGCGGGTAAGAATTCTGCTGCCAGGACATATTTCTCTGCAGGTATCTGTTGTTGTTGTTGTTGTTGTTGTTGGTGGTGGTGGTGGTGGTGGTGGTGATTTTTATATTTATTGTTGTCGCGACAAGTGGGTAGGATGATGTTTGACAGCTCTTATATAGTCTTGATGACAAGGCAGTGTCGGTCAACGGATCGAAAGGTCTGTAAGCTGAGCGGTGCGGTGCGAGAAAGTCACCCACGGGCCAGCCTTGTCAGGCAGCCTTTGCCAAGTGGGGCATAAGTGGAGAGTGAATTTGACGCGAACAGCTGCTGCTTGCTTAGTTGTGACGTGACTTGCACAGTGTTGGCGAGACAGACAAGTGGTTAAAGTGCCCGTATTTGATAGAATTTCCTATAATGCACAGCCCGGTGAATTGTGACCCAAGAACAAGGCGGTGTTAAGACAGTTCAAGAGCAGCAGTCGCGCTCCTATATGGCGTCGCGTCATCCGAAGCGACAAAACAAGATGAAAAGGCTGTGCATGCATGGTCGATTCATAACGTCACCCACCTTACACACCAAGTCGCGTAAAGTGCATTCTAAAAAGTTGTCGTCGATCTCACACTCACGTTGTAATTCGCAAACTCCGCATCCGTGCACACATGCACCACTCGAGTGAAACTTGTGCGAGTCAAACCCTTCAACTGAACTCCAATCACTCTCTTTCTCTCTCTCTTTCTCTCTCTGTGCTACTAAATAAGACCACATCATCATTCACCTTTCAGCCCATCTCTTCTTCTCTCCCTCTCTTTCCCTTTCTCTACAGACGACAAACTCCTCTGAGTGTAGTATAGCGTAGTATAGATGCAACATAGACGTAGGCAGCATGCCTCTCGACCCAAAGCTACCTCAGCCTATCAGTGCTGGTCACTCTTACAACCATCATCATCATCCAATCACTTCGTCCAAACCCTATACCAAACTTCAAGCATTCCGCAGCGTTCTTAAAGGCATCAACATTGGTCTCTTGATCTTGATCTTTTTTGTTCATCCTCGCCAAACCTACGAATATGCCTCAGACATTGCTTCTGGCGCTTGGCACTGGCCCTGGACTTCCCCACCCATCAAAACCAACATCATCCTCATGATCAGCGATGGATATGGTCCCGCATCCGTCACCTTTACCCGTCACTTTGCTCAAGCTCTCAATAACGACACCGATTACCAAACTCATTTTCAGTTACCTCTAGATACCATCCTTGTTGGTACTCATCGCTCTCGATCTTCGTCGTCGCTCATCACCGATTCGGCTGCTGGCGCCACTGCATTTTCATGTGCAACCAAATCGTACAATGGCGCTATCGGTGTCACTCCCAACGGAAAGCCTTGTGGAACCGTGTTTGAAGCAGCAAAACGTAAAGGGCTCTTGACTGGTGTTGTAGTCACTTCTCGACTAACCGATGCTACCCCTGCTGCGTTCATCTCCCATGCCGCTTCGCGTGCTCAAGAACCGCTCATTGCCTCGCAGATGATCGGAGGAATCCAAAACCCACTAGGTGAAAGAACTTTGGACCTTGCGATTGGTGGAGGTGGATGTGCTTTCTTGCCCAATTCCAGCTTTGTTTCGTGCCGTCAGGATGACGAGGACACGGTCCAATACGCTAGATCCTTAGGATGGGATGTTCGTCTTGCTTTCCCTTCCAACACTTCCTCGGACAACAACGATCTTGGTTTGTTTACACATCAGGACGGATTTGATAGTTTCAGTGACAATAATGCTCATCTTTCCGAACCAGAATTGCCATTCATGGCCCTCCTCTCGCCCGGTAATACGCCTTACGAGATCGACAGGAGAAACATTCCCGAACCTCTACGTCTCAAACCGCTCTCGCACTATGCTATGAAGGCTCTCGACATTCTCTCGCGCTCCAAACAGAACACTAAAGGCTTCATCATCATGATCGAAGGGTCCCAAATCGATCTTTGTGCGCACAACAATGACCCCGCTTGTCATGCAAGGGAAGCTTTGGCTTACCACGATACCATCAACAAGGTGAAACAATGGGTTGATCAACACAACAACGTTAAGAACAAGAGGGAAACGACATTATTGATCTCCACCTCGGATCACGAAACGGGCGGAATGACTTTGGGTCGACAGTTGAGTGGTGATTATCCAAACTATGCGTATTATCCAGAGAGGTTGTTGAATGCAAAGCATTCCACGCCTATTCTCACCGCGGTGTTGATCGATTTTGTAAGGATGGAAAAGCGCAAAGCCAAAAGTAGGGGGGTTGATGAGGTGGATGAGAAATTGGTTAAAGATTTTATTCAACATAGTATTCTGGGTGAGAGCGGGTTGGGTCTTGTAGGATTAGCACAAGGAGGCGAGCCCAAAGAGCAAGAGATCGAAGCAGTGTGGAAGGTTGTAAAGGATGAAATTCTCTCGTTCAAACCTACATTTTCCAATAATGATGATGTTGATGATGATGATGATTTAGAATTGGCAAGAGCGAGTCGATACATTAGACATACTCGTTCAACAATGCCGTCATCCTCATCCTCATCTTGGTCTGGTTTGAAGAGTGGTCAAGGAAAGACGATGACGGTGCTTGATGATTCTACATTCTTAGGACCTGTACCTGGGGTGAATCTGGATGGGATTCGTAAAGTGATTTCCGATATTGCAGCTAAGAGAGCGGAAATTGGTTTTTCTACAAGTGGTCATACGGGTATTGATATTAATGTTTATGCATATGGTAAAGGAATTCAAATGTTGATGGGAAATCAGGATAATACCAATATTGGTAAAGTTATTCAATCCATTTTGCGACTTGATTTGAAAAGCGTCACTAAGGATCTTAACACAAAATGATGATGCAAAATAGTACTACTGTAGATGCTTTTCGAGCTTGGTTTTAAATCGCTTATGAAATTGAAATTTACTTGATTTCGTGCAATCTGAATCGAAACAGATTCAAATTCAAATTCAAATGTTGATCTACTCAAGTTGTGAATCATGTTGATTCTATCTTTTTTTTTGTAGTAGATTGATTGGGTTTGTAATGATAATTTTAAGGTTATAGAGTTTGAGTGTTGTAAGGGCTTAAAGGGTGGTAATAGTATGTTTGGGGTAACAAGAACCGATTTGTATTCATGTCTTTTCTCCAAGAGTGACCCCATTCAAAAAAAAAAAAAAAAAACAAAATTTTTCAGAAACATAACATACACAATATTCACAAAGTGAATCGAAAAAAGGAACCACCATTGTCCAAGTAAACAAAAAAACACATCATAGTGTATGTATACTACATATATATATGTGTGTGTGTGTGTGTATGTTGGAAAAGAGTATGGTGAAACCGGGGTTCAATTGATGGCATTGCTGCTGCTGTTGTTGTTATAGAGAAGATTTTTGTTTGATTTTGTTTTGCTTTTTTTTTTCGACTAAAAGACAAAAAACGTACTAACTTAGTAGTGTGTGATCTTTAGTGCGGAATGTGATGAATGGAAGAATGTTTTGTTTGGTTGGTTGATTAGGTGAGACGGAGAGAGAGAGAGAGAGCCTTACTTTTCAACATATCATGTAGCCCAGCAACAAAATCCAAGAAAAAAAAACAAGCTTGATAACAAAAGAAAAGACTCTCTCTCTCTCTTGATGTGAAACCTTCCCAAGCAGCGATGTTGTCGAGAATATATGCATCACAACCTTTTGTTTTTAGAGTAGCCTTCCAGGAAAGAAGGGATGGAAAGGGAATAGTGATGGGAGAAAAAGAGGACGCGCCACAATGCAAAAAAGAGATGTAGGGAGATGTAATACACAACGAAAGAAATAAAATGTGGAAAAAGCCAAGCCACGACGACACAAAAACAAAAAAGCATGCTTCACCTCTTCTTCCTCCCCTTCTCTCCGGTTCCACTACAGACCCATCATCGCAAACAAATCAGGATTCCCAAAGTGTGGAGATGTGTGAAAAGAGACAGAGAGAGACGGAGATGCTGCAAGCGTTTCTCATTCGTAATCGATTTGGAAGAGCTTAGTTCATTCGTCGAACGAGAACGTTGATAGCCTCGCCACGGTCGCCAGTGTTACCGCCCTCGGTATAGTGGGTGAGCTTCTTGCCCTTGAAACCGCCGTTAGGGTTCGACAGCTTGAAAGCCCAGAGGAAGTTGGTGACGGCCTTGAAGTTGGGACCGCAGGTGGCGATTTCGTGAACGATGTCCTCGATCGAGAGGATGCCGTACTTTCCAAGGTTGTCCTCAATGATCTTGTTGTCGTTGATAGGCAGACGCTGGCGGTTGACCTTTGCGTATCCACGCTTGTAAACGAGGTCACGTACGGTCTTCAAGTTGGCGGGACCGTAGGTGACGTACGGCTGGACGAGCTGGAGCATTTGCGAGGTGGCCTTGGTCAATCGCACAAAGACACCGTTGTTGATCTGGAGGAGACGGAGGAGCTGCAGGATCTTGCGAGGCTTGGGGGCAATGTTGTTGATACCACGGAGACGCACAACAAACACAACCTTGGGCTGACCAGCAACGTAAAAGTCTCCCTTGGCCTTGGCGGCACGGCGAAGGCGGATCTCCTCACGCTCAGCAGTGCGGTACTCCTTGGTGTACTGCTCTGCACGCTTGAAGATGACCTTGCGCTTGGCGAGGTTGGCCTGCAAACAACAATGGTACGGCAATTTCAAGAGGAAGAATTTAAAAATTGGTCAGAAAGCGTTGAAACAATGTCATTCATGTATTTGAGTGCAACCCAAAACTCGCTGGCCATCCATGACAATTCATCTCCATCGTTCCGCGTCTATTCCTGGTTCGACACAATATGCTTTGTGCTTGTCCGTGATCAAAGGTAGACCTCAGCCCCGAAAGATGGTATATTTCGGCAACATTGTCCGTGGACTAGCCCGAAAAGGTTGGTTGTTATGCATCACTGTAGACACCCTTTGATCCGCATTCGTGTGGATACATATCTTCCCTTTCGTCATCCGGTTTCGAATTCCAAGCTTTGCTTGCCTTGTGACCGTTGTTCCTTTCCAGCGAATTCTGTATTGTAATGCTAGATGCTTACCTTTTTGCTCTCAGCGGCCTTGGCGGCCTTCTCCTCACGGGCCTTGGCGTCCGACTTCCTCTTCTTGAGGAGAGTCTCGGGGACGAGGACGTCGTTAGCCGAGGGGACGGTGCTGTTAGAAGTGTGAATGGTTCATGTTGAGAAGTGACAGCATTGATGTTAGCATGCGCTGATACAAAGACTGGCTTTGGTGAAATTGCGTCCACGGCATTAGCAGGAATTGTGAGTGGATAAAAAGCAGCAGTTGTCGGTTTACAATGTGCGAGCTGTGATGGTGGTGTGTCAAAGTAAAACAGTGACTGTGTGCAACTTTTAAAGAACGAGCTTCGTCTAGTCTGTAGTAAGAATCGTGTATTAGGGCAAGCGGCTGAGGTGGTCCACTCAAAATGCGTCAAGGGTTCTTTTTTGGCTTGGACTTGGAATGGAGCATTGCCCAACGACAATGCGAGACGAGACTTCCAAACCTTGTTCGATGGCAAGCTGGGCGATAGAACTAGATGTGTTCGTCTTCGACTGTTTGACACATGAAATCAAAGTGCTACCTTCCAAAGATCCGAAAGACGAACTGCAAGGTCAGACCATGGATACGCGTAGACACTGTCTGACGATGCTGCCTGAATGTTGCACCCAACTCTTGCAGTTACTGTGATCCCTGCCGTTTCTGCTGATGTGATCGTGCTGCGAATGTGGTCGATGCTGAAGCTGCCAAATGACGACTGGAGTGGCGATATAGCTGTTATGACTGCTGCTGCTGCTGCTTCTTAGGCCTGCCGAAACTGCTGAGCCGTGGAGATCGCATCACCATGTTGTGATGAGATACGTACGATCGAATCTGAGCCGACATTGTTCTTGACGGAGGAAGGGTATGGGGATTGGAGATGGTGATGAGGACGGGGAAGTGACAATGATGGCCAGGGTCGACACACACTCTGGAATCCCAAATTTGGCTTTCTGGCTTGCTAGATGGCGTCGGGTGCGAACTGTTTCGAGTGATAAGAGTGCGTGTTTGCAACTGCAATTTTTAGAGACGGTGCCACACGGCTATATGGGTCAAAATTTCCTTCCACTCTGTTTAAGAAATTGAACTGCCTACGGCTTGTTTGGCTCGAACTGCTCTGGCGGACCGATGATTGTGCAGACGTCAACCAAACTGTGGAGCCGAGCTGGATGCGGCAGCTGGCGGGCAAAACGCCAGTGTCGAGGTATGAAATTTCAATCTGCGAAAAAATATCACGTGTAAGATGTGACCTCGGCCGAGGTTTCTTCTGATGGTTGGGGTTGCAGTCTAACAACTACGAATGCACATAAATGACACATGCTTATGTAAACCTAATCATGGTCGGGCCCGAAGTGACGCTCAGACCAGCACACACAAACCTGCAGGGCTTGGACCCTGAATTAAAGCTCTCTCCTTGGAGTGCATCGTCATCATCGACATCATCATCACTATCAACATCGTCTTCATCAAGCTTGGCCGAATTTTCTGTCTTTCCCGGTCTGGGAGCTGACAGCAGCAGCAGATACTTTATCAGTGGCGAAGATCGATCAATATGGCAACATCGACGGCGCAGACGCCAAATCAAGGTACGGTAAATGACAGTCTAAAGTCGTCAAGCTGCACATCAATCTCCGCGCTTTCGATCACTGACAATGTCAATCTTGGCATTATCCCTCATTTTCGAACCTGTATATGATGAATAGAGCTCGATCGTCAGCTAGGATCAGCGGCAGCAATATCGTCATCGTCGTCGTCTATTGCAAGTCCATCAGCTGCAGCAGTGCAAGCCTTAGAGCAGTACAAGAAGCGGGATTCTTCCAAAGGTATGTGTGTATACTATCCATATCCATTTGAACTGCCTTTATTCCACGCATGCAGAGCGCAGAGGCTGACGAGTTTCAATCCCCCGAAAACCGCGTTTCTGCGCTCCTGCTTTGATCATGCAGTCGTGGTCCGCTTCAAGGCTATCGGAAACGCACCCATCATGAAGGTATGTCACTCTCCCACCAGCTTCAAATCTACATAGGTCAGTCTGAGATCGCTCTATGATCTTCAGCTCATCTCGTAACACGCCAAAGCGGATGATGGAATAGGTGCTGAACATCGTGGCCAAGTAAACAAATCTTTTCCCACTTCTTTTTTCTCTTTATGAACACACAGAACAACTACTTCCGCATCACAGCGTTTAACCGATTCCAAGCCGTCATTCAGTTTTTACGCAAAGAACTCAATTTCAAGCCTACAGATTCACTCGTATGTCATCAACTCCCCAAATCCCTTCCTTTCTTGCCTTCTTTGACAGCAGCCAAACTTATCCGCTGAATCGTTTTGAATCTTTTCCCCGACCTGCGTATTTGTAGTTTCTGTATATCAACGCGTCCTTCAGTCCTGCACCCGATGACACGGTGGGTAATCTTTTTCGCGTAAGTAAAACATCGTCAAACACATCACATACAGTCTAAACCCCGCAGTGTCGTACAGTCTAAACGTTTACATAGGTTTATCACATTTTAAAAAAAAAAAAAAACACATTACTAACCTCTCCTGCAAACTTGAAATTTTTCAAATTCGAGCAGTGCTTTGGGACAGAAAATCACCTCATCGTCAACTACAGCACTACTGCCGCTTGGGGATGATACAGTTTACACGCTAATGACGCTTCAAACCCCTTGTTTCAAGCTGAGAATCAAAAGGTCTTTGATAACTTTTTTTAACTTTTTTAAACTTTTGTATACCCAGGCAATGTGAATTGTGAAAACTATAACGTTCTTGCTGCGTCTTGCTTTTGTGACACAATCGTCCCTTTTTTTTTTTTTTTCTTCCGGACCGGACGAATTGGAAAAAAGGATTTTGAAAGGATGTAAAATTGAATGATGAAGGATTAGAATAGGGATCGTGCAATGAAGGAAGTCCTTTTTTTTAAAAAAGTTATGGGGACAAAGAATTGTCAAACCGAGCGGAAACAGTGTTGGTAAGAAGATGCTCAACATTAGGATAGCAAATGAAGAAAATACCGAGCGAGAAAACGGGGGTGAGTGAGGGAATGACAAGGAGGAAAATGCATTTCTAGTAAACCTCGAGAACGTAACGTTCATCCTCCTTGAGAGCCTCCATCTTAATTTCAGCCTGTTGCTTAGTCAAACCTTTTTTAACAAAAGCGCCCACAAGAGCCTCGTGAATATCGGGTACAGGCCAAGTAGGACCACAAACGAAAAAGTAACCTTTCTTACCATCCTCTACATCTTGATCATTAATCAAACCATCCTGCAAAATCACCTCTGCCTTACCACCTGCCGATTCAAGCTTTTCAATCTCAGGACCAAGGTATCGGGTTAGCATATCACCATCTTGAAGAATCTTGTGTTGAATGTACACTTTCTCACTCGTATCACGCGAAAAGGCGAGACCCATATGTTGAATAACTCCATCCTGAGTGTAAGCCTCAAGTTCCTCACCGTAGAGGTACTCGGATGAGCGGTAACGCGATCCAAAGTAATACACAAGAGGTCCAACATCAACACCTTGCGCCTTTTTGTGAGCTCGAGCTTGAATAAACGCTCGGAAAGGTGCAGCTCCCGTACCAAGACCAGCCATGATGATGGGCTGACTGTCGATAGGTGGGAGCTTCATTACCGAAGGCTTGAGCGAGACCGTCACCTTAGCACCAGGCTTGAGAGCCGACAAGTACCGAGTGCACTGACCGTACCTGGGACTACCACTTGGCGTCTTCCAATCCACAGTCACGATCAAAAGGTGGATCGACTCTCCAACAGCGGCTTGAGCCGAAGCGATCGAATAGTGACGAGGCTTGATCGGTTCAACCAGGTTGATCAACTGATCAATCGGCAGACGAGCAGACGGGAACATGCGAAGCACATCCGCATACGTGACCGTCTCGATCTCGGACAACTTCTTGAAAGTGTACGAACCTTCGGCGGAGCTGATGAATCGCAACCAGCGAGCCTCGTCACGGTTGGTAGCCAGCTTTCCGAGCTCCTCGTAGAATCGCTTCGGTGGCTTACCAAAGATATCGAGATTCTGCTGAAGCGTCTGGAAGACGGTGCGACTCTCGTGCTTGCCAGCCTGGGTAAGGCTGGGAGCGTTGACAACTTCATCGGCGTCGAATCCGCCCCACTTAATGAACTCGGCAACTTCCTCGTCGTCGTTCCAGCCATGAACGCCGAGCGCTTCGCCGACTTCGTACTTGAGATCGGTGCCCTTAGTGGAGAGTTCCATGTGGAAGACGTTTCGGTCGTAGTCGACGGGGGTGAGACGTCGGTTCTCGGTGACTTGGACCACCCAGGTTTGCTCGGCAAGGTCGGGTCGGAGAGAGGCGACGTCGGTACCGTAAGCCTCGGAGAAAAGGTGCTGCCAAGCAGACTGGGCCCATGTGCTGCGGGTAGGAGCGACATCAACGCCAACGGTAGCGGCATGAGGATTGGGTCCAAACCCGTTATATCGGATCTGGGTGGGGCGGAGGGGGGCATTCTCTTCAGCCTCGGAGATGGGCTCGGCCTTGGACCACTCGTCATCGCTAAAGGCGTGGAGCTGAATGGCGCTCTCAGCAGCGCTGACGAGACCCTCGACACCGTCGATGCCAACGGGGGCGTTTCCAAGGACGTGCTTGAGGAAACCGCTGAGGGCAGCACCCGAGGTGTTGAGCTGGACACGGATCACAGCAACGAGGAGAACGGCGGCGGCGATTTCTGCTGGCACGACATTGTCGCCCACCTTGGCCTTACCTCCGCTAGCGTTGGCGGTCTTGGTGTTGAGCTTCTCGACAACGGCAGCGGCGTCGACAAGCAAAAGACGGGCGCTCTTCTGGGCGAGCACACGCTTATCCTCGGCACGGAGCTTGGAGTCGAGCTCGGCCACCTCCCACCCAGGAGTGTTGAAGATCACAGTACCGCCACGGACAAGCGACTGGAAGGGAGCATAACTCTTGAGAGTAGTAGCGGGATCGCTGACAACGAGCACCTTGGCAGCGTTCTCTTCTCCAGCGAGGACAATGGGAGCATCAGCAGCCGACTCGGGGCGGCTTGAGATGATGATGTCGGAGCGGACGATGCCAGAAGCTTCAAAGTTGTCGTATCGCGACAAGAGACGAGCGTGGAGCTGGGTGTCAGTACCGCGTTCGCGAATGGCACGGGCAACAAGCTGGGCGAGAGGAGCGGTGGCGCTCGTCTCGCTGTCGAAAAACGTGACGACCGAAGCGCCGGACAGGGCGAGGAGGTCAGCATGAGTCTCGTCTGCCTCGTCAAGGACATCCTGAACCTTGAGAGCGGCCTTGTGGGCACCGCCGAGGGTCTCGAGAAGCTTGTGAAGCTCGGCAGCGGTCAAGTTGTGACCGGGGGCGAGAGCGACAGGGAAAACGTGGGAAGGCACGTCAGAGCCAGCAAACTCTCCGCCAAAGACGGTGGAGACGATGTCCTCGTAGAGCTGACCGGAAGCATTACCCCCAGCGACCTCCTCAAGAACGTGGAGGCTCTCGACAGTCTTTGGTAGCGCCTTACGAAGGTCGGTATCATCCCAGGAACGCAAGGTGCGGACGGAGAGGAGAGCGACGTTGTGGCGCAAAGCGGGGGGCAGGGTGACGAGTACGGCACGGGCAGCCTGGCTATAGGAGCCGCTGGGAACGACGAGGACGGTCTGTGCCTTGGGCGAGCCAGTGAAGAGGAAAGGCTCTGGAGCATCGAGCTTGTGACCCTTGGTGGGGATGGTGAGGGCACCGACCTCACGACCGCTGAAAGCGCCGTCAAAGATGTGGATGACGTTCTTGTTCGCCTGATAGGCATACTGGGCAAAGTCGACAGCCTCCTGGCGAGTGGCGGAGAGGAGGACCTCGAATGAGTCGCCAAGAGCAGCGGCAGCAGCAAGGATAGAAGCGTAGTCATTGCTCACGTTGAGGTCTAAGCCGTCTTGGATAGAGTGGGTGGCAGCAGAGACCTGGAGGACGAGCTTGGCGTTGTCCGAGCCATTGTAGGAGGCGAGGGTAGGTGCCATGGCAGCGAAGCCAGCGGCGTTGGTGAGGGCGGTCACGACCTTAGCAGCCTGGGTGGAGGAGGAGCCAGTTTTGGCGTTGAGATAACCGACAATGGCGTTAGCGGCACCAGCACGGGTCTGCATCTTGAAGACCGAGGGAAGGCCTTTGAAAAGTCCGTGCTGAGCGGCATGCTGAGCCTGCTTTTCGCTGTAAGAGCCGAAACCACCGTTGGCGTCGCTCTCGTAGCTAAAGATGGCTGTGCTATTGGCGTAGGCGATGGAGTCGATGGCGCGCGTGCTAGTGAGTATAGAGTTGGGAGCATCGAGCAACCAAGACTGAGCAGCGATCTTGGCGGCGAGGTGAGCATCAGAGGGACCATTGACTATACCGAGATCCATGCGGGCATGGGTGTGCTTGGCACGGTTCAGAGTGGCAGGCTCAGGCAGAGCGGTGTTGTCAGGCTGGGCGTTGACGAGACCAGTGAGCTTCTGACCACCGGCGGTAGCATCGACGCCGTTGGGAGCAACATGGCCGGGAAGCTCAGGCTTTGGAGGAGGAGTAGGGCCAGCACCCTTGGCGTCAACGTTGTCGAGTTGCTTGGATGCAGGAGGGTCGACACGACCATTGTTGATACCGGCGAGGGGAGTATGTTTGGGGGTGGCGGCGGTAGTGTTGGAGTTGGAGTGGGGGGCAGCAGTAGGAGCCGACTTGAGCTTGGCATCAGAGACCTTGCGCTTGATGGATTTGTTGGGCTTGTGAGCAGGTGCGAAGGCAGCACGCGAAAGGGCGAGCGTACCAGCACCGATGGCGAGACCACCTGCAAAGATGGCGGCGCTCTGATAGAGCGACTGCGACGAAGTAGCAGCCATCTTGAGAGGTTAAAGATGGGGATGGTTGGTATCGAGAAGGAAGGAAGGAGGGATAGAAATCCATACACGATGTGCAAGCTTGTTGTCCTAGCTTGTTGTGCTAGCTTGCTGTAAGCGAACGATGATGATTAGGGCAGCACAGCGCTCTGTGTACT
Source organism: Melanopsichium pennsylvanicum (assembly GCA_900208305.1). Classification (NCBI taxonomy): domain Eukaryota; kingdom Fungi; phylum Basidiomycota; class Ustilaginomycetes; order Ustilaginales; genus Melanopsichium; species Melanopsichium pennsylvanicum. The sequence continues at coordinate 628,634 of OAPG01000012.1, forward strand.
GCGTGCGTCGACGTCTAAGCAAAACTTAGACATGTCCAATACAGTAAGACGGTGCGAGTCTTGCAAAACTATACTTCTGCTCAACATAAAGCGTCGGCGAACGCGAGCGCTGAGACTGTTTTTGGAAGAAAAGAGCCAATAAGGAATTGTGATTCAGTGATTGCGCCATTCAATCTTGGAATGTCACAATCTGCGCAATTGATTCTGACTCATTCTAATCGGCGATTTGGGATTATCGTTGATTAGATTTAGATTCATTTTGATTGTAAATGTTAGAGTTTCATTTTACATGCACGCCCTTTTCAACAAGTACTCTGCTTTTACACCAACAAGATAAATTCCAGACAGGAAAATCGCATTGATAAGTCTTGACTGGATTTTCTTACGTGTGTGTGTGTGTGTGTGTGTGTGTGTCTTGACTCGGATCTGGTAGGACTGAAACCAGCCGGGGTGCACACTCACAATATACATACCGCATACGGGGTCGACGAAAAAGCAAACCAAAACGGTAAGAAAAGAAAAAAGAAAAAGAAAACCAAAAAAAAGACCCTGAAATTGATCTTCAGGTTTCCCTATGCATGTGAGACACAACACTTTAAAAAATTTATCATCACAAAGTCATCTTTTTAAATTGGGTCCAATTCGAAGAAACAAAACCCCATTATTTGAAAATTCAAAGTACGAAGATTAGGGCGAATCAGAAATTTGGCCGCACTGCGGGTTCAGATGCGCAGTGGATCCCCCGCTCTTTTTCTCCCCATTTTTTCTTTTTCCTTTTTTCTCTCTCGGTGTTGTTGTTGTTGTTGTTGTTGAAGAAGAAGGCACAGAGCATTACAGGTACCTCATCAGAGCCTGATGCTTGTTGTGCAGTGACCGTGAACGATAATTGAGGCAGAGCGACATGCTTCGTGATCCCTACTTGGTAAATAATCAGCAATTTGCCGTACTGCGTATGAGCGAGTGAGTAGAGTAATGTACATTTATTGTAGGTGACAGAAGAACGGCATGAGCCTGTACACGATCTGGATCTGGATGTCGAGCTTGACTGAGTGACTGTTGAAAATTCATGCTATTGTCCAACTTGCGATCCACAAACGTTTAGTGAACAGGATCATGTACGATGAGAGAAGAGCGATTGAGATAAGCAGCCTTGTCGAATGCCAAGCGTTAGAACCAGACGCGAAAGAGTTGCAGAGAAGCAAATACGAGCTTGGGTCAAGAGCTAAGAAAACATAGTGCTGTGCAGTGAGGATTAGGATGATTATGATCATCATATCAAAAGAAAGAGCTTTTGTGAATTTCATGTTATGGCTTGCTTTGAAAATCATATAGGTATGCTTGGCAAACTTGTTGTGCAGAAGGTGAGGTTCAAACAAGCCGATTTGAAATAGCGCCTCTTGCATCTCTGCTCTCCTCTACTGGACGATTCACAGCGCAAGCACAAGGAGGGCCAAGATCGATGTTGACTGATCTCGAATTGGCATGCGGTCGGTCCTCTCACGACTGTCTGCACTGTTTAGCACTCTAGCTATGACAGTGCTCTGCTGCCCAAACATTCGGTATGAATCAAACCAAATTTCAAGTTTTGTGGATTAAAAAAAAAAGAAAAAGAAAAATTGATTTGTCTGGAACGACCCTGAAGAGCAAATCTAGCAGCACGCCAGTCGACCGACTATGGGTTGACAGAGACGCTCCCCTATTCTGATTAGCCTTAACGGAGCAGGCTTTCAATGAAATATACGCGCGGAATTCAATTCAAATTACGCACATTCGATTGAAGTTAGCGAAAATGTGTAATGTTTTATTGTGATTATTATTATTATTATTTATATTATCTTTTTGTAATCGAGCACTGCTTTGGTGGTTGTGTGCATTCTATCTGTACAAGCCGATTCCACTTAGAGTCGCATCTTGAGGTTGCAGCGATACCGAGGCTCTTGGCTCAAACTTGTCACTCTCTCTCACCTATACTCCTGTTCCCTCTCCCAGCCTGCCTAGCCTGCCTAGCCTGCCTTTCTCCCCTTGGCGATGGCTATGTTCTCTCTCACTCACTCACTCTCTCTCTCTCTCTCTCTCTCTCTCTCTCACTCAACGGTCCATATTGTACCTCATTCAATCACCAACCGCTCTCATCTTTCCGCTTCACCTCCGTACCGTTTTCACACCTCTTCATACCCGTCCTTTTTATGTTCTCTTCATCATCGTCTGGTCATCGACGACTCATCCGCTGCATAACGATCAATCCATCAAAGTAGCTACACAAATCTCACGCCAACCTCATCAACGTGGAGCACTTGCACCATCCATCCATTACTATCGGCTCGCAACGCCCATCAACACCAAACTCCGTCCCTCTTCTCTCTTCCCTCTCTCATCATTTCGAATATTAGCTTCATCTAGATCACGAAACATCTTTTGCACAACAAGTGCGCGCCGCTTTGACACGTCGCACCCCGCACGAAGCAACGAAGCAAACCCATCTTCATTCATCGTTCCTTGATATCCTCTCGCACATTCAAACCTATCATTAACATCATGTTCTTCGTCAATCGCCTTGGCCTCTTGGCCGCCTTGTTGGCGCTCATCCAAATTGCATCCGCAGCCACCGTCACAGTCACTTCGTTCTCATGTGTCAACATTTACTTCACCATGACTCTCACAACACAAGAGATTGAACAAGCCCAATATCTCAGCATTCAGGCAGGTGGTCAGCAGGTCTCTGAGCTTCAGTTCAATTCGGCTTATTCCACCCAAGATTCGTACCAATGGTTTGCCGTCTTCACTCCCGAGATGACGGGCGGCTCTGAACTCATCACTTTCCAGCTCCTCGATGACAACGAGGAAACCATCACAGCATTCACCCCCGTCACTCAGACTCTCAACTTCAACTGCGCTACCACTGTTACCACCACAGCCGCCGCGTCCAGCTCGCCTACAACTTCTGCCAGCGTATCTGCATCCACCACCACCAGCGTTTCTAGCAACAACGGCTCCACCAACAACGGCTCCACCAACAACCGCTCCAGCTCTGGCTCCTCTTCGTCTACTGGCGCCATCGCTGGTGGTGTTGTCGGTGGTGTTGCCGCTGTGGCCATCGTCGCCCTACTTGCTTTCTGCATGATGAGGAAGAAGAAGAAGCAGCGTGCCCAACAGAGCCGTCTTCGCAACGACGAGGCGGATGAGGCTGCCTTCCGCGCTCCCAACAACGACTCCACCACCTCGCTCGCCACTGCCCCCGAGACCGCCAACACGCCCATGATGCGCGACGTCTCCACCAAGAACGTCTTTGCGGATCCTACCACTTCTGGTGTATCTGGTGCTCCGTCTGGCTCTTCGACTCTGTACAATTCTGCCAACAATCAAGCTCCATCCAAGCCTTCTTACGCTTCGAGCGTCGGTGATGGTGCTGCTGGAGCTGCTCCCGCCGCTCCCGCCGCTGCCGCCGCCGCCGCCGCCGGTGGCATTGGTGCTGCCGCTGTTGCTGCTCGCAAACAGTCGCGAGAGCAGACGCGTGCACGATCGCCCAGTCAAGCTTCGGTGAGCAGCCCAACCTCGGAATTCTCCAAAGACACTCCCATGTCGCAAATGCCTCCGCCCGTGCCTGCTCTGCCCGCCTCTACCCCTGCATCGTATCCGGCTGTCTCTCAACCTGCATCCACCAGCACTGCTGCACAGATTGCTGCTCAGTCTACGTCATCACCAGCGTCAAACACAATAAACACTACCTCTGAGGACTCTTCTGCCGCACCTGTCGCATCAGCTGGTGATGTTGGTGCTGGTACTGCTGCCACTGCCACTGCCGCTGCCGCTGCCGCTGCCGCTGCCACTGCCGCCACCAAGGCAAACTCTGACAAGAAGGATGACAAGCCCAAGACAAGCAAATGGGGCTTCAAGCGCGCTTCCAAGGACACGGGTAACACCAGCAAGCCTCCTTACCCGCAATCGGTTCCCGAGCCTGTTGCGGTCCCTGCTGCCGCTTCAGCTGATGATGCTGCATCCTCTACTCCGTCACCCACCAGCGCTTCTCCCGAAGCACCCGCTTCACGGTCTCGCTCCTTCAAGGTGATCCAGAAGTCTACTCCTGCTCCCATCCCATCCATGGCGGTTTCGAGCAGCGCCTCGATCGCACCGAGTGAGAGCAGCTTGAATCGTACCCCCGTCTTCCCTCCTCGCTCGGGTCACGCCACGCCAGCGGTTTCGATCAGGGGTACCAACTACTCGCGTGCGCCATCGGTTGCGTCCATGTCGGCCGGTTTTACCGATGCTGCACCCCCATTGCCATCCGGTGCTGCCTCGGTGGCGTCGGCACCTGTGGGAGAGTTTGGCGGTAACATGGCGGGCATCGGCGCAGGTCGATCGTTTGGTACTTCGTCGGTCAATTCGACCAAATGGCACCAGCAGAATTACAACATCATGCCGAATTTCAGCCAGAGGGCGTTGGCAAGGTCGACGCAGTTGGATGAGGATTTGATCTTTGGACATTTGGGCATGGGATTGACGACGCCATCATCACAACCATCTCCAGCACCAGCAGGGAATGGAAGTGAGACGGGTAGTTCAAAGAGTCGTCCGGATCCTTTTGGTGATCGTTGAAAGGAAAAAAAGAAAAAAAGAAAAGAATGATACGTACCCAAACGCCCAATTGGACAAGTAAAATTTGGTTTGTTTTGCCTCGCAACCACCACACATTACGCAAATAGCTCAACCCAACCCAATCCATCCCATCCCGCTCCTTGCCATCCTCCTCGTTGGCGAAGCGGCTGATGAAAGAACAATTGATTTATTTATTTTCGTTTACTGTTTTTATCTCTCTCTCTCTCTCTCTCTCTCACACGCACACAAACACACACACACACATACACACATACACACACACACACACACACACACACACACACACACATTCTTTTAATTTTTTGTTTCCCGTTTGTCCTTGTCGTTTTTCGCATTTCAATCCAATCCAGTTGAAACCTGATGATGAATTAAGAATGCTCGAGTGAGGTTTGAAAAGCGTACTTGAACCATTTTATTGAGAACACACACACAGAGAGTTGTGATGCCACGCGGGTTAGGTAGAGAAAAAAAGAAGAAGAAAAGGTGTGAAGTAGTAGTAGTAGTAGTAGTAGTAGTAGTAGTAGTAGTAGTAGTAGTAGTAGTAGTAGTAGTAGTAGTAGTAGTAGTAGTAGTAGTAGTAGTAGTAGTAGTAGTAGTAGTAGTAGTAGTAGTAGTAGTAGTAGTAGTAGTAGTAGTAGTAGTAGTAGTAGTAGTAGTAGTAGTAGTAGTAGTAGTAGTAGTAGTAGTAGTAGTAGTAGTAGTAGTAGTAGTAGTAGTAGTAGTAGTAGTAGTAGTAGTAGTAGTAATGAAGTGAAGTTGTTAAACATTATGACCAAACCTAAAGCAAGTTGCCAAGATAGGATCCAAAGTGGTATTCCTTGCGTTGATGGTGATCAACGGATTCGCGTGTAAATTAGGTGGATAGTGTGAGTTGTTACGAGTACCATTCTTGATAGATTTTCTAAAAAGTTTAAGTTGAGCTAACTCGTATTTGATCTTGTCAACTTGTCCAACTTGATGAGCAAGCGTATTCGATAATTCAACAATTTGTTCAGCTTCAGGTAAAAGTAAACCTTCCAATTCCCTTATCTCCAAATTCATACCCAAACCCATAACCAAATCCATCCGATTTCCTTCCTTTCCAATCTCTTGACCACTTAAAACAAGCATACCCTCTTCTTCCAATCGCCAAGATAAAAAACTTGATGAAAGTTCTCTTCCACCACCACCAGTAGATGATGAAACGAAAGCGGAGGTGGACGAGATGGGAATGCGTGCAAGAGGTGGAACTAGGCTAGATTCAAGTTTGGAATCGATTCGATCAAGTGCACGCGTGAGTGACCCTGCGACCATGCTACGAATATTTTTGGGCATCGAGTTCAACAATGGTCTATTAGACATGTATTTGGGTGATTCGTCCAGGGGAGCAAAAAGGTATTGTGTATCAGTAACAACACAGTGTATAGGATTTTCCGTCATTGAAAAAAAAACAAAACCAAAAAAAACAAAAAAAACTTACATAGCAGTCCTCCAGATCAATCCACCTTCGGAAGTAACACATTCTCTTTCCTCGACACTCAATCTCCTCCATTTCTTCAATCTCTCTTTCTCGCTCGGCCAATCTTTGCGTTTCTTAGAGTTTTGTCGTCGTTGTCTTGCTTTCCCACCAATGGCGGATTCATCATCGCCTGACGAAACCTCACGTTGATCGTCTTGATCTAATGCATCATCATCATCATCATCATCCTGTTGCTCGCCTTCCGACGCTTCAGAATCTTCTTCCGAGATCCCATCGATCAAAGAAACATCAGAGTCGGTTTGAATATCTCGTTGTTGTTCCACGGATGTGGTGTGATATGTGGCTTTGCTCTTTGGCAGTGCCACAGCGGGGCGAGGAGGAGGTCGAGGTTTACGCTTGTTAGTGCTTCCAGGCGGTCTACCTCTGCGTTTTGCGGATGTTGTTGTGTTGGAGCGTGTTGATATTGTTTCGTCTATATCAGCACCAGTAGTGCGATCGTTGGGTGCTCTGACCCTTTTGCGTGATACTGCTGATGAGGTTGAAGTGTTTGCGGTCATGTCTGCAGACTTGGGCGGTCGTCCGCGACGTTTTGGGGACTGATGCGAAAAGCTGACGGTATTGTTGGGGCTGGTATGTGTGCGACTTGCTGGTGTGGTAAGAATAGATTTAGGTGGACGACCACGAGGACGAGCAGCGGTGCTAGTGCTAGTGCTAGTGGTGGTGATGGTGTCGGAATCAGTCAGAGCACGCGCGCTGGGATGAGTGAGAGCCGACTTGGATGAACGTCGACGTTTTGTTGGCGCAGAAGTAGCGACGGTGGATGCTAGTGAGATATCTGGTCGTTTTGATGATGATGATGATGATGATGATGATGGTGGGATCGGTCGACGAGGGGCTGGAGTTGGTACGCCAACAGTGGAGGAGAGCGAAACATTGGCGGCATTACGACGTGGTGAGGATTCGAGAAGACGAGGGTCTATGGCTGAGATTGAGATGTCAGAAGATGTGTATGTTTTGAGTTGTGTTCTGTTTAGCGTCATGTTGAATGATGGGTTGCTTGAATGAGAAGCTGTTTCTGAGTAAAGGCGATATGATGGGAGTGAGTGTGCATATGGTTTTTGTGATATCAAAAACATATATCACAAAAAAAGACATTTTGGCTTCACTTTGGCTACATTGTGCCGTGTATATATTATTAATAGTATATTATTAATAGTATATTATTAATAGTATATTTAATACATACTGTCAAATGAGTTCTCTCAAATTCAAAAAAATCCAAACGCGTCGTTGTTCTCTGTCGACGCGACTCACTCTGCAGCACCAAACCACCTCTGAGTGCCACCATTCTCCAACACATTGAAATCACACCTTTGGCACTTAGATAGATACAGTAGTTTCCACTGCATTCTAACATCCCTTTGATCACTCTCTTCTCTCGCAACTACTTTGCCCACTTTGCATCTTTTCTCATCTCCATCATTCAAAAACCTATCCACTAACCCAAACACAATTAATCATCATCCAACCCACACCATATTCTCTAAAGCATGAGCAGCAGAGGCGGTCCATCATCCTCCTCACCACGTCGTGTTGGGACTAGCGTCTCGCCCCGACCATCCGATATCGCTGCTTTATCATCTAATCGCTTCGCCGAAAGAAGGCAAGAGCGAATGCGAGGTGCAGGTACTGCAGTAGCTATTCAACGAGATTTTCAGTTCAAACTACCCGCAAAACGAGCTGCACCCTCCGCAACATCATCCTCGACAAACAAAGCTGCATCCACCTCAACACACCATTCACAATCACAACGCCCACGAGCAAAACCACCAGCATCTGGCCCAAAGCAACGTGTAGCCGTACACTCGGCGGAAGATCCAACAGCACCGCAAGTAACCGCACAGCAGCAAGATCAAGCGGAATTCTTTCGCGCAGAATTTTCCCCACCACCATTCTCTGATGCAGGCTCATCAACCGGATTGGATGCTAGTGCCAGTATAGGTGTAGGCAGGCGCGTGGCAAGACTGTCTGGTCCCATAAGCAGTACTCCAGCTGCTTCGAGGATTCGCAAACAACCCGTCTCATCTCACCCTAGTGTCCAGCGTTCTTTTCCAGATCAAGACGACGATCAAGACAGCTTGGGAAGTCAGCTAGGTGACGATACAGACGCTTTTCCTGTACCAGCCGACGACGAAGATGTTGGCATGATCGACCCTACCCTCAGCCGCGATTGGGATGACGCAGCTTACACAGGTGTAGACGAGTCTCTCCCTATGATTCCATCGCCCGCAGCATCCAGCTCTCACATCGACACCTCTATCCCACGCACACGCCCCAGTATTGCAGGTACCAGTGTCTCTCACCTCAGCATAGCGGATACCACCCATGGTGTTGACTCTCCTGCCGCGCATGCAGCTCAGCGCAACCTCATCACACGCCAGCAACGACGTCAACCCTCTCCTGGTATAGAACGACAACGACAACAACAACGAGTCGAAAAGCGACCTCGTGGACGACCACCCAAATCCACTTCTACACAATCACACAAACCATCGCGTGTGCTCATGCAACCTCCTTCTGAAGCCGACCAAACAGCTCTGGACCGAACCATTGTTGAACAAAATCGAAGAGGTGCACACTCTGCTCCTACGACGCGCGCAAAGGAGATGCAAAGGCGTCTCAAACGCGCCCTAAGTCTCGTCTTTTCCCCTTCCGACCAAGATGGGGCAGATGTTTTGACTACCAAGAAGCGTAAATCGGCTCGATACCTCAACGATGTGGACATTATTTGGTCTTTGGTGGATGAAGAGTTGCGATTGGCTATTGAGGAGCAACCTGCCAAAGCGCCATTTTTGGCATTAAAGTCGTTGAGGAAGAGCGTTAGAGCCAATTTTTTGAATTTGAGCGAAAAGACGGATAATAGAACCACTCTGATTTCGCAATTGATAAGGGTGAGGAAGCAAAAACGTGCTTTGAGGCAACAAGTGTTCAAGACAAGAACCGAATTGGGTAGGGCTTCAAACGAAAGGGGTGAGAGAGAAAAGGAGTTAATCGGTTGGGAGAAAGAGGTCAAGAATGTAACAAGGGTCAACAGCTTCTTGGACAATTTGAGTGTTCAGGCTCAGGCTTGGACCTAAAAATATAAAACCAAACCAAATCGGTGAACATACAACATCAGAGCTGACTCCAAAAAAAAAAAAAAAAAAAAGGGGGGAAAAAGGGCGAGGATTCCCCTCTTTAGCACCTCTCAATCAACTTGTTTTGTAGCCCACGATGTATCACTAGTGTATCAGTAACTTAATTATCATGTTCTTTATTCAATCAACAAGAAAACAAATCAAAAAAAAACCCCCACACGTCTTTTGCACATGATCGGTATTTCCCATCGCCGCACGCAAGCAAATTTTCAATTCGGTCGAGAGAACAACGCTTGCAAGTCTGACGATTTTGATTCAACATTATTTGCTAAACTTGTTACAAAAACCGTGGTGATGCAATGCAATCACATCGAGCTCGAGCACTTGGTCTTGCGCTTAGAAAGGGGAATTCTGTAACTTGTTTATGATCGTGTGAGGAATGGTTGGAGAAGGAGGAGAGTTGGTGGATTGGGCAAGAATTTTTTTTTTTAAAAAAAATCTTTTAATTCTCCCTCTTAATAACCATGGCAGAAGCACCACCACCTCCATTGCAAACACCTGCACAACCGTATTGACCAGGCTTCAACGCATGCGCCAAAGTAACCACAATCCTAGAACCACTAGAACCAATAGGATGTCCAAGCGAAACACCACCACCCAACACATTCACCTTGCTAGCATCCAACCCCAGCATCTTGTTGTTAGCCAAGGCTACAGCCGAAAAAGCCTCATTAATCTCAAACAGCGAAATATCATCCTTGGTCAATCCCGCGCGTTCCAACGCCTTAGGAATAGCATAAGCCGGAGCAATAGGGAAATCGATGGGTGCACAAGCTGCATCAGCAAACCCAACAATCTTGGCGAGTGGCTTAACACCAAGCTTCTTACACTCTGCCTCCGAAGCGAGCACAACCGCAGAAGCACCATCGTTCAAAGTGGAAGCATTCGCAGCCGTAATGGTTCCATTCTTGTCAAATACCGGTCGAAGCGTAGGAATCTTTTCCAACTTGACATTCTTGAACTCCTCATCCTCAGAGATGACAACTTCGCCCTTCTTGTCCGAAAGCGTGACGGGCGCGATCTCGTTGGCAAAAGCGTTGGCCTTCCAAGCCTCGGTAGATCGACGGTACGATTCGATGGCAAAGTTGTCCTGGTCCTCGCGCGTGATCGAGAGCTTCTTGGCGGTGTTTTCGGCACAGTTGCCCATGGCAACCTGGTTGTACACATCGTGAAGACCGTCCTTAACGATCGAGTCGAGTGCCTGAACGTGGCCGTAGGTGTTGCCTCGAGGCAGGTAATAACTGGACAGTGCCAAGAGGTAAATGGAAAGAGGGAAAAGAGGGTTAGAAGCCGCATTCAAAAATTGCATCACTTGAGGGGCTCTTGGCCATCTTTGTGTCGTCGTAAATGCCATGCATGCAGAGCCTTGCAGCGAACACAGTACACGCTCATCCCTCCCGTAAATTCATGAGCCTATCATCAGCGAGGCTTGATCCGCTGCAGATCAACATGATCTGGGAGCCACGAGGGGCCCATGTCTGGCTTTCTCGGTGGAGCCGATAGACCCATTCCGAACGTGGGGCAAGTGCGCGGTCAAGCCGAGGCTGCCAAGTTAAATTGAACCGGCCCAGGTTGATGTGGAGCTAACCAAAATTTTGGCGCGTATTCCGCCATGTTAGGTCGAAATTCTGATTCTTCTTTTTGACCTGAACGGCCAAATGTAGGCGCGGACGTTCCGGTCTAGAAAGCTTCGCCCCTTTGCCCCGAGCGGGACGAGGAAGAGGCCTACCGGTTCATCTGACCGGATGTGTGTGCCACTGCGCACTGCCGCCCTCCGTCGACGATGCTGCTTATACCAAGCAGCCCTCATGATAGTGATGACGACGACGACGACGAATTGTGGAGATTCTCTCAGATGTACTTACGGAGCGTTAGACATGCTCTCCATACCCCCAGCGACCATGACACCCCTCTGACCGAGTGCAATGTTCTGAGCAGCGAGCGAGATGGCCTTCATACCAGAGGCGCAGACCTTGTTGATGGTGGTAGCCTCGGTGGAGTCTGGACAACCAGCCTTGAGAGCAACCTGACGAGCGGGCGCCTGACCAACGTTAGCTTGGAGCACGTTGCCCATGTAGACCTCCTCGATCTGGTCCGGCTTGAGACCAGCACGCTCGATAGCCGCCTTGACGGCAACTACACCGAGCTCAGGAGCGGTCGCTTTTTTGAGCACACCATTGAATGATCCAATGGGGGTTCGAGCGGCGGAAACGATGAAGACGTCGTTGATCTGAGACTGTATCGTCAAGCAGTTGTAGCGTCAATGTAAACAGTACTTGTTAGTTGGTTGTCCCTGTCTTGTGGGGGTAAAAACTACAGACTAGCAGTTTCTAGAATACTAGCTCGCATGTTGGAATGCCAGCGAACTCGTTGGGAGACGTACCATGATTCTAGCTGTCTGGGAAAGTCGTGCGACGGCGGTCTGGTAGAATGCTGGCATTGAGGTCAAGAGGATGGAAGAGCGAAGCGAGCAAATTAAAAATTGATGAAAGTGTGTTTGAAAAATGTGGGGGAAGAGCACATCGATATTGTATCGATTTCACGCCATGAGGAAGAACCGTACGACTTTTGGTTGGTCCACAGCTGCAGTTGGGGTGCAGAGACGCGCGCTTCGCCAACCTCTACAGCACACGCACGCTCTCCAACAGGTGAGTGTATTTCTCTAGTGTTCTCCTGTAAATTTACTCTACTGTGCTGTGCTAAAGCATGCAGTAAAGTCACCCCATTTCGGCTGAGCCGTGTATCCGTTGCCAACCGCTCTCTTTGCTGGTGTTGGATCGGCAACACGCGTCTCAATCTCATTCGAATTTTTTTACGCCATGTTAGATCATCCCTACGACGCTGGCATTCATCAATCTGGGCGCAGCAACCATGCCCGGCCGAGGCTAAAATCAGACGTCTAGCAGGTCAGGCCCGATTGTGACCTTGATCATGATCATGGGGAGAAAATACAATTACAAGCAGAAAGACGCCGAGTTGGTGTACTCGCGCTGCGGAACAGATACAAATAAGAGTGAACAGGAAACAAGTGACATACACTGGTGCTCTAGGTCGCCTTTGCACGTGGCGGAGCGCGAAGGGGAGAAGCGAAAGGGAGGAACGGGCGCATGCTCATTTGCCAATGTGGATCTTGCCTCCGCTGCCAGACGAAGAAGCTGGCCCAGAAGGCATGCTGGTCGTACCCGTCGAGGCATATAGAGATATTGCCGAAAGAGGAAAGTTCCTGCGATCTCCTGACGGTAGCGAGGCCACATTGCGTTGTATCAGGCCACCACTGTGGCCTTGTGAACCGGGCGATTGTGCTTCAACTCGAGCCTGAAGTTGCTTTGCCACCGCCTGCACTTCTTTTGAAAGGCTCGAGCTCCTGCTTCCGTCGTGCTTAGCGGAATTTGCTACAGCAGGGACAGGAGGACCCCTCGACATGTCCCTGCCACCGACTTCTCCGTAGGATGAAACAGGACTGAACGGTCGCGCTGGAGGCAAGGTGACAGATGCACCACTTATCGTTATGCCTTGCGAAGAGCTCGATCTTGGCGAGATAGATGATGCACGAGGGGTGCTAGAGGGGGATGCGGATGTGCGTGCCGACGGACTATCTTTCCCATCGCATCTATGTCGGTTAAAAGCATCTCTACGAACAAAAGATCGACCGCAATTGTCACAGCGGAATTTCTTGCCAGGTGTGCCCAAACCAAGAGATACGAGGCCGCCCGTTTCGCCACCAACCACTTCCTCGGGATCACCATGAATACCTGGCTCTGCCTCGTTCTCGTGAATACTCGCTACGTGGCGTTGCAGGTCGTGCTTGCGACTGAATGAACGCCCGCCTTCGGACTTGCAGCTGGGATACGGGCAAGCGAAGGGTTTCGATCGATTCGGATCAGGATCATGTGTAGAGAGGTGGGTATTGAGGTTGTAGGCACGTGCGAAAGCTTTGTCGCATTTGGGACATGGGAACCGTTTGACCGAGCCGGAGCTGCTTTTCTTTGTTGGGCGTGCAAAGGAGGCGGAGATGGGTGTTGATGGTCCTGCGGCACTTGATGAGCTTGCTGGGCTACCTTGCTCTTTTGCCGCTGCCCTGGCCAGCTCCTGTGATGCCCGTGCAGCAGCGGCCGCCGCCGCCGCAGCTGCTGCTTGTTGGATAGCCTTTTGTGCTGCTTCCGAATGCTCGTCACCTAGACGCTTGATGGCTGCTGCTAGCGCACGTTGGTCTTGACTCATTCCACCGAGAAGGTCGGCATCCGCTTCGAGACCAATGGCTCTGGCTGCTGCTGCTAGATCTGCTCCCGAGAAAGGTTCCGGTTTGGATGCTTGGGGAGTGGCTTCGTCAATGTCGGCTATCAGAGCATCGGCAGCCCTTTCCTCTTCTTCTCTGGTCATGACGGAAGTGGTCGCTCCCTTTTCTACAGCGGTAACACCTTCAATGCCTGGTGAGCCCGAATATCTCGCAAGTTCGGCAGACGTTGCGCGTACAGCCTGTTTGAGCGCTCGGTCGTGATTCTGCGGGAATTGGTATTGTGCAAAGGTGTTCTGAAAGCTCGAACCCGCTGCAACAATTGCTTCAGCAGGTGTTGCGGTGGTTGCGAGTATCGTCGTAGGTACGCCGCCTGGGTCTATAACTTGCTGTGCCAGCTCTGGAGCTTGTAATACCGTCGACCCTGCCACAGCGCTCGCATCTGCAGCCTCGCCGTGAGCATTAGTGAGGACTGGAGCGCCTGCTGCTGCTGATGATGCGGATGGGACCGCGGGCGCAAGGTCAGCCATCGACAGACTATGCGTCAAAGCATCCTGGCCGCTGGTGGCATCTACAACAACAGAATTCGAGGTCGATTTGATCAGTGCTTGCATTTGAGCCTGAATAGATTGTGCGTCGAGCATCGCTTCTGCTGGTGGTTTGAGACCAGCCTGCGGAGCTGAAACATGGGCAGAGAGAGGCATGACCGGCATCGGAAGGATAGGATCGCTGCTCAACGCCGATGAAAGTCCGGCCACTGCTGGAAGAGCTGTCGGCAGATCGGTGGAGGGCAAGCTCAAAGGGACCGGCATGGTGAGGCCGGATGGGCCGGCGGCAGGGTTTGGAATCGCATGCTGAGCTGCTGTCAAAGGTAGCGAGGAAGCGATGAGAGCCGATGGAAATTGTACTGGAGCATTGAACAGAGCGGTTGCGCCGAGGGAAGAGGTCAAGGAGGTAGAGGAGGAGGAGGAGGAGGGCGGCGACGTGGTCGTGGCGGAAGGACCACGCCCCGCAGAGTGTTGCTTGCGTGCAATAGTGAGCTGTTATGCAACTCGGCCCAAGCTATGGAGATGGAAGAGATGAAGGGACGTATCTGATTAGCATCAATGCTAGCAAGAGCGGCAGCGGGCAGAGGTGTGTCTAAAATCTGGGGCTGCGGCATTGCTGCGGTGGAACTAGAAGCAGACACTGAAGGTCATACATCAGCTCGGTCGTGATGGATTGGAGGCTTACCTTGTGCAGACACAAGCACGCTTTTGAGCCGCTTTTTCGTGCATTCAAATCGTGATGGTTGTGGTTGCTTCGCTGCTGCGGATGATCGCGACAAGGCTCAAAGGGTGACCGCAGCAGCGGTCCATCTAGTGTAGGCTACCGACAAGCCTGGCTGGCTAGCAAAATCCAATTTCGCTTCAGGCTCTTTCCAGCTCATTCTGCGTTTGCTGACCCAGATTCTCAAAATTCTCAAAAATTATCAGGATTTTCAAAAAAAATTCACCTTTCCCCCCCACAAAGCTGCAGGAAGTGCACGTGACTATGCATGCCCATGCCCGGTATTCGGACGAGAAGAGCCTCATGCTTGTCGTTCTGCTCGTTTGATGCTCTCTGTTTTGTTCTGAAGCTATCATCAGCACAGTCGTCATCGTCATCACAGCGTCTCCTCACGTCGTCCTCTTAAAAGCCTGACAAGCCCAAGTTTTTGACTCGCCTCGATCGTTCAGTGTTTGCGACACACAGCTCGGGCACGTACTTGCGCCGAGAATTATCATTGAAGGGGGTTTCAATCAATCGTACAGCTACCACATTTCCCGATGTGGCCAGGTGTCTGGACGGGTCAGGCTCCTTTGTCCTACAGAAGCGACGGATAGAACCTTTTTTTCGTCAGATGATGCTGTCAAGTGTAGAAGTCCTATTTTGTATGTTCAGGAGTATTAAAGGGCACGCAAGCACGAATTACGTAGCGAAAGGTTAGCCTAAAACTCGCATCTGCACCGTGTCATCCGTCAGCAAATGGCGCGGGCGGTACGCACTTCGAAGGGCATACTGTAAATACGAGGACGCCGAAGTAGTGATGATCGCTTGAAGAAGTCGAAGAGAGACCAACCCACCCTTTGACTTGGCTTGGCTTCACCATTTGACAAGGTTGGTAAAGTACAGTATTTCACTGTGCAGTACAGAACGGTAGGTACAATAGCATGCTCCGTTCGGTCGATCTTTGTCTCAGTGCGATGCGTACCATGTGTGGATCCGGTCTCTAAAGTAATTACCACGTTTTTGAATGCGAACCGAATCCAAGCAGTGTTGGCTCCACTTCCGCACGATTTAAGACCATGCCCCAGCTTGATTTCGACAAACGAGGCATCGATCAGCACGAGACTTGGGACCAGAAGTGTGGTTTTGTTCTGTGAAAGGAGTTATGGCAAGTCGCCGAATTTGCCACCATGCAGCAAGTTGGGTGAGGCAAAGCTGGAAAGAAGCAAAAGGTGCCAGGCTCGCTCTGATATTTGTGTTTCTTATTCGTGTCGTCGGTCATCTATGATAATGTGTGTCATCAGCCCGGGTCGCAATGCTCGGGTAGCGATCCGTCGCCGTTGGGCACGGAATTTAGCGTTGGTGGCTACACTCTCTGCAGCGCCTGCAGCGAAGCAGTGCGCGATCAACCCACAAAAGTCCACACAGTCCCGGCTCTCAAGTAATTGATGATCGCGAAGTGCATTCGTTGCCAGTTTGGAACAATCAAGAAAAGACGCGAGCCTCGCATTTGACCAAAGATTCAACTTAGGCTTGAAAACCGGTGGGAGCGATATGCACTTCACAGCCCACATCACAAGGCTGATCCTCGTTGCTTCGTGATGCAACTCGATAGGGGATTGAGCATAAGTTGATTTTCAATCATCAGTGTAGAGAACAGGCGCTGACTCTGTGAGTGCCATGTTCGGATTGACCGGCGTTAATGTCCTCTCGGCAGAATTGTATCCTCCTTGCTAGTTTGATTTTCCGCACATGTGATTGCCGGCAGAGGGCTGCGACACAAAAGCACAGGCAAAATGCGTCGAGACCAAGCGCAAGTTACTTTTGAAATTTTCAACATCCGCTCCGTTCAACTCTTTGATTGCAGACCAGGGATGACCATTTCCGTCCGTTCGCTTTGAACTAGTTGGGTCTGTATAAGACGAGTGCGTGTTGTATGAGTTACTCTGCGTCATGCTTGCTCGACATTGCAGTGTTTTTATTTTTGGTTACATCACTAGAGCCATAAAACTCAAATAAGAAACGTAAAAGGATGCGGCCGTGATCAGTGCACCATGTTGCGCTTTCAAGCGGCGCTACTGCGCTTCGGCGACGGATGCTGCGGGCGCCCAATACCTGCATGGCACCGCCCAGTTTGCAAAAAATCGCTCCCTCGCCTTTGTTCGTGAACAAAAGGGCCAAAAACGGAACGCTTCGCCGAGCCGAGTCTGGCATGCTTTCCACATGGACGGTCACACTTGTGACTGCTGTCAAAGCGCAGTGCTGATCTCAAGTTGGCAGAGATCACAGTCTGGGCTCTTGATCCAGCTCGCAAAAACGTCGGCTGACGAAAGCAGCTGTGATGTGAAATCTCGACAAGGCCCTTCCGAACTCACATGGCGCCTTCTAGCCCTCCCTCTTGCGCCTGATTCTTTCCCTTGTTCCAGCAGGAAGAACATACCACCTAGAACTATCACACCAACGCTCATAGATATGAATCATCTGCCTCGGAGAACATGAACAGTCACTTACTTCTGTCTGGATCCCAAGTTTCAGATTCGTGACCGGACAAAGCAGATTCTTGCTTCATAGACCTGCTATGAGATTCACGAAAGCATTTTCAAAGGCTCGCTTACGATGAAGGTGTGATATCGTGATGGCGATTTGATACGGTCTTCATCTGGGTTCAAGCCTCTTGCTCTTCAAGGCAGAGACTAAAAAAAGGTAATGCTGTATCGCAAGAAAAAAAGAAAAGAAAAGGGGGGGGCTTGCAGTGACAGTTGCAAAAGAGAGATCGGCTGGTGCCGTTACACTCGATTTGTGTGCGTGAAATTTGTGTCCCATTCTTATCAGTTTTCATGTGCAGGCTCGGTTTTCGTGTGGTTGTCTAGGTGCTGTTCTTCGGCAACTTTGGTGTAGTCTTGCAATCCGTTTCATTTTTGTTTGCATCTATTTGTTTTTTTATTCTTACTTTTCTATTTTCATTTTAATTTAAACTTTCCGTGATCACGACACGGTTAAAATGAGACACTTGAAATCCTCACTCGACACCCTTTTCGAGTAAACCCTCTTTTCATGTCAAAACTTAAAATGGAACCCTCACCTCGGCTCTAAAAAGCGGACTTTGTCACCGGCGGAGCGGTCAACTACGGTGGTTTGCTTGCATTTGCAATTTGTAACACGCGGCGGCCTAAGTAAATTAGTAGCAGACGGAGAACAACAAATTTTGCAATTTGGATTCGGTTTTAATGGCAAAATACGGTACATCTCTTGCACTTTATAGTGCGCTCTCTGTTTGCTCCCGCTGTGTGGGTCGGCGTTCACGATGATTTACTGCCTTCAAATAGCATACTCACACGCAGAGACTACAGAAATCCGCTGTCCTACTGCGCCTTTGACATCTGTGGCTGCTGGCTCTTTCTTCACAGAAACGCGCCCAACGACAACCAAAATTTTCATCACTCAAGCTCGGTTTCTGCTTTCTTCCTGGTTGTCCAGCAGTTGCCTTGTTTGATTCGACCTCGATCCGTCACGCACACGCACACATTCTCTCACACGCTTCGCAACCAGTCCAAATCCTCGTTTTAGGCATCAAAGTGCTCAACAAGCTTGCCCTGTCTGCCCGAAGGTCATGCTGGTATTGAGACACTGTCGCCCGAGCATGCAATGCAATGCTCTGATCCTCTCCACCGCTATTCGCTGCTCTCTTGTTGGAATCGTTGGTCCATCCGGATGCTTGTCTGTGGCCTGTCTATCGTGTCGAGGATTGAGTTGCCCATCCCGCTCGGATCCACTACTCTGGGGGTAGAAGAGCCGACATCTTAACACCGATCCTTGCCCCAATTCAAATCCACAGAGCTTTACCTTAACCTCTTGAGCTCCTCATTGACTTGATTCGTGTTACTCTGCTCCCTTGATCTCTTAATCCTCTCTCCTAAAATCGTACCTAGACATCCGCAACTATTCATCTCCAACAGCCTCACTCTGTCTGTTTCGTCTCCACCCTTCGAGCATCCGCATTCCCAGGCACATCGATCCGGCAATCTATCAGCGCAGATCACCTTTCGCTTCATATTGAACCACCGAGTTGCTTCATTTGACTTTACACAGCGCTTCCTAGATCAATTCTCCTCTCATCAAAGACACTTTCAAGTGGCACCAATGTTATGAGTTTCGCTTGATCGACAGCTACTCCCCCACACAACCTATAGAGAGCAGAACGTGGCTTCTACTCATCTGCTCATTAGTACCACGACATCCGAGTGGGACAACTACGTGCGAGAAGAGTGCATTGCAACACACCCACCGTCTTGCCGCAATGTCGCAAGACTATTCCCCTAAGCCCGACAGTGGAGCAGCTGCCGCGCCTTCCGCGCCTTCCGCACCTGCTGCGCCACGCTCACCAACGGCTTGCATCGCGACCTTGCTTCCTCACCAAAGAGAGCATAGTCTCGAGAGACCACGCTCAGAGCTTCAACGCAATTGGTCTGATCTCAGCCTCGATATCCATGTTAACCCTCGTGTGAGCAGTCTTCTACGCTGCTACACCGACAGCATCCACTCGACCAGCGAAGACGACAGGTCCGAAGACGGCAAGACCGGAATGGCGCATGCCTACGCAGCATACGACGCCGTGTCCGACGCAGACGACTCCAAGCAAGCCCTCAACCCTAACAAGCACACCAGCATCGACTCGCACAATCTCGCTAATCTCTCTTACAGCATTGATCCAGACACATCGAGCGCATCGCGATATGTCAATTTGGGCATGGTCAGACCGCTCTCATACCACCCCAACGATCAAAAGGTCAACCCACGTGCCGTCAGAGATCCATTCAGCTTACCACCATCCATAATGGCCTCATCCATCAGCATGGATGGTGGAGCGACGCCATATTCGGAACACAATGACTTGTTCTCCAACCCTTACTCTTGGGATACGATTGATGGCAAGAAGGAGCCAGACGACGACCTCCACGATCCCGACGTTCACATGGACTCGAAACATGGTTGGTTCGGCGGCAAAGTGGGCGACCGTGGCGTGCTCAATGTCGGCGTTCTGGCCATCCTTGCATTTGGTCTCGTACTGCTGTTCGGCGGGTATCCCATCATCTCGTACTATGAGCGCCGCCACGAGGGTACAAAAGGCGGTTACAACCTCGGGGGCGTCAACGCTTCCGGCCAAGTTGCAAGTATTCCAGGGATGCGCTCTTCGCTCATCGATCCTGACACACCTCAGGACGTCTATTCGCGTCTCAGCCCCGATGGTACCAAGAGCATGAAGCTTGTCTTCTCTGACGAGTTCAACACCGACGGCCGCTCTTTCTATCCTGGTGACGATCCATACTGGGAGGCATCGGATCTGCACTACTGGGCCACCAACAACTACGAATGGTACTCGCCCGAAGCTGTAACCACCTCCGGCGGCTCGTTGCGTATCACATTGGATCAAATCGAGACCAACAACCTCAACTTTCGCGGCGGTTTCCTGAGCTCGTGGAACAAGTTCTGCTTCACTGGCGGATACCTAGTTGCAAGTGTTCAACTTCCTGGTGCGCCACGCGTTGCTGGACTGTGGCCTGCCTTCTGGACGATGGGCAACCTCGGACGCGCAGGCTATGGTGCGACGACGGATGGTACGTGGCCTTACTCGTACACCGCTTGCGATGTGGGTACGTTGATGAACCAGACCGATGCGAACCAAGAGCCCTCCGCCGCTCTAATTGGTGGAAATGTCACGTGGAATCGCAAAGCCGAATCGACTTCGTTGTCGTTCCTCCCTGGTCAGCGCCTCTCGGCCTGTACCTGCTCGGGTGAAGATCACCCTGGTCCGCTTCTCAAGGACGGTAGCTGGCGCGGTCGTAGCGCTCCCGAGATCGACGTCTTTGAAGCACAAGTGGACAGCACCCTCGGTCTGACCGTCTCGCAATCCATGCAGACTGCGCCTTTCAACATGTACTACAACCTCACCAACACCACCGGGCCTGCATACGATTTTTTTCAGTCCGAGTCGCATCTCAATTCTTACAATGGACAAAACGACCAGCAAGCGCTGTCCGGTGTCTCGTTGGCCTCGCAGACGGCTGTTCAGCGCGGTGGAGATGGCACTTATGCAACCTATGGGTTCGAATACGAGCCTGGACTGCAAGGCTACATTGACTGGGTCTCAAACGGTGCACGAGCATGGAGAGTGAATGCAGCAGCACTCGAAGCCGATCCCGTTAGTGAAATCAGCGATCGACCCATTCCCGAAGAGCCCATGTATATCATCTTTAATTTGGGTATCAGTCAAAACTTCGGTACACCCGATTGGAAGAGATTGAAGTTTCCAGCCATCATGTCGGTAGACTGGGTTCGAGTGTACCAGGATCCCGATTCGGAAAATGTGGGATGCGATCCAGCTGATTTCCCCACAGCTGATTACATTGCGAGGCATAGGCCAGCATATGATAATGCCAACTATACCATTTGGGGCGGCACAGCTGAAGAGGGTGGGTACGGCGCTCAATGGCCAAAGAATAGACTTTACCCTGAAGGTTGCTCGGCACCAAACAGCACGAGCCCAGGTTCGCCTGTCGAAACTTATCCTCAAGCGAGCGCCGTTCCTTCGAGCCAGATCGCCAAGCGCTAGAAATAAGACTCTCTATCTTTTGCATTGTGGTCGAGATACACCAGATCTCTCCTTCTCTGTCTTTTCCATTTTATTTTATTTCCTTCTTTTGCATCTCTCTCCTATCTCTCGGTCAGTCTTATATCATCGTCTCAATTTACACTCACTCATTCACCTGTACCTGTACCAAGCAAATCACACATCACTTGTTTACTTGCGTCTCTCTGTCACACACTTTTCATCACGCTCACTAATCTTATTATCGAACCGTATGGACTTTCACTTTTCTTTCAATCCCATGCAACACTGGCTGCGAACAGGAACGCAGCTTAAAAGTGCCCAAAGGGGAATGAGCTGGGTTGGCCTTTGCTTTTCCACAAGGCGTATTCCAAGTGTTGCTGCCGCGGCGTTTCCGTCCCTCGGTTTTGAACTTGATGCTCAATAACTTTCGCATTGCCGCTACAAGCAAGAATGTACTCCCTTCTGCCGGCGACTGCCATGCGCTGGTGTCAAGGGCGCAATTTTTCATTGTTCAAATTGATATCAGCGCCGTTCCCGGCTTGTTCCACCACATCTATCGGCTTTTCGGTCCAGGCAAACAAGATTAGCGAAAAAATGACGCGGAAGGAATCGACATTGGCGACCTTCTGCAACTTTTCTCTCGCGCGCTCCCTTAGTGCGAGTCTGACTTCGTTCTCAGATGTCTTGCTGAAGCCTCGGCTCGTGCTGTCTCCGAGGAAAGCTTTATCGGCGAGTCCACTGATCCAGTGCGGGCTCCTTTGAGCAGCGAAGGCGAGAACAACGGAATGAAATGCATCCGTGATCTCCGTCTCGCGGCTTGCGCGGCCGGACGTATGGCCGAGAAGAGAATGTGCGCCTCGATCGAGCTCACAGATACGCCAATAGGCGAGCTGCTGGCTGGAAGCCGATGTAACAGCAGTGTTTCGGGAGCGGTCGACTAGCATGTAAGGTGTGTTTGATGAGGTGATCCAGCACTGCAATGTCTGTTCTGCTGCTCCTCCGTAGACACGGATGAGGCCATCGTTGAGGAAGATGCGGTCGATAGCGCTCGTGATACGGTTGATAGAAGACATGGACGAGATCGTTACAATGTTCGTGTACGCTGCGGCTGCGGCTGTTTTGGACATAACGTCCATGAAGCATGCCGGAAGAAGCACGCTGCTCAAAACTGGTTTGTGAGGCTGCCAATGACCGTTGTGTCGCTCTTAATAGATTGCTGGAGTCACAAACGGCAGTGCCAAAGCTAGCTACAGCAAGCTGATCCCTGGGCTTGACACTGTCACTTTCTGCGGAGTCGGCCATTCTCTCGGTGTCATGCTGGGAGAGACTTGGTAGCAATTTGGGATCATCTTGCGCTGAAGTGGTGGGGACCCCGCCGAGGATGGACAAAACATATTGAAAGGTGCACGTTTTGTTCTTCTTGCGACAACTGGAACATGCGACTTTGTTGTTGATAGCTTCCACGACCGACTCGCACTGACCGTTGCACAGACGCTTTCCCATTCTGCATCGGTCAAAGGAGCGATACTGACGACGTCGAGAGTTCATGACGCCTTTCGAAGCAACAAGGTGGGTTTGACATATGGCTTTGTTCTCCATCTGCAAATCTTGTTGTCGGACCAAAGCGCCTCCTTTGCTACTCACAATCAAGAACAGGCTCAGTCAAGCAAACGAGTCAAGAATGGCAGCGAGACTAGGGAACAGCACACTCAGCGTGACCTTGGGGGAGTGTGGGGAAGCAAAGTCGCACAGGGTCTGACCTCGTGGCACGTAAAGGTTGACCGCCGCAATCGCCGTGACCCTCATGTTGTGAGTGCTCGGATATTAGCGGCCGACACACAAATCATTTTGTTCCGAGCTGTAAAAAACTAAAGTCTCACAAAGATCAAAGAAAAATCTTGGCTTCGAATTCGGGAAAGGGAACACATGCAGAGCCGCGTTTGGCGAGTTTTTTTTGGAAAGACAGCGAGCCAAAACTTGGAAGAAGCAAATCCAGACGACCTCTGTTTCTCCTCATCGTGCGACTCGACCACTCACACCTCTTCTCCCCGAAAACAACGTCCATCTCCTCGCCCAGCATACCCATACACTGTCCTTTTCGACACCTAGAACTTCCTTTCAAAAATCAGGTACTCATTCTTCACATTGTTCGTTTCAAACTCTAGAGGGGAGTTATTCACACAGCAGATATGGCGGCAGTTGCTACAGACCCTCCCGTGGTGACTCTATCCGACGTCACAAAACTCTTCGCCACCATTCAAAATTCTGTCACTGCTCTCAGCACTTGTGTCAATAATCTCGAAAAGGATGTGAACGGGACAACATCCAGCGACTCGGTAGAAAATCCTTTCGCATACCCTGATGGCATCTCCCTTCTCACAGTCAAGAACGATGCCATGCTCGACTACCTCCACCATATCGTCGCCATCTGCATCAGCAAGATCTCAGGTCGCTCGCTTGCCGGCACTAGTAAAGATGTTTCACAGGGACCCGCGGATCTCGTTCAGAATCTAGTCAAGCTGCGTCTCATGCTCGAAAAGCTTCGGCCTTTGGAAAACCGTCTCAAATACCAAATGGACAAGCTTCTCCGCTCTGCCGCTGAAGGCGACAAGGAGGTGCTTCTCGGTCGTGCTAAGTCTACCAAGGCCAAGAAAAACAAGCCAAAGGGCGACGGTAGTGACGATGATGACAGTGATCAAGACGATGACGCCAGTGACGACGACCTTGCTTTTCGCCCCAACCCTTCCGCCTTCATGCAGGATAAGGCTCGCGCACTCGCCAGACCGTCTAAGTCCAATAATAAGCAGAGGAAGTCCGCGCGAGACTCCTCCTCAGACTCCGAGTCTGACGAACAAGGTGGCAAGACCGCTGTCTATCGACCGCCCAAGCTCGTGCCCATGTCGTACGACCCCGATGCGCGAATTAACAAGAGGGGCGAAAAGCCTTCATCCATCACGCGCAATTCTGCTCTCCTTTCCGATCTCACAGCTGGTATGTCCTCCAACCCATACGAAGCATCCTCTGCTGGTGTCGGTGTAGGTGGACGAGGGCGTCTTGCAGCCAATACCTCTTCCCGTGCTAAAGCTTTGGCCCGTATGGAGGAGTTCGAGGAGGAAAACTTTACCCGTCTGGTCATGTCCAAGAAGGACGCACGCAAGCGAAGACGGGACGAAGCCGATGTTGCTCTGGGTGGTGCCGGTCTCAGTTCCGGTCGTGATGGTAGAAGGAGAATCGGTGGTGGCATGGAGGAGGAGTTTGGAGATCTGCTCAGAGGCGCAGGTTTGGATGGAAGGAATGGAAAGAAGGCCAAGAAGGCTCAGAACGCTTACGATGCGCTCAGGGCGAGCAGCAGGTCCGGCTCGACTTTGCAGAGGTCCAAGAATAGTTCAAGCGGCGCGCTCTCAGGGGCAGGAAGCAAGAGCAACAAATTCAAGAACCAAGTCAACCGTTCAGCTCGCAGATAGTCACTCTTCATGTCACTCAGGTCCACATACCATGCAAGCTCATTTGTTCGCGTTTACCCCTGACTCAAATGTTCTTCCTGTGCAACGTCTGGTTGATGCTTTGAAATAAGCCCCAATTCCGTTCGCCCTACTGATACTCTTCGTCTTCATCGCCGTCATCCTGCTCTGAGCTCATTTCGAAAAACCCTACTACTGTCGCTTGATTGTGTTTCGACCCGCTCTCATCTTCTCCGTACTCCTTTGTAACCCCATCATCGGCGCCTCTCCCGCCCCGACCTTGGTATTCGGATTCTTGTCTACCTTTTCTTTGCTTCCTCTCAAGCTTCTGCTGTTCTACGGTTTGGTTAATCCAATGCACCTTCTCGTCATGTGTCGATCCAGCAGCTGGCGATGTGACTCGCGTTGCGAGGATGTCGTAATACACCTTCTCGGCCAAGCGCACTGCGGCATCGGTCAAACCAGAGATCGAAGTGACGGACTGACTGGTAGGTGAAGCTCGAGAGGTAGAGGGCGGGGGGAAAGGGATGCTCGACAAGTTCGAATGTGCCGTATCTTGGGCGGACATGTGGACAAATTGACGATATGTTACTTGCAACAAGGTCTGTGTAACCTCTGTCGGCTGATCCACGTTCTTGGCCAGGGTAATGATCTGGTCGAGAACTGGCTTGAGAGCTTCCGAGGCTGAGCGATCCGAGTCTGTTCCTGACGCCTCAGTCTGCACGTAGTAAACATCTGTGCAAGGTAGGAAAAGAGCAACTTTGGTGAGTGATCAACATCGTGCTGGGCAGAAACCAAGAAAGCAAGTCATACTTACACTGGCCCTTGGGACATGAGAAAGTACCCTCGCCCATCATGAGTACGGTGACGGTATTTTTGTTGCCGCCAATAGATGCTGGTGGAAACACGACGAGTCCGGTTTCTGGAGGAAGGTCCGTAGAGTTGGCGGGTTGGGCTGTGGTTTCACCAGAGCTTGACTCGCTGGTCAATGCTTCTTTGCTGCTTGATGCAGGGAACTGGATGGCTTTGTCGAGTACCAAGATCGCTCGGTGTACCACTACTGGCTTGGACGCTGAGGCTGTGGCTCCATCTGGGTTGCTGCCACCAATGTCGAGCTCTTGCAATATGTCGTTGCTTGACACCAGATAGTCCGTGGTCACTGCTGTGTCAATGCCGTCGATCTCAATCTTCCACTTTGAGGTGCGCTGGTCGACTTTTGCAGTTTTGATTCCATGAGCCAAGATAAAGACTCCGCCTTTGACCGCCGATGCCCGACAGTACCCTTGGGCCAACTCCCCTGCCCCTCCGTATTGCCCTACCAGATATGCCGAATTGCCATACCTGCCTACGCTTTGCATGTGATTCTTGGCCCTTGCCATCGCCACAGCTGTGGTCTCTCGCGGGGATGCACACAGACAAACGCCATATGCGACTGCATCGACGAGGTCAGGTGCCATCTTGTGAACCTCAGCAACATACTCGATGAACGGTTTTTGTGCGAGGTCTGAGTTCCGAGCGAGCTCCGACTGCCAATCTTCCGTACCAATATACATCAGAAGCTTCATGAGCTTGCGCTTAGCTATCAGCGACAGTGACTTGGTCTTGAAAATGTCCTCCTTGCTCGCAGGTACGCCGGTTAAAATCATCTTGTCTGCACTATCGTTCGACGACGACGCGACGCAGGTACGTTCAAGTAAGCGGAAGGTTGCGTATGAGGAGACCTTCGAGCTGATGAGACAGTCGATCGATGGACCTGTGGCGGGGAGCAGGGTAGGTGCAAGCGAAATGGCATAGTGTCGATCCAGAGATGCTAGCTGTTCAGGCAGCCGTAATGGTTCCCCCGATCTCTTACTATTTGACACCATGTAAGCCGGAAAGCTCAACTTGACATCGTCAACGTGCTTTTGCGTACGTGTCTGGTCCGAGATGGTAGAACTTGTAGTAGTACTGTGTACCCATTTGAGTAATTCTGACAGAGTCAGACTCGCCCACTGATCCGCGTAGTAGTCGTTTTTGTCGATGTGAATTACCGAAAGACCGGAGGATGCTAGTGCTGCAGACAAGATGCTTTGCGTCAGACCTGTGCTGAATATTGCCACATCATAATGAGTTTGATCGAGCGACATGGCTGCCGTGTGATGACGTGATCACGCTACCTACGCTCGGTGAAAGTAAACAGCGAGGGAATGGTCAGATGTGAGAAAGCTGAAATGC
The DNA here is from genome assembly GCA_900208305.1 of Melanopsichium pennsylvanicum. Taxonomy (NCBI): domain Eukaryota; kingdom Fungi; phylum Basidiomycota; class Ustilaginomycetes; order Ustilaginales; genus Melanopsichium; species Melanopsichium pennsylvanicum. The sequence continues at coordinate 655,671 of OAPG01000012.1, forward strand.
TTTGAGCGAAGCAGGATCCAACGCTATAGTTTGTGCCTGAGCAAAAGAGTCTCCGAATTCCGAGGCTGCGTGCCAAAAAAGCGCTGCTGAACCTCCACCAACTTCTTCTCATCCTGCTAAACCCATGCTTGCTGTTTTAGGATGAGTGGCGTACCGGCACCTTTGGAGCCACGTCAGGCCGAGCCAAAGGAGCTAGCATCTGCCTCTTTCAGAGCCTGTATCGTCGAGGTTAGCACGGCCGCAAGCACTTCTTCACGCGGCAAGATACTCCTTCCCGTCGACGCCATCCGCTCGTTGAAGCTGCAGACGGGCGACGCGGTCTTGCTAGCTTCTGAGGATGCAAAGGATGACAGCATCGTCGTCGGCACCGTATGGCCTTCTTTTGCTCTTGAAGCTGGGTCCATCCGCCTTCCCGTTGCGGCTCAAATTCCGACCGGCCTGCGGTGTGGCCAGGTTGTCTATATACTTCCACTTCAGGCGACGCAGTCCAAGACATCTTCGAGGAGACCGCCCATGGCTGCAAGCATTCAGCTGTCTGTCTCTACACAGTATTCATCCACACTAGATGAAATCGTCAAGCTTGACAAGTCCTACCGTCAGATGCTTGCTATTCACACAAAGGAGTCCCTCGTCGACCTCGAATGTGTTCATCAAGGCCAACAGCTCTCGGTGAGCTTCCAAGGCAATCTCTTTCATCTCTCTATATCTAGGCTGATGGACGTGAACGGCGAGCGAGGATGGCCCGTCTCATCATCCACGTCCCCCGTCAACCAGGCAGTCCTGGCAAGAACTACGACACAAGTGTGTTTGGTTGGCCGTACCACAGAAGTCAGCATCTCTACATCTGACCCTACTGCGAATCGTGTTGCTGAAGCATTCGGTGCAGACACGGCAATTGGCATAAAGAGAGAAGATCCATACGCCAAGCTTGGCGGCTTGGACCGTCAGATTGCCGAGATCAAGAGTTTGATCGAAATGCCTCTCATGTCCCCAGAGATCTTCATTCACTATGGTTTAAAACCCCCAAAAGGAGTTTTGCTTTATGGCCCGCCTGGAACAGGAAAAACGTCGCTCGCAAGGGCCGTAGCCACTGCCACTGGATCTGCATATCTCACAATCAATGGCCCTGAACTGTCATCTGCCTTCCACGGAGAGACCGAATCCAAACTTCGCAGTATATTCAGAGAGGCGAGACGCAAGAGCCCTTGCATCATCATTATTGACGAGATCGACGCTTTGGCGCCAAGGAGAGAAGGCGGCATGGGCGAAGGCGCCAATGCCGACGGTGCCGGAGAGGTTGAGCGCAGGGTAGTCGCTCAGCTACTCACGCTGCTCGATGGAATGGAGGAGGCGGAGGATGAAGAGGACGACGTACAACAGGATGATTCAGATCAGTCTCGAGCAGGAGACAAGGATGAATTGGCGAGGAATGCAAAGGATACGAAGGACCGAGCTCGCGTTGTTGTTCTAGCTGCAACCAACAGACCCAACGCCATCGATCCAGCGTTGCGCCGCCCTGGTCGTCTTGACCGCGAGATTGAGATCGGCATTCCAACTGCATCAGCTCGAGGTGAAATAATTCGAACACTCGTCCGACACGTGCCGCACGAACTCACACTGGAGCAGATGGACGAACTCGCCGGACGCACTCATGGCTATGTTGGAGCCGATCTCTCAGCTCTCGTTCGCGAAGCTGGCATGCGCGCCGTCCGCCGCACTTTTGCTCGTCGTCAGTCCAAGTCAGACCCACTTGAGGCTAAAATTCAATCCATGTCGCTCGAGCCTGCCAGCGACAAGAAAGCCGGCCAATCCATGCTTGATAAGGTCACTGCTGCAGACCTGCACGCAGCTTTTTCTTTAGTTCGACCTTCTGCCATGCGTGAAATCTTCCTCGAGCCACCAAAAGTGTTTTGGTCAGATATCGCCGGCTCCTCGACTCCTTCCACAGGTGGCTCAGGCGCTCTTTCCACAAAGTCTGTCCAAGATCAAGTGCGCGAGCTCGTCGAATGGCCCATCAAGCACGCCTCCGCCTTCTCTCGTCTTGGCATCTCCCCTCCACGAGGTGTCCTTCTATACGGACCATCCGGTTGTTCCAAGACCCTCATCGCTCGGGCGCTCGCCACCGAATCTGGACTCAACTTTCTCGCGGTCAAAGGTCCCGAACTCTACTCCAAGTACGTAGGAGAATCCGAACGAGCCGTTCGTGAGACCTTCAAGAAAGCCAGAGCAGCTGCTCCCAGCATTATATTCTTCGATGAACTCGATGCACTGTCGAACAGCCGAGACGGTGATTCTTCGAGTGGCGACGCTCTCAACAGCCGTATCATTGCAACGTTGCTGAACGAGATGGACGGCATTGAAGCCATGTCGGATGTCGTCGTCATCGGTGCTACTAACAGGCCGCAATCTCTCGATCCAGCACTGCTCCGCCCAGGAAGACTCGATAGGCTTGTGTACGTCGGACCACCGGATCACGAAGCTAGGATGCAAATTTTGCGATCGCGGATGGCCAAGATGGCTGTCGAACTGGACAGGGTTGATTTGAATAAGCTCGCACAGATGACGGAAGGGTGCTCGGGCGCTGAGGTGGTTTCAATCTGTCAGGAAGCTGGTTTGCTCGCCATGAATGAGGACATCAATTGCCAAGCCATCGAACAAAGGCACTTTGAAAGCGCTGCTTCCTCGGTCAAGCGTCGTATCACCTCACTCATGATTCGACAGTACGAAACATGGAGAGACACGCTGGTCGTCTGATCACCGTCCTGGCGATCCAACAGGATCTATCAAAGTTAGCAACAGAAAGATTCAGCATCTGTCTTGCTCGATCAACGCGAAAGGCCATGCTCGTGTCACTCGGGACGAAGTTCTGATGTGTCAATTTTATTACCGTGACAAGTTGAAAGACAGTGTTTGATGCGAACAGAAGAGCCATTACAGTGATACAAAGCAAATAGAAGTGGGTGAAAGAGTGAACAAGGCACGAGGGATGGGCGAGCCTGCTTAGTTGTCTCCGTAAGCCATGATCTTTTTGTACAGCATAACCGAGCAGTAAGATTCCTCGATCTTGCTTGCAACAAGCTGGCTGAAGATGGCAATGTAGAACAGCACGAAGGATGAGGCGAAGAGCCACCAAGCCGCTCGCATGACTGCACCAGTGATCTCGGCACGCGTGTACGCGCGAGTCCACTTGGGTAGGACCGACTTCTTCTCTGACAGAAGCTGCTCCTTCTCGGGATCGTTTTTCTTGGGCTTGGGCGGAGGGAAAAGCTGATCGGGCAAGTGGACGATAACAACATAGATCAGTGCGGTCGATAAAAGTCCAATGAGCAACTGCATGAATACAAGCCAAGAAGATCGGCCGAGGGGGCAGATCAGAACAGTAGCACCAGCGCGGTAGAAAGCGAGGATGAAAGCCTTGGCCGAGAGAATGGTCCACAGCATCGAGGTGTTGAGGAGCAGCTGTGTGGGGCTGCGCAACTTGAGCTCGTGGCCGACATGCTCGCTCCACACCTTGGCCGGGATCTTGGCGGGAAGGATGAACATTCGCAGCATCGTGACGATGAGGAAGAAGCTTCCAACGCCGAGCGAGATGGCGATTTGAACACCGATTAGCAGCTCGTCGAATCTAGCATCAAGGAAAGTGGCCCAAGCCCAACCCCACAGACCACCGATGATCCAACCACACAACACATCGAGGGGCCAGTGGAGCGCTAGGTAGAGACGCGAGACACCACTGGCGAGGGTGAGAATGCTCAAGATCACGTGAACGACTGCGGGGAACTCGAACTGCACGTCAACGTGGTTGCGAGAGAAGTAATAAGTTGCGTACACGCAAGCCATGAAAGCCGAATGACCCGAGGGGAACGAATAATCGTATTGCCTGAGCGGCCTCTTCATTTGGTAAGGGTTAAGCTTGAGGCGGTTGGCTGCAACCCAGGCGGGACGGGGCACGGGTCGAAGTACTTTGATCAAGTTGACTATACCAAAGACAGCAACACAAGATCGCATGATGATGGTCAGCGTCAACTGGTTCCACCTGGACAAGTAGATGCAGGCCGCGATCACAATGAGAATGGACTCCTGGCACGTGTAGTGGAGAACGAGCGAAGGAGCCTTCAGCCCAGGAATGCTCTGAATGAAGTTGATCACAGCGACCTCGAACGAACGGTAGCTGGGATGAAGTCGGGCCGTGAGAAGGTGTCTCCAAGCCACTTTGTCACGGTAGTCGATATTGTGTCGCTGGCACTGCCTGAGGTAGCACTCGACGATCTTGTTCTCGCATATCTCCTTGATCTCTTCAGCCGTTCTACCGTGAAGCTGGACGGGCTCGAGAAGGGCATAGGTGACCTTGGCGTAGGGCATCATCATAAGGAGTAGGAAATCGAAGAGGAAGCTCGAGTCGGCTTTTCGCATGTGAATCGGGTATGGCATGTCATAGCTGATAACCACTGGTATAAGCTCGAACGCGTGAGGGTTGGCAGCAGCGAACTCGAACGTTGGCAAACCGAACTTGACAAAGTTGTTACGCGCAACTGTGACTGCTTGCGGGAAGATGACCAAGTTCTTGGCACAATTGGGATTGTTGGACCACTCTTCGAGCAACTTCACAAGCGGAGTTCCGCGCCTCTTGATATATGAGATTGGCGCAGTAAGGTAACCAGTGATGCCTTTGGAAGCAGCCTCACCCACGATGATGGCCGAATTGGTCAAAGCTGTAAGGCATGCGTCGAGAAAAATGTAAGGATGCTCGGCGCAGTAGATTTTTCGAGTCCCAGCAGACGAAGACTCTTTCCAGCTGGATGTTGTGAACGTTTCTGCGGGAAGTGGTCTGCCAAGATGGTCGACCACCTCGAATTTGACGAAAGGGAAAATGGATCTGGGATGAAGACCTTTAGGTCCAGTAATATAGAGGATGATCGATATTCGGATGAAAAGGTATATGAGCTGGAAAATACCAAGCACAATACCAAACGGAAGGTACAAGATCCATAGGAAGGACCACCAAGTGAGCGATTTGGGATTGAGACGTCGCGTAGGCCACGAAGCCTCACAGGCGGCGGTGTCGAGGTCAGTCTCAACAGCCATCTTGTCTTACGTTGCTGAGGGTGCACGAGAAACCTGATGTCTGAGTAATCGTCAATCTTGTGATTCAGAGAGTTTGGCTTCGGTGCAGTATGTCGATGGTGATGGGAGAGCGTGAGGAAGGTATCTGCTCAAATATTAGGGAATAGATGGAGGGAGGAGTGGGGAAAATGAAGCTGTATGAGGTAGGGAGAAGAAGGCAGGAGGAAGAAACGAAACAAGAGAGAGGAGGGAGGTGATTTCAAAGGACGAATAGAGGGTGAATACATAGATTTAGGGGCGAATGGCGGAAGTGTCTCAATGATAATGATCTTGCAATATTTGAAGAAGTTTACAGAAAGAAACAATCAAGGCAGAGGCAAATGGCAAGCGACTGGAAAAGAGCTGCTACTGACGAGTCTGTCTCTGACATCTCATCGCCAGAGAGCATTGACAAAGGCTGATGACTGAACATCCGCAGTATGATCTGTGGTTGATAAAGATCGCCCGCGAATCGAGACATCAGGTGAGATTTGTTCTTTTGCGGAAGGATCGGATTGCCGACATCTGCATAGCACATATGCTTCGCCTGCCAATTCGATGCCGTGGTCGTCCGCAGCCGGGGTTGGTGAGGTTTGATGGACCCTATCGTAACTAATGGCGGAATAGACTTCTCAGGCTTGGCCAGGCTTTGCAAACGGCAATGCTTGCACATGCAAACAACAAAGGAGACAACTGGGCGCTATGGTGGGCGTAGCTGTGCGTGCTTGTGCTGTGCCTGAGCGGGGCGTGACGGGAAATAAGGAATTACAGTAAGTGGTCGGATCATGTCTCAGTTGAATCGCGTGCTTCATCATGAGCGAGGCTACAATACAAGAAAAATCAGAAATTCAAGAAATGCAAGAAATGCAAGAAATCCCCGATTTCCAGCAATTTTCAACCCATTTCTCACCGCGGCTCTGATGACTTCCAACCTTCCCCTGCCAAACATGGCGGCTCTGAGGGCCGCGACGTCCTTCGCATACCTAAACTGTCTCAGATGCAATTCTGGACAGCTACCAAGAAACGCCAACTGCGCCGTTATTCCGAAAGGCGATTCTGGGTCTAGGGACTTGAAAAATCGGACCGTAGGTACTGAGACTTCAGCACCCATAAAATGGACCCTAATTTTTTTTTTGGCAAGACAGCCAACTTAGCCGAGTGCAAATCACAAATTGAATGGTTTCTGGAATTCGATCAGCCGCTTCGAGAGCCCAGCGCTAAGGCTCGATCCCAAAAGGCAAGCAGAAGCACGCAAAGGTAACCTGCATTTGCGGGCCGCAGATCTCCTACGCCCAAATCTTTCGCACCTGTCGCACAGAGCAAAAGGAAGCAGAACACGATCGTTTGCCGGCCACAACTTTCGCCGAAGTACGAAAGTCTCAGTTTACTCCGCCAAGGCGGTCTCACAAGCTCCACCGACAGTTCCCTTGCGACGGGCTTTATTCGGCTCGGTTGATGCTGTCTATCGTTCCATCTCGGACTAGATGACCTGCAGCAGGCCTTCTCCCGGTCAGAAAGTCGTTTCTGGCCAAGGTTTGCCTTTCGAAATCCAAGCTTTCACTGCGAGCCAGGCTTGTCCAACTATCATCTGACTCTTCACTTCGCCGTCTACATCCTGGCGTTCCTTCTTTTGACTGCACTTTTCATCTTGGTGACCTCAATTCGCGGACACCCTTTCTTCATCATCACGTTGTCGAAGACCTCCTCCATCTCACTTTACATTCTGAAGCTATCGTTGTACGCAAGACATTCCTCTCCTTTCTTTCTCAAGAGAGAGACCAACACACGGATCAATATGTTGCGCTCAAGCACTTGGACAAGCCGCACATCGCTGGCAGCGATGATCGTCGTGGCTGCTCTGCCCATCAACGCTCAAAACACTGCTGCAACGAGCTCCGTTGGAACATCATCAACCGCCTTTGTCTCTACAACAGTTACCATTCCTGCCACACCATCCTCGACCCCAACGGTGGCACCCTACCTCGCTTCTTGCCCTGCCGAGCTCGAGCTTCAGATCGGCATTTGCCTCGACACGGTCGCTCGTGACGGAGCCGTCCTGCCTTGTAATGCCGAAGATTGGTGGTGCAATTGCAACAACTGGCAAGGCATTATCTCCTGCTACCAGCCCTGCCCGAACCTCCAGGATCAGCTCGACATCGACTGGAATCAGCAAAACTGCCAGGGTCAGAATGGGTATGCCAACTTCTACGGTGGCAATGCTACTGACACCTACGTCGGGTCCAATATCACCACCACCGGCTCGAACGGCTATACAAGAAGTTATTACAGCGAGTAAGTCCAGAATGATTGCCGAATGACCCAACACAATGGCACAGATGAGCCGAGATTACTGACGCATCTTTATCAATCTTCGCTTCATTTGACTCTCAACAGGATGCCTAAGACAGCCTCGGCCACAGCAACAAGTACTTGGACCTGGGCGCCCGCTGCAACTGGCTCAAGTCAGCAGCGCTCCACATCGTCAGCATCGCAGCACTACACAGTTCCAGCTGGGCTTCTCGCTATCTCGCTTGTGGTTGCAGGGGCTGCCAACATGTTTCTTTCCTGACCAATTCGCGCATGTACAGCTCCAAAATGTTTCTCGCATCTGTTCGTGTCCCTCATCACTCCTGTCTTGCATCATCTTCTCAGCGTCACCCATGATCGTTTGCCTCAATGAGTCTGATTGTTTGGAGAGTTCATAAACACAGGGATTTTCCAGCGTGATGTTCGAGGCGACCAAGAATGGCCAGCGAGAAGGAAGTGTGGGAGGATTGAGAGACACAAGCATGGAGGCTACCCAAGACTTAGTAATGACGAGCCAGGGGCATTGGAAACAGGTAATGGCGACCTTCTCTGTCTGTGCCTTCAAGTTCGCAAGCATTGAGACCCTCCCTGCTTTGTCTTTCCTCACATTTATCCTTTGATCCATCCAGCTAGCCATCCAGCTCCTGTGTGCCATTTGCTCACCCAGCGAGATCGAGACTCCGATAGGGTTCAAGCATTGGCACGAAGTACGAAGCATTTCAGCCCAATTGGCCCTACATCAGCGCAGCACTTTGCGCCACTGTGGGCTGCCATTCTTGGCTTCACGGCATCGACCCCCAATCAGACTGAGTCGGTATCCAAGTACTGAGCCAGAGAGCTTTCGTGCTTCTCTGATCTTCGCTTTTCGCCCCACCGTACTGTACATCGAGAAAATCGGTCCAACGATTGAAGATCGGGCGGCAATGTTACCACGCACGACGCCAATCAACAAATCACTCCTAGTATGCTCGAGAATGCCACGGCCTTTTCCCTTTTCCCCAAAGATCAAGGTCTTGGCATTAGCCTGTCAAGCCACGACTGCTCCTGAGTAAAGTCTCCTCGGCCGTAAATGACGACTGAAGCTCGAGTCAATGACTAAATAATATTTCTCATCCTACAGGAATGGCCTGCCTGAGGCGGAAGTGAGCACGCCTGACTCGTGCTATCTGACTATGCGGTCTGTTTGGATCACGACGGCCGCTCAACTTGATTATAAACCGAGTCTTTGTTTCACAAGTCTTCACTTCTCCAGCGTACGCAAAATCAAACCCAGAAAGACTCGGAAAGACGTGTCCAGAAACGTCGTGGGGACTCAAGTGACAGTTCTATTACCATAAAGACAAGAAAGGAGCTGCAATTGATGACGCGAATGTGATGAAGTAGCCGCCAGCTTTCAGCGGTTGGGATTCGATTGACGGATCGATCACCATGCAAGCCCTATTTCTGATCTGACATCTCAAATGCTATGGATGGCTACATTCATTACGAACTGGCAACGCTTGAAGTGTAACTGCAGAAGCCTTCAAAGCGTTCATTGACAAATCGTCCATTCGTATGGAGGTAGCCACGACGATCGTTTGCCAAGAGCGAGCTAGTTCTCGGGTTTCACAAAGTTCGACCGGTCCCCCTTATACCGTGTCTCAGCCCATGTCCAGATTTGCACAGTACTCAGAAATCCAATTTTTTCTGTAAATTTTTCTGAGTGCTCTTTGTACTTGGGTTGAATCCAGAAATCCATTGCGGCAGAGCGGAGAATGAGTTAGGTGTCCAGATTTGGGACGGGCAGTCCGCAAAGACGAGCATGGCCGTGTCCAGCTACACAAATTTGAACCTTTGTCGTTGACCGTTTCAGCAGGATCATGATCTGGCCGATTGGAATGGGTTTACGCTGCTGTGCAGCGCATCACCTTGAAACGCCGTAAGGTGCGATGATCACCTGCGCCGAGACATGATGTTGATGCGAACGGCTCTTTCCTCACGGTTGACATTTCGTCAGACCAATGAGCTTGTCGATGTGAGGAGACACGAAGGAAGGGAAAAGGTTCAGGCGTGTGATCTTCGTGAAATGATACGCTGCTTGCCAAAGCTCGATGCTTGCGCCTTTTTAACACTTGCATTCCCAAAGCCAAAGCCAAAGCCAAAGCCAAAGCCAAAGCCAAAGCCAAAGCCAAAGCCAGACCCATACCTCTCCTCAGCCTTAGCGAAACTCTTTCCCCTCTTTTCAGACCTCTGCTTGTCCTGGCTTTTTACCAACATTAACACCAAGCTCAAGTTATTTCAAGACATAACTAACCTTTACGCTACCACCCCACCTTGAGCCCGCCTTCCTGCTTCCACCATCAGACTCAGCCAGAAACAAGATTCTTTTTCCCGCTTGTCCAGACGACGTACAAGAACGAGTCATTATGCAAGTCACAAGAATGCTCAAAGCCGCTATAACAGCAACAATTTTGCTGCTCGGCACCAGCTCTGCTACAAAGCTGCCTCAATCACCTACCGACAAGTACACCTTCCTTGCCAAGCGTGCAGCCTCAGACGAACTTTCGTCGTTGCCATTGTTCAAGCCCACATGGATGCACTTAGAGAAGCGGACGGATGTGTCAGCCGCTTTGTCGGTGCTCAATTCAATCCTTCCTGGCCTGAACATCTCATCATTCACCGGTGAATCAATCAACGGATCGGCAGCAACAAACTATACGTTAGCAGGAATTCCATTGAACAACACAGCCAGTCTCAACCAGACAGAAATCGATCGAGCACGCAGCTGCCCTGGCATCGAATTCATTACCACTCGTGGTGCGAACGACTCATTTACAGATGGCTTTTGGCTCAGGGAGATGGCTCGTCAAGTCATCTCGCGTCTGCCAAATGGCACCTCGAGGCGCACGGAGACCAGATACGATTCGAACATTGGCAACGACATTGACTCGCAGGTCAAAGCGGCCCTTGATGGTAGTTGGTGGATCGCAAACTACACCACGTTGCTTGCGCAGAGCTGCCCGAACACCACCATCATCATGATGGCGTACTCGCTTGGAGCAGCTGCTAACACGGTAGCAAGTACGCGCCCTCGTTTCCCAATCAGCCGCATCAGCGGGGCAGTGTACTGGGGTAATCCTTTGTTCCAGAGCGGTAGACCTCAGAACCGTGGCACTGCCAAGTCAGCCTTGGGTCAAGAGGGTCTGCTTGGCTACCGCACCCCTCGTGGAATGCAGCCCATCGTCCGAGACTACTGCCTCACTGGCGACATCATCTGCACAAATTGGGGCAACCTGTTAGTGTCAATTCCCCCTTTCACTCTTCGCAGGTACGACATGCAGAGTACTGACGCTGCTTTTTTGCTTACGTGTTTTCTACCTATTCCAACGCTACAGCACTGTGCACCTGTCTTATGCGAACAGCACATGGCAAACGCAAACAGTTGATTACCTCGTTCAGACTGCCCTGCAGGGTTGATTGGTGATCCTCATGCTGCCCTTTGTCCACCACCTCAAATGCATTGAACCCTGGTCTTCTCGCAATCTCCTCCGCCGTCAACTTATACCATGGTCACCGCAACCTTCCATCACCCAAAAATGGTCGTGATCAATTTTGTCGAGCTGGTCTAGTCACTGAAGTGTTGATTTGCTTGCAAGCCAGCTCTAACAGCTTCCTGAACTCATCGATCTGTAGAGTAATTCCCCGATATAATCAATTTCTTCGAAACCGGCCCTATGTGAATATGAGTCAAACGGCGGACTTTGCATTGAAGATTTTGAGCTCTTTTGTGCGCAAGATAGCAGTAAAATGGAAACACTATCTACGATCTAAACATTTTCACGTGAGGGTGCACTTGGTCGCCACAGAGTCTATGAGTGCCCCTATCACTGTCGTGAGTGCATGTACTATAATCGGACGATTGCGATTCAGGTGCTGTCTCGACTCTCGTCGAAAGGTCATAGATCAGTGATATTGTCAAAGAACTACCATTATCTAACGCACGATACAACAGTTGACACCTGTCGGCCGAAATCTCCTCATGTCTTGGCTGATAGGGCACGGGACACAAATAAATGACAAATCTGAGCCGCACGTGGCAGGAGCCGCAAGCCTTTTGACGCCGAAGTGGCTGACAGGCACAACCATTCAGCCTTTGAATCTGACGTGCGCCACTCCCTCTCTTGTCTTCCAACATGGCCGATCTGACGGAATGGCAAGGTATCACGGCAAACTTGGTCGCCGGAAGACACGAAGCCATTCAAAATCCTTTGAGGGCAGCTGCTGCTGCTGCACGCTACGCTAGATCGGGCGACTGCATATCCTGCATCGAGGCGAGGCAGAGCCGCACTAAGAACCAGCACGCGAAGCAACATCTGGCACACGGCTACTCTCCAACCTCCCTTCCCAAACTGTACCCGTTTCTTATCTCTGCCCGCCCGACCATGCTCGTATCAAGTCGTGCGTGTCTCAGAATCGCAGCGGAACGGCTAGCTCTGTTTCGTCTCTACGATCTGTCTCGCGTGCTACCTTTGCCAAACCTGCAAATAGTCCCTGTCTGGCCGGTGCGAGGCGGCAAAACAGATCGGTTTCTGCCCCTTGAAATCCTCTTCCATCGAAGGATTTGGTTACCTCGGAACGCGAATCAAGCGAGCTGAGGCGCGACAGTCAGGCTAAATGGGATCCTGACGAATGTGCGTACAGTCCGGCAACGGCAAAGCAAAGCAAAGCTGGTGGTTTGCGCACCCAAGATGCCAAACATTTTTCGAAGTGCAATGACCCTTACTCGCCTTGCCCATCGAGATCATTGCCAAGGAAGCAGCACGTTTCGCCTTGCGAACGATGCGAAGGGCGGGCGGCTCTGGCGATGCTGGACCCTCGCATGGACCCTCGAAGTGGGCGTCACTTGCAGGTAAAAAAAAAGTCACTGTCGCTCTGATCGATGTTCAATTGCAACCAAAGTCTGCCTCGTTCGCTTAGAAACAAGCACAGGAATAGACCCGTCGATCGATGGCTTCTGAGACATCTGAGGGTACAAGCTGACGATAATCGTAGCTTTTGTGCCCGTTTCTGGTGTTGAAAGCATCGATAAATGCTGTCTTTTCTGCAACCGAGACTAGGATCGTGCGATCGCGTAAAAAATCAACGTGTCTCGCCGTAAAGTCGTGGGAGAATTCTGGCGTAACAAAGACATAAAGCAATCTTGTCTTGGATCACGAAGGCGGGTAGTAGTACGGGTCAGATCATGCCGAATACTGGTTGTCGACCCAGCTGCTGGCATGGCGCTACCGTGAGAGCAGGGAGAAACAGCGCAAAGGGGTCATTCATGGGACCTTGGACAGAAACACAATAGCGGCTGGGCAGCTGTGCTTGCCAATGCCAAGCGGCTTGCAACCTAGAACCACCACGGCAAAGCAAGGAGATCAGTAATGAGCTCCGAATTGCGCCCGACTGTGCGTGCATAAGCATAAGTTATGCAGTGGCGTAGCTACCTCGTCTTGACAAACTCTTTGCGCATCTAGGGCTTAGCCCGCCAGAGACTCAGGCTGGTCCAGCTGACATCGGCTCAGGCAATGCATGAAGAGAAGAAATGATCCAAGTTGTATCCGACGCTCGCCAATCATTCGTTCTGTGTCATTCACCTTACCATACAGGTCAAGCCTCGCACTCAGGTCGCCGTCACATTCGAGAAAACTTTTTCAAAAAAATGAAAATGAAAATTTAAAAATAAAAATTAAAAAGAAAACATGGATAAGATGATCATCACCCAGAAACCACCGCTGCTGACTCAAGAACCCGAAATTCGCTCCAGACGGCTGGGCCAAGGCGGCGCCGCGGTCTCTGAAATTCGTTGCAGCGCAGACTCCAGGCCTTTCTTGCGTTGAAGATGCTGGACGCAGCCTTTGGGCTCGGATCGCCATACACTCTCCCAGGTGTTTGCAGCTCCGAAACATAAATTGAGTTGATTTGACTTTCAGAGAGAGCATGTGCTTTTTCTTGGGTTGCAGAGACTCCCTCGAACTGAGCGTGCAGCTGGCTCGACGGTGAGATGGCTGCTGAGGATCCGTTACGGGTATAGGCCTAATTTTTGCCTGCACGCCCACCTCCTCAAGACCTCAACGTACCTGTCGGAGGGCCAGAACGAATGATCATCGAACATGTGTTTGTCGGCGTCGAAGATTGTGACAACATAATCGCTGTCGCCAATTATGAATGTTCGCGAGACCGAGTTCGGCTCGGCATTGCACGACTTGGTCGGCCGGGAAGAGAGACAGACGGAACTCTAAGAGGCGACATTGGTGACAAAAGGTGAAGAGCTGGTTGGAACGATAGAAGTAACGTACAGAAGTGTGCTACGGTAAATGCCTAGAAGCTGAAGCGCATGAAGACTGGACTGAGCAGGATCGGGTAGAGGACGTGTCCAGCAATCGTGATGGCACCCGGCCAGTAAAGATTGAAGCCATAAATGCAGAACTCTTGGCTGAGCAGATTTGTTCCAAAGAGGAGCATGACCGCAAGGAAGCTGAGCATGACCAGATAGCAGTGCCAGTATCGGCTGAAGATCTCCTTGACTTCGTCGAGCAGGCTCGTCTCCTGCACGTCCTTCTGCGTGGCCGCCCATGTCATATTGTACTCGATTGGGTGAGCGAGAATGGCCAGGAGGATGTGGTACGGCAGACCGGAGAAGAAGACGATCAGCGGCCAGAAGTAGACGAACTGCCTTTTGAGCGCGTACCAGAAGCCTCCCTCTCGGCTTCGAAGGAAACAAAGCAGTCGAGCCACAGTACCAGCTGCAGAGAAAATAACGAGAATCGAGAGCCAGATCTTGAACGAGTCTACGATATACTTCTCAGTCACGTTGCCAAAGAGTCCAGTGACGATAAACATGGCAACGGCGAAAGGAAGACTCAGGGCCAGAGCGTAGTAAGAGAACATGTACGAGCTGACTGTTACCTTCTGCGCTAGACTGCAGCGATCGCTGGTGATGAACTTGACGAAAAGCGGGGTCAGCGGACCCCTAGTCATCCACTTGCGCAGAGGCTGCAAGATAATTTCGGAGCAGCCAAACGCGTATTTTTGCCAGCGGTTCAGCTCGTCTGAAGGGGTTAACGAGACACCTTCGAGGTAACCCAGATTGGAGTAAGTGGCCCAACGCACAACATAGCCTTGCAGCTGAAGACGAAGCGACATGTCAAAGTCTTCCGACACTGAATTCTCGGACCAGCTGATCAGCTGACCAGACTTAGGATCACGCTCCGAGACCTGAAGAAGCGCGGAGGTACGAATGTATGCGTTGTGGCCGACAAACGGCGCTGTCGCGCCACACGCTACCAACCAGCTGATTGAAAAATTGACCACATCTGTGAAGAAGCCCATCATGTTCTCGAAAAAGTGGTCGGCGACGTACATGACGCCGGAGCAGTGCTGGAGGATGGCCACCTCGGGGCAGGTTTCCATCTCGCTAGCAGCGTCGATGAAGGCATCAGCGGGGATACGAGTATCGCAGTCGATGAGGAAGATGTAGTCTCCTAGACGAACATCTCCCTCGGCCTGAGCTCTGCCGTCACGAGCCTGCAAGGCCATCTCGAGCGCTTCGTCGTAGGTCTGAGCACGCCCACCATCCAAGAGTTGTTGGACGTCATAGCTGAAGTCGAGAACGAAGTTCATGTTAGAAGCCTTCTTGAAACGACCAGCACGCACGAAGCCGTTGTGACCGTGACCGGGACGAGAGACCCAACCGCAGCCCTGAGTCTGATAAAACTCCTTGCGCGCCTGCTGCTCCTCTTCGTCGATGAGCTGCATACCGTCTTCGCAGACGAGAATGTTGGCTTTGCCACCTTGAAGTTCGTACTTCTTCATAGCCTTCTTCATGTCGAGGATGGTAGGGGCAATGACACCTTCAAGCGACTCCTTGTAGACTGGAACCTGGATGGTAATGGAAGGCAGCTGGACATCAATGGGCAGCGGCACTGGCTTCTCGCCTGAGTAGTAGAGCGAGTTCTTCTTCATGTTACCGTACGGCAGCACGATTTGGGCGATACATCCAAAGATGTTGTCGGTGAAGAACTGCGTAAGCATCATGAGGAAGGGAATTACCAGCAGAGGGATAAGGTAGAGCCAGTTGTTGAGCTCCACTGCGGTAATCAGGACGCTGCGCATAAAAATGCCGCTGAAGAGGAGGTTAAGACCAAGACTGAGGCCAGTGAGGAGCGGTGCCACCAAGTAAACGGGACGCTTGGCGTTTATCAGGTCAGGCAACACGCCCTCTTCCATGGCATCCACGCCAGCCTCTTGCTTTTCCGAGAAGGCTTGCTGCTTTTCGTTCAAGTTGCTAGCTAAAGAAGGCGAAGGCCTGTGGCCGCTAAACTTGAAATCAGAATGCTTGCCATGACCCAGGTCGGAACGCGAGACGAGCGAGGGCAGACGGGTCTGCGACGAGGCGGCCGAGCTTACCACGCTGTTAGTCCTAGAGTGGCCGGATCCGTAGATAGAACCCTTGCTAGCGCTGTAGTTGACGAGACTTTCTACGTAGTTGCCTCGTCGAAGTGACTCGAAGTAGTCGAGGACCGAGTTCTGGAAGCTGATGGCAGCATCCATGAGGTCCTTGCCATCTTCAGTCCAAACGACCACGATCGCCTCGGCCTGAATGAAGGCAGCACCTTGGCCTTTACGGCACGACCAGAGGCTGTCGAGGTTCTTGACGACCTGCACACGCTGTTGCGGTGATAGAATGAGCTCAGTCTGGCTGGGCCGAAGCGTTGAGAGTGCCGAATCAATGATCTCGGAAGAGATGATGATGGCGGCTTCGCAGCGAAGCTTCTTGATACTCTGCATGGCTACACCGCGGTAGGCGTCCATGGGATAGGCAGCGTAGACGTTTTCGTGGGCACGAAGGAAAATGCCGTCGGCACCACTATCCTCGCGAACCAGGTTGACTCGACGTGCCTTGAGGTACATGGATTCGGCGATTTGCTGCGCCAAATGGAATTGAAGCGTGCCCTGCCCTGGCGTGTCGACGCTTGAGGACTGCATGTTGGACTGATGGTCTGCGTAAGTAGCAGAGAGACCATCTGCTGGCGAAGCGGTATCGCTCGTTCTCCTTCCACCTGCAAAAGTTGACGCCGAGATGGCATGGAATGCCTGGGTTGCCTGGGTCATGAGACCGCTCCGCGAAAAGTTAGAAGTCATCTTGTGCGAAAGAGCTCGATTGGGTCAAAAGCCGATACAAATTACTTTTCTGTTTGATATTAGGTGCTTCCAGATACCAGCAATGTTGCAATGTCTGCTGCTTGTCACAATTGGCCTAAATGCAGGCTTGGAGCATGGGTACCAAACAAGCTAGGATGTAAGAGGAGATGGAGGCGTGCGGCTGACTTAGCTAAAGGACTAGTTGACCAGGAGCTGTTCTCGAGCGAAATGTAATGATGAGAAGGAGAGATAAGGAAATGGAGATGAAGGAGTTGGTGCAAAGAAGTGAAGAAATGATCTTCTTGATGAAGAGAAAAAAGCGTAGGTGATAAAGGGGAAAGCTTCAGATTTACTTGGGATCAATTGTGACTCCAAAAAATTTACCGAGAGAGTCGCAGCAAGCAATGGTGAACAGAATACTGACAGCACACTCAAACATAAATCCTCTTTGCTGAGCCTATCGATCATTTAGAAGCCTTACAGACTCAAGTTGGCGGGAGAGGTACCGCCACGGCCTATCGGTGGATCACACTGTTGGATTCGCAAGTTGATCACAGAAGTGCTTGCTTGGGAGCACGACTTTTTCTTCTGCTCGTCTAAATGCCGGCTGCCGGTGAAGGATCACGGTGTCAGAACGTTTAAGGCCTCGGTAGGATCATTCCGACCCAGAATCTCTTGAAGAAAGGCGCTGAAGCGCGTGGTCAAGTACATCGGAGTTTCAAGAATTAACGGAAAATTGGGAATCAAAAGTCTAAAGACATTCTGGGTGCATTAGGGCGCCATGGGTGAAACCTGAGTTTTGGTTCAACAAAGTCACGCCCCTGACGAGCTAAGACATGGGTCGCGGCGAGCACAATGGTCCAGACAGTCGAAAAGTCAGGGTCAATTCGGTAGCGATTTGCTGTTAGTGCCATGTACATTCGGTAGCGATTTGCCGTTAGTCTGCAGGAAGGAAGACGATCGCTCTTATCCGACTTTTCTTGGCTAGTTGGTACAAAACACTTCGCATATCCACCACCGACCATTGCGAATCGGATCAAACACGTCAGTCGATCCTCTGATGTGCTTTTAAGATCCCTGCGGAACGACCAAACAGCGTACTGGGTGGTTCGCTTCACCGTAGAGTCAGCTCTGGGTGTTGGCTGCCGACACACGTTTTGAGCGCAATCCACTTCGGAAGCATGTCATCGGATGTTCGCATTGTGGCCGAGACATTTTTGATGGCCGCGGGAAGCACGCACTTGAAACATCAATTTGTTCATCAACGCAGAGCATTGAAAGCTTCCCACTCTCGTCCCTCAAATTGGCGCATAGCAGTCTGAACAGTTTCATGCTATCGATTCAGATGTCATTCGCAACGTCCGATGCGGTCTCGCGGTGCTAGTGACACAGCAACACCTAACCGAGACTCGTCAGATTTCATTGTGACGGCGATAGCGGCGACCATTAGGAAGTCTAGCTCGTGGTAGCAAAAGCTTGAGTCCAGAAAAGGCGATAATTCAGGGTGCGCGTTGCTGCCGGCAAATCTAAATGACCTGTCAGCCCTTTTCCAGTTTTTGGCTTGCATGTCCAAACTTTCCTGCTTCATGGTGCTGAATTCCGCAATTTTTTCTTTCTTTCGCGTCTCCGTCATCGCAAATCCCTCCCTTATCATTGCGCAGGATTCATCATCATCGTCCAAACGTTTCAACCTTCTTTTCTCCCCTCCCATCCGTCCCATCAGCATCAAAGCATAGCCTCAATCTTCGGAGGATAAGTGAGCTTCAAGTGATCTCTTCCAACCTCCTTCGGCTTCAAGCAAAAACACAGCATCTCAGCTCGCATCAGAAATTCTCATAGCCATGGAGAAGCTGGGAACGAATTCAGCGGCAGCGCAGGAGCGTCTAGCTTGGCTGAACAGCAAGGAAGCCAAGCACCTCCGGATCAAAAATAAGCGAGTTGTTCTATTCGGCGTGGTGCTGGGAATTGCTGCCATGATTGCAGTCGTTCTGGACGGCGTGCTCAAAGTCGAGAAGGCAGACAAGCTTTGCCTCGTCATGGATGACGATTTCTCCAAAGGTTTCAACAAGTCGACGTGGTCTCACGAAATCCAGCTCGGTGGTTATGGCACCGGCTCATTCGACTGGACTACCGACTCGGAAGCAAATACCTACGTCGAAGATGGAAAGCTCTACCTCGTACCAACTCTCACCGTGGAAAATCTCTGGGCACCTTACTTCAACTTGGACGGCTTCAAGCTCGATCTCACTGCAGCTGGAAACTGCACTGGCAGCTCTGAGTCCGACTGCGCAGCTGGCAACAACTTTGACGCAGGTCGCATGGTTAATCCTGTGCAGAGCACGCGTATCACCACCAAGAAATCATACTCGATCCGTTACGGCAAGGTCGAAGTAAGGGCCAAGCTTCCTACAGGCAACTGGCTCTGGCCTGCCATTTGGATGATGCCTCGCGACTCTGTCTACGGTATATGGCCTGCAAGTGGCGAGATCGATCTGATGGAGTCTTCTGGCAACATGCCTCGCCACCGAATGGATGAGCGTAGCACTGGAGCGGTTCAGTCGTCGTACCACTTTGGGCCTGATTATAGGAGCAACGCCGGTGGTCATCACACTGGATACCAATTCCGATGGCGCGACTACTTCAACCAGGGCTACCACAACTACGTACTCGAATGGAACGAAAAACGCATGCGCGTCTACGTCGACGACCCGCGAACCACCATCTCGTACTTCGAGTTTCCTAAGGAGTCCATGTGGGACTACGGCAAGTTTGCTGACTTGCAGCTCGAACCTCCCATCCAGAATCCATGGATTCGCAGCGAGAACCCCAACATCGCGCCTTTCGACCAGCAATTTTACCTCATTCTTAACGTTGCAGTCGGAGGCAAGTACTTTGAGGGTACCAACGACGTTGTGTGGAACTCCGAGTCGGCATACCCTGCCACTACATTCTGGCAGAACATAAAAAAGTGGTACCCGACCTGGGCCACAGACCCCAAGGAACGAGGCATGGCCGTCGACCGCGTGCGAATGTGGCAAAAGTGCTAGAGCGCCGCACCCTACTTTTGTTGTGCTTCCACGATTTCAAGGTCGGCTTCCCCTTGTGTAACGTCATCGCCGTGTAGCTCGTAATGCGTATCATACTCTTCCTCCGCAATGGAAAGTCGTTTGCTCCATCTTCATTGCATGCGTGATCTAAATCATTGTGAACACAAAATGACGCAAAAGCAATGATCTAGACGGCATGATTGTCGATCCAACTCATTGGTCCCTTCGGCGTCCATGAGGTTGTCGCTGCCTCTTGTTCACCCTCGTCTCCAAACAGATCCTCTTGCTCTGGCTGTGGCAGAAGCTGTTCAGCTGAGATTTTGATTCAAAGTCCGATCCAAACTGAGCCTCCTGACCAGCGGTGCTTTTCTGAAGCACGAATTCAGGCTCGATCTAGGATCATTGTTAGAAGCCCTTGCGTTGTATTAGTGCCATTTTGGCAGGTATTACACTAGCCCAGCTCGACCTCGGCAACATCATCTTGGCCAGCTTGGATGCAAGGTGGTGTAAGCCATGTAGAACGGTACTCAGATCGTCTCACAACAAGATACCATCGGATAAGCCGAAAGAGTGAGACAGACCACGTCCATCTTACCCAGTTCGTCAATTTTGTGTATAGATGTAGTGAATATGATATGGATGGTTTCAATTTTGATCCCCAATACTTAGCGGACCGAAGAGGTAGAAAGGGCGTAGCGTGCCTGATCACGACGAGCACCATTACCATTACCACCAGCAAAAGTGACGGGTAGCGTGTATATCGGCGTTGTATCGGCCCGATACGGCATTGAAAACATTCTATCGGCCTAGAAAGGCATCAAGTGCCTTGAAAGTCTCCATTCCGCAATCCGAGACGCGAGCTAAATTGGAAAAACGCGGCTCAGCAACGAACAAACCTCGATACGTTCCTTACTCATACCAGACTGGGATACAAGTACCGTCAGACAACCTTTTCTGCTGCTACTAAGATGGCTCTCATTGTTTGTTGTCTATTCTCTGTGAAATGAAATTGAAGTCGCAACAGCAGATGAGAAGAGTACTCAAGGACAAAGAACCCATGACTTTGAAACAGAAACAATAGGGAAGGTAGAGAAAGAGATTGTTGGCTCATTGGTGCTCAGCAGCGCTGCCACATCTTGACCGAATCGATAGCCATACCGCGCCTCTTGGGATCAGAAGGCCAAGTAGGCAGCCATCGCGACTTTGCAGCCCAGAAGTCAGCGACGGGGTTGGAACCGGCGTTTTGCCAGGGCTTGTTTCGGTCGCTGTCGCTAAAGTATCCGTTGGTTCCACCGACAGCAACATTGAGGATAAGGTAGAACTTCTGATCGAAAGGAGCACCTTTCTTGCCGTTCCAAGGATCTTGAATGGCGGTACCGTTCCAGAGAAGGTGCGAGAGTCGGCTGAAAGCGAAGAAGTCGCGGTCCACGTCGAGCTTCATGATGTGACGGCTGGGCTTGTCGATCCAAGTGGTCAAGGTGGTGGGAGTCCAGTCAAGACCAAAGGTGTGAAAGTCTTCCGAGAAATAATCACGGGGAACAGTGAAGTTGGAAGTAGTGAGACCCCATCGGTCAGTACCAGGCGAGGGTCCCCAGTGAAGCGTCGAAGCAACCGAGTTCTGGTATCGGTCCTTGCGCGATTCAACAACGTTGCCCTTTGACTCGACCATGTCGATTTCACCGCTTCGGGGCCAGTCCCCGTAGACAGAGTCCTCGGGCATCATCCAGATAGCGGGCCAAATCCAGTCACCAGCGGGGAGACGAGCCCTGACCTCGATACGACCGCGGTTGATAGAAGCCTTCGTGCGAATCCTGGCCGACTTGATGGGCTGGAGGATCTCGCCGAGAGTCGAGTTGGCTGTGGATTCGCAAGCAGCTTGGGTCTGAGGAGAAGCAGTGCAGGTGTTGTTGAGGCTGTACGTATAGTTGCCGGTGATGGCAGCGTCGCCAACTTCGTCCGAAGTGAGGGTTGGAACCAGGTAAAGCTTTCCATCTTCGATGAACGAATTGTTTGCTTGGGTGGTGGTCATCTCGAACTCTTGATTACCGAAGCCATCGGTTCTGACCTCGTACTCCCAATTATCAGTGTTGAGGGTTGTTTGTCCAGAGAAGTCGTCTTCGAATGCCAGGCAAAGCTTCTGTTGGGGTGTATTGATCCAACCGAAAGCGATGACCACAGCTGCTAGAATCACCGAGAGCAGACCGAAAAAGGTGAAAGCGAGATTGTGCTTCCTGCCGTCTTTAGCAGCTGGCTCCGCAGCAGTGATCGGGAATGGGGTGGAGCTCTGACTGGGTTGGTTGTCTGCGGCACAGACAGGTATGGTTTGCGCGGCTGTAGAGGGTGCAACCTTCTCGTTGCCACTGCTTGGGTTGCGCGAGTGTGAAAGAGGTGCATGTACGACCGAAGAAGCTGCGCTACTTGACACCGAAGAAGGAATTCTTGGAGTACCGTGTCCGCTCGAACTTCTGTAGTGGTTGCGAAGGAAGTGAGGTACCTGTGAGGAGGGCGACCAGCTAAAGCTCTTCTCGTCCATTGGAGTGGTGTGGCCCGACGAGGAAGTCATCTTGCGTATGAAGCGTTGAAGACGATGAAGGGGTGTGTGTTCGTGAAGGGGTGTGTGTTCGTGAAAGGGTGTGCTTGAGGAAGAGGAAGAGAAGGTGGGAGGGAAGGATGGATGAGCAAGTTAAGGAGGGATGCAAGGGAACGTCGAAAAGGTATGATCTTTGAGCAAATGGGAGACGACGCTGAAACGAGTGCAATCGGATCAGGGATATGATGAACGTTGAAAAGTTCCACTAGCGAAAACAAGAGAGAGGTGCAAAATGAACTCAGCGAGGTAACCGGGCTACGACAAGCTCAAAGCGTATAAAGACTACGCGCTGGCTCGAAGCATGCATGGCATGGCTCAAATGATGCAAAGATACGCCGAAGATGAGTCGGCAGAAAGCGCTGCATCGATAGGACATCACATTTGCCGATCAGTAGAGCTCTGGACCGACTCAAGAGGCAGAAACAATTTTCATAGCTTGCTAAGACACTGTGCTAGTAGGAGACTAATGTAAATGTACGCCATGCAAACCTTGTTGGAAAGAATGTTAAGCACTAAGTAGTTGGGAGCAAACAGCATGTTTCGTAGTGAGGTGGTACAAAGCAAATGAGATTGGAGCGACATCTGAAACCTTGAAAGCCCGACCTGAATATGGCCTTTCGGACATTGGCACCACAAAAAGAGTTGGGTGCTTTCATCCAGAAGTGAGAGGGGAAAAGAGACTTTTGAAAATCAAACAAACATTTCTGACGCTGGACCCGCCCTTGTCAACAATCTCGAACCCACAAATAAATAAATGGATTCTGTCAAAGTGCTCGGATTTTTGTTTGTTTGTGGGATTGGGACCTGCGCCGATCAAGTAGAATAGGTAAACCGCTGGTGAAAATTTCTGAGAATTTTCAAGAAATTCAATTCGATATGCGCTTTGGGCGGCTGTCATCGCGGTTTGTCGCCGCGATCAGATAGAATGTCTGAGACCTGGAAGTGTGGCTGGCCTACCTCCAGATTATAGACACCCAGGTGGAAGCGTGATGCAGCTTACCCACCAATATCCAGATTTGGCGCTTCTTCTTCTCGGAGCCTTCTTATGTGTGTGCCGGTCCGAAAAAACGAAGCAGCCCAGGCGAGACAACTCTGTCCAACTCAGAGAAACAATGCCCGTCGGGCATGAAACCTACTAATATTTACATTCTTTGTTTAAGGCGTGGTTCTTTTCTTCCTCTGCCTTTACGCCCAGACAACTTCATCTGTCAGCCCTAAGGGTCCTTGCGCCGTGCTTGCGCCCGTTCCACACAAAGTGTATTCTTTCCTTCCCGCCCTTCTCGACCTATCGAATAGCTGACAGGTACCGAGCCCTGAAGTCTTCAGATCAGCTGCAGCTTGCTAGTCCAGAACGTTCTTGTGTTTGACTCTTACCCATTCGACCCACGCTCCTTTTCAGTACGGCTCTCGAACCTACCATGCTCTCCTGCTGTCCGTACTTCAGATTTATCACGCGCAGCGGATCTCACGCCACAATATGCACACCGTTGATTGCACGCATACCTTAGGTTTTGCGTTCCGCCCTGAACAAGCATCTCCTGAGCCCTGGCCTGCTACAATCTCTGCCCATGTGCTTCCCTCGTCGGGTCTCCAGCACAAACGCTCTGCCGCCACTTCATACGTCTGAATCAATCGTTCCTAGTCGTCTCAACCAGACTTCTCTAATCGGCGGTTTCACTTCCACTTCCACTTCTCTCACCGCACGCATCCTCACACATCTGGATACAAAGCCCACTTATCTTCTTCGACAACGTCAATTCCCGGTGCTTGTTCCAGATATTCAAAGCACACGTTGCCCCTGGATCCAGGTATCACTAGCCCGTGCCGACAGTCGCTTTACCTTCGCCTAAATTTTCAGTCTGTTTCTTCTGTCTGACCAATTTGTGCTCTATTCGACGTCCGCACACAACACTACACAGGATATCTGTCTTGCTCCGGTCGCGATCTATCTGCATGTCTCGGCTTCTTTCAGCCTCCATGCCGATTCAATCCGACCAATGCACTCCTACGCAGCACTTGAGCTCGCATTACTATCACCAGAGAAGACCACACGAAGAGGGAATCGTATCGTTTAGTAACTTTCTTTATCGCTGTCCCCATCAATTCGAGGCTTTGCTCGGCTTGCTGCGTGCATTACGCTTGTATCGAAATCATCTGATCTGTCACAGACGCAGTTTACTCTTTCTTGAATTCAAGTCCTTTGCTCTCCGTTAAACCTAGCTTATCCTTTCTCTCTTATGATCAACCCTTCCTTCGCACGTTCCCAAGAAGCTGGACGCGCTACATACATCGTACTTATCTTCTACCACTTCTTTTCCTTCCCCCATATCCACCCTTCCCTTCTCATCCCACATCGTTGTCCCATCCTTCCTCCCATCCTCGCCAGTACCTCACATTCATAGCCGGTCTTCATTGGTCCTACAGCTTTGTATATCGCCTTTGCGCTGTTCACTTTACAAGCTTATCTAGACAGCCGCGCTGACCTCTTTCCCTCTCGAAGCCCTTCATAGTACCGAGCAGCAAGATGAAGCGTGTGGACTCCAGCTCGAGCATTTCTTCGCTCCCTTCGCTTCCTACTTTCAACCACAGCATTACCCCCTCGTCGAGTATTGCAGGCCACGGCCGTCTCGACAACCTGCAAATTCTTGATGATGACATGGAGGTGATAGAGTCTGACGATGAAGACCCTGTTGTGCCTTCTTCTTCCGCCTCCTCTTCAAGCAACCACCACTTCAGCCACTCAAGCGCAAGCAAGGCTCAGCGACCTAATTCGAAGCGTCGCACCGACTCTTACATCCTTACCACTGCACCCTCCGCAAGCTCGCCGGGCTCCTTCGCTTACCACTCCATTGCTGAAGATTCCACCGTGACAGGGCACTCTACTGATGCTGTCCACGCTTCACTAGTGCTTGCGCGTCACATCTTCTCAGTTGCAGTCACCGAAAAGTGGTGCAGGCAAGAGAACTTCTCTAACGCCGTTGCCGTTCGTATCAACGTCGGTAGCTACATCCTTTACCCACAAGAAGGCTCTTCTATGCCTGCCTTCTCCCGAGCCATGCTCGAGCTTAACTGCGATGCCGCTATCATTATCAACACACCTCTGGTAGCTGCCGCTCTATCCACGCTCAATTATGGCGAGGACGAGCTCCGCTTGAGCTCTTCGAAGAGAGTGCAAGTAGTTAAAAGTCTCGACTACCTTGGTGGTGCTCGTCGTGCCCAGATGGCCGCCTTCTCCGACACTGAACAGGTGCTCATCATCTGGACCGAGTCTTGCCGAGACTTGATCGAACAAGTCCGAAGCTTCGAGCGTCTTCTAGTCGACTACGTATGGTCCATCACCGCTGACCCGACTGCATCGGCTCGCCACAGCATGATTTCGCGTTCGCCTTCGCTCATGTCCCTCAACACCACCGTCGAAAACACCGTCGTCACTTCGGCCTCCGCCGAGTCTGACCTCTCTCAGCTCGAGAGCTGGGTGCCCGAGGTGCGTCCCATTCACTGGTTTGCTGGTGCTGTACGAGGCCTTGGTGTTTGCATTGCGACGGTCGTGGTTGCCAATTGGATTCGCACTATCATCCAGGCTGTGCGCATTGACGGCGAGCCCATCTACCTCGTCGCTCTTCTCGCCATCTTTCCCATGTTTGTGGTGCTACTTCCTCTTGCTGACAACGTGGCTAGCTGTGTCACCATGGCACTTGGTCCTATTCGTCCCATGATGCGCAACTCGCGCTTCTACTCGGGTGTCTCACCCAAGGCTCCCGTTGGCAAGACTATCCTTCCTCACGTCACCATTCAGGTACCCGTCTACAAGGAATCGCTTGAGCAGGTTCTCCAGCCCACACTCGACTCCGTGCGCGCTGCAATCACCGAGTACGAGCTGCAGGGAGGAACTGCCTCAATCCTCATTGCCGAAGACGGTATGCTTGTCGTTGACGAAGAGGAGAAGCAAGCCCGCCTCGACTTTTACCGTCGACACGACATTGCCTGGATCGCTCGCCCTCGTCACGGCGACATGTTTGTTCGTGCCGGTCGTTTCAAGAAAGCATCCAACTTGAACTTCAGCATGCAAATCTCCAAGAAGTACGAAGAGTCGATTCTCGCCAACTCTAACGAGGATCGCGAGGCACTCCTACAGCGTATCCTAAAGGAGAGACACCCTGAAGCTGACGGCGAAGGCGATGTCAGCCTGGGCGAGCTCATCTTGCTCATCGATTCGGACACTCGTATTCCCGCCGATTCGCTCCTTTCCAGTGCCTGGGAGATGGCCTCATCTCCCGATGTTGGTATCCTTCAGCACTGCTCCGGTGTTCTGATTGTCGGTTCCGGATTTTTCGAAAAGTCGCTTGCCTACTTCATGCGCTTCATCTACTTCTTTATCTCGTGGCAGACAGCCACTGGTGAGGTGGCTCCTTTCGTCGGTCACAACGCTTTCCTCCGTAAGTCCGCCATTGCCGAACTCTCGGAAGAGTCGCTCGACGCCAAGAACAGCGATGGGTATATCCGCCCTTGGTCCGAGGAGACCGTATCTGAGGATCTCGACCTTGGATTGCGACTCCTCCTGCGAGGATGGATCACACGATGGGCCACCTACTCCAATTACGGCTTCCAGGAGGGTGTGTCGCTCACCTACGTCGATGAGGTCAACCGTTGGCGAAAATACACCTACGGTATTTTTGAGCTCTTTCTCAACCCACTCTGGCGATGGCCCGTCAATGGACCCGTTCCGAAGCTGATCCGCACTGTCTTTTGGTCGAGCAAGGTTCCAACCCACTACAAGTTCCACCTGCTCGCTTACGCTGCCAGCTACGTTGCAATCGGAGTCTCACTGCCTAGCGCTGTAGCCCTCTACTTTGTCCAAGGTTGGCTTGGCCCCTGGATGCTACCCTTCTTCGTTCCTAGCTTCGAATACTGGGTCGTCTCTCTGGTCGTCTTCGGCGCGACTGGCTTCCTGGGTGTCACGATTGCTCGCCACCGCAGCGGCGATGCCAACATCTTCCGTGCTCTGGCTCAACATCTTCTTTGGTATCCCATCAATCTCATCACTGTCGTGTCGCTTTCGCTCGCCCTCATCAAGGCCATGGTCTCATTCATCGTCTCGCTCCCTGTCTCGTTTGGTGTCACTGCCAAAGACGATAGCAACTTCCACTTCGCCAAAGAGGCGCCTATGGTGCTGCGAAACTTCTGGCAATCCAACACCATCTGCCTTGCGATTGTTGCCGCCGTCAGCATACTCGCCACCTCGGCCGTGCCCATCGGCTGGCAGATCACGGACTGGCCTACGATGCTGCCCATTTTGTTCACCTCGGTGGCCACCCTTCTTTCGCCATTCATCCTCAACCCCGCACTCATCCGTTTCTCGTTCTAAGCTTCATTCAGCGAGCGATAGCCTCTCTCTCCCCGTCACGCACTCCTTTGGTATATTTCTTAGCAGAAGACCTTGTTTGTTGGTCTTGTCTCGCAACGGTTTCTGACAGGCGCTTAGCCTTCCCGCATATTGCACACATCTTGATAATAGAACAATTCTAGGATACCATGTCTGCAAATTATGCGCAATGTTTTTGCTAGCATCAAGTTTTGAGTTAGCGCAAGAGATCAAACACGTAGCCACTGATAAGAGAATGTAAATAAGTAGAACATCAAGATTGCCAAATTTGTGCAAGTTGCTTGCAAGCTGCAAGTGGCACAGAATTGAAGATTATGAGAATGTACTAATTTAAGATCAGGAGAGTCTATTGAATGTGTGATGGCAGTGGATTGGTGTTAGTGCCTACCAACCGGAGTCCAAAGAGGGGGTGCTCGGCGCTCCTCCCGATTGGGCGATCGTCGTGATTGGGCCCCGACCGACCCTCTCCGGACCCCTCGCAGCGGAGCGGTCGGCCTGACACGATCCTCCTACCGCCCAACCGCGGCTGGCCCCT
Source organism: Melanopsichium pennsylvanicum (assembly GCA_900208305.1). Classification (NCBI taxonomy): domain Eukaryota; kingdom Fungi; phylum Basidiomycota; class Ustilaginomycetes; order Ustilaginales; genus Melanopsichium; species Melanopsichium pennsylvanicum. Next base: position 683,801 of record OAPG01000012.1, read on the forward strand.
CCGTACGTAGAATACGACCGTTGGCAACCTAACATTGTAACGCCGCGGTGGGAGGTGGCCGATAGCTCCTGTACCTTACCACCCCGCCCCCGCCTGACATGAGGTTGCCTCCGGACCTCGTCGCATGTATTACTTAGTTAGCTCTATAGCAACGCAGTAGTGTGCTCTGACCCCCGACTGCCTGTGTCGCCCACGCCTACGACCTCTCCGTACCCGTAGACTCCATCCCGGCTGTAGCCGCCCGCGGTATCTAGACCCTACAGCCTTAACATTACATGCGACCTCCCCACGGGACGACGTCGTAACCAAGATGAGTACACGCTCCAACCGACGAAACCAAACGGACGCCTCCTCCCAAGCGGAGGGAGACGCTCCCACCATCTCCCCCAGCGGAGACAAGCCCGCCAGCGTCGTTGCACCCTCGGGCAAACCGCCCGCCGCCCTGACCACCTTGGTCCAAGGGCAAGTGGATATCCTGGCGCTTCTGCGTGAAACCTCTGAACAACAGCGGCGCATTACCGTTCTGTTAGAGGCTGCCTTCTTCCCCAGGGAGGATCAACCTAGACCGGAGTCTTCCCAGCACTACCAAGGAGCAACCGCTGCCCAGGTCCCCCCGCCAACCGTAGCCCCCGTCTACGTGGAGGCCGCGCCCCGCGAGCCAGAGATTCGACTCCAGGCTCCGGAATGGGACGGCAGCCAAGACAAACTGGAGGACTTCTTGGATCAATGCAAACTCAACTTCGAGGCTAATCCCTCCAAGTTTCCGACGGACGCCCGTCGCATCATGTTCGCCATCGGCAACATGACGGGCAAACCACAAATCCGCATTTGCAATGTGCGACAACAGGAGGGGGAGGATCCGCCCTGGATGAGCTCCTGGAGGGCCTTCTGCGCCGACCTCCGTTGCGTCCATGGCGATCCCGACCCCAGCTACACCGCACACCTCCAACTGAATGCCCTCCGCCAGAAAGGATCAGTATCGGAGCACGCGGCGGAGTTCATGTCGCTGACGGCCAAATCGCACCTGACCGACCAGCAGCAGGCGTTGATGCTGTTCGAACAAAGCCTCTGGCCGCGCCTACGGGAAAAGCTCACCCACGTGCCGATGACCGACATCCGCAACTTCATCAACGCCGCCATTGTCACGGAGCGCCGGATGCAGGTGATACAAGAGGCCACAACAAGACCCACGGAGTCACAGCTGCGACACCGACCGCCCCTCCCAGCCGTGACGGCCAGACGAGAGCCTCCGGAGGGACCCCGCAAAATGGAACGACCTCCACTAACGGCCAAGGACCCTACGCGTGATGCGGCGGAACGCCTCCGCCAGCACCAACGGACCAACAGGCAGTGCTTCGGCTGCGGTGGCAGCGACCATCTGGCCCGTGACTGCCCGAAGGCACCCCAAACACAAACTCTCCGGGCACATGCTATTTCAATCGACAACGATTCCGGGACTATACTCTTCATCACCCCCATGACCTCCCACGACGTGCTGTTGGGTATGGATTGGATTGAGGCCGCCAAGCCGGAGCCAAACTATACCCTTGTCAGGGGGCGTTGTGCCAAACTCAAGCTTCGCGCCGAGATCCGCTGAAACCGTCTGTTTTAGCGTGTTTGAGATTGAGACCTGATAAGCAGGCCGGTTCTATCGTGTTTCGCTATGAGACCTGCTGCGCGACTCTTGAGCTGACTGACCACTGTGAACACTCCGTTCAGAGGTAATGCGGCTCGTCTGTGTGTTGTAAGACCTTCACGATGCACGAGTGCTCTTGATGCAAGTGTTGGTCACCGTCAGGGACTGCTTCGGATGGTCTTGAAGCTGTCGTGATAATGAATTGGCTACGGTGGAGGTTCCGTGACCGCGGTTGAGGTTCCGCCTACAGTTGAGGTGCTGTAGTGTCAGTGATGGTGCTGACAATCGTCGATGAAGCTTGTCTCCTTATACTGAGGAGAACACAGACACTGGATAGCTGCAATACCGTATGATTGCAGCTGCTGACAAGAACTATATACTGAGTAACTGATAACGACTTGTAAAGTAAAGACTGGGTTAATATAAAGTAGAGTGGATGAGTCCCGCTCCTCCACGACTGTAAAGACTGTGTTCTTATATACCTATGGCCCTCCAGGGGCTCCCCTTTGTCCGCTATGACCCTGGTACACCAGAGTATCAATGGCCACCAGAGTTTCGACGTGTCCGCGAGCTTGGGCCCCGTGCTAGTCAATGCCGACTGTCATCAACTATGACAACCACGAGCTTGGGCCCTGTGTTAAACAATGCCGACTGCCCTCAACTATGACAACCACGAGCTTGGGCCCCGTGTTAAACAATACCAACTGCCAGCAACCATGTCGCCCTTGAGCTTGGGCCCCGTGCTAACCAGTGCTGGCTGTCAGCAACCATGACACACACAGCGGACGGTCCTACATCATGTTGCACCCTTCCATCAGGCCTCCTGTACCAGACGGAGGCCTTGTGTCATCCTTAGTGCCCTGTGTTTCCTCTGCTGGTTGATACCTGCGTCCAGCGGGCGTCGCACTGATATCGGATGAAACCACGTGTTCTAGCAGACGTCAAACTGAAACCCGATAGAACACAGTGTTTCACCGGGTTTGAAATCCACCTCCGGTAACACTACCCCCCTTCCAAGAACCGAGCTCCTGCGAGGTAATGAAGTCCGGCGGCGCAGAGAACTTAGCTTCTACCAGCCTTTATCCTTTGTGTACAACTCTTCTTTTGCAATGGTCTTCCTCATCTATTCCTATATCGCCACCATACAATATGCCTCGTTCCGCCGCTGCCGCTCCAACTCGACGTTCTGCTCGCGTGGCCAGCCGTGTTGCGGTTCTTTGTTCGATGTCCATGCCTTCTGCTCGTTCGACGCCTCCTTGCCGCTGTGCCGGAACTCCAAACCTCTCGGGTGAGTGTACCCCTTCCAACGATATGGTACTGGACCCGGCTGTGCTTGCCAACGAGCATTGTCTGACATCGGACGCGGCCGTTGGCCTGGTTTCGTTGGCGCTTAGCCCGGCGCACCGTTCGGCGCCTCTACTCAACTTGTCTGGCAAAACTCAAGTGGTCTCCCATCCAGTGGGAGAACCTTTATTTTGCTACGTCACCCCACCGGCCTCTCCTCTCGTGGATTCTGCCGTCGAAACTACTCCTGAGCGCGATGCTTGTTGGGCCCGCAAACTGGCCCGCAGCATTACACCGTCCCCAATTTTGGACCCAGACGATGTGGTGGACGATTTCCTTCTCGGTTTCAGGCCTAGGTCGGCCTCGGTGGTGTCGGATGCGTATTTGCGCAATGCTAGGGCTAATCCAGCCTCAGCGATCTCGCCTGAACCTTCGCGGGTGACACCACCTCCTGCCCGAACCCCTACACCGCCACCTCGACAAGAGCGTTACGTGCCCAATCAGCACAATATTTTGGATTGGTGCAACACCTTGTCGCCGGTGGTACTGGTCTGTATGGTGGCACGACGATTCTGGCCTGACGAATGGGATGTACCGGCCACTTGGGAACTTCCGGCACGTATGAAACTCAACGTGCTGTCAAGACTTACCGAAGGCAGTGCCCCGTGGCCGACTTGGACTTGTTTGCCTTGTGCGCGGCTCGACATTCCGTAAGTAGTTTATTGACCTCTCATCGCTATTGTAACCCCAACTGACTCCGCTTCCTTACTTTGATTTGTAGTTGCTTTCCTTCGACGTTTGCCGACCCCACCGCTCCACGGGGTCGTGTTTCCCGTAAGTGTGTTCGTTGTGCTGAGGTGGACCATCGCGACTGTGAGCGCGATAGTCCTCGTCACCCTTCGCACATCTATCGAGGTGACGCTCCCGCACACCTGTTGGCTCCTGGCGTTTGTGGCGTGGTGAGAGCTCACCTGATTACGCCCGACTCGATGCACGGCTTGGGCTCGATCCGGTCTTGGGATCGTACCGTCGATCCTCGCGATCGACGTTGGTTCCTTCGAGTGATGGAGAATGTGTGGTACGCCGACCGTACCATTAGTCGTAGACTGGTTATGACAGTCTACAATTTCCTTACTCGCCGAGCTGACCTCCGTTCCGAACGTGAGCCTTTTGAAAGTGTTGCGGTTGCTGGTGGTGTGCCTGAACCGATTGGCACTCGTATCCCTATCCCCCACGATCCTCTTGTGCCATCTTAATGCAACAGACTCGCCTGTATCATGTTGTAATTGCAATGTCTTGGTCCTTCTTACCATGTTTGTGTTGAAAAGCCTGTGACGTCGCCAACCGTCGCCTTCCACTTTCAGCCCCGGTGTATGAGATCCGATAGAATTACCACTTTAAGCGGGTTTCAACTGAGATCGGCTGCAAAGGGTTGTTTTATCGGATTTCAACTGAATTCGGATAAAACAGCGCGTTTTACCGGGTCTGAGATTCAAACCTAGCTTTCGCGATGCTTTGTCCCAAGGCAATCCGGGGCGGCTTTATGGTACTTCTACGCCGTCCCCCCCTCCAATCGCTCATACTCCTGGATGAGTTGGGGGGCGTTGACCGCCTCTGCTGGTTCCCATGAAGCTGCTTCCTCGGGATACCCTTTCCACTGGACCAAGTATTCCACCTGGCCTTGTCGCCGACGTATGTCAACAATGGCTTCCACTTCGAATTCCAAGTCCTCATCATGCAATGTCGGATATGGTTGTATCGTTGAGCGTCAGTCTCTAGGCGAGTCGGCAGATGGTAATTGAAATGCTTGAGTACTCCGGCCGTCGTGAAGGCCTCAATGAGCTTGTGGAAAGCGTGTTGGGCATCCTCTGGCAGCTCAAACTTCTTGAACCTCTCCGTTGGCTTGACCAACGAGGTGAGAGGCCTTGCAATTCGTGCGAAATGAGCAATGAACCTCCTATAGAAGTTGGCAAACCCTAGGAATCGCTGGATATCGTGTATAGAGGCTGGCATCGGCCACTCCTGAATGGTTCGTACCTTCTTGGGGTCCATTTCAATCCCTCCTGGCTTAATGATGTACCCCAGGAACTCGACCTGATCTGTATGGAAAGTGCATTTTGAGAGCTTGGCAAAGAGCCGGTTGGCTCGAAGCCTCTCCAAGACCTCCCGGACGTGATCGATGTGCTCTTCCTCATTGTTGCTGAAGATGAGGAAGTCATCCAGATATACGACAACAAACACGCCAATGATGTCTCTATAGATACTGTTGATCAGAGACTGGAAATGCGATGGTGCGTTGGCCAACCCGAACGGCATCACCAAGTACTCGTACAATCCGAGCTGAGTACCAAAAGCTGTTTTCCATTCATCGCCGTCTGCGATGCGAACCAGGTTATATGCAGCCTTAAGGTCCAGCTTAGTATATACCTTTGCATTACGGAGTAAGAATAGTTGCTCCTCAATGAGGGGCAGCGGCGCTCTATTCTTAATTGTGATCTCATTGAGACCACGGTAATCGACGCAGAGACGTAGGCTCCCGTCCTTCTTGGGCACAAACAGGACTGGCGAGCGTGCAGGGCTCTTCGACGGTCGAATGAATCCCTTTGCAAGGTTCTCGTCAAGGTACTTGCGCAGTTCCTCCATCTCCTTAGGACCCTTCAGATAGAGCGGGCCTTGAGGAGGTTTTGCTCCCGATTCGAGCTCTATCTTGAGGTCGTGTTTGGTCCGGTGGGGTAGCTTGTCTGCTTCGACCTTGTTAAAGACCTCGGCAAGGTCCTGGTAAGGCTCCGGTACCTGCTCCGGGGGCTTGTCCTTCTCAACTTCCATGTCAACCCCTTTGTCTGCCCCGGTAGGGACAAACCCAAAGGCTGGCAACGACGTTGCCGGAACGTCGAGAAGCATGAACCCAATGGGTCCATCTTCAACGGCAGCCCTTAGAAGCTGCTTGGCCGATACAAACTCGTGACCGTGGAGTTTGAAGTCCAGAACCGGCACCCTGTTCTGGCGGGTTTTGGTTGAAATCCGCTGAACTGACCCGTCCTGTCGGGTCTCGTTTGAAATCCGATAAAACGCGTTGTTTAATCGGGTTTTGTGTGGGGCCCCGGTTTGTGGAGTAAATTCGCAGGGTTCGGCGTTTGTTGTCATCCCAAACTCCACTCGACCTTCCTCCCAATTGATTGAGGGTCGGAGCTTACGCAACTGATCATAGCCTATGATAAGGTCATAATCCGCCGCCTCGGCGACCGCTACTTCCACCTGTCCCAGTGAATAGTGGTCGATACTTACCTGTACAACGGCGGTATGGTCTATGTACATCTTGTGACCCGTTACGCCGTGAATCGATCTTGTTTTTGTAGGTTTTGTGGTTATCTTGTGGTCCGAAACAAATGCTTGTGAAAGTATAGACAAGCCAGCACCGGTATCCGCGAGTATGCGAGCTCCATGGCCCTCAACGGTGCCCTTGAGTTCGAGTACCGAGGAACCCGATGTGGCTGTGAAACAGAATTGGCAGTCTTGAGCAATGCATTGCGATGGCATAGGTGGTTGTAGGGCAAGACACGCCATCAGTGTGCTGCCCCACGCTCGTTTCCCTGCCTGTCGTCAGGATCTCCTTCGGGGTTACTCGTGCCTTCGTCGTCATAGACTGCGGCTTCTAGGTCCAGCTGGGGCTCGCCCTCGTAATTGGCCTCCTGAGGTTCCTGCTGTATATCCTCCCTGCCTTCCTCATCTGCGATGACAACGTTCGCTCCCACACGGGGTCCTGATGGCCTGACGACCGCATGAGTTGTCTTTTGAGGACAGTTGTTGGACCAGTGGCCTGGCTTCTTGCAGATGTAGCAAGTGTCACTCCCCACGGTTGTGGGTCCAGCTCAAGCAGGGGTGCGTGGAGCCAGGTGGGGAGGCGGCACCCGATTGGCAATTGGTATACCCTGAGGGGTATAGCTGGCCCTTGGAGCTTGCTGGACTGGCTTGGGCGTGGCCTGGAGTCCTCCAACGGGTCTGTTAACGGCCATCGGTGGGCCAGATGGCATGTACGCCGGCCTGGACGACTCCGTTGGTGGAATCGAGTGCCATCGTTGGGCTTGCTGGTTTACCACCCGCTGCCGGTCGATGGCTTCAACCTCGGCGTACCACTCCCAAAGCGATGGGGGTGGGCTTCGCTCGAACTTCTCCTGCAGGCTGCGAGAGAGTCCCGAGCGGAAGTAGTACTTTGCGAGCTCCTGGTCGCCAATGTTGGCTCGGCCTTCAAGGTCCCTAAACCGTTCAAGGTACCTGGTGGCCGTGCCAGGACGGTCGTCCTGCATACGCAGCTTCTGAAGCTCCGTGATGGCCTCAAGCCTCAGGTCTCGCTGTCCATATTGTTCCTTGAGTCTCTGTGTGAACATATTCCAGTCGTTGAAGAGGATGCCTTGCTGTTGGCGGTCGGCCCTTAGCTTAGACTTCCACCATTCTCGAGCACTGCCCTCGAGGAACTGACTGGTGTAAGCGACCATCTTACCATGGTCCCGGATACCCTTCATTCTGAACCACCACTCAGCCTCGATGAAGAACATGTCCATATCCTTGAGGTCCATCTTCGGGAACGGGGTCTTGAGTTCCGTTGGCCACTTGGCCTCCTCGTCGTCTTTCGACTGCGGGGCTGACTCTTCAGGCGGCCTACTTACCACTGCTTCGGTGGCCAATCCTAAGGCCGGGGGGAGTTCCGTGGGCGCGACCTGTCGTCTAGCCCCGGTTGGGGTAGAGTAGAGCTCGTACAAGCGAGCTCTGTTGCCCTTGTCGTCGTCTGGCCGGTTTCGGGCCGTAGGCGTCGGTGTCTCCGGCTCTGGGCGGTATGATACCTCCAGGCGGACGAGCACACGTTCCACCAACGACTGGAGTCTGTCGATGCTCTGGTCCGTCCTCTTCTGTCGGGCTTCAACTTCCTCGATGTGATTCTTGAAGTCTTTCATCTTTGTCAGTAATTGACCCGTGGTGTCATAGAGCGTCTGGAACAGGGGTCGTCCCGTCTGCTCCGGAGTCCGGGGTCGGGATTCGTCTGTCATATTGGCGAGGGGCACTACTTGAACGATCCACTCTAATGTCAGGGGGCGTTGTGCCAAACTCAAGCTTCGCGCCGAGATCCGCTGAAACCGTCTGTTTTAGCGTGTTTGAGATTGAGACCTGATAAGCAGGCCGGTTCTATCGTGTTTCGCTATGAGACCTGCTGCGCGACTCTTGAGCTGACTGACCACTGTGAACACTCCGTTCAGAGGTAATGCGGCTCGTCTGTGTGTTGTAAGACCTTCACAATGCACGAGTGCTCTTGATGCAAGTGTTGGTCACCGTCAGGGACTGCTTCGGATGGTCTTGAAGCTGTCGTGATAATGAATTGGCTACGGTGGAGGTTCCGTGACCGCGGTTGAGGTTCCGCCTACAGTTGAGGTGCTGTAGTGTCAGTGATGGTGCTGACAATCGTCGATGAAGCTTGTCTCCTTATACTGAGGAGAACACAGACACTGGATAGCTGCAATACCGTATGATTGCAGCTGCTGACGAGAACTATATACTGAGTAACTGATAACGACTTGTAAAGTAAAGACTGGGTTAATATAAAGTAGAGTGGATGAGTCCTGCTCCTCCACAACTGTAAAGACTGTGTTCTTATATACCTATGGCCCTCCAGGGGCTCCCCTTTGTCCGCTATGACCCTGGTACACCTGAGTATCAATGGCCACCAGAGTTTCGACGTGTCCGCGAGCTTGGGCCCCGTGCTAGTCAATGCCGACTGTCATCAACTATGACAACCACGAGCTTGGGCCCTGTGTTAAACAATGCCGACTGCCCTCAACTATGACAACCACGAGCTTGGGCCCCGTGTTAAACAATACCAACTGCCAGCAACCATGTCGCCCTTGAGCTTGGGCCCCGTGCTAACCAGTGCTGGCTGTCAGCAACCATGACACACACAGCGGACGGTCCTACATCATGTTGCACCCTTCCATCAGGCCTCCTGTACCAGACGGAGGCCTTGTGTCATCCTTAGTGCCCTGTGTTTCCTCTGCTGGTTGATACCTGCGTCCAGCGGGCGTCGCACTGATATCGGATGAAACCACGTGTTCTAGCAGACGTCAAACTGAAACCCGATAGAACACAGTGTTTCACCGGGTTTGAAATCCACCTCCGGTAACAACCCTCCGCACGTGGGACCTCCGGGTCCCCCACACCGTCACGGTGCCCTCCAACCCCAAACTCGAAAGGAACGAACTCCACAACTTGGTCGGCCGGCGACAGCTGGTCTCCACCGAGGAGGACCTGCTGGTCCTCCCAGAACCGGAAGAGGAGCTACTGCCCCTCCGAGCTTCCGCGACCGACCTTGCCCCCCTACCGCCAGAATACCGCAAGTACGCCGACGTCTTTGACGCCAAGAGGGCCGACCAACTGCCTCCCCACCGCCCACACAACCACGAGATCAACCTGGAGGCTGGCAAAACCCCTCCCTACGGCGCACTCTATTCCCTGTCGCACCGCGAACAAGAGGAGCTCCGGAACTACCTCCGGAAGATGCAGGCCATTGGCTTCATCCGACCGTCAAGTAGCCAGGCTGCCGCGCCCCTCCTTTTTGTACCAAAGAAGGACGGTTGCCTCCGGCCATGTGTGGACTACCACGCCCTCAACGCCATCACCGTCAAGGATCGCTATCCGATCCCCCTCATCTCCGAGCACCTTGATTGGCTGGCGACGGCCAAGATCTTCACTAAATTCGACCTGAAGGGTGCCTACAACCTCCTCCGGATCGCCCCCGGCCACGAATGGAAGACCGCATTCCGCACGCGCTACGGCAGCTACGAATACCTCGTCATGCCGTTCGGCCTCTGCAACGCTCCGGCGACCTTCCAACGGCTCATGAACCACGTGCTGTCGGACCTCTTAGACGTGTCCGTCATCGTATATCTGGACGACATCCTAGTCTTCTCCGACAACGAGGCCGACCACCACCACCATGTCTGCCAAGTGCTGGATCGATTACGGAAGCATCAGCTGTACTGCGCTCCGGACAAATGCAAATTCCACACCGCCTCCGTTGAGTTCCTTGGCTACCTTGTCAGCCCCGACGGCCTCTCCATGGACCCGTCCAAGGTCAGTACAGTCTTGGAGTGGCCGCCACCACAGTCGATCCAACAGATCCAAGTCTTCCTCGGATTCGCCAACTTCTACCGTCGCTTCATCCGCCACTATTCTTGTGTAGCGGCCCCCCTCACCGACCTCCTGAAAGGAGGAGCCTCCGGAAAGGTAGACCTGCCCCCGGAAGCAACGGCAGCCTTCAACTGGCTGAAAGAAGCGTTCACCTCTGCCCCTATCCTCCAGCACTTCTCTCCAACGCTCCATACCGTTGTCAAGACAGACGCGAGCGACGCTGTGGTAGCCGCCGTGCTGTCGCAGTGGCACCCACAGCCGGGTGCCGACGCGAGCGCCGAGCCCAACAGCCGCTTGCACACCCTCCATCCTGTGGCATACTGGTCGCGAAAGATGATCCCGGCGGAGCGCAACTACAAAATCCACAACAAGGAACTCCTGGCTATCGTAGACGCCTGCGGCGCTTGGAGACACTACCTCCATGGTCTCACCCGACCGTTCCTCATTTACACCAACCACCAGGCCCTCCAGTATTTTCAGACAAAGCGACAGCTCAACCGTTGCCAAGCCCGCTGGCAAGCCGACCTGGCTGAGTTCGACTTCGTCCTCCACTACCGTCCGGGTAAGGAGGCCGTCCGCCCCGACGCTCTGAGCCGCCGGCACGACTTGTTCCCCGACGGACCGTCGCGCCCAGACCCCGCCAACCAAGCCACTCTCCTCCCTGCAAACTTGTTTGCAAGGGCAGCCGGCGTACACTCCTTGGACCCCCTGCCTACGGAGTGGATCGAAACCCTCCGGAAAGCAGCCAACCTTCCCCCAAACGTCGCCGTTTGCAATGGTGTCCTGTACACCATGGAGGGTCACGTCTACCTGCCACCCCAATTACGGGACAAGGCACTCCAACTGCTGCACAACCACCCTACGGCGGGACATCCCGGCCGCAGGACAACCCTCCATCTCCTCCGTCAACGTTTTTACTGGCCGACCATGGTGCGAGACACTGACAGCTATGTTGCCTCTTGCGCGGCCTGCCGGAGGGCAAAACACCCCCCTCACAAACCCCACGGCTACCTTCTTCCGTCGGTCCCTCCAGATTGGCCGTGGTCCACTATTACCATCGGCGGTGGAAGCAGAATTTGTGGCAGCATCAGACGCGGCGAGGGAGGCATTATTTTTCAAATATTTGCTGGGAGATTTGGGGGTTTCCGAGGAAAAACCGTTAATATTGACCGATAGCATGGGATGCGTCCAAGTCAGCAAAGACGCGGCGAAACATTGGAAACTCAAACACATTGATACTCGGTACCATTTCATTAGGGATAATGTGCAATCCGGATCGCTGGAAATCAAGCATATCAGGACCGAAGAAAATTTGGCGGACATGTTGACCAAACCAGTACCAAAGGCAATCATTATGCGAACGTGTAATGGGATAAATATGGTACGGCCGGCGAGGGGGGGAGTTGAAGATATTGCGCCGACCGAATTAGATGGGCAGATGAATTAAGGCATGAGGCGAATAAACCCCAATGCGGACAAAGCGAACAGGCGTGAGGCAAACAAAGCTGAATGCGGACAAAGCGAACAGGCATGAGGCGAACAAAGCTGAATGCGGATAAGAGGGAAATATTGTAATACGTGTATAGCGAACGATACTTGACAAGATTACCCTGTCTTTGCCAAATTTTGGGGGCCGCGACAAAGGTATATAAACCCGAAGATTCAGCATGTAAATAGTCAGAAAATTAAGCAAATAAGAACCAAGAATAACAACCTTCATCAGGGTTAGGGTTAGGGTTAGGGTTAGGGTTAGGGTTAGGGTTAGGGTTAGGGTTAGGGTTAGGGTTAGGGTTAGGGTTAGGGTTAGGGTTAGGGTTAGGGTTAGGGTTAGGGTTAGGGTTAGGGTTAGGGT